>OX421859.1:9909917-11127334 GCA_949127965.1 Pandemis corylana | reverse complement strand
CGCAGTGTTCGTTTCGCTGCCGCCGGGGCGAGCGCTCCGAGAGGAAGGACTACGAAATAGTCCGAAACATGTCAAGCATCACTCGACTTTTATACGTGAGTTATCCGTTTATGTGTAATTATGATTAAGTCTCACGGTAGTTTCATGTTGAAAGTGGATAAACGATGTTTTTGAAGGCGAATTTTATAGTTTTACTAGCTTCTTGGGAATTCGCGACGCCGCGGCGAGTTCAAAAAACGCGGGTCGCCAGCGATCAAAAAATACGCCAGCGGCCTTTACCGGTTAATGTGAAAATACACGCAGACGGCAAAAGAACCGGTTTTTTTTTGAAATAAAATATCAAACGTTTAAGCTTAAAACAGAATCGTCCATTACTTAAATCACCCCTTTTTACGGGGTTGACCCCAATTAGACCACGTGACCGATTTCCGCTTGGCAATCGAAAAAAAACCTATTTCGATATTGGACGGCCTTCTTCATCTCAATTAGCGAAAATGCGTGCGTTGACCGTTTTGGCCTCGCGTACGATACGTTAGCCTGGGAGCTGTAATTGAGATTTAATTTTCATTTTATGTGTTTATTACGTAACCATTATCAAAACGGAAAAACGTTGAAACTCACTCTAAATAATACATACACGTACACAAATCACGTCTATATCTTTTACGGGGTAGACTGAGCCTAAGGTAATAAGCTAATAAGACCTAAAGGCCACGCTTAGCATGGTTGTGAATAACTTACAATTTTGAATTAGTAGAGTGGATCACTCTTGATCCGGTGAGTAAGGAGAGACAGCCAGAGATAATTGGAGTCGCATCTGTAATGCTAGCACAGCGAAATTCAAGAGGCATTCCGTGATCTCCCATCAGGTGAATTATTTGCTAGTGTGCGTATCTTATCGCAAAAGAAACTTATGATTATCAAAAAAATGGTGTACGCTACATCCTTGTAGTACACCATTTTTTTGATAATCATAAGTTTCTCTCCTCTTCGTTTAACTTCTCTCCAAACCTCCTGGTTTGGAGAGGAGTTTTTGTGGAACACCATTCCGTATAAACGTTTATGTCTCATTATAAACGGCTCCATTAAAAAGATAATCAAGACACATGTAAATTGTCTTGTTACGCGACGTGATCCGCATATTAATTCTCTTTATATTAACATCCTACGTGTCCATGTACCTTTGACGTCTTCCTATAAAAAGGTAGTATAACTTGATTAAAACATCGCAGTTGACCAACAAGACCTAATTAAACGAAAACAGTACTTTACCTTTACAAAAACCAATCCCGCGAGTACGTCAGCGGGAGCGTAAAAAACCGACCAACTTTGTTAGAAATTTCTTGGTGGAACTTTAGTGAAACAAGTTTAATGAAGCTCCCGGTCAACGAGTTCGTTAGTAGCATCAAACCGCACATCACAAAGGGGTCCGTGCCTTTATTCCTTACTAATTGTTCCGAACGTTGTTATTTCTACTCGACAAAGCAATATAAGCTTAAAATATAATAATGATGAATGGTTCAGCTTAGAATGAAGAAATTGTGTTTTATTTACCTTTTCATATCATGTCAGCCATATCGTTTATTAGCCTTATAAGGACATAGCTGTTGTTCGCAGTTTTCTTTGCATCCCTCGAGAACTTTTTTGTGTCATGGGATAATTTGTAGCCTATGTCAACCTGGGGTGTAGCCTCTTATTAGTAGTGGTTTTTTAACATCTAATTACAGTGAAACAAACATAATATACCTCTTTTCCTCTTCTTCTTTATTCTACAAATTATTAGCAGAGCTGACGTGTAAAAATAACAGGCCGCTTTTTATACAACTTTGTATGGGAATTAACCCATTGTTTTTACTTGCCAGTGTACATATGTGGATGCATACAGAAATACGCCGAAGTCAATAGCTCACGGAGATGATTCGCAAATAGTCTGTATGTTTTTATTAAGTTTTTTCTATAAATCACCTCGCCTTTGTACAACAGCTTTGGTCCTGTAACCCGTTAAGTAAATATTTTTTCACAAATCACGTCTTTACCCCTTACGAGGTAGACAGAGCACAGGGTAACAAGCCCAAAGGCTACGCTTAGCATGATTGTGGGCGCATAGGTGAACGTGGAAAGGGGAATCAAATTAGTGATGGGTTGCTAGCCGCATCGCATAAAACATGACTCCTAAGATTTTTGCCTCAATGGGTTTTTACCATTTGCGCGGGAAGAGAAGCATAGAAGTTTACAAATATTTTATCTATAACATTGAAATTATGAAACAGATTAATGATTTACTGAATAATCAAAACAACACGCGCCGTCCGTAGAACGACAATATTGAATGAGCGAGTACTACAATAATAAACACATTCTACAGATTGTTAATACTCATAAACATGGAAATAAACACGACTCATTCAATTCACAAACAATCAGTTGTGTATGATTCTTCAAACGACTATCAACAGTGAATACAATAACACCTAATATTTGAGTTTTTAATTGAATACTATCAATATGTGAGATTTCTTTGATATAAGCTCGCCGGATCAGCAAACTGAAGTGACAGTGGGCTGTTCACATTAGCCGAAGAACTGACAACCAGTGGGGTAAACGAGTTCTTGAGAGGTCACCTAGAGCGTCTCGTTCCTGGACATTACTATAGTTACCTACATACTAACCTGGGCCCTGATTTTTGAAAGCACATCACTCGAAAGTAAGTAAATGATTTATCGTACAAATATAAAGAAACAGATACAATTTACAAAAAAATTAAAATAACATTAATATATGCAAAAAGGCGAATTTACCCTATAAGGGTTCCTTACCAGTTAACCCTTGAGTAGATGAAAGTGGTATAAACCTGTTTATATCTTGAAAACTACAGCTCTAATCAAAGTTTTGACTAGTTCACAGAATTAGTGAGAGCTGTGATTGTCTTTTGAACTTGTATTTCAAATTCAGCACAATTTTTCACCACTTTCGAGTGGTATTTTCACACATATGCTTTCAAAAATCGAGCCTCTGGTATTCTCTCTCTCCTGCCCGATTTTGGCTACAGACTGCTAAATAATTGGACAAGGGCTTCGATTGAACTTGGTGTTACCCAAGGCCAAAACATACAAGTAAATCTTTCATAAGACTAATTAAAAATGTTCCAATTATAACATAACAGTGCTCGCTAATTCGTAACTACTCGATTGTTCAAGATTGCCGAACAAAAAATATTTGTGGTTTTAAGGCCACGAGTACAGAGGCTGATAACGTCATGGCTGGTAAAACCATAGCAACGATTGTTAGTCTGATTTTAATGATATTTTTTAAACTTTAAAGTCGATCTCATTTCAATTAAAACGTGGCTATAGAATAGGGGTGATTGTATTTTTATCAACATAAAACAAAAGGTCTGTTTGTCGGTTTTTTATACAAAAAAGGGTGGCAAACGGATGGTATTTTTTTGATTAAGCGTTCATTTTGTTGTGATTGTTCGGATTTTTTATATACACACATAAATCGGGTGTGTAATGATCGATATAAAAATATTTAATATATTTTCTGTCGATATATCAACATTTGATATAATTTCAAAGGGTATAATCACTCATTGTGTATAATAAACGTTTGATATAATTTTAAAATATATACATTTATTTCGTATATTTATCGTTCGGTATAACGCTTATTTCTTATAACGATTATATGGTATAACGCTCATTTTATATAATGAACATTGTGTTTTATTTACCTAACCTAACCAACTTTTTTATAGCAGTTCGTTTTTGTTGGGGGACGCAGTTCAAACCTAACCTAACCTACTTTTTGATAGCAGTTCGTTTTGTGATTAAATAACGTTATACCATAAGTTCATTATAGGAAATAAGCATTATACTTAAAGAATGTTATATTAAATGATATTATATCAAATGATCATTATAAGAAATGATAATTATGTCATATGTAAATATATTAAGTGTTGTTATATGATTTAATAATTATATCAAATGAGCGTTATTGCTACTAATATTATACCAAAAATTTTTATAGCCATCGATACGCACCCACATAAAATCACGTTTTTATCCCTTACGGGGTAGAAAGAGCCTAAGCTAACAAGACCTAAAGGCCACGTTTAGCATGATTGCGAGCGTATAGGTGGAAAGGGGAATCAAAATAGTGATGGGTTGCCAGCCGCATCACCTATAACATGATTCCTAAGATTTTCGCTCACTCAATTTTCCCTCGATCAACTTTTACCGCGCGGGAAGAGAAGCAACCGGTACATTCTATGTTTTTTCTTTGCTCCCAAACCAGCATGGAAGAACCAAGCAACCAAATTATTCAATATAACCAAAAAGCTAAAACTTTTAAGCTATTTACCAAGCGTACGCTCAGAACTTTTTGTGAGGTGACGGATGCTCGTCCGTCCTCATGTATGCATCTAATTTTCTATTTGTTTTTTTTTTAATTTTTGGTATTTTGCTATTTTGTCTTAAATTTCTAAATGTCAGTGAAAATTATAACACATAGAAAAATCCGAAAAGTAAAGCTATGGCCGGGAATCGAACCCGGGTCCTCGTCATTCCGTGACGCGTGCTATACCCCTACACCACCCATAGCAGGTGGGTAGTCTCCGAATTTTTCTACCTGTTACTAACTGTCACGTGACCTTATTGTTACTATGCGAATTTTTGTCGCTAAGCATCATCTGTTTGAATGATGTGTCTGTACGACACAATTACAAACTCCCATGGAACATCTACTGCCATTTCATAGTTTCGTAGTAGTATTTTGTCATTTGATAGTACCTATTTTGTCTTACTTATTGCCATAGTCATTCTGTTATAATTTGTAAGTTTTTATTAATAAACTAGCTTCTGCCCGCAACTTGGTCTGCGTAGAATTATACATAAAAATCTTCCTCTTGAATCACTCTATCTATTAAAAAAAACCGCATCAAAATCCGTTGTGTAGTTTTGAAGATATAAGCATACAAAGGGACATAGGGACAGAGAAAGCGACTTTGTTCTATACTATGTAGTGATAGTGATAAATAAAAATAAAAACTATCCAAATATGGCACAAACCATTATAGTACGGTGCGATATCACTTACACGCCCTCTTGCGGTCGCGCTGTACGAACCTCGCAAATTTACTTCGCATAAATTATCTGCATCGACACTTCAGTGTTCCAACGATAGCCACTTAAGCGCAAACGTGGCGTAAGTGACAAAAGACTCAACTATATTATTGTTACTGGCTGATGCCCGCGACCTTCGTCTGCGAAGAATTCGTTTGTTGCTATCCCGCGAGAACTTAGCAATTTTCCGGAAAAAAAGTATAAAATAATGATGACCTAGGTTAGGTTTTATAATGTTTTTTATATTTTGTATTATTATTTTTTTATTATAAATATTCTTAAAATCTAGCATCGAGAATCAAAATAAATGTACAAAAAAGCGTGCTCATAGAATTGTTAGTTATAAAAGTCTTAAGGTATTGTTAGTAGATACAGACGAAATATAAATGACAACCAATATTAATAAACTGCCAAAAAATAATAGTTAACAATAATAAAATTATATTCAAAAAAGGAAAATCGAAACATTAAAATTCGCAACATTCCAATGCAAGCCTATGTGTAATGTCACACTATAATCTGTCTATGTTCCAAATTCATCGAGAACTGTTAATGAAAGAACGAAGATCCATACATCCATGCTCTCAAACTTTCGCGTTTATAATATTAGTAGGATTACATCAATCTATACTCGTGCTCTACTGCTGGGCAAAGGCCTCCCCTCTCGACCTCCCACATCCCCCTATCCAGAGCTATATCCAGCCACTCCAGGGTCAGTTCCCAGACTGCACTCACCTTCGGTGGCGCGCCCCCCGCTTTGAAAATGAAAATCCCTGCCAATAGTGAAATGCTTCGTAAGAAACTATCCCAAAAACACATTTGAATTCGAACAAAACTTTACCATTGACTGTGGTTCGAATGTCTAAAGACGCAATGATAAAAAGTAGCCGTGTGTGGGCGTCGTGTCAAAGTTGTTCTGTACTAGCCGTTCTGTAATTGGTGTGATGACTGATGATTGATGAATAGAATCGTCAATTTGGGAACATTAACAATGCACGATCTTCAATCGGGCATAGACTTTGTTTTTTTTTTAATATAATTTAACGGTCAGACAAGCTCTATTTTTTCAATAACGTAATAGCAGCAGCAAACGCTTATTACTTGTTTTTTTCTTCTTTATTATTCTTCATCTTCAATTTAATTTAAAATTAGTGACCACCGATACAGTCGATGATTTATGATTTCACCAATATCAAGGTAGAAGAAGACGTTATTCGGTAACCCAAATCTTTCGATGTCTCTATCCCACTTTTAAACAGGCGCTAAATATAAAAAGTATTTTTCATTTCTTCCATGCTGGTCTGGGAGTAAAGAAGAAACCGAATTTACCAGTTGCTTCTCTTCCCGCGCACATGGTAAAAGCCCATCGAGGGAATGGGCGAAAATCTTTGGAATCATGTTATTGGCGATGTGGCTAACAACCCGTCACTATTTTGATTCCCCTTTCTACCCAAACACCCACAATAATGCTAACGTGGTGTTTAGGTTTTGTTACCTTGAGCTCAGTCTACGCCGTAAGGGATAAAGATGTGATATATATGTGTGTGTGTGTATTTTTCATTAGGTACAATTAGGGGTCAATCGCTGGTCAGGTTATTGCAAAAACTTGGGGCCAAAAGCGCTATGTTGGCAACACAAATTTTATGCAGGTATGGACTTGTGCGTTGTAAAGCAAGAGCGATATTTAGATGAGTAAACGCACGCTCTATTATTATTCAGCAATCAAGTTTCACAGATCAGAATCTTAACTTGGCCTTTACTCGGTTGTTTACATCTCGGTTCTTGAATTTCGGATCGCAAACTCGAATTTGTTTTCGCAGAGTAAATAAACAGAGATTAGATTAATGTCTGAAATTGATAGGTGATTGATTATCCTGCTTGGCTGGATTGTTAATGAAACAACAACCTTTAAACCGAAGGATGACCTTAAAAAATCTCACAGCAAACATTTTTAACAAATCACGCTTTTGACCTTCTTTTTCCGTATTCACACATGAATGATAAGATTATTCTCGAATAGGAAAGTCAAAAGTGAAATCCATCTTTTAGCAACTTGTTAACCTTCACCAATCACCATATGATTCTGCTAAAATTGATCACAATCAGCCATTTGTCTGAATTCCACCAATCGTATCTTTGCATTAGTTACAAACATGCCTCATAATTAATGGTGACTAATACGCCAATATCTCATGACTTAAGTACGCACCGCTAAATCATAATTTAAATTGAATACCTACTAAATTTACTTGAGTACCTACCACGCGTCATTTACGACTTGCGTTCGGTGACATATTCTCGTAGTGAATATTGATGGAATTGATACCCAGGGGAAAGTAGTGATGGGTTATAAATTAATTTGTTAAGGTGTATGTTCAATTAGGGTATTTGTCTTTAGTCATTGAGTGAGTTGTGGCTCTATGAATATAGAGTTGTTTGTGTACCCTGTACTATCAGAGTAACTATCTAGCGCCTCCTCTCGTCCCTGGTGAGCAGAAGATGTTCCACGGGAGTTTGTAATTGCGTCGTACAGACACATCATTCAAACAGATGACGCTTAGCGACGAAAATTCGTATAGTAACAAGGTCACGTGAGAGCTAGTAACAGATAGAAAAATTCGAAGGCTTACCCACCTGCTATAGTTGGTGTAGGGGTATAGCACGCGTCACGGACTGACAAGGATCCGGGTTCGATTCCCGGCCATAGCTTTACTTTTCGGATCTTTCTATGCGTTCCAATTTTTAGTGTGGTTTAGAAATTTGACCATACTCTGTCATTTTAAGATTATGATTGTTATATTTGTCGCTAGCGTTAGCCTGTTCCTACTAATACGAATTCAAGTGAATCTGAGTGGGACGTAATTGTTGATTTCGTTTCGTAAACCCAAAATAAGTGACGAATGAGATAGAAGAAAACTTTAGTTACGCATAAATTATAATATAATTAAATAATATTATGACAGACTAGCTGTTGCCCGTAACTTCGTCTGCATAGAATTCGTTTATCGCTATCCCGCAGGAATTACGCAATTTTCCGGGATAAAAAGTAGCTTATGTGTTATTCCAGACTATAATCTATCTATGTTCCAAATTTCATCTAGATCTGTCCAGCCGTTCTGGCGTGAAAGAGTAACAAACATCCATCCATACTTACAAACTTTCGCCTTTATAATATTAGTAGGATTTAAAAATAGGCGTATTCTAACTTTGTTTAATTAATTAAAACTTTGCAAAAAGTATTGACTCCTATTATTTTTCACTGACACAAAATGTAGTGATTAAGGTTTATGTAAAACATCGTTTAGCTATCACACTCGTGATTTAAATACCTATTCAATTCAAAACCAAATCAGATCCACTGAATCCGGAATATAGTTGGTTCGTTATTTGCAGTGAAACAATTGTGCTAATTTTATGTTTGTCCATCTGGTTGCACAAATTCGTTTGTTTAGTTTGATTATGAGTAAAAACATATCAAATTTTATTAAAATTTTAACTACCAAAATGTAATAAATGCATTCACACATTATTGTGTGTACACTTTAGTATTTTATGATTAAGTAGGTATCATGTTATGAACATTGAATAATGCCAAAATTAAAAGTAAATAATAAAAGTAATGAAGTATATATTTTTTAAATATTTTATTAATATTAGAGGTAATGCTGCCAGCCTCTTAACAATGGCCCCCCAAAGCAGCAGCCTTGACAATATATTTTATTTAGTATAATTAGTATAAGTTTTGTAAGTTGGTATTTTTTTTTTCTTTCTTTTAGATATAGGTATCTTTTATACATTTTACTGTAATTTGTTAGTCAAATGCCCTATATCGTAGTTAAGTAAAAACAATATTGGAAGCAGTGACGCGCTTAAGAAGTCATATATTGCAACTGACGTCAGCCTCCGAGTAAATTGCGGAAGGTTCCAAGTATCTCAATCTACATACAGTATTAACAAACTCGAACAATGTACAACACGTATTCACACTACTACTGCGGGCGAAAAATAGACTTCCCTCAATTATTTATAAGACTCAAAATACTATGTACGTTCCGAAATACGGTCTGGAAGTAAAATTGCCTCTATTTTTATGACGAATCGTGGCCGAAAAAATATAGCCCAATCCTTTTAAAGTAATATGTTACTTTGGAACTTTGTTGTTTTAGCTTTGGTCATATTGGTGTAGTGCTAGAGTCTATACAGTGAAACAAAACAAATACTTACTTGGAATATTTATTTTTACACTTGTAACTTAACTGTCTTGTTTTATTGGAATTTGTACGGAAAGTTGCCATTCAATCCGCGCTGGGCCCGCGTGGGAACTATAATCTTATTATAGATTAGATTAGATTTATTTATTTATCACCCTTTTAAAAGTTAATTAAATGTCAAACATAAGTAATTCACACTTCTTCATGAAATCAAATTAAAACAAAATAACAACAAACAAAAATAAAGCTTAATGAAATGTCAATATAAGAGGTCTGTGCCCACCAGTGGGAGGTATATGCTAGTGGTGACGATGAACATCATAATCTCGAAACCCCTCGATATGTAAGTACTTACTGAAAGGTAGATTTATAGAAAGAAAACTTCGTAGTTTCATCTTTCAGACACTATCATGATAGTTCATCGAATATCATAAATTTTAATCATTTTCTAATTAAGTTACTAGACAAAGAAAGTAAAGATTCATTCCTAAAGGTTAAATGAGACGGCTAGATTAGTTCAGAGCTAATATTTACCCAATTACCTATCGATCCAGAACAGAACGGCTAATAAAAATACCTCAAAGTCGAAGTGGGGCTTAATTGCCTTCTCAATAATACCGAATGCCTGCAAAAAATTGAGGGTGATAAAATACGAGTAAAGCATATGAGGTCGTATCTCTTGTTCATTTTTCTCGTAGCGCGTGCTTACATATTTGATGACTGGCAAAGTATAATAAAAGTGCTCACTAGGGATTTTTGAATCAAAATACAACCTTCTCCGGCGAATTTATTTTCTTTTTCCGTCGTAAACTTAAGTACAAATCGTAAGGAATACGATCTCGCATATTATCTTTTTAATGGCCGTTTAATGGCTTCAATTACCAGCATATTGGCAGTTCTTTTACTTGCTTGTCACGTATTATGATATCTATGACTAGCATAGAACGTTATAGTTATCTATCCGTTGAACAATGTCAACTTAAATGCACGAAGATAATGCTAATCGATCTCGGGGTTGGTTATTGGTTATTAAGAGATACAAGAGCAGAAATGTTTTGAAACGGTCTTTTACTTGGGTACATATCAAAACACGTACAATTTTAAATATTAACTTAACGTTTCAAAATATACATACATACCGTCACGCCTCTTTCCCACAGGGGTAGGCAGAGACTACTTTATTCCACTTGCGATTACGATCCTGACATATTTCTTTCGCTTCATCCACAGTCATCAATCTCTTCATACATGCTCGTCGGTTTCGGGTACTCCTGACCTGACCTTTTTCCAAAACGTCTCCTATTTGGTCTCGGAACGTAAATTAAAATAATATACAAATAATATATAAAATGTACATGCAAAATGTAAATGTGTATGTAAATGTTTGATAGTACCCATCATTTGAAAAACAGCGCCTTCTCTCGTCCCTGGTGAGCAGTAGATGTTCCATGGGAGTTTGTAATTGTGTCGTACAGACACATCATTCAAACAGATGACGCTTAGCGACAAAAAATTCGCATAGTAACAAAAAAGGTCACGTGACAGTTAGTAACAGGTAGAAAAATTCGGAGACTACCCACCTGCTATGGGTGGTGTAGGGGTATAGCACGCGTCACGGAATGACGAGGACCCGGGTTCGATTCCCGGCCATAGCTTTACTTTTCGGATTTTTCTATGTGTTCTAATTTTCACTGACGTTTAGAAATTTAATATAAAATGTAATTTTCTCAAAAAATATTATGTACATTTTAATCACGTCTTTATCCTAACGGGTAAGACAGAGCCAAGCCACTTTCGCGTGATTGTCGGCGTTTCATTGGAAAGAGGAATCAAAAAAGTGATGGTTCGCTAGACGCATCGACTAAAAAAAAAATCGCATAAAAATACACCGATTCATCGAAATCTGCATTATGTATATAAATAATAAATAAATAAATAAATAAATATCTTGGGACAAATTACACCAATTGACCCAGCCCCAAACTAAGCAAAGCTTGTACTATGGGTACCAGGCAACGGATAAACATACTTATAATAATGTAGATAAATACATACTTAAATACATACAACATCCATGACTCAGGCACAAACATTCGTATTCATCATACAACTGTCTGCCCCTACCGGGATTCGAACCCAGGACCTCTAGCTTCATAGTCAGGGTCACTAACCACTAGGCTATCCGGTCGTCGAATATAACGAACCATTATGCATTTTGTCAAAAAATCGTAAAGGAATCTGCATACGAGCAAATTCAATGCCGCGCGAAGTTCCCAATCTGCACTGGGCCAGCGTGGAAACCACAGCCCAAGTCCTCTCAATATGAGAGGAGCCTAGTCTGCCCAGCAATCGGACATAAGCTAAGATTGATGATACCAACAATTTGCACTTGAACTCCACCCCTTTATGTTGCTCGATAAACTGCTAACAAATATATCCAGTTATCTATGACATAGTGTTGCAAAGGCACACTTAACCACTCAGACGTCAGTCCGATGGTGATACCCGATCGTTTCCTGACCATCAAGATAGGGCCGCATTGATGCAGATAGAATTACACTGTCAACACCGTAAATTATCCTGACCACTTCTGATCTCGCATTTGGATTGATGGCTGTTTTTTATGCAGAGAATCGACAGTGAATTACCAAACCAATTAGATGAAAAATTTCTATATAAGGGCAGCAGGACCTTTTAATTTGCCCGAATTTCATTTGCCATAATTTTTTTTTTTGGAACTTGTAAGGACATCCTTGGGACGTTGCATATTCTTTATTTAGCACCACATTGGTACATCACTAATTCACTACCACGTATTCAAAGCTGCTCGATAAAAAGGAGGCTTAATGCTAATACATATTGATAATAAGCTTTTTGGATCAGAATAAGTTTTTCCATAAACCCAAGGGAGCCTTAAATTTACATGGGATAAATAGTATCCTTTGTCCATTCTCTAGTATCTACTAATAATAAAGGGTGTATTCTTTACCTCCAAAAACATTGAATCGATATAAACGTTTTTTTATATGATAATTTATTCTGACTAGACCCGTGTGGGAACTATAGCCCAAACCCTCTTATTCTGAGAGGAGGCCTCTCGCCAGCAGTGGAACGTATATAGGCTGGAGATGGTGACGATGACTTTATATATAGTCATAGCTTTATCAATCAATAATAAACAATCAAAGTACAGAACACCACAGCTAAAATAAAACTAACGCGAATACAAAATTACTTGCAGACACAAGTCGAAAATGCTTCTGCAATACTCATAGGAATCTGAACTGACATTTTGCTTCGTCTTCACACAGAAAGTGTCAGCTCGAAAGCATCGAATATCACCGTTCCATTCCAGTTGTATACCGAATCAATACGTCGGTGTTCATCCAATTCATTTGTTTTTGTTGCAACTGGATGCCACTGGGAAAGGGGAACATGCAAGTATAACTGTTGAATTTGTATTTTAAACCCTTTTTTTTTTGAGTGCGATTTTCTTCCATGATCTCCCGATATTTCGATGTGTGCAATATGCATGCATGCAATAACAGTACGGTTCGTGTTTTTAGTTGTGTCATCAATTTTTTTTATTACAATTAACATGGCTCAGCAAGTTTGTCTAAAATACCTATTCCTGTAAAAGTTTATTTATCGGATTATTTTATTCTACGCCGTAGTTTGTCCGTCAAAAAATAAAATAATTTTGATCCCCATCCCACGGAAATAATGATAAATTTATAATGTCATTTTCACAGCCTTGTTTAATGAACAAAAGTTGTGAAAGTGAATGTTGTGAGTAGCGGGGTAACAAGGTACCTAACTAATTTTTGTTTATTGAAATGGACCTCCGCAAAGTAACACCGTTTTCAATAAAATAGCCCCGTTTAGCAAAATTGTCTGTTAGCGTGTCCACGTACTAACAAGACATGGTTTTCAATGTCTAGATTAGCTATCTCTGTCCCGTTTCCAGCCATAAAATAATATATGCGCATGTTCCCTATTCTTTCCTTTTTATAACAACTGTGAATTAAACTGCAGGAGAGGAGACTCGTGGTCGTATTTTTTTTTCTAACCACGATGCGAGGTTTCTTTTAAACGTTTAAAACGAGCCACTGATGCTGTGAAAGTAAGCAACTATGTTACAAAAGGAGCTATGCGATGAGTACGGCTTTAGTATAGCAGTTACTTAGTAGGTACTTAAGGTGAAGTCAGACTTTATTTCCTAGTTAGCGTACAATGTTTTGACGTCGACTTCCGTAGGTAAATTGTAATGGGTTTTTGCTAAATAGAATGTAATTATCAGGTTATTTAAAATGGCAATAGTACAGTAAATGAGAGCTAGCAAAGCCCTGTTTACTGCTTACATGGCAATGTATTGTTCTAATTTACAAATAACACATTTGATTGAAACGAAACGCTTAATGCGAGTGGTGGTGTTTTTGATTTTTATAATTGGTTTTGATTGAATTACAAAAATGGAAAAAATTAAGAGCTACCTTTAATTTCCCACTAAAAAGTATATTTTAATGCAGGTAGTAAAATTAAATTATTATGTTCATTCCAAGTTCATTCGAACCTAACCCAGTTATAAATTTATAAAATACGGCATATAATTTTCAATTTATCATAAATAATAAATTGAAAATTGTAAATTTAAGCTCAAGTGAGACGTGAAAATTAAATACCTGACTCACTTTTGTCAGTCGGGAAAGATCCGACTAGTTTCGGTGTTTTATGTAGACCTTCCTCAGAAATGAGTGCGCTCACGACCGAACGCCTAAAATGTTGAATTATTTTTGTTCAAAATTAAAAACCAAACTATGTACGTTAGTATAGAAACACCGTTCCAAAAAGTTCTAGGTTGTTTTGTTTGCTCGTAAAAGTATGATGAAGTAATTTTATGGCGCATATTACCGCGTAATCGTACATATTTGGTACGGTTAGATAAGAGCCGTAAACATCTTGCATCGCGTTAGAATAAACATAAAAAATGTGTCGCGGTAATCTAGTTGATGAGGTTTAGAACTGTGAAGAAATGTTTACATTTTCTGGTTGGAAAGTGTGTCGTCTGGCGTTCCTTTGCTTGGTCGTTTTTACCTTCAACCAGTTACCATTAATCCATACTTTTACTTGTATTGTTTTGTGAAACCTTTGATTTTTTCTGTTGTAAGCATGTGGCTATCGTTTGGCTACAATCACGTCTAGTGGTTAGCTACGATGTGGTCTAAAACAAAGTACTTTTAACTATACCATGCCCATGATAACGAGTTAGTACTAGAAAACTCAGAAAACACGTGATTGGTCAGCGATATGAGTCACAAATAAGCATTGGACAGGTTTACATGGCGGCCAAAGTTCAGTCAACATCTCTCGTACGGTGCGGACGCGTTATACTTTCTGTAACAGACTCCTTGCACCGCCCCCCCTTCTACATGTGATTTTTATTTTTAACTAGCTTCCCGCGACTTCGTCTGCATAGAATTATACATATAAACCTTCCTCTTGAATTGAATCGAATATTTTTAAAAACCGCATCAAAATTTCGTTGCATAGTTTTAAAGATCTAAGCATACATAGGGACAGACAGCGGAAAGCGACTTTATTTTATATGCCTAGTATCATAAATAAACAAACAAACATACTTAGTGTCATGTAAGCCTGCCCTAGCATTGAGGTGTCATTGTTTACGCCCACCTTCCTTTGTCCCTTACATTTGCATACAAAAGTGCAACAGAGAGAACACTATATTCACACGTTATCTTGGACATGGTATTGTATATGGTCATTTTTTATCCTATGCTTAAATGGACGTTTGAACTAGATATAAAGACGAATTGCAACGTTCAGACAACGCCGACAAACGCAGGGAATTTCATACCTTACCCTCTCATGATAAAAATGGTGGAAATACAATTTGCCATCGGCATCGATCAGTGATTGCAGAATCAATCACAGCTATTAAAAACTAGGGTAGCGTTTTTTTTTACAAAAATTAGTCATGAATTGCAATGTCATGTTTTCAGTTAGGATACATTAGTTAGTTAGTATTATTGTCGTTTCTTTCCATTAGATATGTTTACAAAAAATGTTTCCCATGTTACAAAAAGTAAAATAATATTAGGTAATAATAAGGTAGGTAATAGTTTTGGTAATAATTCACTAAAAGCCTGCTCTTTGGTAAGGTAAGCGTCTTGCGCACTTATTACGTTAATGGAGAAACATTCCCTGGGTACAATACTTTTTCTTTTCCTCTTTGCTCTCAACAGCGGTATAACAACAAAGTTTAATTGGTTTCCAGTTCCGTGATAGCACGTTATTAGGAAGACTTTTATATCAAATTACCCAAAGGCATGACACCTGAATCTTTTTTTAATTCGATGCTCACTGTCAGTGAAATGCGTACAAAATTTCGCCGTCCTAAACAAACCAAATACCTGACGTCTTTTGTTTATGAATCAGTCAAAAGAAATTAAGAGTTTTGGTCCGGGAAGGTTTACCCTGTCGATTGGAATTCATTTCGAAATATCTCACGATATCTCGCCAGCTTGTTGATTTATTTAATCCCGGCACCAATACAATACAATACTGTCTAAATGAAACGTGGCGCGATAAATAAACTGCGATATTGAATTTGATATTGTTGCAATGTTTTTATAATACATTGGAGTATATTTTCACGTTAAAGAAAACGATGAGCTCCAATAAACTTAAACATTTTTAAAGTAAATTGGGTGTGTTTATATTCTGTAATAAAAACAATTGGATCTCTAAGATGTATAAGACGAGAAACTCGAGCCATCCTATATTTTTAAGTATACATCCAAAACCATAAAGTACGACTTTTATAATAATTTAGTCATTGGCCGGTTTTATCGCTTAGAAATAGAAGTATAATAAAAACTTTAAATATCCCTTAAGTCTCAGAAAGAGGGTAAAATAAAATAAGCCCTTAACGAACTGGAAGCTACAACTAGTCTTTGTTCCCGGCAACCCGCCGGGGGCGAATCCGGTAATTTATCGGTATTCCCGAAGGAACATTGCATTTTGTCGGGTAACATCCGCAAACTATACGTTTTATGTTAAATTCTAAACTGGAATTATTGAGATACACGTCGCCAATTGGTTTAAAAACTTGGAAAGGATATTTTAAGCTGAATTGCCTCCAGAGTTCTAATTTTACAGTCCTTTTTATGACACTTACTAACTTCTTATAAGAACAAAATCTATTCGTGTCTGGCAAATGTTCATGACACACAACGCTGAAGATCTATTTTTATATGTCTTAATTATTTTCTATTTTAAACTGTGTATATTCTCATATATTTGTGTGTCTTGCAAAAAGGAATAAATGTCTTCTTGCTTTCTTTCTTTCTTTCTTTCTTTCATGTGAAAATGATTTACGTAATAAAAAGTCAATACCTCATTGAAAAGGATACTGCTTTTTTACCAAATTCAGATTACCTATTTGTGTCTGTAATTCTTCTTAACCTTTTAAATAAACAAATAGTTTCTAGTGATATCACTTTCAACAAGCCTTTTGTTTGTTTCGACACAGCTTGAAATTGATCTATTTTTTTACAGACCAGCCCTTGACACCATTCCTCGATTCTCTTAAAACTTTTTAGGTCAAAGTAGAGCCGAGATTCCCAATAATATTACTTTCAAATATCTTTTAGAGATTTTCTATAAACGCAACGTTTTCCGTATTAGCGATCGCAAAATTAAAAGACCTATTTGGGAAGGGTCGGCCATTCGTATATTACGAGAAATCCTTGAAAGCGAAGAATTGTGGGATTCATATCACGAAGGAATTTACTGCCGAATCTACATTTCCATTTGTATACTGGGCACATTATGATTATGGCACAGTTAATGCCCAACCTATAATATGTTTAATTTATTATTATGTGAAATTTTCACGCCTTATGTCGTACACACATCGGCTGTACCATTTCAAAACCTAGTAAGTCTCAAAAACTCAATTTTGGGATTTTTGCTTAAAACGTGGTTTCTAGCAAGTGCCTATAGGATACAGAAACATTTAGAGGCCTATCTCGCTCAACTTCAGAGATACGAGTACTGCAAAACCTAGTAAGTTCCAAAAAAAACGGGCTTGACCATTTCAAAACCTAGTATGGCACAAAACCATTTCAAAAACCTAGTATGGGACATGCACTTACTAGGTTTTGAAAAAGTCAGAGAGACTTACTAGGTTTTGATATGGTCAAACGAGTTTAATTGTAACTTTTTGGAAAGTAGTATGTGTTTGTTATTTGAAGTTACTAGGTTTTGTAAGTCAAATGTTATAGGTACGTTGTTCTTTATTTATTTTGACGCGTCAAGGTAGGCAGCACTGTGCTCCCGCGCCAACTTCATGCTATTGCGCTGGAGCTGTTTCGAACTCGTTTAAACGCGTCAGTCAGTCAGTTGCCTGCCAAGATTGAGTGTGCTTGCACGTGTTATGTTAAAATTTTGCTGAAACGTGGCGTAATGAATAAAATTAGCCAGTGTTGCCGTTTGGTTCCGTGTCTTCCGTTTTGCGGAACTTTTGACACCCTGAACTTTTAAGGTCCCGGCATAAAGATACGTGGTAAAAAACTTTACATACACACTAAAAAATACAGACTAATTTTCCTGTTATTAACACAAATATTAATCCTAATTCCTATGATGAGGTAAAAAAAAAAAAGCTCGTTCCCCAAGATTTAAATGAAACTGGAACTTTTCTACTAAAATTGGAACTTTTTAGGGATCGCAATGTATTTTCAAGGGAAGTGGCCTGGCAACACTGAAATTAGCAGTCGCACTAAGCGTATAATTATAGTCTTTCCAATCATTTATTTTCTCGATGACAGATGTAGTTTGATAGTTATAGTGTTGTTACCTAATAAGTGATCAGTAGATACGATATCGATCCAATTTTATTATATATACGAGTAGTTGAGAAGTATTCAGCTATGGAGCCAATAAAACAACCGACTAGAATGCTAATTTATTACTAAGCGTGCAAAATGGCCGAATGACAGTAATGTTTGTAATGAATAAACTAAAAACTACTGGACAAACAAAAAATATTTCACCATTAAAATGCCACATTATTCCTGAGTAACATAGGCTATTTTTTATCCCGGTAAAAAATTACAACGTGTACAAAGTCGCAGGAACACATCTAGTTCAATATATACAATACCGATACAATATCGATATTTCAATCATAACATCACTATTTGCATTCCCATAGAATGTAACTTTATTAAAACGTTTATTGTTTATCGTACTTTAAAAAGATATTACTGCATATCTGGACTCAATTTGTCTTAGATTGCATATTATATGGGATCAAGGAACAAAATTAGGCAGTCGTCATATTTTTTATACCTCGCATTTAAAAGTTATTTTTTGCGTAAAAAGCGCAGTTACATTCTACGGGAGCTGTCATCGAGAAAATAAATGATTGGAAAGACTATAGTAAACAACGCTTTGAATTTAGACGACAACCATTCTGTGTAAGTAAATTTCTATAATGTACCTATCCTGGTTTACTTTGACATATATTTATTTGACATATTACATATTATGATATATTTTTTTGTAATGAACAACTACTTAGCTGACTGGTTTGTTTTATTTAAATTGAAAAAAGGTCCACATATTAAAACTTAAATGATTAAATCTCTTAATCATGCCAAAGTGGCAACACATACTAGGTTTTGAAATTGATCGGTTCACTAAAGTTTTTATTTGAGTTCAATTTCAAAACCTAGTATGGCACATAAAACATGCAATATAGGTTATTAAGTGTATATATATATACCAGGATATTCGGCTTAAACTAATAAACCAAGAAAGTATCACTTTTGGAACGAATATTGCAAAATTTTGTACGGCTGAGACAAAACATGTTTTTTCGCTCTCCTGTAAAATTTGCTTAATGTCCCTTACTAGGTTTTGAAATGGTACAGCCGACATACAGAAATCACGTCTTTATACCTTACGGGTTAGAGAGATTAGATTCCAATAGATTATTTATTCATTCAATAAAAAGTATACAATGTTATTTGGTTCAAAATGTACATGGTTCATGATATATTGAACAAAAGACAAATCAATTAGAAGCCACAAAAACCTAAAAGCCTTATATGATAGAAAAAACGAAAAGAAGATAAAATGACCAAGGACCTAAAATACTCAATGAGTTCGAAAATTCCCTTGTCAAATTGTACAAAAGTCAAGAGCAAGTCGCAATTTTCATTTCAGAACACGTCGGTTTTGTTTTCTTTTCTCTTATGATGTGGAAAAACCCATTTATTAGCAACAAAAGCTCCCGCTATCATCCAACGCAAATTGAAAGTAATGGGCATACGTATATCATTTCGTTTTACTTTAGTTGGTTTAATTGCAAGTAAATGACTCCAGTCCCAGCCGCTGTAAATAAAAATGATAAAGTGCCTGTTGTTGGCTTTTTTCATCAAAATGTGCACCGGATGGTTTAGACTGGTAGTAATAGAGAGAAATGGGTATTGTGTGAAACAGAAAATATTGTGAGATTGAAACGAACACTGATTAAGAGATGCTCCGATTATTAACAGTTGCTTATCTTTTGTCTGTTGGAGTATTATTACAATTTTACCTGCTATGGGTGGTGTAGGGGTATAGCACGCGTCACGGAATGACGAGGACCCGGGTTCGATTCCCGGCCATAGCTTTACTTTTCGGATTTTTCTGTGTTATAATTTTCACTGACATTTAGAAATTTTATTATTACACTATTTAAAATTGCAGTTAAATTGTGAATGAAAATAGAATAACGAGCTAGACATAGATGAACAATTTGTTAAAAAAAAAAATATTCACACTCGACAGGTTTCAATGTAAAATTTTAATAAAATTTGGCTAATTTTATCGTCATCTAGCCCATAGTGCCAATGCGTTAGTTACCCATTCCATTAGATCAAAATCAATAACAGAGTTAACTTGGTAAAAACCTTAGGAAATGGGCGAAAATATTACAAATCATAATTATAGGCAATGCGGCTAGCAACCCATCACTATTATGATTACCCTTACCACCTATAGCTACGCCCACAATCATGCTAAACGTGGCCTTTAGGTCTTGCTACCTTAGACTCTGTCTACCCCGTAAGGGACAAACACCTGATTTATAACTAATTGGCATTAAATTTTCCATACAATTTCACGATATAAATTTTTGTCGATGTCGCCAAGTAATTGGTCACTTCTTATTGCTACACTTATGTTTGACAAGTCCACTTGAAACCTGTTAATTTCTACTGATACTAGTTTTGTTCTGTTTACTATAGTAAACCACCAATGTTCATGTTTTCATGTTATAATGCCCACCGGGAAATAGCCGGAACTCAACTGCATGTGAACGACGCTGCTGAAATAACAGCTAATTTATCTTTGACTCGTCCTTTGTCATTGTTAATTACATTTCTGAAACATTCCAAACAATATGTAGGTTTTCAACTAACAAATAAATGTGTGATTAAGGTTATTTTGTTACATTCGCACTTATCTATAAAATATGTAGTTTTTTTACTGCGTTATTATTTCTTGGAGTTAGTCATTTATCACTCGTATGTTGAAGATCCTTCAAGACGAGCTTTTATACCAGCAATACGTATTTTAATATAAGTATTTTATTGCTTCTTTAAAAAAGCTTCTTCTTCTTATTTGTGGCGTATCAAGTCGTTATAGCGACGACAACTTCGCCAATATCAAAGTAACAAAGATATAATTTAAAAATCTTGTGACAAAATGTCGGCAATGTTTGTCGGGCTCTTATCTAACGGGCAATGATATCCCTCAGAAACTGCCAGGAAATCATTAGCCGATGCCCAGGGTGCACCGGACCAAGCACTGCTCTTCCCCTCGGACGGATCCAAAACACGAACCGCAGCTCTTGACCACACGCGGAGGTAACCCGACTTGCACTCCAATAAAAAAGCTGCAGAGACCTAATTTGGCTATCAACAAAAAACACAACACTATAAGAGCATCTTAGTAATATTTTCTTAAACTTAATAAAGAGGAAAAAAGCCGTGAGTCACACAAGCAACGTGGTCGATTTTCTGACTACGAAATTCAGCTGTCGTCGCCAAACGCATCCTTTTTGCTCCAATCTAGTTAAAAGGAGAAGCAAATAGTGACAAATCAAGGTAGCAGCCACTTTTGCTAGCATAGCAACTGTTACCGTTACCTTTCCTGTCTCTAAGGACACCTCTAGTTGGTCTTGTTACTCGACTGTCACACCTTTATCACAGTTCCACACGAGCCCACCCTACGACTTGTATTTTTCATTCTTATTAATGGCTTATTTAATTGTTTTATACCGGTTACTTTACAGACCTTGGGAGTTTCGAGGTTTTTTGTCACATGCCCTTTGCACTACGCGCGGATCAACCGTACTAAAAACAAAAGTACCCTTCAATTAATTTGAATACATTACAAAATAACCGATTTGCAAAGACTAGAATGAAGGCTTCAATATGAAAGGTATTCTAACTCTCCAAAACGTGTGCGCCTTAAACTATGTGTAGCTAAACTTGGTCGGCTTAAAATATTTTGGCATAGCGTTTTTGTCCACAAAGTGATATTGCATCTGCCTCTCAAAACCAATTACGCATTTTTTACTGAGCCTATGGAGTTTTTCTTTATATAACCATTGTCGGTAGGTAGCTGTTGCACTTGTTTTTAAATACAGTGTTCTATACATACATAAATTACGTCTTTATCCCTTACGGGATAGACAGAGCTTAGGGTAACCACAAGGTTTCTTCCATGCTGGTCTGGGAGTAAAGAAAAAACATAGAAATTACCAGTTGCTACTCTTCCCGCGCAGATGTTAAAAACCCATCGAGGGAATTTGCGAAAATCTTAGGAATGATGTTTTAGGCGATGCGGCTAGCAACCCATCACTATTTTGATTTCCCTTTCCACCTATCCGCCCACAATCATGCTAAACATGGCCTTGAGGTCTCGTTATCTTAGGCTATGTCTATCCCGTAAGGGATAAAAACGTGATTTATGTATGTATGTGTTTATGTAACGTAACAAGACCAAATGGCCACGTTTAGTATAATTGTGAGCGTATAGCTGGAAAGGATCAAAATAGTGATGGGTTGCTAGCCGCATCCCCATTGCCTATATCATGATGTTACCACTTTAAAATGCAAGATCGCATCTACTCTTAGGATCAGTGGCGGTTTTGCCTGCTTTAAATACCAAGGACTAGCCGCTTGGCTTAGCTGAAAGTTAGGAAGCAAAAACCTTTTACACTGCTAAGCTGTTAGCGTGTAGAATACGAGTACTGCGAATACGAGTAAACCAAGTTAATCTCGATAAAGATTAAATTGGAATATACAAAGCTAATGTCCTGGAGTTCATGCCGTTAAGCGTGAATTTGTTTACGCTTTATTGCATATTAAAATGAAATACCGAAGCCGTTGTATGACGTTGTTGGTTACATGTTAAAGCTTTGTGCTTTATAATCGTTGTTTAGTATTGAGTAAATCTTTATTTATATTTAAATCTATGTTGAAGGAGCACTATAGAATCTTGTAGCTGGCTTTTTTAGGTACGTGTGTATGGTGTCTATTTATATCTCATTTATTATAAATGTGTTTCATGTATAATTTATTATGTATTTTCAGTACTTAGTATATTAATATATACCTATTCTAAATTGCACCACCTGCTCAGATCTGTTCTGTTCTCCAGTCCATTATGGTTGCCTGGTAGAGATCCGCCTATTGTTACCTTGTAATATTCTGTATACCTTTTTTCTGTTTTGATTGTTATATGTGGTGTTCAATAAAGAGTTATTGTATTATATTGTATTGTACTAGCGTAGTATTCCCGGATTCTATTATAGTTATAGTTACGACTTCGCGTTCATGATTGAAAACCTCTAAAGTCGCGTCATATTGTCACTTATTACAATTGAAAATTTCAAGCAAAAACACCGTTCTAATGCTGAATGGGCAAAAGTGTTACCCCTTATTCATAAATGCTCTATAGGCTTCTGCTAACTTCTTCTATTTTAATATGGCCCCATGGATCGATGCGATGATATCGCCAATGCCAAAGTAATAAATACAGTATTCAAAAATCTTGTGACAAAAATCTCGGCAACGTTGTACGGTAGAACACGGTCAAAAGACCCCTCCTGTCGGGCTCTTAGCCAACGGATAATGATATCCCTCAAAATCTGCCAGGAAATCATTAACCGATGCCCAGGGTGCACCGGACCAAGCACTGCTCTTCCCCTCGGACGGATCCAAAAACGAACCGCAGCTGTTGACCACGCGCGGAAGTAACCCATTCTGCCACTATGACATTTACCTTTCACAGATAAGGACAAACGATTGCTAAGTTAGCAGAAGCCTATAGAGCGTTTATGAATAAGGGGGTTAGTCTCCACTACAAAGTATAAAATAAAGTCTCTTTCTGCTATCTGTCCCTATGCATCTTTAAAACTACGCTTAATAGTAGTAGAGTAGAGTTTTTTTAATAGATAAGAGTGATTCAAGAGGAAGGTTTATATGTATAATTCTTCGCAGACGAAGCCGCGGGCAGAAGCTTAACTTATAAAACCTGTTCAATCAGTAAAAATATAAGGCTCTACCCCTGCTCCCAAAGCTGGCATGTAAGCAAGGCGACGCTTTATTTCATCCTCCAATCAACTGGGTGCAAACCTATTGCTGATATGAATACAAAGTGGTACTTCCTACCACCACGATACGCCGTTGTACAAAAGACCTCGTGCACCTGAAACAAACAAAACTTGTAAATATAGTTAACCAGAATCCGAAGCAATCAGAATGTTAATACGAAACAATCCTGTGTCCATGTTATGTAAGCCGGATAAACCAACGTACATTGCTTCTACTGCATTTGCTCACAATTTTCAAACCAAATGCAAACCATTCCGAGTCATACACAATGTTTACACGCCACTCAGTGCGCTGAGAATCTTTCATATTCGCGGCCATTTTAGCCGGGTCCCTATAGCCTCTTTGCTTCCATACGTGTATATATTAGGTTGAGTTTTCACTGTCTAAAAACTAGTGGAGGCAAAAATGCAAAAGTTATGTACCTATATTGTGATTATGAGTAGGTGTGGTATGTTGGATTAATTATTCGCATTCTCAGCGACTCCCTGTTTCGAGTGAACGCTTCCGTGACTGATTTAATAATGTGGATGTAGCATCAAGAAAATGAAAATGGTTATAGCTGAGAAACGTGAATTATTTCGAGACGGTTATGACCGCTTTATTGTTTGAATTCCGTTGCTAAAAATAAATGGTTCAGTTTAATAATAAAAGAAATGTCATCAGTATCTGATCATCTATCGGTGCTGAGCATATGCTTCCTCTCAGAATGAGAGGACTTGGGCTATAGTTCCCACACGGGCCCAGAGCCGATCGGGGACTTCACACGCACCATTAAATTGTTTCGCGGATGTTTCCTCACAATGTTTTCCTTCACCGAAAAGCTCATGGTAAATTTCAAATGTAATAGCGCACATATTTAAATTCCGAAAAACTCAGAGGTGCGAGCCCGGGCTCAAAGCTACGACCCTTTGCTTGAGAGGAACAGGTTTAACTACTAAGCTACCACGGCTTTTTTAAGAAATTAATGTATTTATAATACTTTCTGAAGCGTAATTAATTACTAGGTATGTCATCGTGATGAATAATTATCTATCACGTTTTGCGGGCGATAGGAGCTTGTGCAAGGTTCGTTCGAATCGTTAGCAACATCTTATTCGTCAATCCTGCCGCCGAACGGCAGTGTTCTAAAATATCTGGTGTCATCGTTGTCCATGGATGATGATGCTTACTTACTTATCACTTGTTTTTTTGCTCTCCTAAGTATTTCATTCAAAATATGAATATCGGTGTAAGTCATGTTTCAATTAAATCAGTTACATCAAGAACAAGGTTGAACTATTCAAGGTTCATTTGCGTGAAGCTGAATATGACCCAATAGTAATGATTGCATTAAAGTTTACTAGGATTTTTAACCTTATTTTTTAGCCATTACAAAAAATTAATCATTCGGTTTTATAACGAAACCGCTATTCATTCTTAACAGATCATAAAGATACATTTTTATTATTTGCAATTTCGTCTGAATTCGCGGTACCTAACTTCGTGAAACTGCGTAAACATTAGGAACAACAAAATAAAAACCGCTGTAAATTATAAAAACTGTAAATAATTTTAAATTTACTTCGGTGGTCTCACCTAAATTCAAATGTTTACATTAACTAAATGTAGAAACGTTAAATTTTAAAATTTACCAAAGCGGATTCTGTATTGAGTGTTCCATAAACTTTATAGTGGAATCTCTATCGCTTACCATAACGTTACGATATTTAACTAGGTTAATGTAACACTGTGTGTGGCAAGTTTACTGAAACTTTTAATTTTAAAAGTTAAGCTGACACCTTTATTGTTAGCTAGCTAACTTCGTTCGCTTTTTAGAAAAACACACAGCGAAATCTGTACTTTGTGCTCTGCTTTCATCTGTAGAAAATAGACAAAAAGTTTTTCTAGTAAGTTTATATCTTAAAATGCTGTAGGGGACATTCCGCGTACATAAAAACTTACCTATAATATTTTTTAAAGGATATGATAAATGTTCTTATCTAAGCTTTTTATTTTTTGTTTGCAGTTTATGATCCCGGTGAAGACCTTGATACGGAAGCAGCTTTTGTGTAAGTAATCATTGATTAATTGATTTTCTAATGATCTTACTACAAAACAACATATTGGTAGGTACGATCTTTTTGACTGAAAAAATAATCATTTAATGAATATAACAGAACTGTGAGAAGCCAATATTTAGATAAATGATATAAATAATAATTGTGAATGTGTTAATGAATTTATAAGTGCTAAGAGAAAATACGAGTACATAATATATACGAATAACGTAACTGCGGTAAATAAGTAAGGAACAATATTCAAACGTGCTTTCAACGATAGTTCTCTTATTCTATTTGTATAAGATTGAAAAGCCGATTATGCTAATAAACTATTCATCATCATCATCATCAGCCCGTGTCAGTCCACTGCTGCTGGACATAGGCCTCTCCCATAGCACGCCACTGAACTCGATTTTCAGCTCTCATCTTCTCCAATCCCTGCCCGCTGCGCTGCCTTAAGAATACCATCACCCCATCTACAGATCTATCTATAGATAGCAGACGTACGCGGGAAAGGGCACCTACAAGGTGATCTGACGCAATAAAGAAGACGGGTAGATAATGGACGCTGATCGTATGCGGTTGCGATGCTCAGCAGTGAGGGAACGAGGAAGAAGAGAGATACATATAGTTATAGCTACATCCGACCCACACTCTACGTTTACCGACACGCGGTCTCCACTCATGAACCAGTCTGCTCCAACGGGCATAAGTTCTATGGCATATGTGACATGCCTACCGCCACTTCAGCTTGCTAATTCGAACTGTATTGGAATAAACAATAACGTATGTGCTTAGACCATCGACCAGATCGTCCATGCTAAAGTTAAAACCTTATTGAACTGGAACTCCACACAGCCTCATTCAAACGCGCTAATACCGTCTTGGCAACAAAACATAATTATGCAACAATGGCTTATGCAAACCGAGACCTCATTTACCCAAACAGGTTCCGCGTCGATTTAAGGTAAACTCTTGTTTGTGCGATTTAGTAAAAGGGACGTTTTGAATTCCGACCCCGTTTATTTACTGAGGGGAAAGTCGCTGGTAACCTGGCTGCGTTCATTAAGCCGACAGTTTCGTTCAAAGGACCCCTTGGTTACGATTTTTGGAAGTTTTCTGTACAATAGCCGCTTTTAAAGTTGTCTAAGTTTTAAGTTAAGTTATAAGCTTCGTTTGTCTTTGGCATCTTTTTATATTTTAGTGCTTATCAGAGGCAGGTAATTTTACTGAACCGCGATGAGAAAGGGATTGAAAAATCTATCATCCCATTTAATTACGTCAAAATATAAATGGTTTGGCAGATTTTTCAATCCCTTTCTCATCGCGGTTTAATAACACTTAAGTACCTAGCTATTATATTTTGTTTTAACCTTTTCTAATTAGTGGTATTTAAGTATCTGTTTAAAATGTCTATGCGTGCATAATACCGGTACCGTCACTAACGCACACTTAGACATCTTGTGAGCACGAGCTTTACATTAGTACATCAATAATTTGCTTAGAAATGGCGCGCTTTTGTGAGTCTGAAACAAGTTTTGTTGGTAAGTTACTATGTATTAAAAAAGTTATCCGCTACTACATGAAGAGGCCTATTTGCAATTTCATAATGCCATGTTACCCAACTTCTAGAGCCATATAAAAGTTCTATCGAAACCAGTGAACGTAGTTTTCTGCCCTCAACGGCCAATGAAGCCACTTATGTATGCCGAGCTTAAATTGGACTAGAGGGAGCTATGAAATTTATGTAGATACTGGATTTTCACAACGACCAAGAGAACATGACCCATCTTTAACGTTATGTCTTATTGTACCACTGGTTCAACTAAATTGAACAGTGATGTTAAATAGTCGTAAGATGTAAGACCATTAGGATACACGGGTCCTTAATTAATTTTAGTGGTGTTGAGTTCTTTATTGTTAATTTTGCGTAGGTATTAACTCATGACACATTTCAATACCTTCCATTCATTGTCTACACTACGTTTACGATTTTATTTCTGTGAATGATTGCGCCAGCAGAGATCACGAGCAAGCAATTTTACTCGTGTTCATTTTCACAGAAAATTTTCAGGCCAATTTGAAGTGTTAAATGAAGAATGTTTTTTTTTTTTTATGTGAATAGGAAGGCAAACGAGCAAGTGGGTCACCTGATGGTAAGTGATCACCACGGCCCATAGACACCCGCAACCCCGGAGGGATTGCAGATGCGTTGCCAACCTAGAGGACTAAGATAAAATGCCTCTTGTGCCCGTAATTTCCCCGGCTGTCTTACTCTCCACACCGGAACACAGCAGTGCAAGCACTGCTATTTAGCGGCAGGATTAGCGAGTAAGATGGTGGTAGCGATCCGGCCGGACCTTGCACAAGGCCCTACCACCCTCATGTGGGATGAAACGTATCATTTAAAGCTATAGGTATCTGATATTTTTATATGTTATAATTTATAATTTATAATATGTGGTTTTAAACAAGACGATAAGCAGATAAATCTAAACAATCTGTATGAAGTCTACATTTTCAGGAAAAAAAATAGATCAAACAAGAACTAGCCAAAACGGTACATTATGCGAAACAATTTTAGACGAAACGAGGGAGAGGAGAGTCCCATTCAAAAGGCTCCGTGATAAAGCAGTATTTTCCGTTAGACACGGAATTCAGTGTCGGTCGTTTGAAAACTTCCCCGATTTCAAATAGACAGTTGTAAGTGCACAAAAACGATCCGGTTTCGCTTTAACGAACACTGAAATATTAATGATCGTTTGCAGTCATTCCTCTTTCGTTGTTCTAGTTTTTAATTGGTATACGTAAATCCTGTCCTGTGGTCTGGGAGTATAGAAAAAAGAGAATTTGCAGTTGCTCCTCTTCCCGCGCAGATAGTAAAAACCCATCGAGGGAATGAGCGAAAGTCTTAGGAATCATGTTATAGGCGGTGCGACCACTCACTACTATTTTGATTTCCCTTTCCACCTATACGCCCTTAATCATGCTACACATGGCTTTAAGGTTTTGTTACCTTAGGCTCTGTCTACCCCGTAAGGGATACAGACGTGATATATGTATGTATGTTTTCCAAAAAAGTCCACATGATTTTTTTTTCCAGAATTTAGCTATTTTGGGTTTTTCTTACTCAGAATGGTTTACCCTATCGATCCTTCTACAAGAATAAAAATGTCTATAGTAAAATCTGGGACACATTTTTTCTTGTATGAGAATCGATAGGGTAAACGATTCTGAGCAAGAAAATAAATTCTGGAAAACATTATCATGCGGACTTTTTTTGGAATACGCCCAGATATGTTTACAGAACAAGTGTGCAATACTAAAGCAAACACCAAATCATTAGGTAGGCAAACAAGTTAATTTATACAAGCACAAAAATGCATATTTATCACAATTGCTTTCCATTCACAAAAAAACCCCTATGTGTATTATAAACACAAATTCTGCTGATTTTGATAAAAATACAAAAATATACTCTTAAATTTGGCCCAAATCCGTGTCTTAAGCATACGAGGTATTAATATTATATCCTCTCTTTAATTAAGCCCTGACAACATGCAATAAATTATCTATGTGTAACACTTTAAACCCATTAAAAATAAATGTTATAAGACGAAAGAGATGTAGGAATACAAAAGCAAATTCATCCCAAAAAGGAATCTCTTTGTAACCTTAAAAATTATTAAAATTTCACTAATAGAAAGCTACCTTCGATTTCCTGATCATCCCCGCAAAATGCATTGCACCCACGGGAGACGGACAAACTAACGAGCAACAGTTTGCGTATAATATGAATGTTGGCTCAACGAGAAATGTAATAGGTACTGGAATGTTATTCCACGTAACCAGCTGTGTTATAACCTTTGTGAATAATAGTCGTCCTGTTAGTTGAGACCAGGCACCTTCACGCAGGCAACAGAATACAGATCTTTCATTTTACATACATGTCTTTATCCCTTACGAGGTAGTCGGAGCCTAGACTCCTCATCAGTGGCGTAGCTAGGTAACCAGGGGCATTGGTGCAAATAAAAAAATGAGGCCTCACTACTATCTAAACTGGTTAGGTTTACCAAGTAAAAATATTAAATGTTACTTCTGGTAAGGATTCGAGGACCCCTGAGCTTGAGGGCCCCGGGGCACTGCACCGCCTAGTCCTTAGGTAGCTACGCCACTGCTCCTCATTATTGTGGCGAACTAGTGGATTGTATATTATAAATGTAGTACTTATGATGATGAACTGGTTTTTAATAAGTATAGGAATAGAACTACATAAGATGAGCGACCTCGTGGCAGCACCTCCTACCGCGGTTCGAAAGGAACAGAATCAGTTATAAAAAATGAGATGCTGCTGTCAGAAGGTTTACAGCTGCCAGCTATAAAATACATTTTGGCAGTAAAAAGGAGTTTATCTTCCACAATCATCATCATCAGTCAGAAGAAGTCGACTGATGAATAAAGGCCTTCCTCTTAGCACACCATAATGAACGACAACTCGCCATCTGCATCCACCGGTTTCCCGCAACTTTCACGATGTCGGTGTCGAGCGTAGGGTAACAAAACCTAAAGGCCACGTTTAGCATGATTGTGGGCGTAAAGGTGGGAAGAGGATTTGAAATAGCGATGGGTTACTAGCGGCATCGCCTAGGTATAACATGATTCCTAAGATTTTCGCCCATATTAATTAGGGACTGATAACATTTTGACATTTTTTAAAGAATAGAGAGAGGGTAGAAAAGAAGGGCTTTGCCTCGCCAGTAGTGTGCCTAGAGTTTTTCAATTCGTAGAGGAGTGAAATAAAAACGTGTAAAAACACAATTTGAAAATTTTACTTAAAGACATGGTGTTTTTTCGTTGCTGTTGCTGTAGAAATAGGAAATGTTTCTGGGAATATACTTTTTTTCCGTGCGATTCCCAGACCAAATTTCATCTATTCAAAGGCAAGGGCAACATATAACTTTAACGATTCAAAATTTGTTTTTACATAACATTAATAATCTAGATATTTTTCGTGTCGCTGATCAATTATAGACTATAATCAAATATTCAGTGATTCGAAAAAGACTGGGGTAAGAAAGCTACCGAAGCTAATTATTTAATTCACGAGAGTTCCCCAAGGCTCTACAATAGCAAGTCTTGGGCTGCCCTTACCCCTGGGTTCTGTAATATCGTAATAAAATTACATAGCCAATTAAACGTAAAATAAACCAACCGTTTTGGTTAACGCGCCGCAAAGGTCTCCTTGCGTGTCCTCAGGCAGTGGATGTAATTTTGGAGGATCTACTAATAAATTTACCATCTGCACGATTACGTATTCATAGTTGAATTTAATAGCAACTAGGCTTGATATCAACGGCTGGGATCTATTTTATTGTTTACTAGCTTTTGCCCGCGGCTTCGCACGCGTGAACCATGAGCATTTCAAAGAAGCTAGCAATTAAGCAAGCGAGCAACCAAACCTGCAAGCTTTCAAGCATACATGCAAGTATGCAAGCAGGCATGCAAGCAGGCATGCAAGCAAGCATGCAAGCAGGCATGCAAGCAGGCATGCAAGCAGGCATGCAAGCAGGCAAGCAAGCATGCAAGCAAGCATGCATGCAAGTAAGCACCCATGCAAGCAAGCATGCAAGCGTGCATGCAAGCAGGCATGCAAGCAGGCAAGCAAGCATGCAAAGCAAGCGTGCAAGCAAGCATCCATGCAAGTAAGCACCCATGCAAGCAAGCATGCAAGCATGCATGCAAGCAAGCGTGCAAGCAAGCATGCATGCAAGTAAGCACCCATGCAAGCAAGCATGCAAGCATGCATGAAAGCAAGTATGCAATCAAGCATGCAAAGCAAGGACTCAAGCAAGCATGCAAGCAAGCCCCCCGCATTGCCCCGCTGCCTTAATTTTTCTGAAACTGTAAATATTGCAGGATTTTTATAAAAAAAACCTAACCTAACCTATAGGGCTGTCCTAAAATACATCCTAAATAGCTTTTGCCCGCGACTTCGTACGCGCTAAGATGTAAAATGAAAAAATAAGTTTTTTCCGTTCCCGTGGAAATTTTGGGGAGTGCTTTCGGAGTACACTTAAAGCCTTTAAAGAAACACACGTTATAAATGTTAAGTCTCTTTCTTCCGCTGTTTCGTCTGGAAACGTAAAATCCGGTTTTTTCCCGTCCCTGTGGGCGTTTCGAAAAATCCTTTCTTAGTGTTCCCCTACACTCCCAAATAAACCTACGTGACAAATTTCAACTTTTCCCCGCTTTTCGTTTTTCCCGTTTCCGTAAGAATTTTGCCAAATAAAGCATTTCCCGAAATTCTTACGGGAACGAAGAAGAAGAATTTTGGGAAATTATCTCATAATGCTCCCCTACACTCCCTAAGGAACCCACTTGCCAAATTTCAGCTTTCTACGGCCAGTAAAACGTAAAATCCTGTTTTTTCCCCGTTCCCGTGGGAAATTTGGAAAGTACTCTCTTAATGCTCCTCTACACTCCCGAAGCAACCTACATGCCGAATTTCAGCTTTCTGCAACCAGAAAACGAAAAGTCCCGTTTTTCCCGTTCTCGTGGGAATTTCGGGAAATCCTTTTGTAGCGCTCCCCTACACTCCCCAAAGGAAATTGAAGGCCAAATTTCAATTTTATACGACCAGTAAAACGAAAAATCGATCCCGTAGAACTGAATACATAAATCCTGTTTTTATCCCGTGGGAATTTCCAAAAAGCATTAAAACATTATTTTACTATTATAATCACCTACTTCTATGCCAAATTTGAAGAGTCTAGTAATTATAGTTCATAGGATTTCGTTAAACTGTATATATAAATCCTATTTTTTTCCTTATCCCGTGGGAATTTCCAAAAATCCTGAAATTAGTTTCTTAGTTTTGTAATCACCTACTTTTGTATCAAATTTGAAGAGTCTACTTATTATTGTTACTGAGATAGCGTCACTCGGAATCGAATATATAATTCCCGTTTTTTCCTTATCCCGTGGGAATTTCCAAAAATCCTTTCTTAGCGGATGCCTACGTCATAAGATCTACCTGCATGCCAAATTTCAGTCCGATCCGTCCAGTGGTTTGGGCTGTGCGTTGATAGATCACTATGTCAGTCAGTCAGTCAGTCAGTCAGTCACCTTTGAATTATATATATATAGATTGCGTTAATTTTGCATTGGTTTGGACTACTGTTTTGAGAGTTCTCGAATCTAGTTATTCGAAAACATGACTATTACATGCTACTTACATAAATTACGTCTTTATTCCTTACGGGGTAGACGGGGAATAAGGTTACAAGACTTAAAGCTACGTTGTGGGGGTAAAAGTGGAAAGAGAAATCGAAAAATGAGTTTCTTTTAGCAACGTCGCCTATAACATGATTCCTAAAAATGTAATAACCCATCTGCGCAGGAAGAGAAGGAACTGCTATATGACACTTACCTTCTGTTAAATATGTTATAATTTTATTTTGATACAAGTTTTGTACCTACGTTTGAAATACTTTGTTTATCACCCTACTCCAGCCAGTATCATTACGTTGGACGCAGAGTGGTATAAAATATTAGACTCCCTTTAGTGGAGTCCGCAGAATTTTTCGGGTCTTTTTTCTTGTGTGTGATTTTAGGTCTTTTAATGTAAATTGTAACCTGTGTGAACAATATTTACGAATGACTAGTATATTTAGTTGATGCAAAAGAAAAAAGCTACAGAAAAAAACCAGCCAAGTCGAATTGCAGTCGCACGAAAAAGCCAATATCAACACTGAGCAAAAACTATCAAACTTCCGAGATTTTAATCACGTTTAATAATGTTTTAATTATTTCGACGCCGTATTGCTGCGTAATTTAAACATTGTTGTACATGATTAAAGTTTTGGGAGTTTGGATAGTTATTATTAGTGGAAATCACGAAAGTTTAAAGCTATGCTATGCGGTTAAATCGAGCATAAACTATGTAGGTATGAAAAAAAACATTTCATTGTGTAATTGACGAAAAAGTCGAGTGATGCTCGACATGTTTAAACATAGAAATAGTCCGAAACATGTCGAGCATCACTCGACTTTCTATACGTGAGTTATCCGTTTATGTGTAATTATGATTGAGTCTCACGGTAGTTTCGTGTTGGCAATTTTATTGTGTCACTGAAAAAATATATTTTATGACGGATTTAAAAATTACTTATCAAACGTTTTCTTTTTATGGTTTAAAAGGTACTGTCTTTTCTATCAGATGTCTATCTTTGGGTACAAAACTTTACAAATTACAGGGTTGAAGAAAGTGCGAAAGGAATGATGATTATATTTAAATACAATCTCATAATTGTAATGAATACCGATTACAATTGTGCCAATTGAACCATTTAACGTTCTCTAGAACTCCAATGTAAGCGTGGTATTACCATAGAATTCAAATAATTCAATTCAGTGAGAACAGGCTGCAATTCCAATACCTTCCTGCCTTTGGTTGGGAAATTTGGAACTATTTAATAGGTGGCTTTGAATGGCCAAAGAACGTATAGACGTTTCAGTTATAAATGTGAAAGGTATTATTTTAAAGGTACAAATCTATTGAATAAAGGTTAGATACCTAGCTTAATGTATAGAACTCAAAGGAAGATTGTCCAAGTGTCTATAGGATTTAGTGGGTGCGTAACGATGGCTATAAAATTTTTTGGTACAATATTAGTAGCAATAACGCTCATTTGATATAATTATTAAATCATATAACAACACTTAATATATTTACATATATATATATTTTTTTTTATACTGATGGTAAGTGATCACCACTGCCCATAGACACCCGCAACCCCGGAGGGATTGCAGATGCGTTGCCAACCTAGAGAACTAAGATGAAATGCCTCTTGTGCCCGTAATTTCCCCGGCTGTCTTACTCTCCACACCGGAACACAGCAGTGCAATGACATAATTATCATTTCTTATAATGATCATTTGATATAATATCATTTAATATAACATTCTTTAAGTATAATGCTTATTTCCTATAATGAACTAGTAGGTTAGGTTAGGTTTGAACTGCGTCCCCCAACAAAAATGAACTGCTATAAAAAAGTTGGTTAGGTTAGGTAAGTTATACCATATAATCGTTATAAGGAATAAGCGTCATACCGAACGATAAGTATACGAAATAAATGTATATATTTTAAAATTATACCAAACGTTTATTATACACTATGAGTGATTATACCCTTTGAAATTATATCAAATATTGATATATCGATAGAAAATATATTAAATATTTTTATATCGATCATTACACACCCGGATTTAGTATCTGTAGCAAAAAAATGTGCAATTTCATTGAAATTGGAATTAATAAGAATTATACTTTTCTGCAATAACAATAAGTACTCGTATACATATTCTTCGGAGACGTCGCCAACAGTTATTATAAAATACATACAAAAAAACTTTCTCATAAAAGTTACAGGCCGGTTACAACTGGAACACGGTTTTATCTGACAGATAGAAAAAAATGAATCTTAATATTTAATGAATAAGATTGTAAGTCTATAAATGCGGATTAAACGGTTATCTTAAAATGAAAATAAACGAAAACATTTCTACTAAATGTAATTTTAAACGGACAGGCGCATGAAGTAATTGTTTCAAATTAATTTTCCGGTAACGGATTAAAATGTAAATTGAACTGTGTGCGAATTAAAAGCGCAGCCCTGAGTCCGAAGTTGGATGAAACTTTTGGAAATAGTCCAATAATGGTGAATAATACGAAATTATACGTTAAAAATAAGGATTGAAGAGTATGATATACAAATTAATGCCCTCGGTCTACCGACTTCAAAAAAAGGACGAGGTTCTCAAGTCTGTTAGTATTTTATTTAATTCAAGTGGTATTTTGCCAAGATGTATTTCAAAAAATCGTCTATTTTCCACAGGCTACTTAAACAAGGTAAGCATGTGTGCTTTATATTTTGTGATTTCAATAATTAGACTGAATCCGAATCAAGATAATGTCTACTGTAGAAATAATTAATACCAGCGAGTACTGACAAGGTGTATAATGTTCCAAAAAGGTATTACAAGCAGTCTTGGACCCGTTAAAAAAATTAAATAATATAGCGTGCTCGCGACGCTGCTGTGTGATTCGAAGTGGTGTCCCGACACGAACTGCGGGGAAGCGCGGGCGGCGAGGCGTCCCGAGGGGCGCGGGGCGCGCGGGCCGCGAGGCGGCGCTGGCGGCGCACGCGTTAACCTACTCAATTAATAATAATATTAACGCTTATTTTTGCCAGAAAATTTTTTATTGATTTATCCTAAATACCTCTATGCGCTAATTCTCCGTGTGCCTATTTCTAGAAGCGGGTCACACACAAAATTAGGCCTTTAAATTTTTAGAATTCCGTACCTACTCGTGTCCAAACGGAACCCTCCTACTGTGGTGGCGCTGTCAGTCACAAGACGTGGTTATGATATATCCCTACTAATATTATAAATGCGAAAGTAACTCTGTCTTGGTACCCTTTCACGCTTAACTGGACCGTTTTATTTAAAACTAGCGACGCGCCCCGGCTTCGCACGGGTGCAATCAGTCTCTACTATATAATGCATGTATCATACATATGTATAAACCTTCCTCTTTAATCCTTCTATCTATAAAAAAAACACATCATAATCCGTAGCGTACCTACCTAGTTTTAAAGAACTAAGCATACATAGAGACAGACAGGAAAGCGACTTTGTTTTATACTATGTAGTTTATAGTTATTTGGTATACAGATAGTTTTAATCCCGGGGGAGGACATAGGTTAGTTTTATCCTGGAAATACGTATAGTCCCCGCGAACGAAAACCGAATTCTGTGCAGACGTAGTCGCGGGCAACGCTAGTTATCATTATATTTTTAACTAGCGACCCGCCCCGGCTTCGCACGGTATATTATGCATGTATTATACATATAAACCTTCCTCTTGAATCACTCTATCTATTAAAAAAAACCGCATCCAAATCCGTTGTGTGGTTTTGAAGATATAAGCATACATCGGGACACGGGGACAGAAAAAGCGACTTTATTTTATACTATGTATTGAAGTACGGAACCGCCCGTGCGCGTATTGTTTTTTTTTATTCTGGATATGTTATCATTCGCTATCCATCATCTCATCCGGCCAGCATAGCATAGCTGTGCAATACACGCCGTGCTTACCTTAAATCATTCTGCGAGAATGTCGACATACCAGACCAGAAGACTGTCATTAAGATCGTTCGTGTCGGCATTCGTGAATGGCCTCAGAAATGGTGGGTCTGCTATTTCAATACCGTAGGCAGTGAGGCATCTTACAGTCGGGAGTGATTAATATTTATATTCAACCAGGGCCTCGATTTTTGAGAGCACACTGCTCGAAAATACCGTTCGAAAGTGGTCAAAATAGATTAGACTAGATTCATTTATTTCTATTTGTAAATTACATTATATTTTTATGTCACAACATAAGAAAGTTACAAAAAGATCGTCTATTGTAAATAAAATAAAAACATACTTACAAAGTAAAATAGTATTCACAAAAAAAAATTGAAATCAGAAATCCAATAATACTCACATTAATGTCAAATTAAATGTCAGTGATTATAAATAAAAAATATTTAATAAAATTACGCAATAAAATGCGTTTAAATGTCACAGAATAAAAAATTATATGGTACAAGTAAATGAAACATTGAATGTCAGGAAAAAATCATTTCACTGTACTCTTTTACAGAGTACAATGATTTGTCCAAAAGAATGTTAAGATAAGAATATGGTGTAAATGTTGCTGAAAAATTTCTCGCTTTAAAAAATATGTGAATGTTAATTGAGCTTGTTCCTTTATTCATACAATTAAGTGTTTACATTCATATAAAAGCCATAGGTATTAATATATTCTAAGAAAATGACTATTAAAATTAGCAAAAAACAAACTCTACTTATGACATGTTGACGTGTGCGCGGTTTTTATGAGAAATACTATGTTTAAAATGCAAAGTGATCTACTTAGTTGACTAACTAATTTCTTTGAATACTTACTCATAATACTTATAATTCAGTCAATGAAAAAGTTTTCGGTAACACCATAGATGTTGACAATGACACCATTACTAGTTAAATTATTATTATTAGGTTTTACTTATTAAATTGCGGTTAGTTACGTCACTTTAAACTTGCGGCAATTTCTAAAGTACAACCTCTCATTTTAGCAATGGTGTCATTGTCAATGTTTTGTGGTTTTAGAAAAAATACTTGTTTATTAATACCCACTTAATACTACTATAAAATATGCTGAATAATTTTCCTCATGCTTGTATTGTTTTGATGACGATTCATCTCGCTTTCGCAAAAGTTGACATAGTACTTTAATTAGGTACCTACCGTAAAAAGTTGATCACGTAAGAAGTCCATAAATAGTAGATTAACAGCTAAAAGAAATAGTTCATTACACCCCGATGGTAGTTAATTAAAGAATGTCTCAGATCGCAGGAACTTGTCGCACGAGCCAAATTTGAGGGCGGTAAACATACCTGAGGCTTTCTTTGTCACCGCCTGAGGTGTGTACACAATTTACGTCTTCTCCTGGCCAGGTGGAAATTTCCGCTCGCGTAGCGGGTGGTAAATTGTTACTTACGGCCCGGGGCGACGTTAAATCAAATACTGCTAAATAAAATAATGCTCATAGTGATACGAACGGACATGAGGCGCGATTCTCTGAATCAACCTTGTCCGTGTATATTATACACTGTATAATCATAAGGCACTGTACCTTTGACAACAAGACACCTGACTCCGTATATAGCATATGAGCGGAAAGGTCAAGATATGATGGTCCTCCGAGCGCAGGTTTCACTTCACGGATGTGATTCGTTTAGAGCAGGGATGGCGAACCAATGGCACGCGTGCCAGTGTTGGCACGCTTCAAAATAATACGGGCACGCCAATAATGACAATATGGTCATATGATGGTAATACCTATAACAATACACTCTTAAGACAACAAGGTCTGATGATTAGGTCAGAGCCAAATATTACATTATATATGTATGTAAACTCTTTATTGTGCAAAATAAACAAGACAAATACAATTGACAAACACTGAGACATGCACAAAGGCACGTCCACAGAAAAAGGTTCGCCACGCCTGGTGTAGAGAAACAGTGATACAAGCTTACGAACCACGATAGAACAGAGCAGCGTGTTTATATAAATTTTCGATTGATCAATAAAGTTGTCTTCCAACTCTTGCTCCAGTTGTTTACGAAAGACATGAAAGCAAATCTATTATCCCAAGTTTTAATTTCAAACAAGTGACGCCTCGATTTAATTAGTGAACTTCTGTTTAATGAAACAACTTCACCGCAAAGTTTCATAAAATTAATCTTTTGATCTCGTTGAAACTGATGACGAGATGTCCTTTATAAAAATACGTTTCAAGAAAACACGGAAGGTATAGATAGGCCGACAGCTTTTTTTATTTCTTTTTATTGAAAACAAATTTATAATATACAAAAAAAAAATCTAAATGTCACTGAAAATTAGAACACATAGAAAAATCCGAAAAGTAAAGCTATCAGCGTTGCGGCTTGCCGCAATATTATGCTATATTATTTCTTCTTACTATTATATATCTACGTGTATCGAATGTGTGTAAATAAATGTTTCTCTCTCTCTCTCTCTCTCTCTCTCTCTATGGCCGGGAATCGAACCCGGATCCTCGTCATTCCGTGACGCGTGCTATACCCCTACACCACCCATAGCAGGTGGGTAGTCTTCGAATTAACTAATTCCGTATTAATTATTTTACTTTTCGGATTTTTCTATGTGTTCTAATTTTCACTGACATTTAGAAATTTAATTTCTAACGGTAAATACGAAAAAGTAAAACATAAAAATCAAGAAATAAAAATTCTTGATTCATTTGATAGTACTTATAATATACAATTTAAAGGTTTTGACAGCGGGCAAAAACTCGGCAGAGTTTATCTGCCGTTGCTAGTTACTCAAATTAAATCCTTAAACTAAACAAATGAGTTATTGTTAATTATTATTGTCTTAAATGAGTCCTCGCCCGTGCGGTGCAGGGACGCGGGGTGGGACGACAAAGGGGGGCCGAGAGAGGTCGGTCTATAAACGGTCAATGTTATCAAGTGATCCATATCGCTAAATATTGATGGGTATCGCAATCCGGTTGTTTTTAAATACACGATCCTCTATTGACATACCAGTTATAGCCCCTTTATTCCGTTTTGCTACAATTTCTATACATTGAGTAGTTTTTTTAATATAAATTATCGCGTAATTCGGCGTACCTCATGGCATAAGCCTCCTCCATTTATTGGAGGATTTGAGCTATAGTTCGCACGCGGGCTCATTGCGGATTGGGAACTTCACACACACCATTGAATTGCTTCGCAGATGTGTGCAGGTTTCCTCACGATGTTTTCCTTCACCGAAAAACTCATGGCAAATTTCAAATGTAATTTCGCATATAAATTCCGAAAAACTCAGAGATTCGATGCGAACCCAGGATTCGAACCCACGACCATCTTGAGAGGCCACAGACCAAACCACTAGGCTACCACGGCTTATTGACATACCAGTATCACGATTACATTGACCGTATAATCTATGCCAAAGACATCTGATAGCCAAATTGGAGAACACGGCCGAGTCACAGATTCTATAAACAAACAAGACACATGGCTGGCAATTTAAAAGTTCGTCGGGTCAATGGCTTAGATGTAGCCGACCGATTCTTCTTGCTTAGTCAAACCCTAATAGCCGTGGTGTAATCGGCCATGTACGCCCAATCAGCTAACGCCCTATACTAACCGATACGGCATTGGAATATGTAAATGGTTTCATTATGTTAGTCTTTTACCTCAAAAGCATAAATTCCTTGTAGCGATTCCGAATAGCATTTCACCTTAAACTAACAAAATCATTAGGATCTTGTACTTGACGCAATTTTTGCGTAATTTTTTAGTATTTTCTAACCTTGTTCTTTGTTTACAAAACAATACAACATAAGAAATCAGTAGGGTTATTACCTAACTCGCTCGCAATCGCCATCGTGTTAATTTTGACAGTTCATGTATGAGCTGACATTGGCATCGAAATCAGCTAGCTGTCACATTCATACAAGAACCGTCAAAATGAACACGATGGCGATTGCGAGCAAGTTAGCCTATAAGCCTAACTGTACGAGAGCGTTTGTCAAAAATGACCACAATATGATTATTTTTTCCTCAATTTAACTATTTTGGGTTTTTTCTTACTCGGAATCGTTAGCCATATCGATCCTTATACAAGAAAAAATGTGTCCCAACACTTCTTTTCCAGTTCGCCACTTTTTTGTTCGTCGTTTTTTTATTATGTGTGGAAAGTGACGAACAGGAAAAAAATCCATATTAATATCTGGGACACATTTTTTCTTGCATGAGAATCGATAGGGTAAACGATTTTGAGTAAGAAAAACCCAAAATAGTTAAATTCTGGAAAAAAAACATGTACACTTTCTTTTGAAAAACGCTGAAGTGAGAAAATAGTCTTCAAAATTTGACATACAACTAACGTTGAATCGTACGAGTAGCAATTATTGTGTTTTATGCACGATAAAGAGATACATACATAGGTACCTGCACAAGTTATTTTCATTATCACCTTTTTCTGGTACCAACTAAAAGTCAGTTTCCTGCCCGCAGCAGGTGCTCTGATCGATGACTGATCAAATCGAGAGCGGAATAAAATATCTTCAGACCCCGTAAGCCTTGATTTGGGAATACCTTGCGTGTGGGGGATTTCTATCCGATAACATGTTTCATGATTCGATGGAATCGGGACACAAAATAGATCTTGCTTCTTAAACTTGATTTCTCATAGACACTGTGAACCGTCGGGTTTAATAAGTTTTTTGCTGCCACTAAAAATGTCTCAGTAAGTATACTTTTAGCATAAAACTGCAGGGGTACTCATACATAATTAATTGAATTTAAGAGACGGACATCACCTTATGCATTTTGAGTCGAGATACTTAAAAAAAAAAAAAAAAAACTGGCAATAATAACGTAAACAATATCTAAAAATTGCTTTTATATGTACTTATCGCAACTATAAACAACACATGACATTAATCACTAGCAATAATACATTTTTGCCTCGGATATATTAATAAAAAATATCCATCCACTATTTAATGATACTCGGAATTTACCTGTATGTAAAATTGTTACGACCATTATAGTTTGTACTAAAAACATTTTGCTGTATACTATACAGTGTATAGTTAGTTAAACTTTGAATTCGGCAAACGAATTCTTGGGACAAAGTTTTATGCTATCAAAGATCAATATTGCTTCAGCGAAAACTTGCGCAAAGCCAACTTACGAAATCGAGACCTTTTATCATCAACCGAGTACGAATCACTAACTATATTATAAATACAGCTAAAGAACCTGAATCGCGTACCGCCGTGGAACCTTTCCGCTTTCAATTTCTTAATAACATACTCATGCTTCCCAAGGAACCCATTCTTATGTAGACTGTGAAAAGGTTCTACGCAGATCTGTAGTTGAGTTTCTTTGATTGCAAATATGTTGTAATTTAACTCGCCTACCACATTGACCACCCACTGGGCAAATTGAGATAGCGGAGATTGATAGCATTTGTTTCGTCAAATTAATGCTCGTCTAAATTGCTGTAAGGCTAGCACAAGAGCGAAAGAGAGAAATATATTACCTGTCTCTATCTAGAACGAACAAAAAAGTCAAAGCTCGTTGACGTATATGTCATACCGTCACACTTCTTTCCCATAGGGATAGGCAGATACATTGTTCATCTTGCTGCGATCCTGACATACCTCCTTCGCCTCATCCACATTCATCAATTGACGTACACTCGCTAGCAAAAATAACGGGTTTTGCACGGAAGTATCACTACATAATATAAAACCAAGTTGCTTTCCGCTGTCTCTATGTATGCTTATATCTCTTTAAAACTACGCAACGGATTTTGATGCGGTTTATTTTAATAGATAGGATGATTCAAGAGAAAGGTTTATAATTATGTATAATTCTACGCAAACAAAGTCGCGGGCAGAAGCTATTAAGATATAATTACTTCCGTGATCCGTGCAACTTTTTTTTTTAATTTAATTAGATTACCATTTATGCGTGCAAATATTGACTGGAAATTCTATGTGAGGAAATGATTTTGGTATTTAATACGCTTGTGTTTTGCTTCTTTTGTTGTTCCCTGATTTGCTTATTTTTGTTTTGTTGTTTACGAGGAAGTAGAACATCCTTCAAGTAATAGGATAGTTCGATAAGAGCCTTGTTTTTGGCATACATGTGTGTATTTATAGTATTGAATTGTTTCTTAGCGATCGAATGTTATTATGTCCAGTGTTGTGCTGAAATTAAGTTAAAATAGAAAATATTTACTTCGTAGAAGTGTCTAGGGGCCAAAGATGTAACAACACAGCTAGCACAAAGTAGCGTGAGAACTGTGTCGCGAGCACTTTTATGCTTACCGCGCAAGTTCCATTAATGTATGTATTATGTATGTATGTTTGTCCGAGTGGAATCTTGCGACTCAATTTTGAAGTAGATATCTTCATCTGATTGAGCTGAAATTACAACAATCTGGTAATAAAATTAAAAAATGCAAACTACGAACCCTTTATTTCGCAGTGTTGATTATAATCAACATACCTACTTTAAGATGGTATTTTTGTATATTTTTTTAAATTATTTTTGTTATTTTAACAAGAACCTAATGAGTCTTGAATTGAGTAGGTACACTTGGTCCGACTTGCGAAGTAGGGGGTTAGAAATCTACACTGGACAAAATACTTTTGAAACATATTGAAACCCCCGCTTAGTACCGCTATGTTATTCAAATTAGTTAATCAAGTCAATTTAACTTGGATAATACATAATTGATTGATTTGAAATCGATACAGGATTCGTTAATTAAAACGAGGCTTAATTAATGTCGCTATATTTCTAAGAAAGGTTCTTTTAGCAATTAATTTTAAAGGGTTAAGACTAAAGCTGCAAGCTTGTTTAATTTTTTAGTTTATTATAAAATCACTGCATAGTGTAAAACAAATTCACTTTCCGCTATCTGTTCCTATAAATGCTTAGATCTTTAAAACTACGCAACGGATTTTGATGCGGTTTTTTTAATAGATAGCCGACGAAGTCGCGGGCATAAGCTAGTTGATAATAAATTGACCAAACTTCCAATAGCGTTCTACGTATATCAGGTAATATTCGATATTATTTATTTTAAGTTATTTATGGCCGTTTTCCAAAAAAAGTGTCCGCATGTACATTTTTTCCAGAATTTAAATAGGTATTTTGGGTTTTTCTTAATTAGAATCGTTCTATCGATTCTCATACAAGAAAAAATATGTCCCAGATTTTACTATGGAGTCTTTTTCCTGTTCGTCACGGTCCATACATACCTATATGAAAAAAAAGTGACGATCCGGAATGGAAGTTTTGGGACACATTTTTTCTTATATAAGGATCGATAGGGTAAACGATTCTGAGTAAGAAAAATCCAAAGTACCCAGTTAAATTCTGGGAAAAATGATCATGTTAACTTTTTTTTGAAAAACGCTCATTTACTAGGGGAGAGGCATTTGCCTGCAGTTGAAAAATATTACGGGCTAATAAAAAAAAAATACAAAAAAACTACAAAAGGACATCCACGTTAGGTGAAACACAAGATATACTCCAAGAACTTTGGTGTCTCAATTTAGTACAAGTTACTGCAATTTTGCTTGTGTAGGAGGCAACAAAATGAAGGTGGTTTACTGCATATTGAATAATTCATGATGTAAAATGGTGGGTGACGTCATACCTTTAATGGGGCACTCTGTTGGTACATCAAACTAAGTTGATACTTTGCAACTACTATGTAGTTGTTCTATGCACGAAGCAGATGAGATTAGACGGCGAGCAACATGAGTTTTTCTCTCATAGATAGTATATGCTGATGTTATGAGAAACGTCATGTTTTACATTTGTGTGGTAGTTTAAGTTTTGGTTTGCATTTTGTATGTATGTAACAGATTTACACATGTGTGCGAGCTATATTTGTGTATTGTGTATGTACATACGATACTGTAGTGTGCACGCACACACCTCCCCCCTTGGTTAAAACACACACACCCATACACAAACACACTACACACTTTTCTCATAGACTGTAGCTTTTTATGAATAAGGATAAGTATTTATTAATACACTTCCATGCCTGGTCTGGGAGCAAAGAAAAAACAGAATGTACCATTTGCTTCTCTTCCGGCCTAGATGGTAAAAGCCCATCGAGGCTAGCAACCCATAACTATTTTGATTCCACTTTCCACCTATACGCCCACAGTGTCTTGCTAAACGTGGCCTGTAGGTCTTGTTGCCTTAGGCTCTATCTACCCCGTAAGGGATAAAGACGTGATTTGTGTATGTGTATGTATGTAGGTAAGCTACAAGTCAAAAATACGTTATGCTACTACAAGAAGGATGTTTTTTTTTTAAAACATTTTTTTTCACTATTTAGTTCATGGTTATATATTAGTGACCAGGTGTTAAAATTGGGGATGCCTTTTTAACTCATTTAACCAAATTCTCGTGGAACTTTAACGGCTCAAACTTCTTAACTCTCTTTAACTTACAACTGAGTACGATGTGCTCGTTCGAAGGCATTTTACGACTTCGACATTTGATAAATCACCCATGTAAAACTCTTTTCTCGCAAATAAGTAGACCTTGAATGCTCCCCTCCTGTGACTTGATGGGACGATGCTAAGAGGTTAATTTTATTGGAGACGTAACAGGAGGCCCTGTCTGGAGTATAAGTAGAATATTTCATGTACATGCGCCCGTGTTAGGTCTTATAACCCCAGGTTCTGTTTACCTGATAAGGGATAAACACGTGATTAATATGTTCATAATACACATACATACACACACATACACAATTCACGTCTATATCCCTTACGGGGTAGACAGAGCCTGAGGTAACAAGACCTAAAGGCCACGTTTAGCCTGATTGTAGGCGTATAGGTGGAAAGGGGAATCAAAATAGTGATGGGTTGCTAATTTCGCCCGTTCCCTCGATGGACTTTTGTATGTGCGAGTAATGTGTGCGAATAGACAAACTGACGTTCCAAATTAGAAAAATTACTGAAGTCCCATATTTGTTCTGTACACAGTCATACAACAGGTCATTCATTTACTTAAGATTCTCAAGTTGTAGTATCTCAAGTAGCGGCTGTTACGTTATAGGCAGCCATGTTTATGTGCTGTCATATTTAATGTGCTCACCCTTACGACGAGTGTAGATGAGGCTATCCTAATATTTATGATGAAAGTACTTAGCTTTTCACATTTACGGAACCCTTTCCTGTTTATCCCTTTTTGATCCCTTTTTCGTATGTTGCCAGTATTAATTAGTGAGTAAGGACAATGTGAGATCGTTTATGTACATGTTTTACATCGAAAATGGTACATAATTAAGATAATTGGGCACGTTTAACAGATAATGGAATCTCGGAAACCCCTTTTAGTGTGTGGAAAATGGGCGATTTCGCGTAGTTGATGGCTTTAGAGATAATTGAAGGTAATTGGGTACGATTGGTAGTTTTTTTATGCGCATTCTGTGGGTAGTTTTTTAAGTCATACAAAAAGTACTGTCGCAATCAGTAAGTGTAGTGAAATTTTAAAATTAAATTATAATTTACTTTTATTTCCTAAAAGCAACGTCTATGCAAAATGTTAGCCTTCTAGGGCGAAGAATATAAGCTGGGCGGTTAATAGTCAATCAGTCAGGATTTATTTTCATGTGTGTGTGGATTATGAGTTATTGTTTCACAATACTATACCTATACGATGATTATTTTTTGAACACGACACAATGAACGATTATACCCTGTAATACACGAAGGGTCATTTCAAAAACAACAATCAGAACAAACGTAGATAATAGGAATTGACTACCTAATTATTTCGAGTTCACAAACCGTATTCGTCACAAAGAGTTATTTATTTATAGTAATAAATCAACCCTTTTCTCTCAGTAACCAAAGTGGTACATCTCGAACTTTAAGTTGGCAGCAAAGCTCTCATATTTATATCAAGTTTCGTCGTTTAACTTTTTATCGCGAGAGAAAGTCTTAAAAAATAGTGCGAATAATAAGAAATAATGTTCTCCCTTAGACGGTTTTCTGGCGCCTATCTTCTAATTCTGCGTAAGGACATTGACTCGCTAACTTATAGCGCAGACGTACGCAGAATAAAAGAAATACTCCGTGTTGACTCAGTGGTTAGAACCAATCTGTATGCATAAGCCAAGTATTTGTCTTGCCTTTCGATACTCTATGGAAACACAATAATATCTGAACGGTAAATACTTAGTTACATCTTAAAGATGAAAGTGTCATGTTGAAATACTTAATAAATGTGGCTACTTTTTGCTAATAAAATGTAGTACTTATGCTCAAAGCCTGATTTAGCATACCGTTGGGAGTAGAGTTCTATGGACACCACACCACTGCTGTTCAAAAACGCTATTTCATAGGTACTTTGATCTTCTATGTATAGTTCAGATTAGAGCATACCAGTCGTTTTGTTTGTTTGTCTATTCAGTTTGTCTGTCAACTCTTTTTCTTAGGTACGTGTAGACGTATAAAGTTGAAATTGATATCAAATAGTGCGCTCCCTTGGAGCTGTGAATTAACCCTCTATCAAAAGATACAGTCATTAGAAAAGGTATTTCCATATAAATTGCCGTACTCCCTAAGAAAATGGGGTAAATTTTACGGACCTGCATGATCCATGTTGCATTGCATACCGGGATTTGTCGATCTGATTGTGTCGATCCGGTGTAATTGGCCCATAGAATAATTCCTATACTATAAGTACCTCTCAAAAGTTTTTTCGAGAAAAAAGCATTAGCATTCCCAGTGTTTAAACAAGAAATGAAATTGTCTTCGCAATACCGAAATAGACCGGCATACAACATCGTTTGCGTAAGGTAAGCCCACAATTTCTGCATTCTTTTATCTCTGAGATACTATTTCAATTAAGGTGAGTATTTTTGGAGCGGAGTTTATTCATTCGAGCGAGACAGCACCATTTACCAACACGTGTATCAATGAAGAGACTGCGTAGTGTAAGTTTTTTGTCGCAACAAGCGTCTCGAATGCGGTTCACGTCAAATAGGTGCTATGAGATTAGTTTGTTGCCTTTAAATGTCGCTAGTGGCGTTATAATACACTAGAGGCTCAGAATGTGTGGCATAAATTTGACAAATGTATCATTTCACCAACTAATTATTTCGCAAACCTTTGTAATTTGCCAATTCATTAAGTTAAAAACCAACTAATCAAATGTCTTACATTTAGGCCAGGTAAGGTTCGCTGTAAAGCCTATCCATGGACTAACTGCCTAACGATGAGTTAATGAAATGATAAATTTGTGAACTGTTGATAACCCGTTTGAAATCGCTCTGTCTGTATTCAAAACTAAAGTATTTATTTGATTACTTTATTATTACAAAGATAAACCAATAATATATTATTCTCCCTTCAGTTTCTTTCTATTAAAAGATTCCTCTTCTCTGTTCCTTGCAAACGATAACAGTTCTGAGAAAAGCCGATATTATAAAATGTCTCGTTTCCAATCATGTATTCTTTCTTCCATGCTGGTCTGGGAGTAAAGAAAAAACATAGAATGTACCAGTTGCTTCTCTACCCGCGCAGATGGTAAAAGTCCATCGAGGGAATGGGCGAAAATCATAGGAATCTTGTTATAGGCGATGAGGCTAGCAACCCATCACTATTTTGATTCCATTTTCCACCTATACGCCCGCAATTTTGCTAAATGTGGCCTGTAGGTCTTGTTACCTTAGGCTCTGTCTACCCCGTAAGGGATAAAGACGTGATTTGTGTATGTGTGTATGTATGTATTCTTTTTTGGGGTAGGCGAGATAATTTCATATCTATAACGAGCACTATCAGCTCGTGAAGCCTCGTAATTGTTCATTAACAGCACAATGTGTATCAGAAATAGTGGTATTTTTATATCCACATGTTTCACATTGGGGGCTGAAAAGATTCCATTACTTCACACTGAGCTATTGACTTTATTCAATGGCGCCCACACTCGCTCGCCGTTCAATCTCACTCTTTGTATACTTATTTATACTAGCTGTATGCTTACATTGAAGCCTGGTTTTCTCTAGTCGATTGTTTTTTTTTTTGTTTATTTCGGCACGGTTTGCACAATTCCCATCCCATTATTTTTTACTTAACAAGGATGGAAAACAAGAGTTTACCTGGTGGTAATCAAGCACGACAGAGAGCACAAGAGAATTGCAGATCTGTTGCCAACAAAGAGAGCTACGATACAGAATCCATCGCGTCAGTAATTTTAACTACAGACAGCCTGTAAAGTTACTGACATAAGGCATAAAAGGAAAGTCTTAGGGAATGCTCGGTTTGAGTGTTCTATATTTAAAAACAGTTTTTTTTTGTTTCCAGCCAGTTACAAATGTGCTCATAATTAAAACTTGTTTCATAAAACACTCGATAACTGTTGTCGATGGTTCTGATGTGTGCGTTTGTTTTTTACTGAATTCAATTCGTAGAGACAACGCAAGCCGTTTGCTTTTTAATGGGGGCTTGATGAAAGTTAAATTCAATTAATTAAATGCATTTGTAAAGTTACTCCAACATAAGCCCGCTTAAAGTGTAGGTGTTTAAATTATCCGAGCAATTAAGCATTTCATTTAGTGGGTGTGAATGATTTACTCTATTGACTCGGGATAATATTGCGCGGTTAATTCACTGGATTCCATTTTATTACCCGTCTACTTGTTACTCAGTAATCCCACTCTTTTGACCAAATTTAGAGAACGTTTAAATAAAGTGAGCGTAATAAACGTTTAAGATTCGATCTTAGACATTCTTGAAGAGTGGTGTTTCTTTTCCTCCTTGAGTAGAAGTAATTAAAAAAATATATAATCCAGGTTTAAATCAAGCCAAACTTGGAATCAAATAAAGTGACTGATTTTAAGTATATTATAATTACAATGATTTTTGGGATAATAATGGCCCCATCGATCGATGCGATGTATATGTATGTATGATATGTATGTATTACAATGTGAACGATACATACATACATATATACATTAATCACGTCTTAATCCCTTACGTGGTAGACAGAGCCTAAGGCAACAAGACCTAAAGGCCATGCTCAGCATGATTATGGGCGTATAGGTGGAAAGGGGAATCAAAATAGTGATGAGCTGCTAGCCGCATCGCCTATAATATGATTCCTAAGATTTTCGCCTATTACCTCGATGGGCTTTTACCATCTGCGCGGGAAGAGAAGCAAACTACGAGTGCGCGCTGACTATAAAATTGTACAAACAACACCAAATTTTAACAAAATAACAGCATGACGAATAGTAGTCGTTTGCGGGTGGTAGGGCCTTGTACAAGGTCCGTCCGGATCGCTACCACCATCTTACTCGCTAATCCTGCCGCTAAGTAGCAGTGCTTGCACTGCTGTGTTCCGGTGTGGAGAGTAAGACAGCCGGGGAAATTACGGGCACAAGAGGCATTTCATCTTAGTCCTCTAGGTTGGCAACGCATCTGCAATCCCTCCGAGGTTGCGGGTGTCTATGGACAGTGGTGATCACTTCCCATCAGGTGACCCACTTGCTCGTTTTCCTTCCTAATCATATAAAAAAAAAACTAAAACATTATTCTCACTTTATCTGCTTGTAATATAATTTATAACTGTTTTTATAATATAAGCCACGTGCATCCTAACAGCTATTTGAAATGGGCAGCTTTCATCTGGATTAGTCAGCGTTAAACTAAATGTGGCTTGATGTTTTAGGTTTATAAATAGATATTTATACAAACATTCAGTTGCAACCGTTTAAGGTATTCTGTTATACATACACATACATATATCACGTCTTTATCCCTTACGGGGTAGACAGAGCCTAAGGTAACAAAACTTTAAGGTCACGTTCGGCATGTTTAAGGGCGTATAGGTGGAAAGGGAAATCAAAATAGTGATGGGTTGCTAGCCGCATCGTCTATAACATGATTTCTAAGATATTCGCCCATTCCCTCGATGGGCTTTTACCACGCGGAAAGAGAAGCAACTGGTACATTTTTTTTTCTTTTCTCCCAGATCAGCATGAAATTACACTAGTAAGTAGTAACTTATATCACAGGGATTAAGGGATAAATACGTGATATATGTATGTATGTATGTATCACATTATAAATCTTTCTTTCAAATCTCTTCCATCAAACACACTTTCGTCGTGACCGCACACCTAACGAACAATGGTTTCCAAAACCGAAACTTGTACACAATTTCGAGAGTAAACCTCTCAAATAATACTCAATTAATGATGGCTAGAACATATCGAATATTTAATCCAATATCCATAACTTTGTGCAACATAATAAACATTGTTCCAAGCCAAATACCTAAGTTCTTAAGTTCATTTAAACCTGTTTGATCGAACGTGCACTTATGAGATGGATTCGGGGACTTAGTGAGGGATACTGTTATGCAGGACTTAAGCGACTCAGAGATAATTAAGTTTGCTAGTAAATAACGGTATATCAAGGGTGTGGTGCCAATATGAGCGGCTGAAACAAGCCGGGGGACTACTCCGAAATTTTCGAACTTCGTGTCATATCGTCTCTCTCATTCTAATTAATGAGTGTTAGTGTGAGCGGAACGGCACGAAACAAGCTTTGAAAATTGAATTTCACAGTAAAAATTACCGAGATAGTGAGACAAAGTTTATACTTATACTTGTTAAAATATGTAATGGCTAAAAAATTTGGCTGACTTCATCAAAAAACAAGAAAATCCCTGGCAAAATCGTTTTTATATCCAAACAATTTTGCTAGTAACTACTATTGTAAACTATGATATCCACGAAGTTGTAACAGAAATAAAAACCAGTGGATTTTGGATGTAAGTAAGGTAAAGTGTATCTTCTTCTTCTTCTTCTTCTTCTTATTTGTGGCGTATCAAGTCGTTATAGCGACGACAACTTTGCCAATGTCAAAGTAACAAAAATATACTTAAGAAATCTTGTGACAAAATGTCGGCAACGTTGTACGGTAATGGTCAAAGACCCCCCTCCCCCCTGTCGGGCTCTTAGCCAACGGTCAATGATATCCCTCAGAAACTGCCAGGAAATCATTAGCCGATGCCCAGAGTGCACCGGACCAAGCACTGCTTTTCCCCTCGGATGGATCCAAAAACGAACTGTAGCTCTTGACCAGACGTGGAGGTAACCCGACTCGCACCGGGGTGTATCAAACAAACAGTACAGTAAATTAAGACACAATATGAGTAGGCGATATAAAGATCTTGTACTGGGAACTGTATGAACTAACACGCTCGCAGTGACACCGAACACAAAAGCACACCTGTGTCCCAGTATAGCGTGTAACATGCATCTAAGCATGAACTGTTGTGTCAATACACTCTGGTGTATCCCTCGAGCGTCTAACTTTGCTGAACAATATACTTTAGAGAGCACTTAAATATCACCACAGTAAAAAAACACAGAATATACATGCTACTTATAGTCAGTAATAATATACTCGTATTGACTTGCTCCTTTGTCTTCCTTGTTGATGAAGAAAGCTGGTCAAGTGAGAGTAGGACTCTTGCATTGAGCTTCGGACTATTCGAACACTGTGCCTGTGCATAAAATAAATTCTTTCGCGTGTCTCAAATGCACCAACGTTGTAGTGATGCAAGAAACATTGATTACTCTGGGTCCTACTGAAAAACAGCGTTGCGGCTTGCCGCAACATTATGCTGAGTGGGGCCCATTTTACACCATATCGGTACTATTCCTAAGTATATTGTATTTCTTCCTATTATATATCTACGTGTATCGAATGTGTGTAAATAAATGTTTCTCTCTCTCTCTCTCTCTCTCTCACTCATTACGTTAACATTACAGAATTTTTTTGAACTATTGACTAGTAGCGCGCGGCCAAGTTACCAACCAACCAGTATTTTATGGAGATTGTTCGAGTATGGCTTCCACGTAATAAAGGTTCTTACGAAGACTACAAGTCGCTTTGTACGCAAACTGTTGCCGTTGAAAAATCCGTCGGAAGTCCAATGTGACGATAGTATGACTACGAATTCCGAGCCAAGAGACCGGCGTAATAAACGTCATTTTACAACGCCCGGGTTAGAACGTGCGTAATTCGGTGTTAATCTACAAGGTGATGATCCAATTAAAGTCGTTTAAGGTGTTTTCTTAATTGCGTTTTTTACCTCAAAGGTATTATGTCTGGTGTTCGAGGATAATTGGTTTAGAAGCCGGTTTTATAACTGTACTTAAGCACGGTGACAGAGGAAGATCACGAATTGCGGAAATTCTAAGCTGCTTCAAGATTACATCTTTTCCGAGAAGATCTCGAATTAGAAATCTCTATTAACTATGCTACGAGAATTTTTTTGGATATTATGAGCAATTCATATTTTACACGGTCTATTTTGACAGGCAGTCTAATGGATGAATTCTTGGATAACGTACCTAAAAAATATTTTTAGTCTCTGTACTGTTAAGGTTCGTTGTGTTTGTTTTTTTATTTTTGTACTGTAAAGAGTAACATATTATGTACACATGCATTTTACTGGGAAACTATTAGGACTTTAATGAATGAAAGTGCTTTCAGAAATAATTAACAGTATCTCTTTATCTCAACAGGTCTAAGTCTCAAATAATGGCCGTTGAAAATTTATCTACAATTTGGTCGGCATAAATTACATTTTCTTAAAATTGTCGCCTACAAAACAATAGGTAGACTTAATTTGAAATTCCTTAATTACCATTTTAACAATACGGCTTCTGCTGTATTGAAAGTTATTGTATTTGGACAAAGCTGCTTAAAATAACGAAGTAATTAATTTTAATACTCGTGTCTTAGTTTTTTTAGGGCGCAATCAAATTTTGTAAGCATTTTTTCCTGTACCTACTTTGAAATATTATTCAACATAATCTACTGTAAGAAATAAAACGTTAAAAATAAACTAATAATCAATGCTGAAAAAGATTGCGGCGCTCATTTACAGCTAATCAAAAAACATCGCATCAGCCTTGTCAAACCTAGGAACAAAAAGTAGCTTTGATTGAGTACGTCGCTTAGCAAATATCGAAAAACCCTATAATGTGCATTAATCCTCATTAAGATTTGAACAAAAACATGTAGGTATCAAGGTTAGCTATTGCACTTCAAACAAAAAAATTGTTACCAGGAAGCAGTCAGGGTCGCAGTCGATTGCTGTTGCTATTCATTGTTATTTCTTTTTGCGACAAAAACTGCTTTTATAGCAAAATAGTATTGCCTTTTCCTGATTTACTCTTGATACACATACAAACATACATACAGAAATCACGCCTTTATCCCTTACGGGGTAGGCAGAGCCCAAAGTGGCAAGACCTACAGGATTGTGGGCGTAAAGGTGGAAATAGCAATCAAAATAGTGATGGCTTGCTTGCCGCATCGCCTATAACATGATTTCTATGATTTTCGCCCATTCCCTCGATGGGCTTTTACCATCTGCGCGGGAAGAGAAGCAACTGGTACATTCTGTTTTTTCTTTACTCCCAAACCAGCATTCATTCATTCATTCATTCATTCTTTGTAAAGATATATCCCCTTTATTTATAAAAAGTTATGACCCCTACTCCCTGTCTGCCAAACGTAAAATTAAAGACAAACGAAGGTTACCTACGTTAACGTTAGCTTAACAAGCGTCTATGAATAAGGGCGTATGTCTAGATATTTCCTTTTTTATTTTTATACATCGAAAGCAAAATAGACCAAATACTTAGTAAATAAAGAACTAGGATCAGAAAAGGGTTCTTTACGGCTAAGGTCTTTTTACTGACTCTCAGTCGGTGGGAGTTTAATTTATTGCACACCCCACAGTCTGGGTCTCCTATTGGTAAAAACATATTATATTACTAGTGTGATACTTATGGGTGCGTTGCAGATAAAATTGTTAACTAGCATAAAAAAAACCTAAAAAGGTAATTTATTTAGTTTAAGTCACTTTAAAATACAATTTGTTGCATAGTATTTATTCTAACAAGAACATACTTATGTCATGTCAATCGTTCAAAGGTTAACTGGAAGAGATCACTTTTAGGGATAAGTTCGCCTTTGTGCATGTGAGTTGCCCTGTATTCATCTTTTTCTTGTGTTTTATGTACAATAAAGAGTTATACATACATACATACATAATCTATGCATATAGCGATTGAAGTCATCACTTTAGTACTAAATTATGTCTAATTAAATTATGTCAAATCCGAATTTTGTACAGTTCTTACGTTTCTCTTAAAATTGACGTGGTTTAGGTATTTCGTGTACTTGTCTTACCAGTTCACGAGATTACTACTTGAAAGTCCAAAATAGGTATTTTTTGTAGTTTCTGATTCTTTACTGGATTCCTTTAGTACCTATCCACGTTACCTATAGAACCGGTCTTTTTATAAACACGCTAGTCACGTCATGTAGTTACAGGCAACGTGTTTTCAAATGTCTTTTGATAAAAGAGACGCCTGTGGATCTGCTGCTTTGCTTTAAAGTCATAAAAATAATGGATAAAAAGATTCCCTTGTTTGTCTTTCTATCATTTGTCATAAGGTTTCCAAAGAGTCTGCTGAAAAAAAAGTGTATGCTAAAATATAAAAAGAAAACCTTATTTTTTTGTTTCCTGTTGATTAGCTCCTTTTAAAATCAGATCACGAGCTATGTAGTTCGGTTCACATATCGAGCTGTTACTTAAATGCATTTAAACTAAATATTTCAAAACTATTTGTTAATTTAAATATAACAGTTCGTAAAATCCGTCAAATGCCTTTAAATATATTATTTTTATTTCAGTTTAGTAAGTACTTAATTGTTATATTAATCAAATGTTTTAATTGTTGTCATTTTTATTTTGAGCTGACGATTACAATATAAATTCTTTCATATTTAATTTTAAGTGAAGATATAGTTTTATGTTGAAAGATCAATGAAACATGAGGTCAACCTGGCGGGTTTCCGTCACATTTAAAATATTCAATGTTAAGTTTTTTAACAGAAGCTTAACAAGCGTTTGTGAATAAAGGAGGGGTTTGTGAGTAATACCCCCTATAAGTAATGCAGGTAGTTAAGCATGCTCCAATTTAAATGGCGTCGTATCTTAAAAGCAGTATTTCTTAGTCAAAACTCACGAATTCAGATGAAATTCTCCTATCTTCAACTGTCAATTAAGTTCCGCAGAACAAAGTCGTCTAGAAAGAAAAACTTCTGTCGCAACTCAATTGCACGCCAAGCAATATGTAACATATCCCTTGCTGATCCAAACACGTCCGTTCTCTTGTTATCCTCTCATTTTAATAGTTCCAGATATTTCCAGGAAATAGACCGTTAAGTCAACGAAAACAAAGCCGGTATGTAGTAACTCCCCGCTTAACGGCCCCGCTATTCCTTTTGTCGCCGCGCTTCTTCCCGCTATTGAGCGATCGGCGGAAGAGAAAAATACAGAAGGTTTTGTGGAAATGTAAAACGTTCGCTTTGAAACTGGTCAATACCCTCTTATTATACAGCTAGTTGAAAAAGTACCCAATATTTTTTGTCAATCTAACTAACGGACTAAATACAATTTTCTTTTACCCAGTGCCAAATTTCGCGAGTTTGAGCAAAGGATTGTTTTTAAAACAATACTTGTCGACCGTTATAAGGTACACAAATTTAATCTAAACCTAGAGACCAATATTAACCTGCGGTTTACTATTTTTTTTATAAAAGTTAGTTCGTAGTTGGTCAGGGTGCTAGCAAGCCAAGAATAACAGATGCGTTTACTGTGTGAAGTTTAGTTATGATTTTTTCAGTCAGCAAAAAACTAGAAATATAAAAGAACATAAATTAGTATAAAATCTTGAGACCTAGTCACAGTTCATCGCACTCAATACGAATCCTGCCAAGTGAACCAATAATTATATTAAGTCGGAAATCATCTATAAAATGATGTGATTTATTAAGTGAATAGTAAACTTGGTGCCAAATAACTCCGTCGTCTGCTGTAGTTTTCTCAATCTCAAGCTATTGGCTATGAGCCAAGTAGTACACTGCGTAAAAAATCTTATCTGTCTAGCGTACGCAAAAGATAGTGTGAGTTAGCGACCTTTTGTAAGGTCGGCCACACGCGGCCTTTGAGGAACTTTCCGTGTAAGAAATGGCTATGAGAAAAGTTGGTAACCGTACAAAGGCATCACAAATAAGATCTTTGATCTTGGAGTTTATATAGAGTGCATAAAGTGGCGATGTCGATTATTTTCTTTGATCTGCGTGATTTTATGGACGTGCTTTTTTTTCGTTTAAGAGTATTTGTCATTTGACTGTGAGGGTACGAATGACTACACACGTGTGCGTAACTATTAATTTGTACGTAAGTATATGTTTACTGATCCGCTCCCTTACAGCAAACAGACTGTTAATCGACATTTTCAACACGGTTTATTTTATTCGACCCACCCTTTGAACAAACATTTTGATACGGGGATCTCTGACTGAAGTATTTGTAATGAACTTTATAAAAGATGTTATTGTTGTACAAAAACATTTATTTCACCATTGAAAGTAATGACACGTTTTTCGGGAACTGACAATTTATTCCGAGTGGAGTGTAATAAATTATTGTTATAATTGCTCTGTTTTAAATAAAATCAAAATTAAAGTTCTGCGCTGTAAATTACTGCTTTTGTGGCTTACCAATTAATTTTTTGAGGTAACTGGCAACCAAAGCAAGTAAAGTTAATCAGAATTTTGTAATCAACGTTCAAGTTGAGGTGCGAACAAAATTTCAGGCTGAATCCGCTTTCAGTTAGGTATCCTAGGTAACGACTGAGTCTCCACAATTTTGAGCAAAGTCACGTTCTAGATAGAACGGCGATCGTCAAAACCTAATGAGCTATGTCTGCATCGTGATACCGAATAGGTAACGATACAAAACAAATGAACCAGAAATTCAACGGTCAATGTATTTTGAAATAATTTTGTAATACTTTAAACGGTTAAAAGACTAGAACATTCGCCGTAAAAATATTTATTGTCACTGTATTTAATCGTTGTAACAATTTCATTCGCCCAAACTATAATAATCCTAGTAATGTGATACGTTTGAGAAAATACAACTATAATGTGGCAAAAATCAAATTATGTAGTTTATGACAAGATTGATTACAGCTGAAACTGTCTTCAATCTTAAATGTAAATTCATACGTACCTAAATCACGTCTTTATCCCTTGCGGGGTAGATAGTCTAAGGGAACTAACTAAAGACCACGTTTAGCATGGTTGTGGACGTGTAGGTGGAAAAGGGAATAAATAATAAATAAATAATAATATCTTGGGACAATTGACACCAATTGACCTAGCCCCAAACTAAGCAAAGCTTGTAATATGGGCACTAGACAACGGATAAACATACTTATATAGATAAATACATACTTAAATACATATTAAACATCCAAGACTCGAGAACAAACATTCGTATTTTTAATTACACATACACGGGTAACTCACGTATAAAAAAATATTTCGAATTTATTATGATTAAGTCTCACGGTAGTTTCATGTTGAAAATTCGTATTTTTCATACAAATATCTGCCCCGACCGGGGATGGAACCCGGGACCTCAAGCTTCATAGTCAGGTTCTCTAACCACTGGGCCATCCGGTTGTCGAAACAAAATAGTGATAGGTAGCTAGCCGTATCGATGGGCTTTTATTTTATCATCTGTGCGGGAAGAGAATTAGTAGATTTTTTACAACCCTGTAATGAGATACGAGTACATTAAGTTCAAGGGCGCATACTATTATAACTTCACTGTACTCGTACCATCATTACTTCACGAAAGAGGATCAAGTAACAACAATAATACTTCAAAGTTCCGCAAAGTATCACTTACCACTTATTTACGGTGACGGTGAGGTGAGGATGTGTTGTGGAGATAAGAGGCTCTCATTTCAACCTATTATCTTGAGCCGAGGTGATTTCACTACCTGTAGACATTTTGTGTAGTTCGTGGCGTCGTGTTGTACAAAGAGAGATTTCATTTTAGTTCGAAGACACAACACCTGTGGCATACTTTAGTGTTAACGCTTAGGCACTTGGATGGCAGTTTTGGTGAGACATTACGGCGATTAGACACGATTAGGACTGAAATTTTGGGAAGTTTTCGATGAATATTACTCTCAAAATAAAGTGTGCCGATGTCTCTATTTATTTCATGATCACTATGATAGTCTTCTTCGTATGTTCTTTACAGATTTCAAATCACAAATACACGATTACCTTGTATATACTTATATTTACCTTGCTACTCCGCTACTCAAGTACTCCAGTTTTGAGTAGCGGAGTAGCAAGGTAAACATTTTCTGTTCATTGAAATGGACCTCCGCAAAGTAACGCCTGATTCAATAAAACATTTTTTATGCAAAACTACCGCGAGGCATAGACATAATTAATTATTGAAAGTCGAGTCATTGTCGACATGTTTCGAACCTATTTGCGAGTCTTTGTCAAGGTGAGCTCGAACGGAAAACCATATTATGAGAACTAGCGTTCCAGCGTCTTTACAGCTTGGCTACTCCCCTTGGGAATTGGTAGCGACAGACAACCCTCGTTTTCTTCACTATTGATATGGTCTTAACAGGAGTTGTATACTCACTACATAAAATAACACATCGGGCATAATCTCGCTTAAAAATAGACACCTTGAAATTTTAATAAAACTATACGCATCCTAACAAAAGTTACGTTACTTAAAAAATGGGTCATGCGCCAAACAAGTTGCTATGTTTGTGCCAGAAAGTATAAACCGGATTCCATGGGGAAATCACGAGTATCCCGGAAGTATTCCGAAGCTTATTTTTAAAGAATTTTAATGCAGGTTAATCCCATGCGTATATGAGATTTGCATGACACGGGCGTTTTAATTTTATTTTGACTCTTTAAAAAGATTGAAATGGATTTTGGCCCTTCCAAAATTATGTAGCATTCTATACGGATTAAAGACTTTTACTGTAGGTACAAGTACAGAAGTTGTTGGTATGGAGCGTTATAACGTAGTTCACGTAATATGAGAGCTGATTTGTGTAGAATTTATATGCGTGGCGTAGTACATCTGCGTTGCGTCAAATGGGTAGAGATAGTGTGATAAGAGGAGCGGGTCTCGTTAATAATATTGGCATTTCGCCTAGCTGTGCAAGCATTTCTATTCAACTGACAATCCTAGTTTATATCATACCATTATGTAGATAAGTATATCAGAGCAGCCAAGGTGCTCCAGAAAGTGACGACTCTATTGTTAAAGACACTTACGTCTTCAGATGTCTTATAGTACCTTTGTGTAACTAAAATTATCTGTTTGCTGCAAGTATGGCAATCAACTGTCAAAAATCTTTAACTATGGAATTATAGTCCTACATAACTTGGTACAGCAGATATGCTAATAATTTTGCATTTTGCCAGTGCTTATGATGAAAATTGACGTCTAGCACTTAGTATGATGACGTCGTATAAATTTTATGTCTAAACTATTCGTTGTCTACATCATAAAGGAAACTTCTATGCAAAATTTTAGCTTTCTTGGTCGTTGGTCCGGGCTGGGCAGTTATGCTTTATTCAGGACTTTTATTTTTACATGCAAAAATTATGTTGACGTACAGAAACTAAGGCGCAATTAGTTTAACTAACTGTACAGGAACAATCCACGGCAAAAAACACTCGAGCGTCGTCGATTCAGATCCGAGGAACCAGTAACGTCCATTGAACAAGTAACTCAATGCTCAGCTGAGGCGCTGGAGAAATGCTTCCATTCCTAAATGGAAATGAAAAACAAACTGAACCGGAGCATCTTTTAACTGCTAAGTTGCTAAAGCACGCTGTCAAGTCCGCGATTAAGATGGCTTAAGATAACTTAATTAAATAACCGGTCAAGTGATGTCGGCTTAAGATAGGCTCACTGTCTAATTTGTTTCCCTCCCGGTGTCGACAGAGATCCTCTAATACTCTCGTAGTTGGAGGCAGGTTAATGTTCGTTAACAGTGAAAACAAAAGACCAGCGATCCAAATGATATTTCGAGTAAAATGAAATCGATTATGGCTGAGAGGCTGTACGGCAATTATGTAAGTAATGTAACTGATGTGAAGGAAAAAAATCGAGTATTGTGTTTGCATAGCTATATTATTTAATTAGCTCTGAAGATTTATTAGTGATACAAAATCAACTACTAAGAAAATTCTCAGGTCAAAGTTCATGTAAATTATTAAAGCTTTAGAGATTCGCTATCATACGTTTTATGGTTTCTGCCTTATGCGCGCCTTTTGAAGTTCTTTTATTACAGTCAGAATGATTTGCAGATGCCAACGGATTGATCTTAGATAGAGTGCATATGGACACGTCGGTGTGTACGTTGTATTCGCGTTTGTATGTAGTTGTAACACTTTATGAGCATTAGAAAAATGTCTGCTTCATATCATTTGGACTTCTGAAGATTTGGGTGCGTAACGGTTGCTAGACTTACGCTCGTTTGCTAATGCGTTCACGATAAATTGCGTTTTCTTTCTTATTCTTTTCTGTCCCACTGCTGAGCCACAGGCCTCTTCTCGCAGTAGAAAGGTTGTAGCTATCTCGCGCAAGCGGAGTGCGAATAGGAACTTCACAAACATTGGAATATTCGGCCTCTTTATGGGCGTGATTCATAAATACAGTATTTTCTTGGTCTATCATCTAGATTGGGTAGGTACAAAAATGTATTGGATTCATACGTAATAAGTAAGGAAGTAAACGCTTTATTGTACAAATATAAAGAAACAGATACAATTCACAAAAAAATAAAAATTACACTAATATATGCACAAAGGCGAACTTATCCCTATAAGGGATCTCTACCAGTTAACCTTTGAGTAGATGAGAGGAGCATCTATACATATAAAATTCAAAGTCCTGACTGACTGACTGACTGACTGACTGACTGACTGACTTAACTATATATCAACGCACAGCCCAAACCACTGGACTTAGAGACTTGAAATTTTGCACATAGATACCTTATACAAAGTAGGCATCCACTAAGGAAGGATTTTTGGAAATTCCCACGGGATAAGGAAAAAACGGGAATTATATATTCGACTCCGAGTGACGCTATCTCAGTAACTATAATAACTAGACTCTTCAAATTTGATACAAAAGTAGGTGATTACAAAACGAAGAAACTGATTTCAAGATTTTTGGAAATTTCCACGGGATAAGGAAAAAAACGGGATTTATAATCTATACATATAAAATTCAAAGTCCTGACTGACTGACTGACTGACTGACTGACTGACTTAACTATATATCAACGCACAGCCCAAACCACTGGACTTAGAGACTTGAAATTTTGCACATAGATACCTTATACAATGTACGCATCTACTAAGGAAGGATTTTGGGAAATTCCCACGGGATAAGGAAAAAACGGGAGTTATATATTCGACTCCAAGTGGCGCTATCTCAGTAACTATAATAACTAGACTCTTCAAATTTGATGCAAAAGTAGGTGATTACAAGACGAAGAAACTGATTTCAGGATTTTTGGAAATTCCCACGGGATAAGGAAAAAAACGGGATTTATATATTTAGTTTAACGAAATCCTGTGAACTATAATTACTAGACTCTTCAAATTTGGCATAGAAGTAGGTGATTATAATAGTAAAATAATGTTTAAATGATTTTTGTAAATTCCCACGGGATAAGGAAAAAAACGGGATTTATATATTCAGTTCTACGGGATTGATTTTTCGTTTTACTGGTCGTATAAAACTGAAATTTGGCCTTCAAGTTCCCTTGGGGAGTGTAGGGGAGCACTAAAAAAAGGATTTCCCGAAATTCCCACGGGAACGGGAAAAACGGGACTTTTCATTTTACTGGTTGCAGAAAGCTGAAATTCGGCATGTAGGTTGCTTCGGGAGTGCAGAGGAGCATTAAGAGAGTACTTTCCAAAATTCCCACCGGAACGGGAAAAATATTTGTTTACAAAGAAATACTGCGGTAGGCATAATATGGCTAGAAACTTGAAATTTGGCACACATATACCTTGAGTATCCTAGAGGTGCACTAAGAAGGTATTTTTCGAAATTCACACGGGATAGGGAAAAAACGGGATTTTTTGTTTTACTGGTCGTAGAAAGCTGAAATTTGGTAAGAGCCTTCCTTGATGAGTGTATGGGAGCACTAAGAAAGGATTTCCAGAAATTCCCACGGGAACGGGAAAAACAGGACTTTTCATTTTACTGGTTGCAGAAAGCTGAAATTCGGCATGTAGGTTGCTTCGGGAGTGTAGAGGAGCATTAAGAGAGTACTTTCCAAAATTCCCACGGGAACGGGGAAAAAACAGGATTTTAAATCGTAGGATTTTAGGTCGTAGAAAGCTGAAATTTGGCAAGTGGGTTCCTTGGGGAGTGTAGAGGAGCATAATGAGATAATTTCCCAAAATTCTTCTTCTTCGTTCCCGTAAGATATTCGGGAAATGCTTCATTTGGCGAAATTCTTACGGAAACGGGAAAAACGAAAAGCGGGGAAAGTTGAAATTTGTCACGTAGGTTTATTCGGGAGTGTAGGGGAACACTAAGAAAGGACTTTCCGAAACGCCCACAGGGACGGGAAAAAACCGGATTTTACGTTTCCAGACGAAACAGCGGAAGAAAGAGACTTAACATTTATAACGTGTGTTTCTTTAAAGGCTTTAAGTGTACTCCGAAAGCACTTCCCAAAATTTCCACGGGAATGGGAAAAAACTTATTTTTTCATTTTACATCTTAGCGCGTACGATGTCGCGGGCAAAAGCTATTTAGGATGTATTTTAGGACAGCCCTATAGGTTAGGTTAGGTTTGTTTTATAAAAATCCTGCAATATTTACAGGTTCAGAAAAATTAAGGCAGCGGGGCAATGCGGGGGCTGGCTTGCATGCTTGCTTGAGTCCTTGCTTTGCATGCTTGATTGCATACTTGCTTTCATTCATGCTTGCATGCTTGCTTGCATGGGTGCTTACTTGCATGCATGCTTGCTTGCACGCTTGCTTGCATGCATGCTTGCATGCATGCTTGCATGCATGCTTGCATGCTTGCTTGCATGGGTGCTTACTTGCATGCATGCTTGCTTGCACACTTGCTTGCATGCTTGCTTGCCTGCTTGCATGCCTGCTTGCATGCATGCTTGCATGCTTGCTTGCATGGGTGCTTACTTGCATGCATGCTTGCTTGCACGCTTGCTTGCATGCTTGCTTGCCTGCTTGCATGCCTGCTTGCATGCCTGCTTGCATTCCTGCTTGCATGCCTGCTTGCATACTTACATGCTTGAAGGCTTGCATGCCTGTTTGCATACTTGCATGTATGCTTGAAAGCTTGCAGGTTTGGTTGCTCGCTTGCTTAATTGCTAGGTTCTTTGAAATGCTCATGGTTCACGCGTGCGAAGCCGCGGGCAAAAGCTAGTATTTATATATTACTGGTTACTTGGAGATTTACTGGTTTTAAATCATCAAAACATTACAGAGCTTAGGTTTGTCGCATGACGTCGTCTTCGTACAATTTTTACGTAGAAATGACTTCATGTGCGGCCTTAACTTTGACGCGCTTTATTTTGATCATTTTTGTATGATTTACGAAAGAAAAAATAAGTGTACTTACTTGAATACTTTCAATATTATTTGATGGTGGATTATTCTTTGCCCAGCCACCATCCCTATGACTTAGGTTCCGTTTTCGCCTTATTTGACTACTATTGAACTCAGAACCATGCAACCAGTTATATTACACTAGGAAACATAAAGACGCGTTTTAAATCACATGGAATTAATTAGTCAATTACTTCAATGGATGAGTTGATCTCGAGGCCAAGTAATGTGTGCCAGATGAGGGCAAACATTGTGTAAATTACCGGGAACTAACAACTATATAGACTTATATACCCGCCAGTAAATAAATGCCTACTTTTATTTAATGATCATTTGCATAGAAACTCGGAAGTTTTGGTACGTTTAATAACGTAAAAGCGTCTTCGATTGATATAGCGTTAAAATTTAACGAATCTAATGAACCTTTACTAAGCTATTCATGTTTAAGATATCTTTATTATGGGGTACCAAACAGACGTCTGGATCATTGAAAATTAAGATTCTAAATGTTAACTATACTGTTTTGAAAGTAATTTCGCCTGAATGCTGTAAACTAATTGGACAGCCCATTGTCATGAAGGGTGCTAGTATGGGTTACAATGCCAGTATGGGTGACAAACCATAAATGTGTCGAAGAATTGTAACGTCCGTATTACTCTATTGCATAGTTCCTCTTTTGTTCAAATGAAGAAAAATGAACATCATTAAAGTAATTCTTTATATTCACCGCCGTTGTGTTAAGTTTAATGGTCATTTATAAAACAAGATGTAAACATCATAATCCATTTCGCAATTCATGTGACTAAAATGAAGAATGTTTTATTTTGTTTGAATATAAAATAAATGTGAACAATATAATATCATTTTTAAGAGCAGTTTGTTAAATTTAGTCACGCACATCTCAATTTAAAGTTATGAAAGTTAGGCTAAGTGGGTAGTTGTATTTTTAAGATATATTTATAACAAGAAACAGTGAGAGACTAACAATGAGGTGCTAAAGCAAAAGTAAAAACGTATACAAACATACGCATACACAAATCACGTCTCTATCCCTTACAGGGTAGACAGAGCCTAAGGTTACAAGACCAACAGGCCACCTATAGCAAGATTGTGGGCGTATAGATGGAAAATGGAATCAAAATAGTGATGGGTTGCTAGCCACATCGCCTATGACATGATACCTTTGATTTTCACCCGTAAAAACAGTATAACGTAAAAACGTATAAGAGAACAAAAGGCACCTCGTACAATGAAAACAACGTTACAATCGTTTTTATTTATCTAACTTTCTTGAAGTAAATTGAAATGGAAATGCGCCTTATTATCTAACATTTCGTTCGCCATGTTCATTTCGTGTAATCTTTAGGAATTCAGCGGAAATGCGTTGAGGAAAAAACAAGAAAAACAAACTTCTAAACTAGGCCAAACTTCGGGCCGATAACTTCTCAATATCATGCTTAATCATACCTTGGAAATCAGGGAATCGATTGATATTTATATAAAACTGCTCAATACATACGAGTATATACACGAATCACGTCTTTATACCTTACGGGTTCCCAACTGCGTAATAACTTGGAGAATTCACGGTTCATTTCTGTACTGACGACATCTTGCAGCAAATAAATAGGTGAAATCCAACTTTGATTTTAACTTTAGTTTAGTAATTCGGGCTTGAGGACTATTATTATATTTTTATGAAACTATTTGGTGTTCTACTGCTAGGAAAGGTATTCTCTTTCTCTTTCTACCCCTTTCTATCTCTTGCGAGGCTTCCCTAGTCCAGCAAAAAAGATCCAAATCGCCCCGCCATCTCCTTTATGGTTTGCCTCTGCGGGATAGTGACAAGGTCTAACCCTTTTCTATATAAATGCGACTTAAGCTCACTTGACTTTCTTTGTCCTTATCTGATACTTCACATTTACCTTTGTGAGACACAGACAAAACATTTAGCTATAAAAAAACCGGTTGTCTAAATTCGGTTTACGAACGATAGTTTTACGCGATAACGATAAATGTATCACAAGCCGAAGCCGACGCGTTCCGAGCTCTCGCTTGCACACTCTGACGTCACGCGAATCGTAACGCAATGAGTCATGCTTTTTCGTGAGTGCAGCCGCCGTTTATTGATTTATAAGACGTTAACACGTCAAAATCGATACTTTTTTTAAGAATAACAAGGTATTCTAAACTTCTCATAGCAACGTTTCAACTGCAATCCAACTTTAGTATGATAGCCCGAATCACGCTTGGATGATTTTTGATTATTAATGTACATAATACAGGACTGGTGTTGGTACATAGATTTTCCAATTACATCTAGGTAGCTTAAACGTAAAGAAAACACGTTCTAGCTTCAACTAAGACGGGGCTTACATAGATACAGACATCCCAGGCTATTTTCTTTTATAATCATTTAGTAAATCCTCGCTGCATTCACAGCTTAGTACAATACCTGATATTAACGCGTTTAGTCGGCTAACGAGTTTTGCTATCGCAAGCAATTAATCGTGAACAATCAAAGGTATTGGACTCATGTGAGATGAGACGTGACTTCATTCATGTTTACTTGGGATCTTCAAAAGTTGGATAGTAATTATAATGATCGGTGAATTGGATCAATGAATTGTTTAATCCTGTGTTTACTCTATTGTCAACACTGGTTTGTCTTTGTTAGTCGCTTGGAGCCTTCGTCGGACACAGACAAACCATATAAATATTTTGCTACAAAAGCTCCGTATTTTTTTATGAATCAGAGTAACTAGGAGTAAGGCGTTTTGATTATTCTTATTATGATTACGATTTTAAATGGTTAAAAAAAAGGACTTAGAAGTTACATAATACAGCTTTGCCATGTGACAAAAATAATTTATAAAACTTACTTATTAAACGCGATACACATCATGACAAAGTGATATCATACAGTCAAATTCTAACAAGCAAATGACGTAACAGCATATCATCAATATTATATTGTATTTGGAATGAACTCATACAAAAACTACGCCTCAATTCGGAGGCAGCCAAAACTCATGGAAATATGTATTACGAATAACGCTAGAGCAGGATCGTACGGGATCATATCATTTGAATATTGTGTATTGTAATGCCATGTCAGTTCTATGTAAGGGGATAATAATAAATTTGTACGTTAGTAACAGAAAACAGTACTGAGCTTAAAACATAAATCAATCCTAATTGCCTCTACACCAATTATATTTTACGCGTCAATATGCTATTGCTTAACCTGACGTAGCAGTCGACTGTTATTTAGAACTAAATCCTACTTAGTTTCTAGGAATATGGAGCATGATAACTAACTAGCAGCTGTTAGAAACTTTCGTAAGTACTTTTTGAGTACTTTTCGTGAGTACATTCCCGTAGTTACAGAAAGAGATCGCGCAAAGCCACGCTTAGACGTGCTAGTACATAATCTTTGGAATCCAGCCAGAAACATGGGTTCAGTGAGCTTCGGCCATATTTTACGATACGACCCCGTAACCATGAGTTATGTCTAACAATAACGCTGTTTACGTTTTGTACTACGCTATCTAATGACTGAGATTTGCTTAGACATGCTTTGCGGGAAACAACTGGGGGATATGGCTTATGAAATAATGAAACGGTTTAATCAAAGACTTCATTTACCTCGAATTTGCGGATGGCATGAAATCGATTGTTGTTTTATCAAGTTTTTGTTAGTTACATAGGTGCTAGTATTTGTGTGGTGCTTATATTGGAACGGAATCATTCATGGTAGGTCAAAGAAAGCATGGTTATAAATATTTAATATTGTTTTCTTTGGCTAAACGGATCTCGGAAAAATGGATTGAGATTATTCTTAGTAAATAGTTTGGGACTGTGTCGTTTTATATTTGATACTTATGCATTTCACTATTTACGGGGTAACCTGTAGTAATTATTTTATCCCGCGGGAACTATACGATGTTCCGGAATAAAAACTATCCCTATGTCCTTTCCCGGGACTGTACTATCACTATTCCAAATTTCAATAAAGACTTAGCCGTTTTGCTATGAAAGAGCAACAGACATCAAAACTAACAAACGCTCGCCTTTATAATATTAGTAAGAGTAAGATTTGAACGTAATTTAAAAAATTAAAGTCCTGTAATTACTCGATTTAGATAGATTAAAAATACCTTCAGGTTTATCTTAGTCTCACGTACTCTTATGGGTTTGATGCGTACTTGAAGTGGCCGATGGTACCCGAAAGGCGAATGTTGTTCTAGGAGCTCACGGACTGTGAGTAGTTAGTGTTGCTGGATTACCTATACGTTAGTGAGTACTAAGTGAATTCAATCTTTCTCTCTTCATCAACATCATGTCAGCCGAAAGACCTCCACTGCTGGACATAGGCCTCCCCCAAGGCTCTCCACTCAGACCGGTCTTGTGCTTTCCGCATCCACCGCGATCCCGCGATCTTAATGAAGTCGTCGCTCCATCACGATGGAGGCCTATCGACAGCTCGTCTCCCGGTCTCACAATCTTTCTCACTTATCAGAATACAGTATATATATATATATAGTCATAGACCGACCGTTTTAATGAGTCCTCGCCCGGGCGGCACAGGGGCGCGGGCGAGCGCTCAATTAAGCAGTCGATCTATAGTACGTAATATGTAGTATGGAAGGGGTGACACTGTAAGATAGAACAAGGAATAGTGTGATAAGGGAACGTGCTGTGTGTGAAAGAAGATATAGTGACTAGGATAGAAAATAGTATGCTTAGTTGGTTTGGTCACGTAGAGAGGATGGATGAAAGTAACTAACTAAACAGATCTATATGGGGAGTGTGAATGGTTGCGTTGGGAGGGGAAGGACTAGGCGGAAGTTCCGGGGCCAAAAAGGAGACTTTTTGCAAAAAGGTCAGGTCAGGAGTACCCGAATCCGGCGAGCATGTATGAAGAGATTGATGAATGTGGATGAAGCGAAAGAGGTAAGTCAGGATCGTAGAAAGTGGAACAAAGTAGTCTCTGCCTACCCCTATGGGAAAGAGGCGTAACGGTATGTATGTATGTAGCTTTACACGATGCTTATTCGCCATAAGATGTGTGTCATGAGAGTGTATTATAATTATTTATTATATTGAGATATTTCGCTCTAAAATGAGGGGATGTAACATGTTTAATTATGGTGCGCTTCTACTAGAGAGCACAAGTATGTAATAGGTAATATACATTTAATATACGCGTAATTTGAAGCGAGAACCTGCAACCTGCCTTAAGTAAATTATACCACTTACCAAAGTTACCGTGGATACCCTCAAGTTGAGAGAGTTACGTTTTAAAGGTCACGTGTCACCTAGTGAAATGGTACGTGTAAAAAGGTGATGAAACTAGGTTTAAAAATACTGACTGGCTAGTCGAACACGGAGTTGTCAGTAGAAAAATGGAGCAAAACGAAAGGAAAGGAACGTTTCATGTGAAGGAACTTTTTGTCATGTGCTTCTTTTTGAGACATTGATAAGTTCCACTGACCTTGAGCATGCCAGTTCAGGGTCTTCGTATTAAGGTTCAAAAAAGGAGAAAAAACTTAAGCAAATTATAAAATAACCCTTCCTCAGTCGGGTAAAAAATGGGCAATTTGTAACGATTCGTCAATAAGCAACTTAGTAGGCATAGCCAATGCGTGGTGTCACTAATGATAAGTGACAACCGAATTTTCTTTGCGCTCAATCAAAATGACAACAGTACTTCAGAATGTTTGCTTTCGTTACCAGACTTTTTATTAATTAACGTTACCATATCTGCTCTCGCTATCATCTTACATGTCAGTTGCAATAATGACAAATAGCAGGAAGTCATCATTTACCTTCAATTAGTACCTCAAACAACGTTTCGCCTTGAAGGACCATTAATAGTACATTACTGCAGAGGCCGTGAAGTAAGGGATTGCTGGACGAGTTTGGGGTAGGTGGCCGAGTCGAAGACGAGGCCAGATAGAACGAGTCCTGCAATCCCTGTTCCGGCCAAAGCTTGTATAGTGCTTTTCTCAAACAATGTGAGGAAATATTAAAATTAAAATAACTACTAGACAATCAAGAATCATAGTTTATTATAGGGAAAAATCTCTTTACTTTTTTCCGGTAGCATATTTTGCATAGCTAAATTTGCCTCCTCTTTTAAATGAGGCGGAGTACAGTTCATAAGTTCCCCGTCACTTTCATCACTAGAAGTCATTTTTATTTCTGTTAAATTATAATAACAATCACTACGAAATACGCATAAGCAGAAAAAAAGATTTTCGATTTGCCACCTTTTTTATTTTTTAAATGTACTAATTTGATCCAGCTATTTGAGCACCATGTTTAACCGCACATAAATATAGTACCATAGATTATTTTTTTTATGTCGCAATTATGCTTAGGTACAGATTGTGGTGGTGGTTGGCTGTATGTAATTTTTTCCTTTGCCAATTTAATTTTAGTATAGAAATTTAAAAAATTAGAGCAGCGGACAAAAATGGATTTTCATACTAACTTTTGTGGCCTAAGCCAAGAAGTAATGTAGGGAGCCATAAACGAGAAACTTCATGTCCTCATATCGGGACATTAACGCATACATTTCCGAGCATGTTTGAGAAAAACCTGTTTGTGTGTAAATGATAGGCGTACATCGCATTCCATCATATGAGATAAGATTGATTGCTCTCATCACTGTTGTCATTCATACTTACATACAAAAGTCACGTTGTTATCCCTTACGGGGTAGACAAAGCCTGACCTACCAAGACCTGAAGGCCACGTTTAGCATGATTATGGGCGTATAGGTAGAAAGGGGAATCAAAATAGCTTGCTAGCCGCATTGACTGCCTATAACATAATAGCTAAGAATTTCGCCAATTCCCACGATGGGCTTTTGGGCGTTGTTATGAAACTTGGTAGTATTGTGATCGTCGAACGGGTGCAAAGCCGCGAGTAACAGCTAGGTTAAAATAAAACAATCGAGTTTAAAACCTGCAAGTCTCCATGTTTCATTTTAGAAGCAAAGGGAGGATTTATTTCTAAATTGAATTACAAATATCAATTAAAACGTAATAGGAGCAATGTCGGTGAAATCATAAGTAGGTCAAATAAAAGGCCTGAGGCGATGCAAAATTTGAAAATTTGATGTAATACTTCAAAAGGGACTCTTGGTGGGAACAGTGTATACTAAGAAGTTAGAGGTTCAACGTTTTGTATCTGAATATAATAATGCGAATTGCTTAAACTTGCAAATGAGTTTAAGTCTTGTTCATCAAGTTTATGTCAATGTCAAATGGCAACATTTCACTCACTATAAATTGTTTATACAATATTTTTGATCATACTTCCTTCATTCCCGTTTCATTTGTATTTCTCAATAAAGATTAGTATTCCATGTCTTGTTAGTCAAAATCGAAGTGCCTTCCGCGTTCGTCTTAGCATGGTCTTTCCAAAAGTACTGATAGAATAAAGGACACTTAAAAAGCCATTGCGGCTTTGCAATGACAGTTGCATTTGTGTGCGCCGAGGTGTAGTTTCAATCGGCCCCACTTTGATCGCCGTGTTAACTTCATAACGGCGTAGTACTAAACCAGGGGTTCCCAAACTTATTTTGTCTACTGCCCACTTTGAGAATAAATTATTTTTTAGCGCCCCTATTTTTTCACCTACTTAAAAAGCACTATAACTTCACTATAACCACTTTTTTTCTGAGTCTCTTACCGCCCCCTTTTAGGCCTGCAGCGCCCACAAGGGGGCGTTATCGCCCACTTTGGGAAAGGCTGTACTAAACCATGAGCGAAATGAACTTTATTCGACAAATTTTAGTAGATTTAATTAAAAATTACCCTGTTAGTATACTGACATAATGCAAACGTAACAATCCTATAGTTAAGCCGAAGGTCCGCCGGATTGGTCCCCGACATCACCCTAAATATCTTTCTTAATGGGTAATTAATAAGGTTGGATTTAATCAACATAATGAGTTTGTAACGAAGTTGTGAGGCCCAACTGATGGCCCTGTGATTCAAACTTGGCTAAGCCGATGGAATATGCAAGAATATTCATTTGAGAAATACAGAACCTTGTATCAAACCATCTGTAATTCAGTAGTATGCTGAGAATGTTTACTTACATACATACATAACGTCACGCTTCTTTTGAGACTACTTTGTTCCACTTGTTACGATTCTGACCTACGTCTTTCGCTTCATCCACATTCATCAATCTATTCATACAGTCATGCTCGTCGGTTTCGGGTACTCCTGACCTGACCTTTTTCCAAAAAGTCTTCTATTTCGTCTCAGAACGTCCGTCTAGGCCTTCCCCTCCCAACGCAACCATTCACAGTCCCCATATAGATGTGTTTATTTAGTCTACTTTCATCCATCCGCTCTTCGTGACCAAACCAACTAAGCATACTTTTTTCTATCCTAGTCACTATAGCTGAAAATGTAATTAATATTTAGGCCATTTTAACTATCCGCATAAATTTGGCTACAAAAGCTTTTCTCGGGACTGCATTTTTGCTCGGAGTCCATTTCAGTACAGTTGATTTTACTTTCCGTGTACCGTCAGTTTTCGAAGCGTTATGTTTTTGTTTCGTACGCTAACTGCAACTAACTGACCAGCTCCAATCTATTGGATTCTCTAAAACGAATGTCGTCCAAATTGGTGGTCATGTTGAAGTTTAACAGTCAACTGTGAATTCAATCGAGTCAAAAGCTGAAATCTATTGAAAAAATCGAGATTTTGCGACAGATTTAGCTAACAGATAGGAAATGTTTCGGTTTTTAATCAACGTTTGAAATGTTTTTTCAGATTCATAAAAGTTTTTAAACTTCGGACGTTTGTCACGTGGTAATAATAAGTTTAATTGGAAAAGTTTGTAATATGCCAGTTTACCGTAGGGCTTAACCCTTTAGGCATTGTTATTTATTACAATGAACGCTTTACTTCCAATATTTTACTTTAAACAACGACGAAATCATTTTTACGAGAAGTTGTTTATAGAAACACATTGTCATCATAAACAAATTAAAGATGTAACAAAAAAAATCATTACTCATCATGATATAAAAAAAATGTACTAAAAACAATCACCTAAAATATATTTAGTTCTGACAATATTATTGGATTTAGTATAAGTTTTAATAATAATTTTATTGTTAGTGGACGAAACGTAGCATTGCATTTTAATAAAAAAACTGCAGTTATTATGTTGTTTCAATGTTAAAATTCTTTGTTTTGCTAACGTATTTTGTTTTATTTCTGAGTTTCAATATTTCCTAGTTTCAATATATTTTCCATCCGCTACCACATTGAATTCCGCTTCATTCATAACAAGTTTTATTTGTTTGCAGATACGAGCACACAAAGCTGATCGTTCGAGTAAGTACACAATGTTAGCAAATTTGAAGTTAACCAATAAAAATACTACAGCTTCTCCAAAATGGGCCGCACCGTACGAACTTTAGACTCAATATCGCTAATCGGAAAACGCGACAGACGATTTGAGTGGTCACAGATTGTGTTCTTATTTACTTATTTTATTGCCAGAACTATACATTGATTTACTCATTCATCTAATGCGTACATATCTGTTCATGCAAACAGTTTTATATTTTGTTTAACACGGGAAGCAAAAAATTTAATAAAATGAAACAACGGTACAGTTGAAATTCAAAGCATTCCCAAATTGTTTTTAACCTCCTTTATAGTACAAAAACTTTGAAGTTATTTCTTGCGTTTTTAACTTGTTTTATGTTCGCTCATTCCAAAAAGTAGAAAAGTACTGAATCTGAGGTAGAGGTGGACAGTAATAAAATCGTTTATTTTTCCTCACTTAGTATTTTCAAAACAAAATTATCTTTTTTAAAATTCACATTGCTGTTAATTTTGCTAAGTAATGTCGGTTGCTAGTATTTTTTTTAATCAAACAATAATAAAAAATATTTGCAGGCAAACCTGATCCCATTTTTTTGAAGTTGATTAAAAACTGGTAACCCTGCTTTTATTGCCTTGTGTAAATTAGTAGATTTCAATCATTCATGAGCAACTTTTATGTTCTAAAGATCAGGACGCAATTTTTGATCAGAGAATCATGAACACGAATTGAACTAACAAATTGCAATTTATATATAGGTGACTGAGTTACTTGTGAACCAAAGAAAATAAGAATAAAGTTTTTTCTTGCGGATGCAAACTCAACAGTTACAGAGCAGATTTACACTAATCTGATGGGATGCTTCGCTCGGTAAGTTATACAGTATGCACGCCATTGTGTGAACACTGTGAATGTTCAAGACGAACTATGAATACGTTTATGACAAGCGCCTTTGGTAACCCTATGGCTAGCTGCAGGTTACTCACCCTGTAATGCTATACTAGATTATGCAAACATTCAGCACCTTAGAGCTTTATGGGCGCCTGGTACTTGCACCTTCTGAGCGTGTAAGCTTTCTGGCTTATATTAAGCTTTTACTTTGATCAATCATTTCAACGAGAAAAACATTTTATTAATATTATTCAAGTTAATCAAGTAGGTAGGTAGGCTGGCAACCCATCACTACTTTGATTTCCCTTTGAAATGAAATGAAATGAAATGAAATGAAATGAAATGAAATGAAATTCTTTATTTGCATAACATTATGTATAACATTACTTTCCACCTGTATGCCCTTAATCATGCTAAATGTGGCCTTAAGGTTTTGTTACTTTAGGCTCTGTCTACCCCGTCAGGGATAAATACGTGATATATGTATGTATGTACGTATGTAATCAAGTAGGTTACTAAAAGTAACACTGTAACCCAATAATAAGTTTAATTAAATTATTAAGAATAATAAAATAAATTTGTAATTTAAATTTGAACGTCATATAGTGACAAAATAATACATGTGAAACTCTCTTACTTTCATACCACAATATTATGTACCATGTTTTATGCAAATAAATGATTATGATAAAAGTTTAATAAATTACCATAGACTCACTGCATAAATTATGAAACAAAGTCCTCTGCCGCGCCTGCCTGTGTGTCTGTTTGCAATTAAATCAAAAACTACTGCACTGATTTTCATGCGGTTTTACCAGTAGACAAAGTGATTCATAATTTATTTATGAACGGTATAATAGTTAAGTTATTTAAGTTAAATAATTTTATTTGTCAAGGTTTTTTGTAAATTGAATGAAATATGACGATAATTGTGGAAGAGCCATGTTAACATCTACATTGAACCCGCGCGACGCCGGGGCCGGTCGCTAGTGTATGATAATACGTTTAACAGAAATACAAAGAATGGAATGGAAGAACCAAAAAATTTTTTTGTGAAGTGTTAAAAAAACCACATGTAGGCAATGTGTCTTCGCATGTATTTTTTTGTCACCTTTTTCTTATGTAATAGAGACAGTAAAGGTGCTGACAACTTTAGTAGGTACCTTTTCATTTTCAATACTTTGACACATTCTAAACTTAACGACGTAGTTGGTTATTGCGACAAAGTACTAAAGTAACGGCTACTTTAGATACTAGACAACACATAGGACAAACTTGACATGCTGCCCGTGAAAATAATGATCTCTGTTAAAAACGAAGTTAACAGTTTGAACAAATAATTATTTTTGTACAAGTACGATAGACACTATACTACCCCTTATGGGGTAAACAGAGACTAAGGTAACAAGACCTAAAGGGGACGCTTAGCATGATTGTGGGCGCATATATAGGTGTAAAGGAGAAAGATAGACACACCTGTGTACAAATTATTTTTATGTACGTTCATCTTCTTAATACTTGGTTTAATCAAACTGAAAAAAAAAAACAGCTAATACGAACTAAGAATAGCTAACTACTAACTTATACAGATCGACTGTTTTCATTATGCTAAATTTATGCCTAGATTTGTTCTTCAATATTTGATTAAGTATGCTCTGTTAACCCAAAAATTATGCTTCAACCGTTCTGAGCTAGTTCGCTCTCTAATAATTAACTAGGAAAATTTACCACTGTGCTCTCTGGAAATATTAAACCGCAGTACGACATGAAGAGTGTTAATTAGGTTTCACTAGGTTAAGTTAGAAATAGGGTTAGGATAACATATACCTCAGCGTAAAACAAACCCGGCAATAATTTATCGAATTAGGTCTTACCATCCCTGAATTTTATAATCGGGTTAATATGCTATTCTAAAAAAAATTACTGACCAATGTGAAACTGAACTGTACTACAAAGAATATGACAATGTTTAATTTTTTCACGATTTTTTTCTTTTTATTATGTCATAACAATGAACTGACATTTAAACGCAACCGAATATAAACCCTTCAACAAGAGTAGATTATCCCATCACGGCGATTCCAGAAGGAGGGTAATGCGTTTTATGATAGTTTTTCTAGGACGCCCCTTTATGTTCATATCGGCACAATGTAAACATTCAGTTTTATGTTTCCTCCTGGTTATAAATAATAGAGATTGAGGTTTCCTTATAGCACTATTCGATATCGAAGCCGTAGGTACTTATAGGTGCTGAGGGAGGATTTATGGGAATCACTAACGCGTGAAAACCCCTCAAGGTGTCTATTTCGATAGGAGAAAAGTCGTAAACTTATCGTCACGTAAACGAATGTTAAATTTAATCGAACCGGTAAGATGCGCAAATAAAACTCGACGAAAGTTAAAGCCGAAACTCTTGTGTGAGATGCTTTCTCTGATTGAAAGTATCTATGAAAAGACTTTGTTTTATAGTTTTCTGAATCATCCTGGGAATACTAAAAGGCGTAAGTTTGTGAGCATTTGATTATATTTGTTTCTTGTTCACGCTGAGGCGGCTGGGTTGATCTGGACGAAATTCAGAATGGCAACAGCTCATATCCTGAGTTAACACATATGCTACCACTCATTTAAAAAAAAATGACGAATTATTGAGCATAGTCAGACGATGTAACGGATAGAAATTAGTAACTAATAAGACTAAGTAGTTAATCAAGATGGATTAAAACAATTATGTATTAAATTTTTTGACTCAAATGTTATCTGTAACGGCCGCGCGACAATCAAGTAGAGTGACGTAAAAAATCCCTAAACAGATTGATACTTCCATGGTAGCTTTTAAAACGCGTCAGCTATGAGAAAAGGCGTCGTTACTTCAGGAATATTTTGGTGAAGCCTTAAAGAAGACAAATGGGCGTCTCATTACCGTCTTCCCTCGTTGGTTATATGAAATTCAGCGCGCGTGACGCCTGGGAAACCGTATTAGTGCTTTCAATCTGCATGGAGGGTGTTGTCTCCGTTCTGATTATGATTGCGTAGAACAATAACTATGGCTCGTTACTAGTATATATTCGCAACAGTATTATTTAAACCGGAGAAATCTCTGTTTAATTATTCACTAGTAAAGATACGAGGGTTACACGTGCGGATTAAGCGCCTGCTTTTACGGGTGAAAATAAACCATGCAGAATTTATTAGTCTAAGATCAAACTTAAGTCGACCTTTGAGGATTAGCCTCTGGTCTGAATAAAAATAGGATTCAAGAATTGCGGAGTCAAAGATGAATGGTTTAGCAGATGTAGGCAGAGGCATTGTTCGACTTGGAAAAGTTTGACTTTTCTTACAGTAAGGCTTTGTTAGTCAAAGGCGTATAAGTAGTCCATCAAATAGCTTTGTTATTTCAGAGTGAATGCTATGAGCCACGAGTAGGATTTTTAAATAGATTACTTGTAGTTAATGTTTACTGTTAGTTTAATTACTTCTAATCCATTTCAATTGGTTGGTTTGACTTGAAATTTAGTCTGCGCAGTGGAGATTGGATGACAATGCAAGTAAATAATAAAGTAAATTAGTGCTTTTTTTGGCTAATCCTTTTTTCATCTCTTCCTACAATTCTCGGGACAAAAATTCACACATATTGTCTCAATTACTACCTTGACATTTTGACTGCAACTATTGCAGCAACCGTAGTTACGAATAAGCAAACCGAAGTCCAGAGTATTAGGATTGTTAGCAGCTATAGATTTTGTATTTTTTGTACCGGCAACCTATCACTAAAACCAGCTTACTAGCTACCTCTTTGCAGCTAAAACCTTTTTCCAAAATCCAGCGTCAGCTCTCTGTTGTTAGAGATATCCTGTTTTTTCTAGCATGTTTGACCTGAGCAAACCACACCTCGAGAGAAAACCAAACAAACTTGGGCTGTGCATCGCAAAATTTTGCTGTGAATCGTGAGTGCTAAACTTTGGAAACATGCGCTATGTGTGGACCACTTTATTGTTTGAAGTGCTTGAAAGAGCACAAGTTTTAATAGCCTACGGCTTAGAAGCTCTTAAGTAATGTTACCAGAATTTATTTAGTAGTAAACAAATGTAACGGCGACTAGTATGCACCGATTTACTCAAAGGAGGTTCCGAATTTTGCGTGTCCTACGATATGTTCGCCGCTTAGGTGCCGATTTTGAGGATTCCTTTTCCTTCTGATAGTGTTAATAAATTATTTTCATGTTTAAAGCTGATTGACTATATTTCCATTCTAACAAAAGTTTTTTTTCCAATAGCTTTTAAATCATAAAACTTTAACCGAAGATCAAATAGTATCAATATCTCGTCAGGTTACGAAATACTTTATTTAAACAAACAAATTTACAAGATCTAAAAGTTGATACGAAAAAACCTTAAACTACCTTAATCTAATCCTAAATAACTATATTTACAAATATCGCCTAGATCGTTGCCATGGGGCAAGGTGCCCATAATGCTGGCTACGTTTCCTCGTTGGATAGCAATGCCTATGTGTTGCCCGAGGAAAGAGCCAGCTCTATGGTCACCTGTGGATTTTGATATTTTTTTAAATGTTTTAAACATTTTTTTTGCTTCGGGTCCCCACGGTCCCAGGGTCTCCACAGCAAAAGCCGCAAATACGGAACTGTCAGCCAAGTTAGCGTATTTGCGGCGTTTTGCGGTTTCGGCCGTTGCAGCCGCCGCGCCCGCTCTCAATGATGTCGAAGGCAAGTGGGACGGTGCTAGGGAATCCACGCACGTGGCATCCCAAATGAGGGACCATCCCATATGCGGCTGCATCGCATGGCGTGGGTAAATTTAGGGACGAATAAACAGAACCTCAAGATGAACATGGCTATGTGAGAATTAATTTGGAGAAGACGATCTGCGAGTTAGTTCAAGCGATTAATGTTTTGGTCGATGAAGCCTGGAATAGTTTCATCGAAGACATCGGGACACCAAGGAGGTGAAGCGAGTTTTTTGATAAAGTTTTGATGCCGGGGCTGAGATTTTCAAAGTGGTTAATTTACGAAATGAATATTTTTCTAGGGAATAGCTTATTTTAATATTGGAAATAATAAAATAGACAATAGTTATTTGTTTGTTTCTTGTTTTGTTTCTAAAGAAGAATCCTGTGCGTCGCGAGGGTTTCAAGACACGAGACACTGAACAACTTTGCTGCCGAGCGGAACACATAATTTTTCACCTCACTGCAGCGAGAAAAATGATGGATGGAAGAAAAACAGTTGAACTAATAGGAACTCAGTTTTTTAATTAGCAACGAACGTTAGCAAATCTTGAAAATAACTTAGGAATTAACGAATTTTAAAATAAATTAATAACGAATTGCGTTTCCGAACGTGTTTTTTTTAATAGAATGAAAAAGTTAGGGTCTGATAACAAGTTCTACATTTTGAAGTTCGTATTATTCCATCCCACTCACTCACCTAATTAAGTACTATTCGTGTAAGCGGGACGGCAACAAACGTAGTTCAAATTTCTAATTTCTGATTATATGAGTAGGTGGACAATCGGTGGTCATCGTTACGTTCGAATTTCAAAAAATATTCCCACCCTGGAGGGGAAAAAGCACTTTTCCCATGCAGATTTTGAAGGAGAAAGACAGCCTTTTCGAGCAAGTCAGTTAAAACAGTACATTACAGGTTTGGAAGCCGAGCAACGCGTGGCTTGTGAAGAGACGAGTCAGGCAATTCACATTTCCGTCGAGGAATGTATAGTGCTTTTCTGAAATAATATGAGGAAATAAAATAAAAAAAAAACAGGAAAATATCAAGTAATAGAAATTGCACAAAATACATAAGTTTACAAAAAATAAGTAAGTAGTTTAATTATTTACCGCCTTCTTAAAACTTTTTTCAAATCGTAGACATTATACCTACTATAAACATAAAATAAAATAAAAAAAACACGCACTGCGATGAAAACCGAGTGGTTGGTCTGGCTGTATGGAATTATTCTATCGTCCTCTCAATTTTACATGCATTTATGTGAAGTTTTAAAAAGTTAACGAAGCGGGAAAATATGGTTTTTAGTACACTTCATTTACTCCCGGGTATGGAAGTTTTGTTTTTTAATTTCGAAAAGCAAAAATGGGGCACTTCCTGTGTTCCATTTTCTAACGGAAAGAGAAAATTTCCGAGAATGTTTGAGAAAAACAAATTAAGAGCCACTCGGTTTTCGTTGATAAGATTGAAATATAAAATAAGTTTGTGAATTTACGGGAACGCATTAAATGCTACAAATACTTGATTCTATGAATGTATCGTTATAATAAATTCCTATTTCGAATAATTTCTGAAGTTCTTTTAAATAAGTTATGAAACACACACATAATTATAAATATTTCAATTTTACCGTTAAAATTCAAGCGATCTCTATTTTCCCTTGAAGTTTATTGTATACAGTAAGCACTCGCTGAAGCTGATTCAAAGAAATATTCGCGTCACTGATATATTACTTTCTATAATCTTCTTTTGCACACTATTTATTACAAGTATAACCTAAGTTAAAACATTATCTTTTGACTCACTTGTTTTCATTGTACGTATTCTTTTTGCGATACCTTTCCCCCTTAGGGTAAATGGTATGAAAATGGGACACCTGTGAACAGTCTTGAATTTAAAGAAGTCACTTTGAATAGTGTCTTATAAATAATGTTCGTTTATGATCTCATACTTCGACAATTTTCATTTCGTATGATGTATTAAATCCATTAAGGCATTTGCGTAAATCTTTCTTGCCTCTTTTATCGCAAATGAAGTTTCATTATAGTATAATCAAGTTAAATTGTTCTTTGATGGCTCTTAGCGAAAGGAACCTTTGTCTTTATTCAATACGCTTTGAAATTTTGCGGGTGGTAGGACCTAGGGCAAGGTCCGTACGGACCGCTACCACCGTCTTACCTGCTGATCCTGCCGCCAAGCAGTAATGCATACACTGCTGCGTTCCGGTGTGGAGAGTAAGAGGTGAAATTACTGGCGCAAGAGGTATTCTATCCTAGCCCTCTAGGCTACAATCTTTGGGAGTGTCATAAGGTGGTGGTGCTTGCTTACCATGAGGTGACCCACTTGCTCGTATAAAGAAATGCTTATGTCCACATTTATATCTAGTAATTGAAATTTCTAACCTAAATCTATGCTCGAAATATATGCACATGATTTAAATGTCACATTTACTAATATTGCTTCTCTTCCCGCGCAGATGGTAAACGCGCATCGTGGGCGAAAATCTTAGGAATCATGTTATTGGCAGAGTGCAAAGCGGGTGGAGGGGGTAGCCTAAACGATCACAGCGCTCGCTACGGCTAAAATTGTCATTTTTGTCGCTGACTTGAGCTGTCAAATCCATATTGCAGTAAACATTTTCTAATCGTTTTTGAGATAAAAATATGGTCCTGGTAGGTAAGATGTGTTGTTGTGAATTGTAATAACACCAAGAAGAATAGCGACTGTAAATTTTACCAATTTACAAGACCATGGTGGAAACGAGACCAAAGAAATAAGTGGATATTTGCCGTAAGAAAAAAAAAGTAAGTTACCTAACCTCTAAAATTTCACTGAAAACAACAATTTTAATATTATTGGCAATAATGTTACTGACTACCATTGTCCAAAATTGTGTAATATAGTAAAATAACACAAGATTTCATTAATATTTTTCACAATATTTACTTACTTCTTGTTTGACAGCGGTGACAATATTGTCCATAATGGCCGCCTATCACGTGGCGCTGTCGTCGCGCACGGTCCCAATAGGCGATGTGGGTAGCACCCACGCATTTTGATCCCCATTTCCATCCATGCACCCACAATAATGCTAAACGTGGTCTTTAGGTCTGTTACCTTAGGCTCTGTCTACCCCGTAAGGGATAAAGACGTGATTTATGTAAGTATCAGTGGCGCGGCGTCAAGTATAACAAAAGGCAAGCCGAAGGGAATTTAACTAGCCTTTTCCTCTAATACTGCACAATAAAGGGCCCGACTGCCTTAAAATAGGCAAGCTGGTCGAAATCGAGTTCTATAGACGCCACGCCACTGGTATGTATGTATGTATATATGTATTTACTAATAAGAGTAAAATCCGAGTTGGAAAACTGTTTTAAATATTGACCAAACGGTGAGTGTGAGCGAACCTTTACGGAGTGACGTGATCAGTGTTGTGTGCTGCAAAAATGACGATGAAAACGAGGGTAGTTGTGCGCCGCTGTCAGTTGTGTCGAGCAGCTGCACGAACAAAGCGCTGGCGTACCGAACATCGGCTGATTAAAAACAAATAGTGTCTTCTTCAACCTCGACATTGGCGGAATCATCGATAGTATCGATGGAGCTATATTACCAAAAATTGAATTGAATTTAGAGCGCTGGCGCGCAGTGTTCGTTTCGCTGCCGCCGGGGCGAGCGCTCCAGGAAGAAGGACTACGAAATAGTCCGAAACATGTCGAGCATAGCGACTTTTTACATGTGAGTTATCCGTTTATGTGTAATTAGGAGTAAAATAATTGAATTTGGTTGTACCTAAATATATATTTTTGTAATCCTAAGCAGCAGGAAAAATCGTTCCAATTTTAGGGCTGTCGCTATTAGAACGGCGTCAGGGTTGCAAGCCTGTTTGTGCAAACATAATTTTCTCCTAACAGCTTTACCCTTGATGTTTGTTTCTCAGAATTTACGACGTATCTGTCAGCCATTGGAGGAATTGGGACGCAGACGTCCAAGCGTCTAGTGTTTAGCAGTTTAACTGTGTCATTGACCCATTTGGCAGTTTGTCAGAAACGAAAACATGTTTCGATTAGAAAAAATGCCGCTCGTCAATTTTGAAGATTTATTTTTGTTAAAATCGTGTTAAATTGTATAAGGAGTTGGGTCACGGACGGATAATAACGTTTTGCTTTTAACGGAATCGGGCAAAGGAGGATAACACGAAACGTTCATCATTGAAATGGAAATTGGCATGCCGCTCAGCCGCTACAGGACATTTATAATAAGTAGGTGAAGCAAGAAATTGTATTTCTTTTCTTACAATGTAAGATTTTTTAATGTAAGAACTTCTGTTAGGCGTCCCGAGACGCACACGTTTTTTTTTCAAATTCTAATTTTATAATACAATTTTTCGCACAGACAAAACAGCCGAGCCATATGATAGTTTACAGTACACTTAGGCGTTTGCAAAGCATAAAGTTATATTAGAATGCATTTTGAAATAGAGATAACGTATTCGCATGCACCGTGGGGACGCTTGACATGAGTCCTAGGCATCTGCTGTTCCAAATGCGTAATACTTAGGGTGGTCCAGATCTGTCTCAGTTAAAGTAGCTATGACAAACAGGATATAACTAAACGCCCATGCAGCAATGTATTGACGAGTTATTATGGCTACAATTATACCAGGCAGGACAAACCGTTTTTACTGTATGTGTTTCAAATATGAATATTTACAGATAAATAAAGCCATGGCAATTGTGAATACAGTATGCTACAAACAATTACATCCCATATAAATCATGATACTTAATTTTCCCGCTTATTTCTCCAACCCTTTATATTTATAAACGTATAAAGTAAATATGGTCTGTTTCTTCATTTTAAATAAATAACAGAATGAGCATTTAACAAATTGCACACAGTACGATATAACTGTGATACGAGTGAAAATGGAAAGCCAAAGAAAGACAATATTGCACAAACAATTTAGCTCTGCAATTACTGCTAATGCTTACCAACGTGCTTCAAAACACAATCCCAGTTTGAGACGGTCAAAAGCTTTGTGAGATCTTTTAATCTCGTCCAAATAACGAGGACGCCTAAAGCACAAGCTCCTTTAGCCATACAAAATATGTAATAATAAGTCAGTTATGCAAAAATATGAAAGCATTAAGGAAATAAAAATTATATATTCAGATAACCTTTAACACTGGTAAGGCTGGCCCCATGTTGGGCGCCATAATTTATAAGTCGACGAAGGTCGTAACTGTTTAACACAGAGCTTATTACTTACAATAATATCGATTATAAATCGGACCCTAAAAAATTAATACCAAAAATAGAAACTTAACAACTAAATTTAAGTTGAGCAAAATGACGCTAAGTCCGATATTCGAATTGGTTTAATTTTAATAGACTTGACTGTTATCTTTGTATATTCAATGAACATGAATCTTTAGTGTGTGCAGAATTTTGACACAAAAAATGTCTCAATTAATATGGTCCATTATCAGCACCCTCAACAAAGTGTTCTGTTTACTAAGACTGGTCGCATCAGCTTCGAATTAATGAAAAATACGTCAATTTACCCTGCACCATGTACGAGTTTGAATCCATTGGGCGTACGCTAGCCTAATTCTAATATCTGCTTGCTAGTGTCGTGTAAAACAAAGTAAGATTTGGTAGAAGACCTCACTATAGTCTAGTTCAGGTTTACCTCCTTCAATCGGAGAAAAGGACCAAAAGACTCATGAAGGAAGGACTCATGTTGAAAGACCCAAAGCGGGTGCAAAAAAATCGCTATGCGTTCACATCTTGTATCAATTTCTGGTGGGCAAGCAATGTCGATAGGGAGCAGCTGCCGTCTATATCTCTCTGCGTTCAAATGAGATCACGCCTGGATAATACTGTCGATAATACGAGTAGCAAGCGATATCTAAATAAAATTGGAGCAGAGAGAAAAATGTGAACGCTGAAATTGAATCGGGATTTCTAATTAACGTGCGTTTATTCAATTACCATATTACTCCGCACTGTAACTTAATCTCGGGAATAAATAGAAGAGTCTGGGTGATAGTTGAGAACTGCACGTTTTAATCGAAAAAGTTTCGTAGTTACTGAGAGACAAATCCATCTGGCCTTTTATATTCAATGAAGTTTCTACTTCAAACTGATCAAACTTAAAATTGATTATTCAGAAACCAATCGATAATTTAGTACCCATCCCGGAATCTCTCAGTTATTAAGTGTTTTTCAAAATAGCCCACGAGTTGTGATTCCGTACATTTAGCTTAGTATGACGGTATACACACGCTTTTGCGAAACTTTGTTACGTTTCTACAAACGCATTCCAGAAAAGCATCAAAGGGCAAAAGGCTTGTACCTGCTCCAGTCATAAGGGCTCTGGAAGCGCGACGGCAGAAAAGTAAAAGAATCCTGATTGATTGGGCCGTAAACTTAAAAGAACCTTAGCACTCCTCACGCCAAAGCCACTCTTTTATTGATACCGAGACGAGCCTTTAATTTCAGCATTTACCTTAACGAGGTGTCGTTATTTTTATCGGCAGCTCTCGTGTAAATGCAGCTGTTTTTGCATAAGGAACTGCCGTAACATGCCGTCCTTTGAAACTTATTTCATCTATTTAACCTTTGTAAGACGTACAATTCTGAACAATTGACCAGACGCACCGACGGCTTTTACTAGATCATCAGTGTATGTAAGCTATTGCAACTGTGCTGAATTTGACAATGAACCCACTAGCAATTAAAATAAGCTTGTTTTTCTAGCTACGTTTGTCTAGGATTACAGTTTTTTGACGAATCTTCTTGCTTTTGTTTCAATTCAGCTAAAAAAACTGCAAGTGTACCTGGCTATTTCTATTGTATTCTAGCTTCTTTAATATGTCTTCAGTTAGCGTCGTGTCAATATTCGGTTTCTGAACTTCATAAATGATAATGAATGTTATATTGTTTTTATTGACATCCGTATTGTAATTGGCACGCTTGTTGCCACGAGCTTGCTGGTGACTCTTAAGCAAATTCAGTTGACATTTTCAACAATGGCGAAGTTTTAATTGGAGATCATACCTAAGGGGAGCGTGCCTGTTCCCTAAACGGTGAGATAATTACACCCATTCCCCGCAAAGTTTAATTTTCGGATGTTCATTACGGCTGTACAGATAAATTAATTGTTTTGTTTGAATATTAAGTTAAATGTTTAATTCCTACATGATTAAAATTTATTATCCCTTTGTGTTATGTACCAGAGTTGGAATATAATTTTCTGAATTGATTAGTACTTTAATAACTGGCAGGTACATTTGAACTTCATCCTCGTTATAAAAAAATTACAACCTGATTGACACTTCGAGGATTCAATGTGGATTAGGAACTTATATACATGGATGAATTACTTCGCTGTACGTTTTTTTTGTACGAAAAATTCTCGTTCTACTATTGGGTAAACAGGTGGGTTATTGTTGATAAAAGACATCTCAAGCGCCATTAATTAAAGTTAAAGCATATTAAATAGACGTCTATGTAACTTTGAATGTTCATAGCCTAGACTATTGTTTATGATACATTTATAATCATAACTATACGCGGATGTTTCAATTGCATTGTGTCTAGGTACTGTATCTACTTAATCCAAGATTAGTACCTACCTATGTTCTGTTAGTGTTTATTTACATAATTACCTATCGTCATCGGACCGATCTGTTTTCTATGTAAATTGACCTATTTTGATAATCAGGAGGTTGATTGCAATAACAATGTGGTCTGTTGTCATCACATCAGTTGCGACAGCATCTTACTATTACTAATGATTGGTGGAGATTTAAAAAGAGTTAATAATTTATTTATGTCTAGCAAAACTAAGTATGTTAGACAAGCAATTATGTTTCTCATGTCAAAAAATTTTCTTCTATTGTTTCCTCAAGGTCTGTCTGCTTTTTCAGTATATAGGTACCAAACAGTATTATGTCTATGTAATATATAAGATACAATACAATACACAATTGTCCCATCTGTTCGCAAACTATTGGTACAATAGAGCACATCAAGAATGCTCGAGCGCAACCGTACGAAATTGATAAAGACATCTTATTTATTTTTCTAGGGCTGAGCCGTTTTAGGCTTTTCCAGATCTTTAGTCAGATAATCGAATTGAATGGTATAATAGAATTTTACGTACTGCGTATTACTTTTGATAATACAAACCAATTTAAAAAAGCTGAACGAGATTATCTTTAAAAAAACATTACGGGAGTGTTCTTTTTGTCATTCCTGTAAAACGGTTTGTGTTCTTATTCATATCATTAAGTACGTATATTTTGTAGAATTGGAATAAGGGAAAGAAAATAATTGGACCTTTTGTGCCTTTATTGTGGCTGGGAAATGAGTTTCTTAAAGAGATAGTCGCAGGTATTTTATGCTTAAGTATTCGATTCGGCAATGACATAAATTGATTCTATTCTATTTGTGCTAAAAATACGCAAAGTTAACTAGGATGAACAAATCAAGCACGCCATTTCGATTATTTGAGTAAAAACTTTAAAAATTTGTCTCTGTTGCACACAAGTTGTTATTAATCATTTTATTTGATTTTAATTCAATACAGTTTTTAAATTGTATTTTAATGGAAATTTTGGGAAGATCGCCATGCAACTTTCTCATCATCACATACTCGTTACCAGATTTACAAATACGTCTGACGTTTTTATTTTTTGACCTATACGGTTTTACGTACTACATATTTATATATCTGTACTAAACACGGTTTAATCATACCATTAGTTTAGTAGACTTGAATTCTTAATACCCGTGATAAGTTAGGAGAAATAGTAGTTTGTAAACTTATAGTTTCGTGGTGTGTTTGACAAACATGCAAATTTGTGAGTCATGTCTACACACGTTCGCCACACAAGCTCTCGCCGCACGTGTGGACAAAGCTTTATGTGAGCTAGCTACTTAATATTCAAAATTTATTTGGTTCTGGAGTAGGTACACTAGTTGAATAGGCTTTCATGTATATGCGCTTTGGAATTTAGAATGTTCCACCAAAGTTATCACTTATGATCTATTATTTTAGTTATGTTTTTAGTTGTGTACTACTGTTGAAGTTAGTTGAATTTTCGTACGATATCTTTATTATTTTCACTGTAAACAAACCCTATGATTGGCTCACCTATGAATCTAAATTACTTGGTTAGCATAATAAGTCATAATTCAATAAATTGTATTTTGAACGATATTTTATGTTTTCAACGATATCTTTGACACAGCTGTGAATTTCAAAATTGTATTTTTGACTGTCAGTGTTAGCCATAAATTATCAATGTTATCAAAAGTCAATTTTGTAATAATTTCAATTAATATTTTGAATGTCTCTGTCTGAATAAAAAATATCAAGCGTTCCCAAAAAGATCTATCAATGTATTTTCAATTTATTTCTCTGTATCGTTAGTTATTCACCCACAATCAAACAGAACATTTTTTTAATTTATTTTATTTAATAATTTACATTGTTGCCCTGACAACGTCCATAAAACCTTTTACATCTGTCATCACAATGGCTATCCACAGCCAAACATTACAATGACTGAGCCAAACCCTTAATATCTGTATAGCGTGTACAATGCATGCTACCTTTGCTACTAATTAAACTTCTAATTAAGAGGCGACGTTGCGGTAATCCCTACAACAAGTGGGCTACCCAAACAAAGAGAGCATTCTTATTAGCAGTCTTTTGTGCAAGCAAATTGTTATGTTTTCCGTAGGAATGGTCCGTTGTTCTGTTTTTTACAGCTGTATTATTAGTATGTTTTGCGTTTTCAGCGAGGTAGGGACTAACATATTATTCTGCTCGACTTTAAACTCTCAGTTTGGGAAAGGAAACGACCTCCTTTTTACAGATAGCCACAATTCCTTTTCACAATAGGTACGTAATTCTATAGCTCGTTTGGCAGTATGTCATACTGCGATGCGATTCCTTTTAGTAGACCAAGGTTTGCCACGCTTAGTTATATAATATTCTGGATTTAAGGTGGGCTATGCAGTAGAAATTAATTGACACCGCCAGTTTCTTCGTAACTGACACCTTTTTATCAAAAGAAAATTATACATGACAACAATTTACGCATTATAATTAGGAAACTATAGTTCATTGATACATGCAACATGTTAGCCACACTGTTCTGCTGAAAAGAAATTAATAAAAATTGAGCACCGTGAAAGGGTAATTGATTTTTATGGTACACTGTTCATATATGAGACCTTGGCGTGATCTCAACAAAAGCCCGTGCTGTCAAAATTACTTTTAATACTGACTTTCGCAGTCGTCTTTATACTTTATATCCGTAAGAACTACATTTGGCTTACTTCCAATTGGCGTAATGTTGTGATTTTTTTTGGGCGCGAAAAGGCCTGGACCTGAATTCCTAACAGACTTTTGGTCGACGCTTGAATGTGACTCACACCAAAACACGGCCCGATTTGGTTAGAAAATATCTTTATGCTAGGCTAACTTTCTGACTGGACTCCTCTGATTTGTCATAATAAAATAGTCAGAACGAAATAAGCTAAATAATAAAACTGCAATACAAATTTGCAGTAACTTGCAAATCGCTTTATTGAACATGTTACCCAAATTTAACAGACCCATTCATTTGAAGTGCTCGTGGATGATCATATTGCGGTTGAAATCACTACTACAGCAGTGATATTGGAAATGTTAAGGTAATAGTTTGCCACCGCATTGGTTTACCCAACGGTGAAACTTCACCATTGCATAGTACAAATCTAATTGCTGTTTGAACAGTTAGCATTAACTGGCTTAAAGTTTTAGCAGGGTCACCCAATAATTTGAGAATTTGGCTTTTGAGAGGTTCAGAATTTGATTTCAGTTACCGGAATGAAAGCTACAGATCAAAACGGATTGTTTCTTTAAATCACAAATCACGTCTATATCCCTTACGGGGTAGATAGAACCTAACGGTAACAAGACCTAAAGGCCACGTCTAGCAAGATTGTGGGCGTATAGGTGGAAAAACGAATCAAAATAGTGATGGGTTGCTAGCCGCATCGCCTGTAATCATTCCTAAGAATTTCGCCCTTTCCCTCGATGGGCTTTTGTGATCTGCGCGGGACGAGACGCAACTGGTACATCGCCAGCATCGAATAACTACGGACATAAAAATAACCTTAATAATGCTGTGTCGTCTTCGTAATCCGCAATAAAAATCGCCAAAATCCTACAAAAAACACGCAAAAGTCCGCAATATATTTTGTTAAGAAACTTCAACATATCAAACTCTCACTTGACGCTCTGCTTGATCTGCAGATTCACATAACGCTAGCATAGTCGTGTTGAAGGGCAAAGGAGGCTTGCTGAACCAACCAAGACCCTAAGTGTACATCTTCGCATTTTTCTTTCTGTAGTCGCCTCCTCAGGCCCCAGCCGTCTCGACAACTACACGTACGGAAAATGAACTTTCCCATATTGACTTCTTTAAATCTCATGCAGTTACGGATCTTACTTTGCCTACTTTAGTACTTGTCAGATACATTATTCAAGAAATGTATAAACACATCCCTTTCAGGACAAAATAAGATTCGAGTATTTTCAAATAACTTTTTGTTTTTGCACAGTTGTGATTTAGCAATTAACATTTTTCTGTTCCCTAATATTTCAAAATCCTTTCAAATTCCATTACAAGTTATAAGATAAGATACACGAAACATGTTTGTGTAACAGCCAAATTAAGTATTTCCTAGAATTTTCCAGGCTAATATTTCTTCCGCAATCCTATTTTCCTCTAATACTTGATCCGTTGCATGCACGAGGAATATTAAAGTAGGTAACAGTTCAACAGAAACAAAGTCTCAGAGCTACAGCATCAAAGTATCGAATTGCACTTTCGAACGACTTAAACATCTAGTTTGCTTCCTGCCGCGGCGAGTTTCGCAATATCATCGATCTTTGCTGATCTTGTATTAAATTACATGAATCTCAGTTTTCTATTCAGTTTAAAAGCTGCTGGAAAGTTTATTCAGTGTAAACTCTAGCGCGAGGATGCAAAAGGATAAACAGCTAATATTATTATGAAAGTCGACTGTACTTTTCAAAGGTCAGCAACCGGTTGATCACTTTGGTATAGTTTTGTATCGTAGTCAAGTTAACTTTATTTATTTACTCTTTTAACGCACAAAAACAGTTACCTTCCCACTCCGCAACCACAAACAACCAAAATTAGATAGAAAAATGCGATTTTTGTTTGCTATTATCCACAATCACCCCCGCCAACTTTCCGGGAGCATCATGTGGCTAAAATATAAGTTTATAATCTTATTACGCGTTCCTAAACCTTTATTTAATTTGCAATAATGTATCTACCAATAAAAATATTAATTAATCGTATTTCATGACCCTACCCGCGTCATGATAAATGTCTGTACGCTGTGTACCTAAAGGTGCAAGCCGAAAACCAGTGCGGGGAAGCACAGCTCCCACGGCACATTCTGAGCCTGAGCCTTTTGGCACAATTTCATTATACTCTGAATTCTTTTGTTATTTAACATTGTACTTTTATGGGCAATAAATGTTTTTTCATACCTCTCATTCAGAAAAGTAAGCTTTGCTGTCGAGAGGAATCAAAATGCAACTCTGTTCAAGGCTTTTCTAAGGGTTTTTTGGAAATGCAATTTTAAGTTAATAATTGTACAGCTCTTTAATTATATTTAGTTTTTTTTTTCAAGTTTTTTAATGTTCGGTGTGAAAAGTTGTATGAGCCACTCGGGAGCAAAATTATTTTCATCTTGGGCGTTAACACTTTAATCCCTCATTACGCTCTGGATTCTACTTTATAATCCCTCGCAACATTCTGGATTCAATGTAGCGCCCTCGCTGTAAATACATCACTTTGCTCCCTCGTGACACAAATAACTATTTTTTCATTGTTTTTTAAAACGGCAATAATGTGACGTGTAATGAACCATGAATGTCTTTTTTGAGACATAAATCCTCGTAACAACTTCCAACGCGCCTCTAAGGTGTTTTTATGCAAATTATTTCGTATTGTTTACGGGCGTTCCGTATCTTGATGACATGTCTTCATTATAATTCGAGCCTAAGGGATCAAAAGCACTTTGTTTCGCGCTCAAAACATGGTAATTGTGCTACGAATGGCTGCAAAGGGAATGGATTATTGTGTGAAGTTTTAATGTATACTGTATGCATGATTCCAAGTTTATTTTACCTTCTTTTAGCTTTCACAAAGCCATCCTTGACCCAACATTCGTGTAAAGTTACCAAATCCAGACCTTTGGTACTATCAAAATATAATTCACTGTTTCCCTTTGCTCGCGCTTATCAAAATAACGTTCACTCTTCTATCTATTATCCTATCTATTAAGTTGTATTTCTTTCTTAGGTCACCAGCTTGGTACTTGATTGAGTATGTACAATGTTATCCAATTTCAAATGGTACTATCTTTATGGACAAATTAATAAATGATAGGGCATTTCTGAAGGTATAATAAGAAATTGAATTTAGAACTGACTAAAATGTAGCCAAAAGAATGCTCGCCCGACACCCATTTACAATTTCATCTCAGTTGTTTTCCATTACCAACAATCGCTTTATTTATTATACGTGTCAGATGCAGCATTTGAAACATGACAATAATGTCAAATTGTCGCTCTCTAGGGCGCGTGATTTTTCGAAATGGGGAGCTGAAATAGACCATTATTTATTTCTGTCAACTGCGGGATCTGACCGTTTATTGCGGACCTTCCCCTTTATTAAATGAGCTATTGTTAACCTCGTGACGGCCGCAAAATCATTTTCACTGTGCTGTATCACGTTACACGGAATACAATACGGTTTTGTGGTTAGTGTGTTTTAACAAGTAGGGTATGTATGGAATAGTTGGAGTACACTTTATGGGTTCTTTCTACGTTCATATTTCCTTCAAACATTACGTTGGGGTTACTTATTTTCATGGATATATTTACGAGCCAATATGAGAGATTATTATTTATTTGATTTTAGATTATCTGAAAAACATAATATAATGTTTTTTAAACTATAACAGTATTTTTATCACCCTTTTATTAGTTTTGTCTGTATATTTTTCTAGTAGATTAGATTAGATTAGATTATTTATTCATTCAATAAAATTTTCATCATAAATTGTACATTGCCAAGTTAGAAGAATTTAGATTGAAATCTTCAAGAGTAAATAAAATAAAATTAAATAATACAAATCAATTGAATATTACAAAAATTAAAAAATCAAAAACAAAAATAATAAAACAATTAGGTACCTACCTACAATTAAATCAATTCTCCGCTAGAGATCGTCACTGCTTTTAGGTAAATAATAAAATATAATAAAGGGTTAATTTAATATAATGTCAAAATTTATCAAAAAAAAAATGCTATTAAATAAATAAATCAAAATGTCATATCCGAAACCCCGTTTACAGAATAATTTGGTAACAAAATATTCAAGTATATATTCACAAACAAATAACAGTTACTTTGCTAGGTACTCCGCGAGCACTAAAAGCCGTGAATCTATGGCCTCTCGAGCAGAGGGTCGTAGGTTCAAATACCGTGCTTGCACCTCTGTGTTTCAGAATTTAAAGTGCAAAGTTACGTTTGACATTTACCATGAGCTTTTCGGTGAAGGAAAACTCGTAAGAAAACCTATTTACACCTGCGACACAATTCAGTAGTATGTGTGAAGTACCCAATCGGCACTGGGCCTGTGTGGCAACTATAGGTTGAGCCCTCATTCTAAGAGCTTTGTGCCGAGCAGCGGGACGTATATAGGCTGGACTAAGACCAGCAAAAAAGTGTCATTAACTTCCACAGGACGAGTAATAGTTTACCTGTAATAGTAAATAACATTAAACATACTATAGGTAGGTACATAAATCACGTGTTTATCCCTTACGGGGTAGATAGAGCCTAAGATAACAAAACATTAACTTAGTATATTAATATATATTCTAAATTGCACCACCTGCTCAGATCTGTTCTGTTCTCCAGTCCATTATGGTTGCCTGGTAGAGATCGCTCTGTAGCGATAAGGCCGCCTATTGTTACCTTGTAATATTCTGTATACCTTTTTTCTGTTTTGGTTGTTACATGTGGTGTTCAATAAAGAGTTATTGTATTGTATTGTATTGTATTAAGGCCACGTTTTGCATGATTAAGGGCTGGAAAGGGAAATCAAAATAGTGATGGGCTGCTAGCATATAGGTATACTGAAAATGCCTTATAACATTACTCTTCAAACTACTGGACTGAGTTTTACCAAAAACGACTAAGAATCACCGCATGGAAACTTTCGAACGAAAAAACAGCATCGAAATCGGTCCATCCGTTTGAGAGCCACGATGACACAGACAAACACACGGATTTGGACAAACTTATAACACGGAGGGGTTAAAAAGTTAAAGAAGAACGTTATCATCGCGAGAGCCCAAGAGATTCCTTCGAAAGATGCGAAGCCAAAGCACGCTACTAAGCAGGGGTGTTACGAATATTCGCATCCGCATCCGTAAATGCGGAATATTCGCATTAATCCAGACATCTGCATCCGCATTCACATCCGCATCAATCAATGCGGAGTTTTTACGGATGCAGATTCACATCAACAAGATTCGAAAGTAACTATATGTTAAGAAAGTGGGCGGAGCCAGAGTGGCACTTGCTTCGCGTTTGTTTACATAAATATACTATTATGCACTAATAAGTATTATTATGCATTTAAAATTTAAATAATTATCCTTTTAAAGTCCCAAAATCCGCATCCGCATCCGCATCACATCCGCATCCGCATCAAATCCGCATCCGCGGATGTGAACTTCTAATAATCCGCATCCGCGGATGTCTAAATTTTTGCATCCGTAACAACCCTGCTACTAAGCGCTATTTCTGCGACCTGCTTCAAAACTTCCCGCATCCAAGTTGCAAAGTGGCTGTTATATGTTTTATGTCGTCTAAACTTGCTAGTTTTCGAGCTGGGTAAAAATCCTCCAGATCTCGTATTGGGCTTTGCTCGGGGGACTGTGACGAGGCGAGAGCTAAGGCTAAGGCCGTATTGAAGAGTTTGTGAATGTGCAGGAATAAAAAGGTTTTAAAGCTTGCAATGCCAGAGGGAAGTTGGGTGCGATCAATGTGACACGTAATGTACGGCCTGGAATGCGCTACCTAAAATCTTTACCCATATTTAAATCTATGTTGAAGAAGCACTATCTTGTGCATGAATCTTGTAGCTGGCTTTTTTAGGTACGTGTGTATGTGTATATTTATATTTCCATTTACTATAAATGTGTGTTTCATGTATAATATAATTAATTATGCATTTTCAGTACTTAGTATACTCGTATTAATATAATTCTAAATTGCACCACTTGCTCAGATCTGTTCTGTTCTCCAGTCCATTATGGTTGTCTGGTAGAGATCGCTCTGTAGCGATAAGTCCGCCTATTGTTATCTTGTAATATTCTGTATACTGTTTTGGTTGATAATATATGTGGTGTTCAATAAAGAGTTATTCTATTGTAAAACATAAATGACTTTCTGCCAAGTTTCTTGCGGCGCATTCTTCTTGGCTATGATGGTCTTTCCGAATGCGCTGGTAGTTTCAAAAAGACATGTAAAAGAGCCCTTGGCGGCCAATTTGCAATTTGCTTTAGACCGGTCTCTTCTAGGCTGCCGTAAGAACAGAATAAAGAAAGGAAAATATAAAAGCAAGTAGCGCAAAGTATTAACATTCTCATACTTAAAAGCACCTGAAATAAAACTACTACGTATTTGCGGCCTCAACCTCCGTTCTTTAACTTTGAGAGCAACTACGTGTGAGAACTTTTACGCCCAAGCTCAGACTGGTGAACAATTCGTCGAACTTAAGGCTAATCTGGGGCTTTATGTTGTTTATTTTGAACATTTTTACATCACATTATAAAGATGGTGGTCACTACTTACTGTATGTTTTTTTATCCATGTCCCGCCAAATATTTAGTTCAGTTATCCAATGTGATCCCTAGGCTACCAAAAACCTCGTCGTATTAAATTATTTCGTTTGTCTATAACAATACTTATTGTGTGACGTAAATGTCATTATGACAAGGTTCTGTGAGCTAAGAATCATAATGGTTGACTGGGCACATCGGACAACGGGGTCTTCAAGAAAAGTGTCCTTTGAAGGCCGGAAAGAGTAACGATTCTCTTGGGGTTGCTAATTCTCATGGGTAGCTCTGATTGCGAACTATTAGGTTCACCCTTTGCGCATTTGCCTCTCTATGATAAAAAAATACATGTAATGTTTTGAAAATGTTTCGAAGTAATAAGTTTGATTTGCATACATACTGTCACGCCTCTTTCCCATAGGGGTAGGCAGATACTACTTTGTTCCACTTGCTACGATTCTGACATACCTCTTTCAATTCATCCACGTTCAATCATTTGTTTGATTTGCAGCTACCGAATTCACATTCCACGCTTTAATCTAGTAAAAAAAACATTTTTTTGCCAAAAATGCCTAATACCAATTTTTACCAAACCTGTCTAAAACCCACCGCAAAGTAACTGGCTATCGAATGAAAAAACTTCATCTAACACACACAGACACAAACACACAAACAGGCATTGACGTCAAACTTATCACACCGTATCATTCATCACCTCGACATTGGCGGAATTAGCGATAGGATCGATGGTGCTCTATTATCAAAAATTTAATTGAATTCATAAGCTTGAATTGCCGCGGTTTTTTCAATTTGCGTTGGCCATTGTAATCTTCTTCTTTCTTCTATATATATAAAAGAAAGTCGTGTTAGTTACACTATTTATAACTCGAGAACGGCTGAACCGATATGGCTGAAAATTGGTAGGGAAGTAGCTTAGAACCAGTAGACGGACATAGGATACTTTTTATCCCGATTTTCCCACGGGATTGGAAAATTCCGAAATGCTGTACTAATAAAGCTACAGACATTAAATTTAGCATACCTACACATTATTCCTTGATTAGTATAAAGATGCACTTACAAAGGAATTTTTCAAATTTAAGGCGGAACAAAGTTCGCCGGGTCAGCTAGTTAGATAATATGCGTAACACAGGAAAGAAGTCAGCGTCGCTTTTTCAACAACAATTAGAATTGTTGTGCATTCCGATATACGCCCGAATAATCTCTTCATAAGCACCAAGCTTAAAATCCCGGCAGCGTCGAAATTGGTTTAAACTTAAGTTTCTTTCACACGAATTTATATTTATTTTAAAAGAGCCACCATGTGCTGGATTTTCTCACGCTGGATTATCCCCGAGTTGCAATTTCCCTCGCGAATTTCCCCTAATCGCGGCATAAGAGTTATATTTTTTACCGACACTTAACGTACTCGTTGTCTGTAGAATTTTTTTGCATTTGAATTTATTCGCGAGGAAAATTTGCTAAGTAAATAAAACGAAAATGAATTTCTGACGGCAGGTTTGTGTATGACTTTACTTTTGGTAAGTTAATGGCTATTTTTGCTGCTTTGTGCTTTTATTTAATGTTCGTTGTTAGATGTTTTTAAAAGGCTGTTGGTAACAAAACTGTACTATAATATTTTTGAATAGGAAGTATTTTTATAATTATCAGGATCTTTAAAAAGTTTAAAAAAAAAGTTACAGCTAATAAATTTAAAATTTGATGCAAAGTAAAAATCGTCATTCAATATTCAAAAATATTCGAAACACTCAGCAGGATGATAAAACGAATATTTTAAGAAAGTCCATAACACTCGCCCTGAATATTGAGAGGTTTTGCGCTTAAATTAAATTTATTCATTACTAGATACAGATGGAATATTATTACAGACCCTTTGAAATTGAAGTAGTACGCATTCAGTTTCTCGCATTTAAAATTACTCTTGTAAATGTAAATCAAGTTGGCTTTTGCTCAGAACGAAATGAATTTCCTGATCTATGGGTCTTTTAGATGATTCCAAAACCAGTTTCGTGAAAGAAACGGCTAAACAGCAAAAGACTTTCGAAGTTTAAAATTCGAAGTTCGTTTCATGCCTATCCGCTCACCTAATGATCATAAATAGGAGAGAGAGAGAGAGCGGTATGATACGCAGTTTGAATTTAGAACAAATGACGTCGCTAAGGCTTTCGCGTTAAAGTCTGAATTACCGTTCCCGGCAAACACCTTGAGCGTGACCTTGAATGCACGAAAGCCATTTTAAAGTCTTTGGAACAAGAAGTTTGGTACAAGGCCGGTACAGACCGACAGCATTTTAACTGCAACCCAGCATTTCTAAACAAAGGGCCTCGTGAACAATAGTTATTTGTGTCACAAGGGAGCAAAATGATGTATTTACGCCGAGGGCGCTACATTGAATCCAAAATGTAGCGAGGGATTATAAAGTACAATCCAGAGCGTTATGATCGCTTTTAACGTTAACGCCCAGGAAGAAAATAATTTTACTCCGGAGTGACTCATACAACTATTTACATCTTTTCACATAGCTCATAAAACATTAAAAAAATTGAATTCGAAATATAATTAAGGAGCTACCAGCACAGAAAATGGCTTGGTTTTACAATTATCAGCTTCAAAAAATTTAATTTGCAAAACATTTGAAAAGCATTGAACAGAAAAGTTGCACTTTGATCCCTCTCGACAGGGAGCAAAGCTTATTTTTCTGAATGAGAGGTGTGAAAATAAAGTAACGCCTGATTCAATAAAATAAAAAATAAAAAGGGCCTCGTGTTCCTAATTCTATTTCCACACATTCTAAATTAAATACTGATTGCTCATGATGTTGTTTGCTCAATTTAAATTGCTTTTACTAAATTTTGGGTACTAAAATAGTATTAGTAATATCGTCGCATAAAAAAATTATTTTACTATGTAGATTTGATCCTAATTAAGCAAATTACGAATGTACGAGTTAAAATACCTTTCGAAATTAACGTAAAAATCAGTACTTTATTAGTCGAAATACCACGTAAGTCTCCTGACTTTGTGTTAGTTTGTTTCCTACGCAGCGCAGTGTTAGGATATTGCCATTATTGACAAAATCGGTAACTTCATTCTATCCAAAAACTTCGGGAACGCACTAAGGCACATTATATATTGTATAAGCTAAAGCAGTAAGGAACCTACGAACAAATCGGTTGAAACGAAACACGCACACAGGCGCGCGCTTTACATGGCCCTTAAGGGGACCTCGTCCACTCCGGCTCAGGTCCCCTTAGGGGCCGTGTAAAGCGCGCGCCTGTGTGCGTGTGTCGTTTCAACCGATTTGTTCGTAGGTTCCTTACTGCTTTAGCTTATATATATACTGCGACTAAGGCGTGTGAGGCTCTTTAAATTAGAAAAAACATTTGACAGTTTACTTTTAACCTGGATTAATAAATGAGATACTACTTATTATTATTTTTATTCAATCGTAAAGTCAATCATGGTAAAAAATATGTCACAAAAGATTACTAAGTAAGTACATGATGCCATGCTAGGGCACACAATAATAATTTATCACTGAATTCTAAAATTATTAATTAACAATGTTAAAGTAAAATAAAATTTGATGTCATGTTATTGTAAGATTTATTTAAATATAATGAATTATTATATTTAAAGAGTTGTCAAAATTTACGATTACCGACAGAGAATAGATAAAAAGTTAACGTAAGCACAGTAAAGACAATAAAAATACAAACATAATGTCTAAGTTACCCACACTACCTACTATTATTTTTCTTGATAAATTGTATGAAGACAGGAGGTCAAAGAGTGTATTTATTTTTACTCTGTATCGACATCGGGAAATTGACTAGATTTTTAAAATATTAGTAAAATTAAATGATTGATCATTCTTGAACGTCATAAGTACATAAGTAATCTAATATTAATATCCCTAATGGGCCGATCTCTATCGGTTTTCATTTTCAATCCGTATCCCGAACTGTGCGTATCGGGCAATTTATCTAACTTCGCAAGCTTCGCATTAGGAGCTTTGATCTGTAATGACCTGAGATATTTAGATTAGGTTTGGCTCCAACTTGGTTTAGAATGTTTTAGAAACAGTTTAAGTATATCATCTCTCTTATGTCTGTTTCAGACGTTGTGAACCTTGCCATAACCAAATGTCCAGACACCGGCCGCGTAGAACGTCCGTAATATATCTTTATTTATTTATTTATAATATGCAAAAGGTTTGTTCGGCAGCCTCCGCACTAGACTCAGGGCCTGTGTCGCGGAGACTAGAGACGGTTATAACAATAAGGGACTAACATAAAAATTCGAAATAATTTGTGTGCGTATGTGTGTGTGTGTGTGCTCGAGTGTGTGTAGTATGTGAGTGTTAGTGCATTTAATTACAGGCTGTACAACGCGTACCTATATATTTCAACAGTTAATTTAACAACGTTAATAATTTTATGACAATCCGCCGGCAGCCAAAAAGATAGAAAATTCAAAAACTTGTCATTCAAATAAGTACCTAAGTAAGATTTTCTGCGGATGCGGTAGGGAGATTTATGTTCGTAAATGGTTGATTAGATAATTTTATCATATATTACTTGTACATTTTTGAAGTTACTTTGAAGTATAAATCATCGTCTTATCACAGATCACGCACAGGCGTATACGTATTAAGCAGTGACGAGAAATTAGATGCTCCCATCCTCTGAACTTGGAGAGCACTCCCTGTCATGTGTCACGATTAGATTTACTACCGGCTCATCAAATTGTGCGTTAATTATGTATTGTATGAACCTATGTATGTGTTGTGTATTGCATCATAGTTGCTTTAACAACTATATTGTTTTCATATCTTTACTACATGAAAAATTTAAAATGTATTTACGAACGTTGTTTTGATCTTCCTGTAAAATACTAGTTTGGGATAATTAAGCCTATCTAGAAATTGGTTAGAAAAACGTACTTTGACTAGAAAGGGTATCAAGTTTTTAAAGAACGTCCACATTTTTTATGCGTTCGAAAAATTACTAATACTTATAAAACTTGAATGCCTGACATAAAAACTGTTTTTATTTTTAAGCCAAAATGCTCGAGCGTAAAACTTAACTTCTTAAAAGACTTTAAAAAAGGTCTTTTCGTTTGAGCTAGGCGTTATTTACCGCTCAAATTCAGATTAGATTACTTAACCACGCTTAGGCACAACCTATTTTTCTCGCAAATTATTTTAATTGGAGCCAAGGTTTTTTTGACTCCTCAATTATGGGCAAATACGTGACAGGAATAAGGGGGATCGCGGGCGGATCACGTAGTGATGCCGAAGGAACTTTTAGGCTTGTAAATAAATACAAAACTGTTGGGTAAGCATCCATCATCATCCATCGTCCGCGCTCGAGTTTTTATCAAATCAATTGCCTTCAGCTTCCCCAAGACACGCTGTTGGAAAACAGAGTGGTCCAATGTTGACTGTTCGTTTTGCTGTCTAATAATAAACGATGATTTTTAATTTGTGTTTAGGAACAATTTTTATAATTCAGTTATAAATAATATAAAAATATAAGCAGGAGATGAGATAAGTTTCTTTTTACAATTTTAACAGGCTCCGATAAAAACAAAGAGTAGTTAAAGGATGGATCAGATATAATTGAAACCTTTGCAACTTTGCGGGTTTGTGTTTGTAGATCTCTAGGAACTGGAGTTTTGTTTGCAAGTTTTCATCATAGTCAGTTAAGCCGTTTGTTAAGTAGTTAGAAGAAGTTTTAATATTTCTATTTTGCTTTCGTTTCGTGTCGTAAAATTGAACAATTGAAAGATACATGAAAAAAAAAACATGAATTATCAGGTGAGATGAGTAGGTATTGTCTTCGGAACATTTCGATACAAGCATTTCTCATGCTTAAAGGAAGGTTCCAACCTATATGACTGTAAACTATAAATGTAAAAAACCAAATAAACATTTTTGTTTTTTTTTTGTCTAAAGAATCCAAATTCACATTGAAATTGGGTTATTTTCTTTGTAACGGCATTTTTCCCGAAGTATCACTTTACTTACACTAGTAGCCGTACAAAGAAAGCAATGTAATTTTCTGATTTGACATACTTTAAAATAATTGTTTGAATTTGCAGAGGTCCATATTTATCAACAAATAACCTAACCTAAAAAATGCATTTTAGATACAAGCTTTTTTGTTGACAGTGCTTGCATTGTCACGGGTCCATATGTGAATCAAATTTCAAGTCAATCGGACCAACCGTTGAAGAGTACCCTTCAGTGGAGACGATCCTGATTACACCACCAGATTTCTACTACCAGATTTATTGTATTGTTATCTGACTTACACAAGTATGCAAAACTCTAGCTCAATCAGATGAAGATTGCAAAATTGAGTCGCAAGATTCCACCCGGACAAACGTACATACATACGTTGCAAGTTAATATAAAGGTTTTAATAACTTATAATAAAAACAGTTACTTCTTCTACGCCACTATGCATAGATGATTGATTCACGCAAAACGCCTCCACAACGTCCATTCAAATCAACATAATAATAACATTTCACACACACACAACGCGAGGGTGTATTTATTTGTCTCGTGTGGTGTCGATGATTGTTATTTGCTAAACTTTTATTATAATCCCTCAGGTTAACTGTCGACCCACGATACAGTAGACAAATATGAAGAAAGTTGAACCAATCTGGCATTTTTCTCTGCCGTTAACGCGTGCTCGCTAAGCTTGGCTTCTCGCAAAACCCAATTTCCGCGAGGGTATCCCCATAATAATTTCCTTTGTTACATAAGCGCCACGTACGATAATACTCTAAGAAAATGGCAATACGAGTCTTGCTAAGATCAAAACACAAGTTCACTTCGTATAATTTGTGTTGCCCCAAATACCCTTGATCGAGTATTGTCTAAGTACCTATATCATTACGAACGTTTTTATAAATAATGAGACGGTAGCAATAGGTGCTCAGTCAAGAGATCCCTTCTGTGTTGCTGTATTTGAAATGATTGATATAGCATTATATCGACAAAGGACAACCGTACAAAAGCTAATGTAATTTTAAGACTACGCCACTTCTACAATAGCGGTGAGCTTGCCTGAAAGAGATAGCGGTTGTAAAGAAGCTGGAAGCGATCAAAGGAACGGAAAGTCTAAAGGAAACCTTAGGTTGCATATAAAAGTCTAATATTGAAGAAATTCAGTAGATCGCTGTGTCAACATGTCTGTGGACATATTAATTAAAATTGCTTACAATTTAGTTACTCTTAAGACCACCGGCTTTTTCATTCATCAAACCATTATTGCAGGTAAAATACGATGATGTTATTTTTATGAAAAATAAAGTAGGAAAATGTAGTGAACTGTCGTTAAGGAGAAGATACCACGCAATGTAAGGGAGATACAAAGATGCATTAATAACAACCAATAAGTTAATGTTTTAAGATGGAGCACCTTTTGAACCTTTAGTTTCTGCAAATGTGCAAAAACAATGCGCGCGACAGAATACAGAAATAGGACATTTCCGGAGTAAAACTGAGTCAGATATATACCAAGTAGAAAATGTATCCCATCAACTATGACCTGATGCCTAGATAATGGTCAGAGAAACCTTGATCCTACTACAATGTCGAGGCAAATACCTACGAAAGTTTGTTGTTGAGTCTTGGATGTATCTTGCGTATTTAGATGTGTATGCTTATACATTGTAACCAAAGTACAAGAGTCGCTTGGTTTGGGATCAGGTAAAATTGGTGTTGATTGTCGCAAGAATACGTAGTTGTTTTTTGTTTACCAAACTAAACTTCTGTCGTGTTAGATTCCTCTCCATAAATAGAAAGGCTCCATGAGAGCCGGATCACACGAGCGGATGTCACGTGTGTCATGGCGTCATGTCACGTCAGCTTAGTGCCAGCATCAGCGTATGTGTCAGTGCCTTATTTTACTTCCTATTTATTTACCGCAATGAGGTGTCCAAAGGCTGAGAGCGGATTTGCTGTATTGATATTAAAATTAAATATAGGTAAAGACAATGGCCATGTTTATTGTTTTTAAAGTTATGTTTTTTTTATATTAAAACCGACAAACGGGCATGCGGTGCACCTGATGGTAAGTGATCATCGCCGCCCATGGACAACTACAGCACCAATGGGACTGCTAGCGCGTTGCCGGCCTTGCAAGAAATGGTACACTCGCCTCTTAAAGGTACCCATGTTATAGCCAGTTGGAAAAACCCCAGCCGCCAGCCCATTCCAAATTTTGCACGTACGGGGCAAGAAAGACCGCTTAAATCGCACGGTGTTGGAGCACCAACTGTCGAGGTGATGTTGGTGGAAACTACTTTTGCGTCGAGAAGTACGGTGATGGACATTTTATATCCGATTCCAAGTTTTCTGTTGCAGTTTCAACAAAAATCTTGAATTTGTCAGCGCTAGTGATTCGCCGTATATTTGTATCTCTTATTATGCCTCCTATTAGGGAACTGTAAAAAAAAATCTCGACGGAATCATGAAGGATCTAAAGGTCTGTGACAGTAACAAATGACTCACTCGACCCAACATAAGTTTTACAGCAACATACATATGTAATGCTATTACCGTCGGCTACGTGACTATCATTATTATGAAACAAAACACTACTCTCCTTCGCATGCGCTGTCAAGAACACTCGACATTTTGACGTGTATTCTAAGTCAAAACTGTCCACTATGCAAATGCCGAAAGTAAAGTTTCCACTTTTATTATTTTAACAAAATGCGCAGCTTTGTCACCGCGAACGGGAAATAACTTTGTATGAAAAGCCGAGAAGTTTTGTAGAAAAGTTTCCCTATGAAAGGAATAGGTGGTACGTGGCTTTTACAGGCTGAATGATAAATATACGCATAATAAGGCAACTTGGAATATTCGCTACTAGTTTCTGTGAAGTTGAGTCACTAGATGAATTTGCTGCGACATTGACAAGTGATCACTTTAGATGAGATAGCATCACGTCCAGGCCTCTATTTCACCAAAGGGACAGTTGTCGGACACAAGTGACAATTCTGTTTCCATTGCAAACTCGTCAAGAATCTGCGCCGGTTGCCTACGTATTGACTACGCATTGTATTTCCAATTATTGTCACTGACAATTTGTCGAATTCGTGGAATAGGGGCCTGGGTTACCACGCTCTGGGTTTAAGCGAATGCGTTTTATTTTTACCAGACTTTTGAATACGCGGATTGCGGAGTCAGACGAAAAGATGAAATACGATTCTTCCTCGTGTACCTACTATCAAATAAATCAAGAATTTTACTTCTCGATTTTTTATGTTTGGTTTTACGGTTTTACCATTGCGGTGTTTCGCATAGTAACAAAGTCACGTGACAGCTAGTAACAGATAACAAAATTCGAGGGCTTGCTCACCTGCTATGGATGGTGTAGCGGTATAGCAAGCAACACTGAATAATGAGGATCTTACTTTCAGATTTTTCTGTGTTCTATTTTTCAGTATCGTTTAAAAATTCTTCGCGTGTTACGCTTACTTAAAAGTAATAAAATGGTAGGAATTTTATGGAATAAGTAGTGAAATTTTTCAGAAACTTTTAAAACAAGAGGCTGCCCTATTCTATGACTACCTATTTGCGACAAATATCACCATCGTTTATATATGGATATTATAAATGTGAAAGTTTGTGAGTATGTTTCGATGTTTGTTACTCTTTCACGCCAGAACGGCTGGACAGATCTGGATGAAATGTGGAACATAGATGGATTAAAGTCTGGAATAACAAAGGCTACTTTTTATCCCGGAAAATTGCGTAATTCCTGCGGGATAGCGATAAACGAATTCTATGCAGACGGAGTTGCGTGCAACAGCTAGTATAGTATAAAACAAAGTCGGATTCCGCTGTCTGTCCTTATGTATGCTTAGATCTTTAAAACTACTCAACGGATTTTGATGCGGTTTGCCTTAATAGATAGATGGATTCAATAGGAAGGTTTATATGAATAATTCTACGCAGACGAAGTCGCGGGCAGAAATGAAATGAAATGAAATGAAATGAAAATGAAATGAAATGAAATGAAATGAAATAATTTATTTTGCTGTAGACATGGTAAGTAAAATATTGTGTCTTAAAAATAGTGTACAGTGCGCTGACATGTCTAACCAGAATATTGGCATGCAAACATTTTCTTATACTAATCTACAGAATTAAATTATTAAAATTAAATAGATCATTGATATTAAATATTAAGAAGCTAGTTCTCTTATAAAATCCAACAGCGCACTAGTTCAACGTTCAAGGTTCTCATTATGATGCTTCAAGAAATACCTGAAGTCGTAGAAATGTAAATTGATTTTGCCTTAGACGAGTTTAATTATTTTTTTGGTCCACCGATGACTATTGCGAAGGTGGTCTGTAAGAAACTTGCAAGAATATTGTAATGCGAGCTTATTCTTTTCTTAAAGGGCTGGCAACACACTCTTAACGCCCTATGTTATAATATGAGTGTCTATGGCCAGCGGTGCATTTTCCATCAGGTGACCCTCTTGCATGTTTTCCCCCTATCATATATTTAAAAAAAACGCGTAACACGTCATCAAAATTCTATAGGAATAATAGGTTTGATACACTATCATATCGAATATGATATTTGCGCAAACATCAAAGCAAGGTAAACATCACGAGCGTTTTATTGCGTGGAAAGCATTTTCCTCCACTAATAGGAATTGCTGGCATTTTCGACGTCATTTTCATTTCATCCTGTTTTCTTTTGGGATAAATGAATAGAAATGTTGAAATAAGAGGCGACAGCTACGTATAATGTTTCAAATCACGTACGTCTAAGAGAATAATAAAGTAGGTATAGTAAAAAGGTTTGATATGACGAGCATTTGACAATTACATTTACGTCGCCCCGCGGGCCGTAAATAGCAATTTCCACATCCTGGCCTGGGGAAGACGTAAAATGTTCACACCTCGGGCGGTAAGAAAGGCTCAGGTAGCATGTTTATCTCTGCCTTTGGCTCGTGCGACAAGTTCCTGCTAACTGAGACATTCTTTATTCCACCGCCCTCAGCGTGTCTGTAGTATTACAGCGGTGTAAACAACATTTTTTGCTGTGGATGCGAAAGGCAGACCGGTCTGAGTGGAGAGCCTTGGGGGAGCCCTATGTCCGGCAGTGGACGTGCTTCGGCTGACATAATGATGATGATGATGAAACAACATTTAACATAAGACTTATTTCCATTCAAACTTATTAGCAAAAACCGTCCAGTCGTAATCATGATGCACGCCTCGATATATCGAGAGCTCGACCCACAAACGAAAAGGCAATTGTATGTAATTCTAAAACTATCTTAATACTTCTTTTGTAGCGACTCTACCTTCTTATTCCTCTATTCTTCCCTGTTTATTTCTGTGTATTAGCATTACCCAGTGTTAGATCCCGGCTACATTATTCATTGATACTTTGGTACTCGATTTTTCCTCGTACCAACCTTTGTAGTAAAAATGAAAGGGATATTCAAAAATGTCAATAACATCAGAGCGTCGGTATTCACTTTCGCAATATCAGTATTGCTCTGTGAACTCCACTGGAGCAATTGTCAAACGGGACGCCTGTATCTATTTTTAACCGACGAAAAAAAACTGAGGAGGTTCTCAATTCGACGCGTATTTATGTCAAAGTAAATAAACTTCTTTGATAGGCAAGTGACCTGAATCCTAAAATTTGACATGATCCCGTTAAAAGGCGTCATTTTGCGCCTACTAAAAGTGAATATCGGTTTATTTCTTTACGGTAACTATTGCGATGCAAAAAATTATATATCTAAACCTACGAGCATTCTTGTATACTTATATATAATGTGAATCACTGAACGACTCCAACGATTTTTATAAAATTTAGTAACTATGCAGTGGGTTTTGGGGGCGATAAATTGGTCGAACTAGGTTTAATTTTTAGAAAACGTGCTAGGAAAAAATCCGAGCAATGCTCGGTCATCTGGATTTTTGATTTTAAATAAAATACGATTCGTGAGCTCCTAGAACGACATTCGGATTTCGGGGTACCATCGGCCGATCCAATGAGACACATAAGAGAGAGTGAGGCTGCAGTACAGATTCGAAGGCCTTTTTAAACACCATCGAACACACAAAAATCACGTGTTGGGTGTTCACCTACGGCGTAGACAGAGCCCAAGGTAACAAGACCTAAATGCCACGTTTAGCATGATTTTAAACACCATCGCACTGTAAGTAATTAATGTAATTATTTTGGTTCAAGTTATAAAATTCCATGCTGGTCTGGGAGTAAAGAAAAAACATAGAATGTACCAGTTGCTTCTCCTCCCGCGCAGATGGTAAAAGCCCATCAAGGGAATAGGCATAGGAATCATATAGGCGATGCGGCTAGCTACCCATCACTATTTTGATTCCCCTTTCCACCTATACGCCCACAATCATGCTAAGCGTGGCCTTTCGATCTTGTCACCTTAGGCTCTGTCTACCCCGTAAGGGAGAAAGACGTGATTTATGTATGTATAGAATTACGCAGGTATTCATCGCTGTTTACTCAAGCCGTTGTCTATCAACAGCGGTGTTAATTTACGCGACTCTAACTCAAAAAGTACTCCCATTTGGCTTCAATAGGTTGAAGCCAAATGGGAGTACTTATGGTATAGGTACCATAGCAGCAGCTTACTATGTTATAACGTAGTTTGGCACGACTTGGGCCGCAATCGCTCGTTCATTACACGAGGCTCAAGCGTATTAGCAATCATGATGCGTGGCCTATGTCCAGTGACGTCTCCTTGATGGATGGGCGTGAAAAACAACAATAAAGGCTAACCCCGTCATGGTTTTCTCTCGTTTTACGTGACCTGATGCTATTTTTGAACCAACTAATATACTACTTAATGGAACAGACCCTAAAAGCTATTACACCCACGTCAGTTAGTCGCGTGCGATGAGAGCATAACGAAAATGTATCGAGAGCTTTCAAATGGATGTGTTAACTAAGCACTTAGTGCTGTAGTTTTGTAGTGGTTCTTTATGTTCACAAAATTAGGTAAATAACGTTTGATTGAACTCGCGAATCGCATCAATTATATTTCCGGAAGTGTTGAAAGTAAAGTAATACAAGTAAAACATTTTATGGATAACCAAGGGTTGATATTCTCGGTATCCTACCGCCCAAAAATATCAGTAATAAAATGATTGTATCATTTTCTTTAACGTCGATAAAAGGCATCGATAGTGGCGGATTAAAGGCTAGTTTTTTAGTTGTTGATTGTAACCTACGTACACGAAAGAGCTTAAAAAGGAGTCAATGATTCAGAGGACGCAATATTTACAACAAAAACATATTTTGTTCTCGGCTAATTTTTAATATCAACGGGCTTAGCTGTAATGATGTGGCATTGTTTTCTCAAAATGCCGGGATCTGATAAAGTCTTGGAAAATGGCTCTGTTTAATTATGTAAGAAAAGGCTTAGCCTAAGCCTTGCTCTTGTAATCCGATCACGAACACACATAAAATGGGTTGACGAATAATTTTATTTGTTTTGCTTTGTCGAATTCTTGTTGCTCAAAGCTTTGTGATACTGTTAATAATAAATGTTTTTGTTTGTGGTACCGATTAGTTAGAAAAAAGTTAAAAATAAATATCTAAGTAAATACAAAAAAGAACTTTAATAGTATAATTCTAAGACCCAGGAATTATGCTGCTGCTATTCGTCGCTTTATACTCATAGTAATACCGTTGTTTCGCAGGCATGGTCTAATGAAAAAATAAGCTTCTACCGATTTTACATTTAGTTAAGCAACACTGTACAATTTATTAAGATAATATAACATACTTTTTTAATCATTTCCTATTTGTATTTCCTGACATACCTACAAACAAATTAAATGATTGAAAATATGAGACGTACAACTTCACCCGTCTGAAGGTAGTTTATAGCAGGTCACTGAAATATGCATAGCGCCGCTCGATGCGGTGCACCTATTTCCATTCATGATTGGTGCATCTGATATAAGTTCGGGCGACACGGGTTGTAAATTTCGTTGAGCATCGTTCCTTTAAGTTCAACGAAGCATTCTATGGCGAGGGTGACCGTACTTTCTTTTAAGTTATTTACGAGTATTAAGTTGAAGGGGTTGTAAGAAACTGAGAAGAATAGAGGATTAAGGAGGTCACCACAAAGGGAATAGAAGGAAAGTAAAGAGCGTCCAAACTTACAGATACCTACCTACTTTTCCAGTCTTGCGAGTTTTGAAAATCATGTCTTTATCCTTTACGTACGGGGCAGACAGAGCCCAACCCAAGGTAACAAGACCAATTGTTTCACTGCCCTGAGACAACGTGTACAAAATAGCTACATCAATTCGTCACATAGGTACGTATATTTTGTTGCAAAATTTCAACCGAATACCGCTTCACACGAATCAATAAAATAAATATAGGTTTTTCGTGAAAGCACATTACTGTCTACCTTGTTTTTATATTTTAGTAAATTCGCAGTGTTGGAAATGTGGTGTTCAATTAAGAATATTTTGTATAATATTGTAGCAAGGTAATTGGTTGAGTAAGGTGGTTGCTTGCTTCCGTTACCTAATGTTTTATAGACACAAAGTAACACCTGATTGAATTAATTAGCAGCAGTGCAATCCTGTGCACTTGGTTGGTAAGCGCTTAAATATGTATAGAGTTGTCACTCGTACTCTAGAATAGAGTATTGTCATCTTTTTCACAAGTGTATTGTATCTTCGTATATCTTAAGATAGCATTCGTCAGTTATTTTTAATTGGCGTGCTTAATTGGTGTCGTAACAAATGAAGAGCATCAAATTTCTTTTTTTATGATTCTTTTAAATTGAACATTTCAGTGTTGCAACTTTTTTTAACAACCAACTCTTAATAATGTTGCCAAAAAAAGGTGTCAGCTATTATAGCACCTACTTGTTAAGGCTGTATAAATTTCTAGTACCTTCCTTCAGGTTAACCATTAGGTATTTGGACATTTATCTTGGAATTTTTTTACTGTGACCTTTACAGTTTACAGTTTACTTTACAGTAGGTACTTTTTGACACTTTATGTCGATAAAATCCATTCATGAAGTGATATCATCTAAGCGTTTCAACAGCTTTCCTATTTTTATTCAGTATCCTTTGCGGAATCAAGTTAACCTGAAGAGATACCTTTCTAGGAATGAATACGCCTTGGTACTAACCTGTCTATTACCTACTGTACCTATTTTTTTTCTGTCGTGTGCAGTAAAAAGTTAACTAACTTAATTCGGTTCTATTTACTCATGTACAACATGAATTGGACAGCCGTTTAATTCGGCAACAATTATATTACCGTGTCTAAAGTTCCACAACTACGCTAACGGAGTGACCAAACTGCGACAGAACAGTAAACTGTCCCTAATTTATTAAACACGGACATGGTTACTCGAGTTCAGCTTCTAGATTTATTGCTGCATATCTGGTGTCCGCGGTGCATTTTCATAGTAAGTGTGGTTAAATTTTCAATTTACCTAAAACTAGAGGAGCCGATGTAAGAAAATTTATGCTATCTTAAATGTAGCTCGAATTAGAGCTTGCTTAATTAGATTGTCGTACATCTAGACACGCGGGAGCGTGTCAGCCAAGTTCAGATTAAAAGGAACTGGCGACGCTGCCGTGTGTATTGGGACCGAGCGCGACGACAGCGCCACGTGATAGGCGGCCATTATGGACAATATTGTCACCGCTGTCAAACAAGAAGTAAGTAAATATTGTGAAAAATATTAATGAAATCTTGTGTTATTTTACTATATTACACAATTTTGGACAATGGTAGTCAGTAACATTATTGCCAATAATATTAAAATTGTTGTTTTCAGTGAAATTTTAGAGGTTAGGTAACTTACTTTTTTTTTCTTGCGGCAAATATCCACTTATTTCTTTGGTCTCGTTTCCACCATGGTCTTGGAAATTGGTAAAATTTACAGTCGCTATTCTTCTTGGTGTTATTAAAATTCACAACAACACATCTTACCAGGACCATATTTTTATCTCAAAAACGATTAGAAAGTGTGTACTGCAATATGGATTTGACAGCTCAAGTCAGCGACAAAAATGACAATTTTAGCCGTAGCGAGCGCTGTGATCGTTTAGGCTACCCCCTCCACCCGCTTTGCACTCTGCCAATATTACATACAGTTTAATACTCGCATTTAATAGTATATTGATAGGGTTTAATGGTCGATCATTCACGACGAAGATACCGGTTACTATTTAAAAAAAAATGGATTTTTCTTATAACTATGCTGTGAGATCTGGCTTAGGTTTTAATTTACTTGCGAATATCAGAACTTGATAGACGGGTCAACAAATTCTCAAATAAATACTGTAAACCTGGGTGACTGATTTACTGACTTTGAAAAGTAGATATAAAGACGAAATAATGTATGTATGTATGTATAACTCGACGCTTGAAAGGCAACATTGACTAAGCGACATTTTGGCTATTTTAAGTTATATATACAGTTCCAACCGCCAGATTTTTCTGCGTCGTTTGGTCTAACTCACGTCTTCCTACGACGATTTTTGATGTCGCTTCTGCATTTTGTATTTAACGAATTTTTGATTTTTTTTGTCTACTTAGCGACCAAGCTTTTGATTTTTTTTTAAGAAATGGTGGTTATCAATATCGTACTATGCAACTTTTGCCCTTAGTAACTTTTTACTGTAGATTGTCACGGTAATTTTTCGACTTAGGTTATGTTTCTCGCACTTGACAATATATTTTTATGCATATAGAATGTTTTTTCCTGCCAAAAAAGGTTTTCAGTTATCATTTAAGTCATTTTGACTTATTTATTTTTTTCTCTAAATGGAGCTTAGTTAAATATACCTCTTTATTTTTTTTATTAATACATTTGGTTCAGCATAGATTACCGATTTTTGGTACATACACTTTGTCGGTTGGATATTTTTTCCCTGCCGACTTAAACATTCTATTTACTATTTGGGCAAGTTATACTTAAACTTATACGATTATTTAGTGTAGGTTATACCCGTAGGTGCCACACGCACAGGTGTTTAGGCGATTTTATGTTGAAGTTATAACATTTCTATAATGTTGGTTACACCTACGGGTGACACGAGCACAGTCGTTTACGCATACAAGGAATTTAGCTTCAAAGTAATAAGGGAACTACAGTTTACGACAGGACGTCGCTTGGATAACACGCGCGTGCTGCAGTCACGCTGTCATTATCGGTCGGACCTACCTCAAATGAGAAATACGAAGACTGTAAGTTTTACTACTCGAATTAAATTAATAATTATATTTGATCTTACGATTGCATAATCAATACAGGATTATTTAGGGGCTCGGCAGTGCCCCCGCCAAGTCGAGCGCGAAGCAAACACTGCCGTACCATTCTTTACTGGAACCATTTCGCCGCATTTTCAGGCCCCTATTTGAGAACATCTGGATAAGACCAGAACGCAGAAATTTTCGTCATCCAGTAAGCTATAATCACATACTTAAAATCCAAAATTTCAAGTATGTAGATCATTTAGTTCCAAAGTTAAGCGAAAGCAAAGTTTCGCATTTATGACACTTACTTACTCATGATCATCAAAATAGAACTAGTACTTTCCATAAACTCAGAGAGCTGAAATTTGGTACAGAGTTAGGGTTTAATGGCCACATAAAGGGAAATTTATAAAAACTAGGATAATCGAAGATCTGGAGTACCTGGTGACCCTGATTAGAAAACACAAGAGCCCAACCAAACTATTAGAGATCGACATATACTGTCTTTACAAAAAATATTCAACTTGGTGGGCCGCTTCATTTGATGTTTGAAAAAAAATACACCTCAAAAGAAAAAAAAAAGGTGTCAAATAAGAAAATCTAATAAAATAAACCAATATGCCCACGTTTCTACAAAAAGAAGTGAAATCCCACCAAAAACATTCTGTAAAAAACTAGCCAAGTCTCGATGGAACTGCTTGTTTATCTCTCAAAAGTAATGAAATCTAGACAAAGTCGTTCGAAGTCTAAGGTTGCTTACTGCGATTTCTTTATTATTATAGTTAATGTTGTGTGACTTGGCCGTTGAAGGGTAAACAAGGGTATAAAACCAGGTGCTCAGGTGTACCATTGCACCAATCTGTCGCCAGAACCGCTACCCATTGACGATGGAAAATGAACCTGGTTTTGTACCCTTGTGTACCTACCCTTCAACGGCCAAGTCACACAACATTAACTATAATAATAAAGAAATCGCAGTAAGCAACCTTAGACTTGAAACGACTTTGTCTAGTTTTCATTACTTTTTAGAGATAAACAAGCAGCTCCATCGAGACTTGGCTAGTTGTTTTACAGAATGGTTTTGGTGGGATATATATTACTGAAATCAGAAGCCTTGATGGAAGTGTTATAAAAGGAGAAGAGTGTGTTTTAAAAAGATGGAAGGAATATTTTGAAAGCTTGTTTGAAAGAGCAGAAGAATCAGTGCACGTACCGGCTCATGCCGGAGAGATGAATGAAAGTAGTCAAAGATGAAATTGTAAACACAATGAAAAGAATGAAGTTAGGAAAGTCTGCGGGATATGATAGTGTCGGTCGAAATGCTGAGAGCCGGTGAAGGCGTGGTGAAGCCAGTCAGTTGTGCCACCTTTTCAACTTGTGTCGGACGAACGGTCGGGTACCGGAGGATTGGTGCAAGGCCGTGATTGTGCCGCTGTACAAAGGAAAGGGGTCACAACTAGACTGCAAAAACTACCGCGGAATAAGCTTTCTCAGCGTCGTCGGCAAACTGTATGCAAAGGTACTGATTGAAAGAGTTATGAAAGAGACCGATGAGGAAATATGGGATGTACAAGCGGGTTTTAGAAAGGGAATGCACGGATCAAGTCTTCTCCTTGCGGTGTATAACCGAAAAGTATATGGCCAAGGGCCAGAAAATTTACTGCTTACTGCTTCGTGGACTCGGAGAAGGCTTATGACAGAGTGATGAGGAATGAGTTGTGGTCAGCATTATCCATTGCATGGGGTGCACAGTAATCTGATACGAGCACTAAAATCTCTCTATGAGGATTCTAGTGCTTGTGCGAGGATAAACGGGGCGTACACTGAATGGTTTAGCATTGAAAAAGACAAGGATGTGTTGCGTCACCGTGGCTGTTCAACCTATTCATGGATACATGCCTGAGAGATTTGAAAGGGAATGACTGTGGACTAAGAATGAGTGGGTTAACCATCAAATGCCTCCTATACGCCGACGACCAAGTGTTGTTGGCATCGTCCGAGGAGGAGTTGCAGATGATAACTAACACTTTATGTGGTGCATTGGAAACGAAAGGTATGAATGTTAATGTAAGCAAGACGAAAGTTATGGTGTTTCAAAAAGACGATAGTATGACTGAATGTGAGATTGTGATTGCGGGTAAGAAAGTCGAACAGGTAAAAGAGTTTGTATATCTGGGATCGGCGTTTACGAAAGATGGGAAGTGTGAAAGTGATATTGAAAGAAGAGTGACTGCAGGAAATATGGTCAAAGGGGCGCTGCGCGCCTTTGTGAGCAGTGAGAAGGTCTCGAAGAAGGCGCGTCTGGCTGTCCACAGAGGGGTGCTTGTTCCAACATTAATGTACGGTAGCGAAACTTGGGTATGGCAAAAGAAGCATGATAGTAGAATAAATGCAGTAAAAATGAGAGCGTTATGGAGTATGGAAGGTGTATCACTGAAAGATAGAATAAGGATGCTAGTGCTGGTGTGAAAGAGGATATAGTGACTAGGATAGAAAAAAGTATGCTTAGTTGGTTTGGGCATGTAGAGCGGATGGATGAAAGTAGACTAACTAAACAGATTTATATGGGGAGTGTGAATGGTTACGTTGGTAGGGGAAGGCCTAGACGGACGTTCCGAGACCAAATAGGAGAGAGAGTAATGAAGATTCTCAATTGGTATGTATTGTTATACTTATGCACATTTCCAGTTGCATTTTCGGTTATGAATGTCAGTTATTATACTTCTCTATACTTCCTATAAAGTATCCGGCCTCCACCTTTTGTTCAAGGTCAAAAGTTTACAAAAATGGTCAGTATCCCTACTAAGTGATTAAAAATATTTACGTTATGTTTAGGTACTACTAATAGAAAAATGTGCCTTAAAACTGTTTTGTGTTTCTCTTCTTACTTAATTTTAAGAAACACCTTTTAATTTTAAGTAGGTACTAGTACAATAGTCTTAGTTACCTATTTGCTGTATTCATTATGTAATGTTGACTGAATACAGCTCAATACTGTTTATTATGTATAGTTTTATTGCAATTTCTGATGAATATAGTAGTCTAAACTATTGAAATACGAGTTGCTTAAGGATAATTTACTAAAATTCTTCAAAATATAAATGAAGTTTAAGTGGTTTTGCTTCAATTTCCCAACTTTCTAGATGTAGGTTAGATTTTTTTGCTCTGATATCAATTCGGTAAAGTATGTCTTTATTACATTATTACTTGACTTTTCCAGATCAAAGCTTGTCGGTTAATACATTTTTCCTGTTTCGACGTAAAAGTAAAATTTACTAAGCGACACTTAACCTTTGAAATACCAGTATTTTTGAATAATTCCATATGCCACAATGTAAATTACCAAACAAGATTTTTAAAACACTGAGAATTATGCCTGCAGGATGATTACAAGAATTTACATGATTTTTTTTCGAAATAGTCAAACTTTAAAATGCTCTCCTGTAAAGTTAGCCCTATGTCGCTTAGTCAATGTTGCTTTTCAAGCGTCGAACTCTTTATTGTACATAAAACACAAGAAAAAGATGAATACAGGATAACACACATTCATTCATTTTTATTTGCGTTTACTGCTTTCAATCGATGTCATTATCGATCGTCTTTGCGTCTACGTGTCGAACATACACCGCATATACCGCATATACCGTGGATACCTAATATCGATTTTATAGCAATTTTAAAGCTATCAAAGTGATCCATCCCCAAAATGATCAGTTACTCCCGTTTTACGGTAATCGTTTTGATATACAAAATCCTAATAATTGTAATATAAAACGAAATTATAAACTTTTCAATTAGTAACGTAGGTTCTCAAGTTTATTCAATGAGGTACTAATTCCAATTTGTGTAAACTGTCTAAATGCATTTCAATATATAAAGAAACAGGCAACGATGGATTTCAATTTTTTTTCCAAACTACTGATATTTATTAATTAAACAAACATATTTACAAGATCTAAGATATTAGTAACAGGCATGAAAATTTTATCTTTAAAGGAGTCATTGTGCAAAGTATATTTGAAAAGTATAACGTAGCTGACAGCTACAATTGTAGATATTTGGAGTTGATCTTATTGCCTCCGGATAGGCCCGTCAAGTGAATTTATCCCTTTGCTAAGCCGACTGTAGAAAATCCGTTTTTCTCTAAGGCTGGGACGGAAAATCGTGCACATACATACAAAATGTTGCGTGGAAAGAGATTTGTAAACTTATGATGAAAGCAATAAGGAAACATTAAACATCTGGTAGAACGAGGCTCTTGAATACAGAGAGAGAAGCTATTAGACTACAGGCCCACGTACAAAAAATGTGGGTCATATGAACCACCAGGTGGCGTATATAGGACGATATAAGAGCATAAAATAATAAGATTCAGCACTATGCCGTCACTTGTAAGCTGTCCAACTGGGTGCTGGTGAGAATTCAAAAGTCCCTCGATTTTTTCTCCTTGTCGCATGATTTTTGTACGGCGTTGCGGAATAATGAATTAGAAGCTGTATTGAAACAGTATGAAACTGATGCCCATAGATACACATAGAAAAAAAACCGAAAAGTAAAGCTATGGCCGGGAATCGAACCCGGATCCTCATCATTTCGTGATGCGTGCTCTTACCCCTACACCACCCATATGTAAGTATAGGTATTTGCAAATTATACTATTTTCGTTCCAATGGTATCGATAGTTATATGGATTAAGTCTCGGGTGCATTGTCTTACATAGTATAAATCGAAGTCGCTGTCACCTGTCTGTCTGTCTGTCTATCTGTCTGTCCCTAAGTATGCTTAGATCTTTGAAACTACGTAACGGATTTTGATCCGTTTTTTTTAATAGATAGAGTGATTTTAGCGGATTTTATGTATAATTCCACGTAGACGAAGTCGCGGGCAGAAGCTAGTATTTTATTATTATAAGTTTACAAGCTTGTATTTAACTTGCAACGTATGTATGTATGTAAATATGTAAGTATGTTAATCCGGGGGGAATCTTGCGACTCAATTTTAAAGCAGATTTCTTCAACCAATTAGCTGAAATTTACCATAAATTAATCATGCATCTAGTAGTGGAGTTCAAGTGACCTCGGGCTCGGGGGAAGGGATATCCACCGCAGAAGGGAACTCTTCAACGGTTGGTCCGATACACTTAAAATTTGGTACACATATTATTATATAGGTTGGATGACAATGCAAGTACGGTCAGCAAAAAAAGCTTGTATAAAAACAATGACATTTTTGGCAGATACTTTTTTTGTATTCCAATGACTCCGTGACCTGCAAAGGTCGACAACGAGTACTGTATAATTAACTTGCTCTTAAACCAATTAACCTTAAAAGCCAATCACGCCTTGAACTTTGTCATATTTTGAGCTGAAATTCGTTTAAACCCCATTAGAAACAAGTCTTCATTTTACCCTTTGAGTTAAAATAGATGTATTAAATTTTACGCACACCTGGGATTATTTTCGCCAAGATGTCAGCAATTTGCGCGGTAGACAAGGAAACAGAGCCCGGATGAGCGAGCCAAGGATTTTCTTAATGCGAGAATAAATCATTCGTTCATCGGAACCGCACCGTTACATCTCTTTGAGATACTCGTGTATTCCAATTTGTTTAATCCCCTTCAGAATTCTTTTGTCGCTAATGCTTGATAGCGATGTGAATGTAAATAATGGGCGTTGGCATTTGTTATTTGATTGCGTTTCGATACAACACAGAATTACACTATAAACGCTGATAAAATATAACCACTATATATAACCACTTATTTCGCCTCAGAGGTGACCGGGCTCGAACTTACGACCCTCTGCTTGAGGACTCATCATAGGTGAAATCACTAGGCTATCACGACATTGAGCTGACGTGATTCTGATTGGCCATTTCTCAACGTCGTCACTGCGATTTTTTGAAAACGCATCACCAACTTTGATTCATGATCTTGTCAATACAAACACAAAACTGAGAGGCACAATTTTTACGCCGACTATCAAAAGGCTAATAAATTCTCAGTGCAGTTTCAGACTGTTTATTTAGAGGGAAAAAAGATGTCTTAAAATGGATTTTTCTTCAATAGAAGCTTCAAGCTGCACTTCATCACGCTCTTAAGAGCCTCTTGAAATATGGCGCGCTTTAGAATTCACCTGCAGCTAGGCTTACGCGCATTTTCCTTAATAATTGAGGACTTTCGTAAAATTCGCGTTTAGTTACCTACTTCGATGTCACTTCTGTGGCGCGTTTCTCGAAGGTACTAGAATATTTAACAAGTCTGAACTAGCAACGACGCACCTTCATGACGATAGTGTGATCTAATGCAAAACTACTAGGTTTTGGGAAACATTAGTTAAAGTTCAGAAAGTTAGTGAGTTTGGCATTAACTCAATATACGGCTTCTATTTGATGCCGTATATTGATCTTGTAATTTTTATATCATAGAAAGAAAGAAAGAAAGAAACAAAGAAAGAAGACATTTATTCCTTTTTGCCAGACACACAAATATAAGAGAATATACACAATTTTATAGAATAAAAAACAAGAAAAAAAACTCAGCCATGAAAAATAGATCATCAGCGTAGTGTGTGTCTTCGCAAAAGTGAAACGGTCGCTGGCTCAGCATTATGCTGAGGTGTTAGACACATGCAGCACTGATTTTCAGCCAGAACCGTATATGACTCACGAAACGATACACAGATAAAATATACTATAGAACCGGACTTATGTGTAACTAAAAAAATACATAAATTAATTAAATAGCTTACAATAAACAAAAACCAAAAAGGAGGGAAAACTAAATTGTTCAAAAACAACAGGCTTGCATATCAAAGTGCAAAGTGCTGGAGGACTATTGTAAGGATTTTTGGAGCGTCAATATTAGTGTTCCTTCAGCTTGCGCTTGAAGGTGTAACTACTTGACGCTCCTTGGATAGGGGGAGGAATATCATTCCAGCTCTTGGACGCCGCAAACTTGAAACTGCCAAGACATCTCTCTCCAGAGAGGTGACTATTGTGGCCATTCTCATACATACATCGATTGATTAAAAAAATGATCTTACTATAAAATCATTATCATTATTTAAAATGTCAATTAAAATTAATGCAAAATCTATTATTTCCAAAGTCGCTTCGTAATAGAAGATGAATGTTTTAAACATTGAATTGTAGAGCGCTTTGGTTTCGGCGAAAACGTTTTATGATTCGGTAAATAAATAAAAATGGACAGGATTTTTCCGTAACGCAATTTCCGAAATCCACGTTTATTAGGTTAATGAGAATAAATCATTCATGCTTTTATTCTCCTTGGGTCAAACGACAGAGTTTACATCCTTTTTATTAATGAAAATTAATCAGTACTAAGTGTTTTTGTTAACACAGAATAAAACGAAAAGACGACATAATCCTTAACTTTCGACGAGTGAGTCCAGATCTTATTTCATGTGTTCAAGTAGGTACCTTACAAGAACTTTATAAGAAAAAAAATATAAAGGCACTCCGCAGGCTCTACCTTCTTATTCTACGTCAAGTGCGTACACTTGTACAATATAAGTCATTCTCCATCTCCCATCGTATTGGCTTTCGCTACCCTGCAGGAGAAAATAGCTTGTATTTTGACAGCTACACCTCTACACCACCCATAGCAGGTGGGTAAGCCTTCGATTTTTTTCTATCCGTTTACTAGCTGTCACGTGACCTTGTTACTATGCGAATTTTTGTCGCTTAGCGTCATCTGGTTGAATAATGACGACGTACGACACAATTACAAACTCCCAAATCCAATTCGCATAGTAACAAGGTCACGTGACAGCTAGTAACGGATAGAATAATTCTCAAAAACAATTACAGGACTATTTATTCATAACCTGATCACCTGCCGAAACATTCTGGAACGATTTTAAGAGACTGTATACTTTGCTAGCTATGTCGGCGACAGTTCTCCAGCAAATTTCCGCATTGCATAAAAAACTTCCGGGCAGAACTCTTCTTAGCTCATTGCATGACTATAACTAGAAGGCCAGCCAGATAAGGACCACGTGGAGTGGTGCTCGCCTATTCGCTTCTACTATTCAATTTAAGAATAATTATAAGAATAAGAAGACTTTATTAGCTGATACAGAAACACAAACAGAATTTTTTGCATGGATACTTATTTCCAACCAGCCAAATGGCCGCCAGTCAGCTATGTGTCACGATAAGATCCAGGATAATGTCGTGACGCTGATTTTCAGTGACGCCAATTAAGGTAGGAACTTCTCTATCTCTTTGATGAGGTACTATAATTTTTCTTATTCCTAACATCGGCTACTTATTAAATGAGCCACGAACTCGGATCGCAACCTAAACAGCGATTTCACGCTTAGCCGAGTGCTGGTCCGCAAATTACCGCGATTGTTTACGCAGCCAACTTCGCCGTAACTTTATTGCTTGCAGACGTTTCCGAGGCAACATTGCCCTTCCGTTTCGTCTTCGGATGAGACTTGGTTTGTAAGTTACCAGGGTAACAAGGCTTTTCATGTATTACCCTAATGCTAAGATGTAAGCGTGCGTGAGGCTCGAAATACATTGCGATAACTACTTATATAATGTCTTCGTCCACTGTACTAGACCATATCATGACTGTACCAAGTACAGACGCATTCGCCGACTGTACTCACAGGTTTATACAATTTAGTACATCGTCGAAACCCAAGACATCAACATGACGCAATGTATCTCTTTGGTCCGATGAATTTGTGTGCTTCATTTCAATTGTATATATACCTACAGTGTCACATGCCGTCCTCTGTCTTCCAGGCTCAGACTCAGAGTCATACGGCCCGATTCTGGTAGGTGCTTAGTTACCTATGTAATGTGCTGTCGCAAACATATCTTATGCATGTATCGGGGCGGTTACTGTAGGGGTATGTTACAGTCGTGCGGGCTAAAATCTTAGGCATCTCTTCGATTAGGTGCCATTTAGTGAAATTGTGCTCATAGTATACAGTAGCTATGCACAATGTCAATTAAGTGTCTGGTATGCCTGAAAACGAAGTTTATTCATGCCAATCATTGTCAGAAACTTCCATTCGGATTTATGACTGTAATGGTAGCGTTGTTCTGTCGATACTTCTAGAATAAATCTACGCGCTTCTTGATTGAAAAACCGTGTTTTATTCTGTTGTTGAGACTTGATTGTCGTCTACGTATGAAAATTATTATATTTACGGCATTCGTGTAGAAGCTGTAGAAGAAAATCAAACGAACTTTACAAATACACCATGTAAAAAAAGTAAAGTCGATGACAAAAAGCGTACAATTTAAAAAGATTTATTCAGCATTTTGATACAGGAGAGAGAACATTTTAAGTATATCATAACTGCATCGAAAATAAATAAGATAATACTGTAAATATTTCAAGAACGTCTTGTGACAATGCATTCAATATTGGAACAATTTGTTTCTGTTGAATAAAACATTTTTACACGGTAGAGTTTCATCGGATCGCTCGCATTATTTCAGTCAGTAATTTAATGGTTCACCGCGTACAAAACGATGCGAGCAGGGAATGAACCTTTATTATGTGTAGATACATTATTTTTTATTGTGTTGAACAAATGGCTGTACATATGGTGTGAAATAGTTTAGGACGTTTTTAGTATCTTATCAAGCGGAACTGTAAAAACCGTGGTCGTGCTCGTATAAAATGTTAGCTGTTAGACTTGGAAAGCTCGATTAATAATACCAAAGATACCAAACAGGTCAGTGTGCAATCTCCACTCTAGAACTCGTTTATCCCAGCTGTTATAGCTTTTCTTTGACAGATGGATCCTATATGGTCTAAGCCAGTGATTGTTAACATTTTTCAGTCACGGACCCCTATTAAACCAAGCACAATTTTAGTATCGATTACAACACTTTTGGTGGATCTTATTTATATTGTTAAATGGTTCATAGATGAGACTGTGGACCTCCATACGTACACTCACGGACCACCAGGGGTCCGCGGACTGCAGTTTAAGAAACAGTGGTTTAAGCTATGATTTCTCTAGAATACAGAATAGACTTAAAGATACTGGTATGTCAGCGGAGCTCGAAACTATAATATTTTGCAAGGAACGGCCACAACACGACGAAGTAGAAATTTTAGCCCAAACAAAATGTTACAAGTTGGAATAATTTTAATATTCGAATAGTCGTGCTGCAAGATACCGTTATCGCGGCACGTGGCTCCAGAGGATAGCGGTTAGCTTTTCTTACCGTATAAAAAATATGTTAAGAATGCGCAGTATCAAAAATTCAGCCAAAAGCACTTTAATGCTTTTCAAAAGTTTAAGCTTTGTTAGTGGTAGACCACTGGGGGTGTCCCGGCCATAGCTTTACTTTTCGGATTTTTCTATGTTATAATGTTCACTGACATTTAGAAATTTAATTTCTAACGGTAAAACCGAAAAAGTAAAACATAAAAATCAAGAAATAAAATTTATTGATTCATTTGATAGTACCTATCATTTGAAAAACAGCGCCTTCTCTCGTCCCTGGTGAGCAGTAGATGTTCCATGGGAGTTTGTAATTGTGTCGTACAGACACATCATTCAAACAGATGACGCTTAGCGACAAAAATTCGCATAGTAACAAAAGGTCACGTGACAGTTAGTAACAGGTAGAAAAATTCGGAGACTACCCACCTGCTTTGGGTGGTGTAGGGGTATAGCACGCATCACGGAATGACGAAGATCCGGGTTTGTTTCCCGGCCATAGCTTTACTTTTCGGATTTTTATGTGTTCTAATTTTCACTGACATTTAGAAATTCACTGGGGGTGTTTTAGTTTCTAATGTAGACCGCATGCTTCAAAAGGTTGGCCGTCCCTGATAATTATGCAGTAGTTTCATTTATTTAATAGAAAAAAACGTAATGTCCTCAAGTCTGAATGAATTGAACTCGAACAATCACAGCACTTCTATTTGCATAAAGAAATTGATTCACTAATGCTCAGTAATTCCATTACTTATGGAGCTCTTGCAGTGGAACTTGTAAACTGATACATTTTAAAATCGTATTTTTAATTAGTTCTGATTGCAGGTGTTTCCGAATGTACCTACCTACGTTTAATCGTTTCATTTAAGTAATTGCTCTGCACAGTTGCGGGAATTGAATTTTACGGTTTGTTTGTTTTTTGGAAAATCTGTAAAGAAGTAAAAAATATTTTTTTTTACAAATCAGGTCATGATCAAAATTCTTCCATACTTGTAATAGCAGATTATCTAATTAAGTTACATACACAAATCACATCTCTATCTCTTACGGATAGACAGAGCCTAAGGTAACAAGACTAATCTAGCCGCATCGCCTATAACATGATTCCTAATATTTTCGCCCATTCTCTCGATGGGCTTTTACCATCTGCGCGGGAAGAGAAGCAAAACTGGTAAATTCTATGTATTTTCTTTACTCCCAGACTAGCAAGGAAGAAACTAATAAAATAATACATAAAACTTAAACTAATAGGTTAAATTTCAAAATAAATTTTACGGTGTGGCAAGGGTCTACTGTTAATTGGCTGCCTTATAACTAAAAAAAGTAGACAGCGCTTAGCCTCGGATCAAATAAAAAGTAAAGACGGAGTTTTGCAAACGAAACGCAAAATAAAGCCAATTTAAACTATACGTTTCCGTATACGTGCAAGTGCAGTCAAACTTCGCTAAGAAAACAACTCCTTCAAAATTGACTGAAAAGTCAACCGTTATTTTTGTTCCTGAGAATAGTTGAGACGCGCACGAGACGTAGTTTAAACCGGCCTCACTTTTCTGTTCGCAGAACTCCGTCTTCATTTTTTATTTTGGTCTGAGGGCTTAGTAGTTATCGAGTTCATTGCCCTCACCAGACAGTAATAATTAGGGATTGCAATCCAGCAAAGTGGGATCCCGCGATCCAGCGGAATCCAGCTCAATTTTAGGCTCTGCGGGATCCCGCAATATCTTGCGGATCAGCAATGCGAATCCGCAAGCATCAGCCGGTTCATATTTCTAACGTTACGATTAATTATTTAGTAAGAAAAATTAAAAGACTATTAGTTAACTAAATTCATATGATACTCTTTGTGAATACAAAAGACTGATTATGACTATTACCTCAGATAAGATTAGAATTGATATTTTTAGTTAACTAGTATAGTACAAAAGTACCTACAAAGTTCTACCAAATACATATTGATATTTTTTTATGTTTCTGGACTCGATCTTTTATTAATAAATAAGTAGCCAAACTGGTGAAATAATTAGCCAATTATTAGTAAGTAAGGCGTTGTTGATTTTTGTATTTTTAACAAAAAGTTGAGTATAACCATAATAAAGTTTATTATTTTGAATGCCATAAAAAAGCTATAAACTACGCGGGATCCCGCAGGATCCCGCTGTTACGAAGTCAATCCAGCAAAAATCCCGCGGGATTGGAAACAGTGCGGGATTGCAATCCCTAGTAATAATGCTTCTAAGTGTTATGTTTGCGGTCTCGGAGGTAAACTGAACCTTGCTCAAGTAAGAAAATTAAAGAAAATTAAGGTGGTATGAATAGTGCGCGCGAGGCGAAGTTTTAAACCCAAAAGACAGTGCCGGAATACAAATGAGTTAATTTTAAGGTTATATTTTTGTGTGTAAGACTAAAGTTATGTTTATACTTAAAATGTGTTTTGAGAGTACGATTTTTTTAATAGGTATTTAATACGGCTTTAATCTTAGAAGTGACGTGCATCCGTTCCATTGAGAGGAAAAAGAATGAGGGGAGGGTCGCCTGCTGCGACGTCGGGTGTGCGTGTGTGGGTGCTGCACACACACGCTACGCGTTAACAACATCTAAAGTGATACCTTACGCTACAGTGGCGCCAACTAGTGAGCACTAAATATGATAGCTCTCATTCTATAGCTTAATTATTTTAAGTTTAAGGCGTTATGTACCAGTTTAATAAATCAATAAAAACATACTGTACTTTTATTTGATAAAAATGGAGCAAAGGCTTCCCTCCGTGTTCAATCTTGGAACAGCGTGTCAAAGTATTATGTGGCTTTTAGCAGATCAATTGATCCACTTAGACGATTTCCTTTTTCACTTTGTCAGGATTTTCCATACCACTTACTACACTTTTCCATCACACTGAGTCTATAATTCAAGATGTAAAGACGAATAAGGACCAGAGACAACTTTTGACAACTGCAGAAAATTGCCGCTAAGATAACACCCTAATAGATTAAAATCCCATGGAAAAAAAAACATGTGAAATGAACCAGCGTGAATGAAGCTTAGAAGGCTGTTACTATATCATAAAATAACTCTTGAGAGCTATGCCGGCTATGCAGTGAATTCCGGCACCACCACTTTAAAGCGGCACTAGGTTTTCCGACATTTATTGTTAATCATCTATAAGCTATAAAACTGCCGTAAATTAATAATTAGTCGTAATTCCTCACTTGTTACCTGAGAAATTCCATAAATGTACCGCTCAGAAATGACGGCATAGCGCTCAGAGTTATTTTATGATATAGTAACAGCCTTCTAAACTTCATTCACGCTGGTTCATTTCACATGTTTTTTTTTCCATGGGCTTGTAGTCTATAAGAAAAAAACACACATTCTAAGTGTATCGAATGTGTGTAAATAAATGTTTCTCTCTCTCTCTCTCTCTCTCTCTCTCTAACCTATGAATAAATACAGTGACACGAGACACTATTTTGATAAATTAGTACCTATCAATAGTCACTGTCATCTATCCAGATTATCTCGCTTTTTGGACTCTGAGCTTCCATTCGTTCGGTTTAAATCAATGTTGCACATATCTGCAATGTACGCAGTGTTTACGCGGTTCCAAATCGCCAAGCGCAGGCTTGGCAAATAGGCTAGTGGGTGAATTTAATGCTAAAACAACTCAACACCGTTCTAAAGTCAACCAAATCTAAAGTCAACCATAAGCAACCAGTACTTGAAGTCTAATTTGGCAACATTATTACAAATAATGAGTATGACAGTCGATCAAGCCCGATCCAACGTAATGAATTGCTTAAAGTCCCAACGCAAACGTCTGAAGCATTAACGCTGCTCAAAATAAAATGGTTTTATTTATCTCAGGTTTCTTGCAAGTTACAAAGCCCCCTGCTTAGTTGTCCGTGAGAGAAGTAATTGAACATGATACGTGATTGGGTTACGGTTTCGTCTCCATGGAAGTTAATGTCCTTTGCTGAGTAAACATAAAATACCTTGTATGTTGACAGAGCATCAGTAACGAATACCCTTACCCTTATTCAAAAATGCTTGTTAAGCTTCTGTTGACTTAACATGTCTTTTATCATTGTCTTTATTTGTAACTTTAACGTTCTGCCTTATCCAGACGCAGTCAAAATACCTAATTTACAAGTTTGTACTTAGTAGCTTTTGGAATTACGAAGTTATTATTTTGAATTTAGTATCATAGTAAAGGCAATCGATTTTTATTTTGGTGTTAAGAAATCACGAATCAAATAGAATTGTTTTGGTACTTGAACCAAGGTCCAAAACGTGAAGGTGAAACTCGAGTGGTCAAACTATTTGAACTCTACAATTTTTCAGAACTTTGTGCAAACGGGCACAATGCTACGAAAGATGGCAAAATAACTGCTACATAATTATAACGTACAAAAAAGATGAATTAATATTATAAAGTGAAAGTAATTAAAGTCACCGGTATTAATGTTTTCAGTAATGAATATGTTGCAATGTGTTTGCGGTTGCAATACTGTTGTTTCCCTGTAATTAATGGGTAAAGTTAATAAAATCAAAGGCCCCACACCGCGTAATAAATATTTAAAACTTTATAACTATAACGTAAATGATAACAAAAGTATTGATACAAATATAAACTAAGACTACCTTAAAAATAACTTAATAGTAATAAAACTTATGCTAAAAATTAAAAATTAAAATAAATTTGGACCCTTAGGTACGTGACGCGGGCAGCTCTGTACGAGAAAGCTGCCAGCGCGAGGGTCGTCATACTTCAATGTTTTTTTTATAAAAATAGTGCTATTTTTAAATTGTTTCTGCGATGTTTCGTCCCTGATTGAAGATGCAACACGGCGTAGAAATGTTCTAAACGAAACACTCCAACGTTTTCATAAAATAAGTCTTAAGGTTCCACTTGATTTAGTTTCAATCTCGCCATCATAATGATGCGTATCTTGGCGGCTGAAGCCACAATTGTTCATGAAAGCCTACGTTTTAATATTCATTTTTTCTTCATCATATTTCTGATATTGAAGTACTGAATGCTCCTTTGTGATAGACATTGTAAATAACATTCTCGTTTGCTGTTGACTGTTGATTCGTTTTAACGTGGGTAGTGTTTATTATTGCAATTCAAAAGATAAAATTAGTAACAGCCCTTTTGGCACCCAAACCTAAAAATATTGAACCGCAAAATGGCTATATAGTACATTACAGTTATTCCAACTGCATTGTTAAAAAAATAAAAAAATATTGTTTTATCTGGAAAACAAAGAAAAATAAAATGTAGGTACATCTTTTAACCTTTTCTGTATTTTATCTCCTCAACAGTTCTCACTAAGAAAAGAGATCTCGTAGGCTCTATATTTACTAAAACTATATGACATGCAATCAATCTTTAAAAGCCTTGATTTTTTTTATTTTATTTATGCCAGGAACTTTTATTATACGGTGACAATTTGCTTAAGACTTAAATAAAACATCTGAGGTACAATAGAGGTAGACACGAAATCCCAACCATTTTAGACCTGTCGTTTCCACGTCCGTCTTATTCCTAGAATGAGTAAATTTTGAATAGGGTCCATTATAACGGTCACCTTTGTCATTTTGATAACCTTCTTGGCGTAACACTTGTTATATTAAATTTACGTTGCCCAGTGCCTTCATAATAGGGACGTAGGCAATGTAGCGGATATTGTACCAGAAAGCATTGTAATTAACTGGTTTTTGCTAATAATAGCGTATCCAGATGTGGTCAAAGCTCACGTGAAATAGAACATTAGCTATCGTAATAACGTGTGTTGAAAGTATTAGTGTTGGCTACTGGCTGGTTTGCGGCCTGTTTTACCTTTTAATATGTGTCAATTTGTATACCTCCAGTCAGTATGAAATACTGTCCTTTACTTTGGCTTTTAAATAATTAAATATTAATACATTTAGGTGTTTCCATCATCTTCCATTTACTTTTATACAGTCCATTACCAGTAGCTATCAGTTAGCGTATTACTAAATCTAGTGTAATGCCTTACTAATCGCCAAGACTCGCGAGTCCAGGTCATAAAATCATTATTGCAACGCCCCCTAATAAAGATGTGCACGCGCAAAACTGTACAGTCGATAAAATGCGCTTCAGTCATCGCTGTACAAATATGTGTACAAATATTCTTATTAAACTGTGCCTAATAATAAATGTCGGTGACAACGATAGTGACACTGACTGCTGCGAGTCTTTACGTTTAGTATAATGGGGGGGGGGGGGGGGGGGGGGGGTTACGAGTCGGGTTACCTCCGCGTGTGGTCAAGAGCTGCAGTTCGTTTTTGGATCCGTCCGAGGGGAAGAGCAGTGCGTGGTCCGGTGCACCCTGGGCATCGGTTAATGATTTCCTGGCAGATTCTGAGGGATATCGGTCTTTTGACCGTGTTCTACCGTACAACGTTGCCGACGCAAGATTTTTGAATATTGTATTACTTTGACATTGGCGAAATCATCGCATCGATCGATGGGGCCATATTAAAAAAGAAGAAGTAGTAAATGGGGTTAGTCTACAAGTTGATACCATTTACAGTATTAAAACTGTCATAATATACTGTGGGTGTAATCAACAGGTTGAGATTAAGATAAGACATAAAACGAAGCGTTACCCGATATAAGTTCGTAGTCTCAAATGTATTTTATAAATTTTATGCTCCATAAGAGATTCAAAGCGAGTTAGCTGTAAACTAATATCGTTATTCGAATTTCTTACCAAAACGTTAGTCACGTAAATGTATCTCCAGTTACAATAAACGATTCACCTTTAGAATAGGACACCCAGGCCTATTATATTATGTAGAAAGTGATAGGTACCTATCTGAAACTATTATCTTATCTTTACATTCTATAAAAAGTCATTCCACGCCGTTTGTATGTACCGCCTAGACTAGACCTTTTAATGTAGGTACGTGACGGTTTATGTAGGTACCGTTTTCATCAATAAATATAGTGAATCTAAAGGCGGGTCCATATTTACTAGATTTTTTTGTTACGCCACTTTTAAATACCAATTGAATACTTTAGAAAAAAACAACGCTTTAAATTTATTGGCTGATACACAAATTATTTACTTAGTTTTCCTCTCTTAAATCACGTCAACTCCAGAAATCCTTTCTAGAGATAAGTTCGTCGTTGCACTGTTCTCTGCCATTATTGTATTTAATTTTTACTTTTTCAATAAAAAGTTTACTATAACTTACCTCACATTGTAATTCATGTTCTTGTCCACAGAACCATGAAGGCAACATTCACACTCCTCTGCATCTACTTCTATGCGCTGCTATCCAGCGGGAAGACTTCCAGCGATGATGACAGACGCTGGCTGTCCTCACTCATCGAGCTGGTGGAGTTGGACTACGAAGACCACTGCGAGCAGAGAGCCACAGCCTCTTGGAGTGAGCTCACGGGTTCCAGTAAAGGGTTGTCTTTGAAGGTGAGAAAGCAATTATTACTCTGCGAAAATAAATACGGTATACATACCTACATGCATATACCGTCACGCATCTTTCATATTAGTGTAAGCAGACTACACTTTGTTCCATTTGCCATATTTATTATCCTGTGTTATCCAGACATATTAATCTTCATACATGCTCGTCGGTTTAGTCATGACCTGACATTTGGTCGAAACGTCTCCAATTTAGTCACGGAGCGTCCGTCTAGGCCTTCTCCTTCCAGCACACCTATTCACACTCGCCACAAAAATCTCTTTAGTTAACTTTCTTTCATCCATTCTCTCTACGTGACCAAACCATCTAAGCATAATTTTTACTATCCTAGTCACTGTAATCTTCTTTCACTGCAGCACGTTCCCTTATCACACTATTGCTTATTTTATCTTTCAATGTTACAACTTCCATAAATGTACTTCTTCGCTCTCATTTCTGCATTTAATATATTTTCATGGTTCTTTTGCCATTCCATACTAACTTTCGATACCTACCGTACACCAGTGTTGGGCGGCCGGACACGCCTTTTCCACACCTTCTCACTGCTCACAAAGGTGCTAGAAGAAATGGTATGCTGAAATCTGCTGGAGACTGTAGCGCAATGAAACTCAATTAAGCTGTATGTTAAACTTCAGCCGCAGGAATCAGGACACATTATTTGCAGAACTGATTGTCAGTTAGAGCTTGTCGATTGTGAGAATAGCGATAGCGTTCTGTAGACGAAGCGCAGTATACGATCGCTTATAATTGGAACTATAGGCATTCATATTAGTTTTAGAAACGCTAGTGAAGATGGTAAAGTACTGATTCTTTTACGAGTAAATCTCCTCACATATATTTGTTGATAGGAAAAAAAATTGTTTTTTAACTTAAGTAGTGCATACCTACTGGAGTTTTTCGATGATTTTGCAGAAGTGAAAGTTCACGAAGACATTGTCAGATTTTATGTAGATGTTGTTAGGTAGAAATTATTATTTGTTGATGTTAGTTAAATAAAGCTTTACACCTTTTAACCGATGTTGCCTAGAATGCACCGGACCAAACTATATTTTCCCCTTTAAAACGGTAACACTCAAGCTCTCGAAGAGGTTATTTGAGTTGCATCCCCTGTTATATTATAGCTGAATTTATGTTTTGGTTGTTTCTGGCAAAGGCTTACAATGATAAACTAATGTTAATTCAGAATAAGCTTAGACAGCCGATTGAACTTATTCATTTCCATAATTTAAAACTGTTCAATTAAAAAACTATTAATGCTCGTAAATCTAATACGAATGAATGATATGTGAGGGAATGCTACAAGTACGTACATTAAGGAGATATGTCTATCGAACCTCCCCAATTCATACCGGAATTAGGTAAGATTATAGCGGGATAACAGAGGAATTAATGGCTTCATCCCTTAGGACAAGGACGGAGAATTGCGTTGTTAATTCGCCGAAAGTAGAAGTGGTATTAAACCTACTATTGAGTTTCTTTTGGTACACATTTTCAAGTTTATTGTATTCAAGTCTGTTGTCCACAACTAAGGTATTTGTCGCGCAGGAAATTTTACTTTAAAGGTACAAAAAAGTAGCCTCAAGAAGACTAGCCTGCGAGGGCTCTCCTCTCAGATTTTACAATACAATACAAATACTCTTTATTGAACACCACAAATCAGTACAAAACAATACAGAAACAAAGAACAAAGTAGACAATGGGCGGTCTTATCGCTTAGTAGCGATCTTTTCCAGACAACCAATAAGAGAAATAAGTTGGAGACAGTTTAAGTAGGTGGCGGAAACAAATAGACAGGATAAACGCAGGGATAATAAAAACAACAATACCAACATAAATATAATACATAGCTAAATAAATAAAATAAAATAATACATACATATACAATACACATAACATTACTGTATAATACTTAAGATAAAATAAACGTGAGAATGTAACAATGAAAAATAAGAAGGCCATACAACAGAAAAGGATTTGATCAGAAGCAAAAGAAAAGATAAAGTACTTAAGACAGGGAGTGGATTAAATTAGTGATAAATAGTGAGATTGGAGTTGGTTTTTAAAAATAGGTAGCTCGTCGTAGGTCTACAGGAAGGGAATTCCACAGACGGATAGAGGTCATAGTAAAGGAGTCATGATAGAACTTAGAGGAAGAAGCAGGAACAGCAAGGAGGAGGAGGAGGAGGTTTTACCGAAATATTTCAGCAGTTAGTTGGTTTAGTTCGACTTATAACCCCTAAAAACATTCTTCATTTAAATTTTTGATTCAAAATTTAGTTCCGCCGTTGACGCGGTTCACTTTGGGCATCGTTCAATGTGTGGAAAAAAATGACAACTGTAGGATCCCTCCTATCGGGCACCCTCAAGGGGTCGCTATACACTGGCTCGTTCGACTATCATAGTGATAATGATTCAAAAATCCTAAAAAACATTTACAAAATGCCTGTTGAAAATTTTCCGCAACAATTTCAAGAGACCCTAAGGTATTCGAAAAACAAATCGTTAAATCAATTTTAGCGATTACGCTCTACAAACAAGCGAAGTTTAAATATTATTTGTCTTGTTGCAACAGTAAAAATCGGAAACATTTGACGTCGTGCCAAATTTGACTTGGCTGCACAGTAACAAGTCCAAAACCAAACTAAATCATTTAAATGAACTGCTTTGTACAAAATTGTAAAATAATGCGATTTGTTCAACTCCATTATGAAAATCTAACTCAAAGTTTCGTTAAGGCCGGGTATTCCTGCGAAAGTAGGCATTTGGCGCTGTCAAGACCGCGCGTCAAATACATCGCGCGGGCTCAGCGGCTGTGAACTCTCATGACCCGGCAGCGTCACAGTAAAGAAATAAAACTTTATTTTGACTTTAGTAACGCATTTATTATGATCAATTTTTAGTAACTACCTAATTAATATGAATTTGAATAAATAGGTAATAAAAGAATAATTAATAGTCAAACTTACAGTAGAATGCATTATAATTAAAACCGCAGAATTACAAAAACCCTGAAAAATCCTTATTTAATTAGATATTTTGTTACTATGGGCCTCAAATGCCTGAAATAATTGGTAGGTACATTATTATTTATCTATGAAACAACCAATATTGAACTAAAGAAACATGTGTCTCAATACATACCTAGGGTGCTTTGGGGTAATTGCGAAATTGGGTATATTCCGAAAGTTTATAATAAATACCAAACGCCGCGATATTCTCTTACTGGCTACATTGCTTTAAACGCCATTGTCGCCGATAGGCCTTGATGCTCCAATCGCCGTTCGTCGCTGCTAGCGTGTGTGAGCAACGTGTCATCTCGACAGACAAGTGGTTTTCGCGCCTTTTTGGGTGATTCGCAATAACCCCAACACTCTTTTCTCGGAACCCAGGTAAGTTATTAAAATAATTGTTTTTTAGTATTATAGATTATGGTTTTTTACTAATGATTGCAGGGAACACGAAGTCCGAGTGATGTTTTTTATTTAGTTTCGGAAATACCCCTCTGGGGTTATTACGATATACATATAACCCAATCTAATATTTTCATAGAAATGGCCAGTGGTTCTCAAACTAGGTATTTAGGACAAAGAAATATTAAAATATGTCAGGTCCATATTTTCTTGCAATATTCAATCTTAAGGTGTTAAAATGACAATTCAAATTTTCTTCTATGCACTGTGTTAAAATCGTCGGTATTCTCATTCATTCTTTCAACTTAATCCATCCATCCATACGTAATAGTAGGGCATTTCACATTAAGGTCACTTAGGCGAATGCCAAATTTAGTGTATAATATTGTACCAAATTAATCACCAGCGGCTTCTTTTTCAGAGTCATTGTGCCTCGAATGTATGCCAGAAAAAGAATAAAAATATAAACGTCTCAAGATTTGGCTACAGCCGTGGTTCTATTACGTTTAAGTTTTTTGTAAAACATTAAAGTTATTTCTCAGTTTAATGAGATTTTTTACAAGTTTAAATAATACATATCTGTATTAAATGTTGAGAATCACTTCCTTGTACCGGGGTAAATCCGAAGTAATCTATCCGAAATGACCGTAAAAGCGAAACTATTACAAAGTTACAAATATTACAGTAAGGGGCAATTACAAATGAAAAATAATTATAAACCATCAGTTTATAAGTGTTGTAAAGTCTACTTTTCAACTTTTTCGGAATTACCCGGCCATATCTCGTATTTCCGCCAAATGTTCGAAAACGGGACACATTACAATAAATATGCATAAACAACACACAACAGCGTATTTCTGTGTGTAATGTCTACTAACCATAAGTATTTTCAAGAGTTACGAAAATAAAGGCAGCAAAATTGATGTCGTATACTCAACTTGTCAAAATTTCTATCGTAATTACCCCAATGCACCTTATTTAGTTCATTACGGTGAAACTAAAGCACACACGTACGGGTAACAATAATTCGAATAACAAACTTAGAGTACCTACATAAGTTGCGCGCAAAACTAGATCTAGGGTTTGTCTTCGTCATCTACACCCTGTATAAATATAACACAAATTAGATAGAAATTAGCATGATCTCTTAAACAAATCGAGTAAGGTGCATTGGGGTAATTACGATAGAAATTTTGACGAGTTTAGTACACGACATCATTTCAGTGAAAAAATCATTCTATTTTTAAATTTTCTGCCTTTATTTTCGTAACTTGAAAATTGGTGAACAAAAAAAATTCGCTCTTGTTTCTTTTTTATGCATATTTATTGTCATGTCTCCCGTTTTTGGACATTTGGGGGAAATACGAAATATGGCCGGGTAATTCCGAAATAGTTGAAAAGTAGACATTACTACTTATAAACTGATGGTTTATACTTATTTTTCATTTTGTAATTACCCCTTACTTGTAATATTTGTAACTTTGTTAATAGTTTCGCTTTTACGGTTATTTCGAATAGATTACTTCGGATTTACCCCGGTAAAAGGAAGTGGTTCTCAACATTTCGTACAGATACGTATTATTTTAAGTAATAAAAAAACTCATTTAACTGAGAAATAACTTTATTGTTTTACAAAAAACTTAAACGTAATAGAACCACGGCCGTAGCCAAATCTTGAGACGTATATATAATAATAATAATAATAATATAGCCTTTTTATTCCGAATTCGCTACAATTTCATTTTTTTTCTTGTTGTTTTATTATTAAATTGTCGCGTAATTCGGCGTGCCTCATGGCATAGGCCTCCTCCGTGTATTGGAGGGTTTGGGCTATAGTTCCCACGCGCGCCCAGTGCGGATTGGGAACTTAGCACACGCCATTGAATTTCTTCGCTGATGTGTGCAAGGTTTCCTCACGATGTTTTCCTTCACCGAAAAGCTCATAGCAAATTTCAAATGTAATTTTCGCACATAAATTCCGAAAAACTCAGAGGTGCGCGCCCGGGATTTGAACCCACGACACTCTGCTTGAGAGGCCACAGGTTAAACCACTAGGCTAACACGACGTATATATATTGTTATTCTATTTGTGACATACATTCGAGGCATAATGACCCTGAAAAAGAAGCCGCTGGTGATTAATTTGGTACAATATTATACACTAAATTTAGCCCGCGCATTCGCCTATGTGACTTTATGTGAAATGTCCTACTATTATGTATGGATGGATTAAGTTGAAAGAATGAATGAGAATAACGACGATTTTAATACAGTACTATGTACATAGAAGAAAATTTAAATTGTCATTATAATACCTTAAGATTGAATATTGCTAGAAAATATGGACCTCACATATTGAAATATTTCTTTATCCTAAATACCTAGTTCGAGAACCACTGGCCATTTCTATGAAAATATTAGGTTGGGTTATATGTGTATCGTAATAACCCCAGAGGGGTATTTCCGAAACTAAATAAAAAACATCACTCGACTTCGTGTTCCCTGCAATCAATAGTAAAAAACGATAATCTATAATACCTACTAAAAAACTATTATTTTTATAACTTACCTGGGTTCCAAGAAAAGAGTGTTGGGGTTATTGCGAATCACCCAAAAAGGCGCGAAAATCACTTGTCTATCGAGATGGCATGTCGGTCACACACGTTAGCAGCGACGAACGGCGATTGGAGCATCAAAGCCAATCGGCGACAATGGCGTTTAAACCAATGTAGCCAGTAAGAGAATATCGCGGCGTTTGGTATTTATTATTATAAACTTTCGGAATATACCCAATTTCGCAATTACCTACCCCAAAGCACCCTATATCGTTTCAGTCTTCGTCATCGCGTTAAATATACCTACCCGGTATATTTGGGTTGTTTATTACAGCGGCAATGTCCTTGTCTGTTTCTTGAGGTTGCCCCAGTGACCTACACTAAAAAGTAAATGGAGTAATTGTATTTACTTACATAGTTACTTTACGTTTTCAAACGGCAGGCAGAGGTACCGATAGAGACAAAATATGCATTGTCAAAAATCGTAGCGATCTTCAGTTGTTATACTGATATTTTTATACTATGGCACTATGACCGTAATTTTAAGCATAATATTTTTATAAATTATCTACCAATCAGAAATGGAGATAAAATGAAATATAATTTAACTTATTCAATTTCGATATGTTGTCGACAAAATTATATTAATATTTACTTCGTCACATAATCTTTGGAGTGCATTCTTTTTATTTGTTATTTTTATAGCTTTGCACGACTTTTTTCGTTTGCGTTGTTTATTGCCCATCATAAATAACTTTCAACAATTATATAAATTCGTCAAAAACTGCGTCTTTGGTGCACGAAACTGTCGCGGATAAAACTGACACAGGTCCGTCGTCCGCAAGCGCCAGCGCGCGACTGATCGGGCTTGCCGAGGCTCCGCGCTCGCACATTTTGTAGGTATTTGGACATAGTAATTAAGATAATCATTTTATCTGTTCAAACTCTGCGATTTTGTCTACAAATATGTAATGGCTTTAGTTTAGTACAAAATTTTAATTAAAAATGTCAATAGTTTAGTCATAATATTGAAAATGCTTTACGAAAAGAGGTAACTTTGGATTTTTTTTCTATCGAGTCAAGTTCATTAGATCGTGTAACGGAATGCGACTTTGTCTATACTATATCCTTAAGTAATACATATATTTTTTTCAGATTTTTAAACCCTATTTTCTACGTCTGAGATGGTTTTTAAAAACTCTAAAACGCGGCCTCTGTTGGACTACCTAGCCTTAATAGCAGAACTAGTTGGAGCGCAAAATTTTCCGCTGCAGATGTGTCAAATACAGTTTGTTTTGTTACTACAAGTAAAAAGCGCGCTTTATATGGCTCACGTAAAATTTATAAATAAATAAAAAAAAACTAGTATTATCAATAAATAAAACAAACTAAAAACACGCTGATGGTAAAAATACGAATACCGAAATCGATGAGAATCATGATATCGTAACGTATTCGGTTACTTTAACCAAAAACAAGGTAATTGTGGCCCATATAAAAACAACATTCATAAGGGTAGAACAAAAACCATAAAAACGTGGTTTAGTTACGAGCAATGGCAATGTGTCATAATTTCAACGCAATAATAAAACCTGGACCGAGTTGATCTCAAAGACCAAAGTTACTTTTCAGGGTCGAAGTAACATGACCTTACACGGTAATAAATTTGATGAAATGCCATTAACTGATATAGTTCAGAGGCCTGACAAAAATATCCTACCAATTGCGAAACATTTTGCTGGGTGTTTATTCTCAGCTTCTTGACACTAATTTTCAATTAAAATCAATCTTCCCCTGAATAAACATAATTTAAGTCGGACAAAACGAATTTCGGAAGTTGCCGTAGTCTGTATCACTTTAGGCTGTCGCAGTTAAAGTTTATTTCGCAGATAACGGAATAGACCTTTGAATTATACCTTTAATTTGGAGAGAATTAAGTATTATTTTAGAGACAAAGAATATGAAAGACTTTCGGTGGAATTGAGATGAAAAATAATATCGGATTTTTGCGGGAAAAAGGAAACGGCAAAGGTATAATGTTGAATATAATTTAGGTTAAACATTCCACTTTGATTAATGGTATCTATTATATAGCCGGAGATAAAGTAAAGTTGTGTCATAATCTTGATTTCACGTGTAGAGCTGGATCTGAAATCTATCAAATCTTTTCGACCGTAAAATTTGCTTTAGCATCCTGCGATTTTTATAAAATACCACACCGTAAAATTACCACAACTCATAAACTATAGGTAGTTCATGATTATTTCGATTTTTTTTTTGCAAAATATTGGTTTTTTACCCACTAAGCAACTAATAACTGCTGATTAGTTTAGAACAAGACTAAGTAGCGTCTTATTCAACCTCGACATTGGCCTTAGTTTCGATGGAGCTGTGTCTTTAAATAAGTAATTGAATTAAAAGACAATGCTACCCTTTCAGCAAGAACAGCAAGATATTTAGCTTTAGGGGGAGAGAGAGAAAGAGATAGAGAGAGATATTTATTAACACACATTCGAAACAAATGGATATAATAAAAGAAAGAGATACCTACAATACATTTGAGAAAAATAAAATAAACAGAAAACAAACAATTAATCATTTTATACTAAACGAACAGTACTAATCAATCACCAATCAGTATTCTCAATGAGTTACCATCGGAAACTCATAATGAAGTGTGTGCCAACCCCAATAGATGCAAGAGAATTGTCAAAGCATTTTACCTAAACTGTAACGCAGCACAACAATAACTCATCTGTTTAGTTTTAAGGATTTAACGTGAGTAACTAGCAGCGGCAGATAAACTCTGCTGAGTTTTTGCCCGCTGTCATAAACCTTTAAACTGTAATTATTAATTTGTATTCAATAAATAAAAAAAAGAAAGAAGAATATGGTGTAAAATTAAGTATCTGGTTTGTGACAAAATTGACAATGAACCTTCGCAATAAAACGCTTAATAAAATCATAATGCTGTAGGTTATCAAAGTTCCCCGTTCACTTCTACAGCTGGATCGCGACAAAACTTTCGGCATCTTTGCGCGTGGGCAGACGACGGAGGTGCGAGTGGCGCTTAACGCGCATGCGCTCAAAACCGATGACGAGGTGCTCCGGCGTAAGGTGAAGTTGCTTTTGCAGCCGGGAGATATGCTACTGGATACTGAGCAGTGGATACGGGTGAGAAAACAGATGACACTTTACTAAACACATACTCGCGACAGTCGGTTTCACTGCCGTCGTCACCGACATTTATTATTAGACACAGTTCAATTAGATTATTTTTTATACATTTGTGCAGCGATGACTCACGCGCATTTTAATGACAGTCCAGTTTTGCGCGTGCATAATCTCTAGCGGGCGTCACAACAATGGTTTATGATCCGACTGCCGCGGGTTTTTGCGTTTAGTAATGTTACCCATACATACATACCTTCACGCCTCTTTCCCACAGGGGTAGGCAGAGACTACTTTGTTCCCCATGGAATGTGTTACCCGCCGATCTCAATGTTATTTCCCTTATGTTCTGACGTCCAGTTTTAAACTGTCAAGGCTGGACATTAGAATTTAGGAGCCAACGCCAAGTGTGGCGTCTCGCCTACAGGTTTTGGTTCTTGTGACGGCAAAAACATGAACGGTTATTTCTGCTTGAAAAAGCAAAATCATTAAATTTGGCAGTTACGAGGTGTCACATCTAGGGCGACGATTTTATGGCACTGAGATAAATTGTTCACCGAACCGGAATATCGCACGTTAAATCAAGACATAAATCTATATGAATAAAAACTCAAGTGGTCAAACTGTTTAAACTCTACAATTCTTCAGAACTTTGTGCGAATAGGCACACTACAAAAGACGGCAAAATCAGCTGCTAGGAGTCAAAAACATTTGGTTTAATCGATTCTCATTCGTCTTCTTTCTTCTCAATATTGAAATTTCCAAGTAGGTATAAGCAATTTCTTTTATCTGTATTTCATAAAGTTATGTTTTCAGCTGGTGTCGTTCGGAGATACTGCGGTCAACAAACTTCGTTTCGCCACCGACTACGACTGTGGAACTGCGACTAATTGCACCCTGAGAGGTAAAAAGAATTTGTATTGCTTTTCTATAGAACGACCGCTTAAATGAATCCCACCCCGCGGCCCTGTGCCACGCGGGCGAGGACCCAACTAAACGGTCGGTCTATTATTGACTACTTCGAAAATAAAGGAAAGTTTATTATGTCCAATTGGTTCATAAAAAAAATATTAAAATTGCTTCACTAATTTTTCTGTTTTAAGAAAATTAAAAAAGTTATATTATTATATTACATTTCATTTCTAGAAGTATAGTAATTTCATTGAGATTGAAAAAGAAACTCATTTTGAATGATAAGAGGTTGTCGAACTAACTCGATTTAGTAGAATTGAGTTCTTTTTTCTCTTTTCAACTTTCTATGAATATGTTCATCATGCAAATTTATTTTTAATACCATTACTATATCAAATATTACTTTTTTAGTAGACGACATTAGAAAATGTTTTGACATAGAGTTAGGTATAACTTAAAAAAAAAATAACAAGAATTTTCTGAAAACATATTTCCAACGTTCATTGAAAGTTTTAACAAACGTAAAAGACAATTATAAAATCAAATGAATCCTCAAATGTTCGGGGATAATTTTTAAGTCGCTTCGAATTTTGAAATTACACAAAACTTTTAACAGCTTCATGCTTAAGACGAATGGCCGCGTAAAAAGTTAATTTCTCATCTCTCGTAGGAGCAATTTTATTCTTTAAAAAAAACACGTTGCGAAGATTTATGCTGGCCGTTAAAAATGTTAAACGCTCCAGGATGTAAGTGTTCTTACTCGTTTAAGATAACTTTTCAATGGCCGAACTCTTCAACAAAATGTCGCCAGATGGTTCGGCGCATTTAAGGGGATTGTTAGGATACCTACGAAGCTCCTTGTTAAACCTTGTTAGTCCGCTTTTTCAGTTTATTTCCGTCAGTATCCGAGTTTTTTATTGAACTCAATACCATTTTATTAATTTTAATGAAGACACTATTGTTATATCTAAAACGGTTGATACAAAGAACATGGACTGTGTGTAGTCGTACTTTAATTTACGAAAAAATAGTAGTGATAAAATAAAATAGAATGTTTGGGTTCGTATTAAAATACGTAAAGTTTGAAATGCAGAATGGGTTAAAATATATAAAATGCGATTTTATCATAAGATGGCAGATTAATAGGATTGTTATAAAATAAACCTAACCTAACTTTTTTTTTTTTTTTATATGAGAGGGGGCAAACGAGCAGACGGGTCACCTGATGGAAAGCAATCACCATCGCCCAGGGACACCTGCAAGAACTTAAATCAATCTATAGATTACACTATCATAAAAGTTCATCTAGCTCTTAGTTTCACAGAAAATAGCTTTGTATATTTTAATCCGTTACACATTTTTAAGTACGTTTCACTTTATGTATTCTGACCCACACCCAGAATGTCTCTATTGAAGTTGCTAGTGGTCTTCTTTATATTTCCTTTATAATGATCATCATTTATTACATAGGTAACGTTATTCCTCGAGAGATCCTAATCTATCCACTGAAATAGGGCGAAGCATAATGCGGGCGGGATCTTTTATGAATGTTATTGCGGGAGTCTAATTTTCGACGCCAGCTCTAACATCCCATTACGCAGGTCAGAACAACGCTGATGCCAAAAGCTAATAACGTTACTACGAAAGTTAGCGGTAACGGGTAACGGGTAAACGGGATGGAAGGGAATTCTTTCTCTACTCAGATTGCAGATTCAGAAAGCTGATTAATGTAATACAAAAAATACAGATTTAAACCACACACACACACACACACACAAATCACGTCTATATCCCTTACGGGGTAGACAGAGCCTGAGGTAACAAGACCTAAAGGCCACGGTTAGCATGATTGTAGGCGTATAGGTGGAAAGGGGAATCAAAATAGTGATGGGTTGCTAGCCGCATCGCCTATAACATGATTCCTAAGACTCGCCCATTAAACCACATCGTGTGGATAAACGTGAAGACATGCTTATGAAAAATATATATTACACAGAATGTATAGTAATAGATAACCAACGTAAGAGAAAGAGTGATTTAATACGCGTATGTTAAGACGAGATAGTCAGGCGACTATTTTTCTTTCACTCTATGAGTCGAAGTGAACTCAGTGACACTTTTAATTGAAAAGAGCAATGCTTCTTTAACATACGCTAACAGCTGTCAAAGTTTTCGGACTCCTTTTTCTCAATTCAGCGCTGACCTAATTCTATGATAAAAAAATTACGCGTATCTTTGTATGCGTATATTTATCATTTCCCCGTGCGCGTTCCTCTAAATGTGCATGTAGTAAACGAAAAAATTAATGTCAGTCGTATGAAAAAAACTCTTCCTTTGTTCTTATTATCCTTGTTAGGATGATTTGTAGGCTCATAAACGCACGCAGGGGCATTTCTCGCAGTATTACCTTGTGTTATGAACCGTGTTTGCTAGCACTAATGTTGTGTTTACGTCGTGTGAACGAAATGATTGCAATAAAGTACTATTTGCTCAAAAATAACTTTAAATGTTCTATTTGAAATGTTAGTATGGACTTGTTTGGTTTCTTCATTAATAAGTTTGTTTTATTTTGGCAGAACTGCACAACAGTTTGGCAAAGCAGCATGACGAGGCTACGCTGAGTCGGATGAAAGAATCTTGGGAAAAGAAACTCCCTAATCTAAATGATTATCTTGTGCAAATACTGCCGTTGCTACGAAACGCTTCCAAGGAATCAAGTGAGTTATTTAAAATTATCTTCCTTATACAAAGTTACCCAACGCAGTATTTAAAAAACATTGTCCTTTTAATTTGGCTGCCTTTGGTTTTGCTTTTAATAATATGGACCAGTGCTAAAATTATTAGACGCAGTATCGTCAGAAGAAATGTTTTAAAGGTTTTTTTTATTTATTTAGTATCCAACATTTTGTGTACGGTTTAATGTGACCATTATTATTTGTTGACACAAAATTTCGAATGTTGAAACATAAATGTAAAATACTGTTCTCTTAAAGGATCAACATCGTGCGATCGAATAATTAAGTGTTTAATTTAATTATACTTTAAATGTTTAAATGTTGAATTTGAATGAAAGTAAAAGACATTATTTTATTTACATGAAAATTTACAATAAAACTATCTAAAACAGCCAAACATATTTTGATGTAAATTAATATAAACATTTATTGTAGTAAACAAAAATTGCATTAAAACTGTACATTAAAAAATAAAAAAATGTTTCGTCTAATAATAATGTTCTTTAAGTTATTTACTGCTCTATGCTATACTTAAGTTGTATTGTACTCACATCAGAAGCAGCTCTGGACTTCGTATGACATTGTTCTATCATATATTAAATGCCATTTAATTTGGTCACAGGTTATAACACCGTAGAGGAGTACTGGAATTCACTCGCTGAATACGAAGGCGCTATATTAAAGGCACGAGAGCTTTGGGACCGCGTGCGGCCACTCTATGAGAAATTGCACAAATACGTCGCACTCAGGTTGAGAGGTGCCGATGCAGTTGGAAAGCCCTTGCCTGTGTATTTGTTAAGTAAGTCTGAATAGTCTATATCTCTATAGTCTGCGGGTGGTAGGGGCTTGTGCAAGGTCCGTCCGGATCGCTACCACCATCTTACTCGCCAATCCTGCCGCTAAGTAGCAGTGCTTGCACTGCTGTGTTCCGGTGTGGAGAGTAAGACAGCCGGGGAAATTACGGGCACAAGAGGCATTTCATCTTAGTCCTCTAGGTTGGCAACGCATCTGCAATCCCTCCGGGGTTGCGGGTGTCTATGGGCCGTGGTGATCACTTACCATCAGGTGACCCACTTACTCGTTTGCCTTCCTATTCAAATAAAAAAAAATAATATCTAGATTAATTTACTCTGCACTATTATAATAATAAATATGTGCGGGCTAGCTGTGATTGTCAACACCATTACTTCCTACTACATACATAAATAAATCACGTCTTTACCCCTTACGGGGTAGACAGAGCCTAAGGTAACAAGACCTAAAGACCGCGTTTAGCATGATTGTGGGCTTATATGTGGAAACGGGAATCAAAATAGTGATGGGTTGTTAGCCGCATCACCTATAACATGTTTCCTATTTTCGTCCATTCTCTCGATGGGCTTTTAGTATCTGCGCGGGAAGAGAAGCAACTGGTACATTCTATGTTTTGTCTTTGCTCCCAGACCAGCATGGAATAATCCTACTACCCTACTATCCTATCCTATATTTAGCTAGCATATCATAGGCTACTTTTTATCCCGGAAAATTGCGTAGTTACCGTGGGAAGCGATAAATGAATTCTTTGCAGACGAAGTCGCGGGCATCTGCTAGTTATAAATAAAGTTTCTTGTGATAATGTAAACTGTCAGGCAAGTCAAGTTAGTATGTTCGATATAGTCACGACGTTCAACCAATCAGAGCGCACGGTGTCACGTGCAAGTGTCGTGCAGAGTCGCAATTTGACGGTTTGGCGTTGACAGATCATAAACTATCGAATGGATACGTTATAATTTGTAAGCAGTATTATAATAGGTACAATAGAAGAAAAGCGAAGCAGTAGAATTGACTAATCTCATAATTGTAATTTACGTCATATCACATTACTACAAGGGGAGTGATGTGAGATTTTACTTTATTCCTTTCAAAAAAGAATAAAAATCCTACCTTTGAAGAGTAATTAAAACCGAACATTACTTAATCTCAGACCTATTTGATCTTTCCAAATTATTTGTGGAAGATCATTATAAATTTAAAATGAAAGAAACTTAAAAGAATTACCATAATACTCGTACCTACTCATGCGAAACTTATTCAGAATTAACGACCCACTGGACTCTACATTGTGGAAGTAGCAAACAGAGAGGCAAAATGCCAAAGAAGTAAAATATTTCAAAACTTAAGTATGGCACTTACGTTAATGCTGGTGGCAGTCCAGTGAGTAATTACCTACGTTTATGACAATAACAAACATTATAATTTATTTTCAGGATCTCTTACCGGAGATGACTGGTCAAATGTGATAGAAAGTTTATTACCTAAGCATGCTGATATTTACCAAAAAGTTTACGCGAACCTTCAGTTAAAGGTAAGCACAAGCACTACACAATTTTCATCAAAGGTCACCTTAAAAAGATCATAACAATAATATTTCCCACGTCTTACAGGATCTTGGTGGTTTGAATGCGTTTCACGAGGCATCAAAGCTGTTAGAAGACCTAAATATGTCACCAATAGAAACGTATACTTGGGACAAATCTATATTCAATAGCAGTTGTCCCCCTGTTTTAGTCGATTGGTGTAAACCTAATAAGTTAAGGGTGGTGTCGTGCAAAGATGTCACCATAGGCAACTACATTGACGCCCACGAAGTCGTCATGAAAATCAAGTATAAAGAAACGGCCGCTTTGCATAGCAACAATACTTACACGTTGAGAGAAGCTAACCGATATTCAGGTGAGAATTCAGATTTTAATTAGAAAACTAATTACCTTGACACTCAAACATGTCCAACTGTTGAACAATAATGGATACCTAACCTAAATACGAGTAATTGAGGTGTTGTGACCGACCGCTTGGGATGGGATCACAATGACGGCCGAGAGAGGTGCGGGCGGCACGCGCACTACCCGACCGCACCTCTCGGTCCCCTTTAGCATCCTACCCCGCGCCCCTGCACCGCACGGGCGAGGACTCATTTAAGCGGTCGGTATATAGCAGCCCAGTTCTTCTCACCATACGGTGCAATGCTGCCGAAAGTTTTGACTAAAATTTGCCCGAGTTATTCGTAGTTGTTCAACAACAGATGTTCAGGTTTATTATGCGAAATAAGTTGGCTACAATTACGTCTGATGGTAAGCATTATGTGGTCAAAGATGGTACATGCTTACCTTAGCATGTGTGTTTAATAAGTGCCCATTCACTCAATGAAGACTGGCCAGATTGCAACGTTTAGGAAACACAGACGCAGGCAGGGAATGTCTATCTCTTATTGTCTGGATAATAATGGACAAGTAAAGACGCTTCGTTCGCTGTGTTTTTGGAATTGGGAATATTTTGAATTGACAGTTGATGATTTTTGTTTTTAATGTGATATATTTCTTTTATTCCAGCTATTTACGAAGCCATACCCGGATTTGCATCATTATTGGCTTTACATCCTCATGCGTTGAATCGATCAGGATTATATCCGATTGAGAGGTTTAATTTTAATCCAAATTATCACCGTTTGGTTTTGCAATTAATAACAGCTTTACGTGATCTGCCAAGGCAAGTACTAATAAGTTATATTCTATTGAAAACTCATAGTATTTTATTGTTCAAGAATCAGAATATGCGGTGTTTATGGCTACCATGACTTTCATTATTGATGTTCTAATCGAAGATATTGAAGATGAAACATACAAAATTAAAGAGGTTTTTTTTGTAGATTAAAATATGATAAAAATCGTTCGTTTTCAGGTTAAATCTGTTTATGGCTGCTGATGAGTGGAGACTGCAGTATTTAAAGGAAACAATAATGTCCTCGGGAGGGGTCAGTGGCTGGAGTGATTTTAGGAGAAATTTTTCTCTTTTAGAAACATCTGATGCAGATATTCTTGGTCATTCGTTTGCAGTGCACAACAAGCCATTTATTGGGTAAAAGTCATTCTCCTAGTTTTTTTTCACTTAAATATAAATACACATGAGAATGTATTATTTAATCAATTTATTTTTTTCAGAAAATTCATGGGTCTCATTTTGAAATATCAAATATACCAGTCGTTTGCAGAGGAACTAATATCCGATGAATCTGATTTGATTAAACATGTTTCGGAAAACAACGATCGTTTGCTGTAAGTATTTTTAATTTGGATGGTTAGAACTGTGTAAAACTAATTATTAAAGTGTTGAATTCTGAAATGTTGTGGTCGGTTAAATTTACTGTTGTTTTTCAGGTTTACCATGACTCATGGTTATGGTTACAACTGGCCTGAAATGGTTAGTGATCTGTTAGCTAAACGAGAAAATGGACTAGAATACACAGGACTTACAGACTACTACAGGCTATTAGATGAGTATTTAGATAATCAATTAGATCCTGGTATGGAATCTAGTGATGCTGATTATGTAGAAATCACTGAACCAGAAATTGTAGAAAATGAAATTCCTACAGAGTCTAAAATACCTGATGAAAAACCAGAAACGCATGAAGATATTAATGAAAACGTTATAGATACAGGAGATGAAGGAAGTATAAAGCCTGGTGGTGAAACATCTACTGTAGGAGTGTTAGAAATAAAAAATCCTGTGGCATCTGGGGACCAAGGTAAAGGAGAAACAAATGTAAAAGAAGCATCATACAACGCTTACTGGTGGATTGGAGTAGGTGTTGCAGTTGCTATAGTAGTGTTACTAATAGCTATAATCGCGAGAAAGCGACAAAATCACAGAAAACAGTTAGACAGGCAAAGAAGAGAAAATAATCATGCTTGATTTGAGGAATATCGGTTCTAGAATAAGAACCGATACACCTTGCTAGGTACAGTGACTAAACTTAGTGGATTTGTGCCAATGCAATTTGGTTTATAGTGTGTTGAGTTCAAAAGAGGTTAAGTGTAAAAGTCTTAAGTTTCTAAAATATTTATTGTGCTTGGTTGATTTAGTGAATAGGTTAAATAAACTGTGTTTACTTTAAATGTTTGTTAGCAATAGTATTAGGTATTACTTCTAACATTAACCTGAGGTGCTGTAAATGTATAAAATTATACCAATTGTTTCCTCTTTAAGCATTAATTTCAACAAACCCCTTTCTATACTTTGTAACAAATAAAGATATAGGATGTCTAGTTAGTAAAATGAAGATAATATTTTTGTACATATCACATTTTGCAAAAATAGTCTAAATGTTACCAAGAGTGTCTATGATAATTTGTACATTATAGTTAAGTGTAATTTCGCTGTGCCTTAAGCGTCTCAATTTCTAATGAGTACTCTGTATAGAATAAAATAAAATAGTTAAGATGAGGAGAAAATTTGTAAAATACCCACGGGTTGTTATTTTATGAAATTACTGTAACAAAAAAATGCACGTCAGACCAATGAAAAATCAAAAGCTGGTACTTACATTTTTACTAAATGAACAACTCGAAACGCTTTTCTTTGATTTTTGAAATAATAATTTTGATAATTTGGATGTAATTTGTTTTTAGGCTTAAATTAGCCATTAATTTGATGTCGTTGCTTAACTTACTTTGTGACAAAGTAAATTTTAAAAATATGATTTTAATGATGTTGAAAGAACTAACTTTTAAACTTATTTAAGCACTACACTAGCATGCCAATGAGTTCTTAATAAAGTTTGTTATCAAATATACTTATTTATCTATTACGAACATGAAATGCTCGCCTGTTATGATCATTATTATTTAACTGTAACATCAATTTTCTCTTTACCGTTGAAATAAAACTAACTGAGCGATTGAGAAAAGAAATAATAAATGTTTAAAACATGGAGAAAGTTTTTTTTCTGTAACCCATAAAACTGTAAGTACTTTCGTATTAGGAAGTTATGATACCGAATGGGGACCCCTGGGACATTAGATTTACGAGTCACCTATAAAAGTAGACTCACCTGAATTGCTATGGAAATTTACGGTAGGAAAAACAAAAAGTAGGAAACTGACTTGTCACAAGTAGCTGGACGGAGCAGACCAATGGTTCTACATTGGACCAGTGCCAAGTAGGTACGGAAATACTACGCAAGATAATGCAGGAGAATGTTACAGATTTTGGATTCAATAATTTCTCCTGACCTTACGGTGATTTATCTTAAAAGGAACGACGTTAGCGATGATTTACTAATAGAATCTACATAAAGGTTATAGTTGAAGATAAGTAGGTAGTTATATTAGTAATTGTCTTCGCAAAAGTAAGTTTTAAGTAAGTATCTCCAATGTTTTTATTTTATCATATTCTTGTGGTCGTAGGTAGGTACAGTCAGCGTCATATAGTTTGAAGCATCCAAGTCGGCCAAATCACCATAGAAATACATAGTATGGTGTCGAACTTTTTGGTCACTTTGGACGTTCCATACTATAATATATTATAGTTTACCAGTATTAATATACGAGGATGGAAAACAGAATACACCATTTTTTGAGTTTTAATTATAAGTTCTATAAAGCAACGGGGAACAAACAAGATCCAGTACAAATATTATTTTTGCTCCATTTGACGACGGTCAGGTAAATATGCTTCCCCAGATGCGGTCCGGTACTTGAAAATATTTACTAACCTGTACGGAATTCGTAGTAATAATAAATAATAAACCTGCACTGAAAGAGGTAATTAATATACAAGCAAACTATCAAACGTTATACATTAAACCAGGGGTTCCCAATCTTTTTCAACCTGCGGCGCAGTTACAAGTTTAGTATTTTGTAACAGCGCCCTGCCTTAGCTAAGTTGTATTGTTGCTATATTATTTACCGATGCGAGCGCTCAAATAGGTACCCGCGAATATTTGTGGTTTCGGATAATGATAGAACTCACGGCGCCCCTCTTTTTACTTTCTACGGCGCACCAGGGCGCCGCGGCGCACACTTTGGGAACCCCTGCATTAAACAATAAATACCCGGCCATAAAGATTGTACATCGGTCTTCTCGGCTGATTTCGGCTTTGTAGAGCATTGTATCGCTTTAACTTAGATGACGCCAATTTTACTGTCGCTTTCCAGAAACCGAAGAGCAATCTTCATTTCGGTAGTAGTATTATACATCTTTGTAGGCTACATTATAAAAAATTGCGAAATTTGACCTAAATACGTGAACTTACATGATCGAGTCAAAAAAAACAATAATTTTGAATTTCACGTTAATGAGGCCAAAAGATGCCCCGAGCTTACGACTATCCTACTAATATTATAAATGTGAAAGTTTGTGAGTATGGATGTTTGGATGTTTGTTACTCTTTCACGCCAGAACGGCTGGACAGATCTGGATGAAATTTGGAACATACATAGATTATAGTCTGGAATAAACACGAAAACAAAGAAAGAAACATAGGCTACTTTTTATCACGGAAAATTGCGAAATTCTTGCGGGATAGCGATAAACGAATTCTATGCAGACGAAGTCGCGGGCAGAAGCTAGTTACATAATATCAAGCCACTTACCAGTATGACTAAGTCCATTTTTTACAAGCTTTAGTAATATACGTGTCTCTGAGTGGAATCTTGCAACCGATTGAGTTGAAATTTTCCAAAAATGCGTAAATCGGATGCGACCAGCCAGAAAACAGGTGGACCAGCCGGGACCGTCTCCGCGGGAAACTCTTCAGCAGTTGGTCTTCGACAGTTGGCTTGAAATTTGGTAAGTACATTATATAGGACAGATGACAATGCAAGTACAGTTAGCAAAAAACGCTTGTAACAAAAACTTATTTCACTGTCTTCTGAACAAGACTATTCAACTTTTCTGGCAGTCGGGCTGTTTGACAATTCGAAAACCTCCGACGGGCGGTTTCTATGCGTGAATTTTCAAACTTGTTCATGAGTATTTTAATATTTTCTTGTGGGCCTGGGGTTGAGCCGTGATCTAAAATTAGGTGGACTTATGAGTGAGCGCTAACTTCAAATTGTAAGTTATCTACACCCGTCAATATTCATTGTTTGACGTAAATAACCATTAAGGTGTTCGCTCACGTGGTTCCACGGCAGCCTAATCGGATTTCCTTGTCGCTCAAGTGCAATTAACACGGAACATGGCCCGTGTTTACAACCCATATTAATAAAGTAAACGCGGTGAAACGAGATGAAGACGATAAGGGCGAACTGACTGAAGGGTATCCCACAATAGTATAACCAAACGTCGATAGCTTTGGTGCGAGACTCATATCTCCGCTCTCCACCTTAACTCTAGAAATCTTATTAACCATTCATGCATTGGTTAATTATCCGCTATTATTTTCTCATTTTTTTAATTATTTTTAGTAGATTCATATTAAGTTTTTGTTGATGAAATCTTTTTTTGTCACTGTACTTTTTTAATCAAGAGTTTGATTCAATCTGACATAAGCTGAAAACAAACGTGAAAGGGAAAGATTAACTTAAAAAATTAACTAACTTTTAGAAACATGACCCTTCTTTACAAGAAAAGACGAAAAAAATGGCTGAAAGAAAACGAAACGCAAATGAGCAATATTCAGAGAATTGGCATTTTATTATATGTATAAACTTTATAAGAATTAATTCCGAAATATCTGGAAACAACACAGTATAAGCAGTGTGCCTTGAAAACTTTCTAAATATGAAAATTAACATTTCATTACCTTTTCCATTTCAAAAGTTTATTTTTACGCAGTTAATTACTATTACAGTAATAAAACAATTTTACAACTTACAAATTACTAGCGTCTGTTATAAAATAAGCTTAATTACCATAGCGATGGATTAACGGGGTACCTGCACCTAAAGGCGGGCTTTCTGTAAACGATTATCACTATTGGTTTAGGACTATGGAAACTAATTTACCTTTTTATTATTCATTGCTTGTTTGAACAAGCATAATTTACTTCCTGCGCTAGAACACATTTAAGTAACGGTTAGCTTTGAAATGTTTTGATTTAAAATGTTTTTATAACAGTAACTTTTCAGAGTTGTTAAAAGATAACTCCTTTCTAGACACCCGCTTAAGTGAGTCCTCGCCCGCGCGGCATAAGGGTCCGGTAGGACGACAAAGGGGACCGAGAGAGGTGCGGGCGGGTAGTGCGCACCTCTCAGCCCCCGCGGTCGTCCCACCCCGCGCCCCTGCACCGCTGGCGAGGACTCATTTATGCGGTCGGTCTATAACCTAAGACATTTAAAAAAGTTGCTGACAGAAGCAAAATCTGCGTATTAATTATGGTGTCTGGAAAAAGCAAAATGTTTAAGTGATAGGATGAAGTACATTAGTAAGTGGATAAAGAAAGAAAGTAGAGGGGTAAGGATTTAGTGGAATAAGAGTGTTTTGTCATGAAGTACGCTCATTCGAAAATGCATGGAGTAATATACTGACGAGCAAAAATAACCCCTTACCGGTTTCATACAACTTTCTCTGGAGAGCGACCCGTTATTTTTGCTCGTCGTAAATTTCGTCGTCTTTTCGTTTCGGAGTCGTTTATTTAATACATCGATTACAAATACAACTTGTAAATCAAACGTTAATTATGGCTCGACAATTTATCATACAATATTGGTGTTGTCGTATTTGAAAGATTTACTCGGTTAGATTGTTTGGGACCTCTCATTTCTTCGTCTAGCTGTTGCCAAGCCGATTTTGCACAATTAGTTTATGTTTTCACAATATTTACCTCCTCCGGCTGTAAACAAAATATAAACTTTGTCTTATTTCTCGTCGATTACAAACTTCCGGGTTCAACAAAATCTGTTATCGGATACCCGTCAATACTGAAAACACCAGTTCATAAATATATACCCAAGTTTGATTTAACAACAATTAATGAACTGCTAACATAAAAGACAAAGACAGTCAAGACCTACAAAACAATGGACTATACAATCGAAGCATTACTCTAAAATCGACACATTATGATACATCTAGGCCCTAGGCGTTGAAAAGGGGAAATATCTCGATATTTGAGGTTTTTTTAGCTCTCGGCAGTTTCCGTCTTGAAAAGTGGATTTATGAGTGTATTTTATTTCATAAAATAAATATTTACCGACAACACGGTTAATGTTTACGTTTAACTCTGATGCTTATCTATCTATATAAAAATGAATCCGTATTTCCTTTGGTCACGGTATCATGCGAGAATGGCTACAATGGACCGATTACGCAAATTCTTATATTTGTGAGTTTTGTGTTCTTCTATTATATTACCTACTGTGTTGTAAAAAAATATTGCAAAGTCGCGGGCAGCTCCTAGTTGTTTGTAAATAAGTTTCTTCTTTTGTATAATTTTTTACTTAAATTATTGATCGAATTAAGCATGTAAGGTTTAACGTTTTAGTTAATTTGCTTGTTCTTTGTTTAAAGGTCAAATAAGTTCAAAATTTCTTAATCTTATCACTGTATCACGTCCACCATAATATTATGACCTCTGACGGAATTCGCAACTCCAAATCTCACTAGTTTTTTAAATACGGTAAAGATTTTCTCACCCCGAAATTTTACAATCAATCTAATCTTCATCAGTAGGTATGTATGTAAACTCTTTATTGTGCAAAATAAACATAATAAACATAAAACAAAGACTGAGATACAGGCACAAAAGCGAACATATCCCTTCCAGTCAAACTAACGTAACCAACCTAAGTCATCTAATAATGTAAAATCAATGAGATTTTGTTTCATCCAGTTTCATTCATCTGACCTGAATTGGGTTCTTGTGCCACTTTGTAGCCCTGTTGTTAATATTGTGGTTTGACTTTTAAATATTGATTTAGTCCGTCCGCTCTTTTTAAGCAGTGCAACATCTGGTGCACTCTTTATTCGTAACTTTACGAGTTTTTTACTGCATTTTTACGATTATGTTTTAATTAATGGTCAGAGATTTTAATTGCTCCAGTTCTGCACTCAGTAATGGCACTTTGTCTGTGTCCGTTCATATCTGAATGCTTCTTTTAATTAAAATTATAATAAATAAGAAATTGAGCACCAAGTTGCGCAAAAACAATCGATGCACAAACGGCATCGTGGACGCAATAAAATTGTAGTTAATTTACGAGAAGACGTCAAACTGAACTGAACAAATAACCGCCCCTCTTCCCTAAATACGAGTTCCCTCAATGTATGTTTGTCTTTGTCTAGCAAATAACAAAATAACACAGAATGTTATGAACGTTAAGTTAACCCAAACTTATGCATCGCTTTTGAATAACGCTGTAAATATTTGTGAATAAAATGCCCTTCCTACCTTTGACATACAAAGACTTCATTTCAATCTTTGCTTCAAAAGGTAGTCCCGCCTTTGACGCGGTTCACTTTGAACATTGATCAATGTAAATAAATAAATAAAATGTATGGAAACATTATAATTACACATAAACGGATAGCTCGCATATAAAAAGTCGCGTGATGCTCGACATGTTTCGGACTATTTCGTAGTCCTCCTTCCTGGAGCGCTCGCCCCGGCGGCAGCGAAACGAACACTGCGCGCCAGCGCTCTGTTCGCGCGGCTGCTCGACGCAACTGACAGCGGCGCACAACTACCCTCGTTTTCATCGTCATTTTTATTACTGTCAAATGTCGGGCAGCACACAACACTGATCACGTCACTCCGCAAAAGTTCGCTCACACTCACCGTTTGGACAACATTTAGAACAGTTTTCCAACTCGGGGGCACCGACCATCCGCTATCCCGGTTGAAATTGGGATACCGACTTATTTCAATGGCTTCACGTACTTTCCGCGGAATGAAAAACTTTTCTCTCGCCAGTACGGACACCTTATTATATCAAACCTGATATAATGAAATTACCGTGAGACTTAATCATAATTACATATAAACGGAAACGAGGGTAGTTGTGCGCCGCTGTCAGTTGCGTCGAGCAGCCGCGCGAACAGAGCGCTTAATAATTATAGTTCGAAACATGTCGAGCATCACTCGACTTTAATACGTGAGTTATCCGTTTATATGTAATTATACTTTGTATGCCTTAAACGAATACATACTCTGTAGGTACAATATATAGATTAGTCCTTAAAACCCTCTTTTCAGGATGTCAGCCAGAAGGGTAGTCCTTTGTCCGCTGCTGAGCGTACTTTATCACTTATTCTTAATTACACACGTCAAGCTACATAGTGCTAAGACTTGTCAGACTGAAGCCTCATTTTTCATAGCAAAATCTGCTATTTACTAGATTCCAGAACTTAGGGTGTTCAGTTGTTGCTGCTATATAATTGGCTGGCAGAACCAATTTCATTCAATATTTCAAAATATGCATTGAACGATAATTTCGCCAACGTCAAATGAAAATGAAAAATTTGGCCGCCAAGGGCTCTTTTAAATGTCTTTTTGAAACTACCAGCGCATTTGGAAAGACCATCATTGCCAAGACGAATGCGCCGCAAGGAACTTGGCAGAAAGTCAAGGTTGAAACAGACGGTATTAGTTCTTCGTTACACGTTGCTTGGTAAATAGTTTACCTCTTTATAAACCCTTCATATTCGCTTTAATTAGCTAGGTTAGGCTGTACATTGCGCACTGAAATTTATGAACTCCTTCTCTTTAGTCGGTTATTAGCCATCGGAAAATTAATTAATTTGTAATATCTTTTGTTGCCCAGGGTGCACCAGTTTCAACGCTGCTCTTCCCCATAAAAATAGTACACGGGGAGGTTACCTACCTCGCAAACTTGCTGTTATGTCAGAACCAAAAGTACGTTTGCTGAGGGATACATGGAAGGAGGGGGGGGGGGGGGGGGGAGTGGTTACAATTTAGTGTCTGAGAGAATGCTGATTTATCATAAATCATGACCTCCGTAATTGAACGCCTGAATCAATGAATTATTTAAGGGCAAGATGAATAAGCGCAGGATAAATAAAAGAATATTCTGAGTCGGAATTTATTTTTATCACTATCCCTTAACGACCTCGTTCCCAGTAAAGGAGTGTTTTTTACCCAAAAAAGTGCTAACAAATGAGGAACTTAACGCTTTGTAATTAAGCTGGATTCAGGCGGTATCAGGCCCGCTGGAGTGTTGGCTCGTTAATCAAACCTTTCCGACCAATGGAGTTGCGCCGGGAAATATAAGAGACACTGCAATTAAAAATATTGGAATTTGTGAGATAATTAAGCGATGCATTCGATATTCGCTGGTGATAACATTGCAGTGGGTTAAAATAAACGCAATTTTGAATTTTACTTAGACTAAAATACTTTTTTATTCACTGTCGTTTGCCATAATTTCATATGCCATAATATTCACTTGTCATAACTCTTTTTTCGTCACTTTTATCACGGGATAAAATCCAATACAATTGACAAGCTACCTGGCAATAGGTAAATATGTACTTATATAGTTAAATGCTTTTTGACAATAATAAAACCATTTTATTAATTTATTCATACGATAATTATTATTTCCATAATGACTTTGTACATCAACAAAATACATATTATTATTAAACGTTCAAGCAATTGCATTTTTCTTAAACCCGGGATCTCGTGGTTCATAGACAAGGTCAAGTTCTTCGTCTAAGCCAGGGGTCGGCAAGTTGTTTTAATCGGGGTCCGGGTACTGTGAGAAAATTTTAACGAGATCCAGAATAAAACAATTATACCTTATCTACGTGTTAATTGATACTTGATATACAATACGTTACAATATTTGGCGGTCCGAGGTTCGACCTCTCGCGGTCCGCAATCGGACCGCGGTCCGCCTGTTGCCGACCGTTGGTCTAAGCTATCCGGTCGTCAGTGCCAAATGTTATGTGAAGTGTGTAAATGTCATACATACATACATAAATAAATCACGTCTTTATCCCTTACGAGGTGGACAGAGCCTAAGGTAACAAGGCCTAAAGCCCACGTTTAGCATGATTCTGGGCGTATGGATGGAAAGGGGATTCAAAACAGTGATGGGTTGCTAGCCACATCGCCTATATAACATGATTCCTAAGATTTTCGCCCATTCCCCGATGGGCTTTTACCATCTGCGAGGGAAGAGAAGCAACTGGTACATTCTATGTTTTTTCTCTGCTCCCAGACTACTAATTGTAATAAAATATTGTTTGACTTGACACCAAAGATGCAAAGGCGATTCCTCTTTAAAAATAAAAACTAGTGGCTGTATTTACTCCGTATTTCTCGAAGAGATAAAAGTCTAGCAACTGCCACTGACACCAATTTGCTTAGAAGCATTACAAAGATTGCTGCCGTCGTACAAATCAACTTTCGAGAGAGTAAAAGGTCGTTTGTGTGTACTAAAATGTTCTATACGTGTATTTGCGCAGTTACATGCAGCAAATCGATTTAAATGCAAATTTTATTAAAACACTAGACGGGGTAGCGTACCGAAATTGATCAAAGTTAAGTGAGCTGGTGCAGGTAGTTCGTAAAGTGAGTTGTCATTTTTTATATTAAAGGGGTGCGAGTCGGGTTACCTCCGCGTGTGGTCAAGAGCTGCGGTTCGTTTTTGGATTCGTCCGGGGGGATGAGCAGTGTTTGGTCCGGTGCACCCTGGGCATCGGCTAATGATTTCCTGGCAGATTCTGAGGGATAATGACAATTATCCGTTGGGTAAAAGCCCGACAGGGGGGAGAGCTCTTTTGACCGTGTTCTACCGTACAACATTGCCGACATTTTTTGACACAAGATTTTTGAATACTTTGTTTATTACTTTGACATTGGCGAAATCATCGCATCGATCGATAGGGCGATATTAAAAAAGAAGAATTATTATATTAAGGAATGAAAACGAATAATTTTTTAATGTTATTAGATTTGGTCAATTAATTTTGTTCAGTTACTTTTGGAACATGGCTTAGAATATTATACCAATATATCACGTAGCATTAAATTTGTCTTCCATGCTGGTCTGGAAGCAAAGAAAAAACATAGAATATACCAGTTGCTTCTCTTCCCACGCAGACGGTAAAAGCCCATCGAGAGATTGGGCGAACATCTTAGGGAACATGTTATATAAGCGATGTGGCTAGCAACCCTTTACTGTTTTGATTCCCCTTTCCAACCATACGCCCACAATCATGCTAAACGTGGTCTTTAGGTCTTGTTACCGTAGGCTCTGTCTACACCGTAAGGGCTAAGGACGTGATTTATGTATGTATTTAAATTTTCACCATGACACCCAACTGTAACATCATGGTGATTTTGATAACCATTTAATATTATTTGCCGGTATGTACATTCTAAGATATTTCGCATTATTTTACTACCGTTCCTAGTACTAGAACGATGATTACGTCTATAAGAGTGGTGTCTTTAAAACAAAATAGCATATTTTCCGCTGAATCTTGGAAGCAAGGTTGAAGTACATAGCTGAGAAATAGTTTGGCCATCAATTCGGTCGACACGAAGTTTGTTAACAACGTGTAAGTGACAACCTATCCTCATTAGCTTATGACTTTGAAGGATTTGTGTATCGTTGTTACAAATTGGGGTGGTAAATTTCGGTGTGTGCAATTTGTTTTCCAGCTAGAAGCCAGCTAGCAAGCGTAGAATCTGACTGTCAGTGCAGAGCTGTAATACTCATATTGCTGAACCTGCACACCTAAACGGCCTGCAGGCTTGGACACTGCGCCTCGAATCTCGGACCACTGGTGTGCAGCTAAAAATCTTAACTTTGCAGGCAACTCCAAGCCCGCAGGCGACATGTGGTCACCGTGTGTACTCCGCATAAGATACGTTTTTATATAACACTGGCCCGTGAATGTTATTATTTAAATTTCAAGTACATACATACATGCATAAATCACTACTTTAACATGATTCCCAAGATTTTCGCCTATTTCCTCGACAAGCTATTACCATCTGCGCGGGAAGGGAAACAGCTGGTTCGAAGTTTTTTTCTTCGTTCCCAGACCAGCTTGGAAGGAATTTTAAGTATTGATATTTAATACCAAAATTTAATTTGGCTCAACGATTGTTAGGTATCCTTTTACAACGACAATGAAAAAGTTAAACCCTCCTCTTTCCCGGTTCTCTTTTGTTTTGATTAATCAAATTACAAATTCTACATTCAAAGAATTGATTCCCTTATCTAAATACGCTCAACGCTGAACCACAACAGTTGTAAATACATTCAATTTGGGCGTTATCGCTGAGAGTGTTATGATACTTATGAGGCTCAAGGGATTAAATTTCACACCTTTTATGTAGGTACACAGCAGCCATTAATACAGGGAAATGACCCTTTTTATATACAGCTACAACAACGCTATCATTAACTATGCTATTAGTAGGTACAAGTGCAAATGAAAGTATTGATTTAATAATCTAATTAGTACAATTTTTCTTGCATATTACAGTTGTTGGATTAATCTAAACACTTCAAAAATTTCTAAACGACACTAGAATTAAATCGTGTTCTAATTTTCACTGGCATTTAGAAATTTAATTTGTAACGGGTAAAATCGTATAAATAAATTTATTTAAAAAATCAAGGAGTAAAATTCTTGATTCATTTGAGTAACTCCCGTAAATATTTTTCTTCGTAATTCTGGATTAAAAATAAAGTCACCCTTTGATGCCGTACAATTTCAAACATCGACCCTCATTTTGTAAACCGCAATTTAAAAAATGCTGAATTCTATTCACGAGGTTCTTCAGACAAACTTAAACCACTGCTGAAGTATTGCGGTATATTTTTAAGATGCAATGAAATAATAACATTAAATTAAAAATTAACCCCCCCCTGTATTTGAGTAATCATACGTATATAAAAAAATTCCAAAACGCCTTACATGGAAAAGAGCTGTTACTCTTCGAACTGCTGAACCAATTTTCACATGGCTTATCTAGAACCACCGCAATGAAACTGGCTTACGAATGAAAAAAAATCGCATCGAAATCGGTCCATCTGTTCGATAACTATGATGCCACACACACACACGTTGACGTCAAACTTATAACACGTCTCTTTTTGCGTGGGGGGTTAAAAAGAACAACATGTGATTGATGATGATGATGACGATATTCTGTGGTCCCTCAACAGGGACAAAGAGTGCTCTGGTTTCATCCAGCTGGAACCGATTGAAGAGATCTCTATCTTGACCGACCGCCTCCATGTGGTTCGACATCGTCCTGTCTTCCTACATTTTTTTTTTTATGTTAGAGAGGCCAGACAAACGAACTAGTGGGTCACCTGATGGTAAATGATCACCACTGTCCATAGACACCCGCAGCGCTTTACGCGATGCCAGCTACTACCGTAAGCGCAGCTTCCCATTTGATTGCAACTATTGTGAGCTATCAAAGAAAAATGACTGAAAAACAAATGTTTATGGAAAACCGTCCTAATCTTTATCATGCGCTCTTCCAGTTCGAAGAAACTCGATTTACAAGCAATGAGTGGTTGATTCAATTTGTAACAAGTATGGTATCATCTAATAGCCAAAGTCACTGCAACAAATAGATCTGTTAACATTCAATTTATTCCAAGGGTCTCTACTAAAAGACGATTTATTCGGGAACCTTTTACACGAAACGCTACTTACACTGAAATGTAACAATATTATACAAAGATGAATAAAAGCTATAAGTAAAAATAATAACAATATTTATGTAGCCTTCAGTTACTACACGTGGAGTAAAGTAACCAGTTTTTCCGGGACTCCGTAAACAGAGCGTAAAACTAAATCATTTTTTTAATTCAATGACTATTATGCACGATGTTTCGCCAGATACGCTAATTATTACTACTATTAGCAGTTTTCTTACTATTAGCGGCTAAAAGTAAGATAACCAGAATCCAAAGCTTTAGGTCCGGATTTCAATCTCCAGTCGAGGCAGACAAAAAGCCAGTACCAAAGTTTGTTCTTGAATCATGGTTGTGTACCTAAGATGCACTTTATATATAAAGGTATCCAAGTTGCTTAGTAACCATTGTAGCTTTGCTTAGTTGGGATTAGGTCAATTGATGTCCAATTGTTCTATGATTAATTAATCTAAACTTACATTCAATTATAAAAATTAACAAGAAATAAAATTAGAAAATTCTGACAAGTTAGTCAGCCATTCAGTGTTCAATAAAGCTACACCCGTCAAAGCAAAACCGAACAGCTTAGTCGCTGGCTTCTATATGTGTCGGGTGCCCCAAACGTTCCCACCCACGTTTATCGCTCTAATTAACGAAGTTATGATCCGTGCTCTCGACACTCTCACTATTTAGTAAACTGCAGCTTCGTAGTTCATTTCGCTGCTTTTATGAATAACCTCATCAAATAAAACAGTTTAAATTGATTGTATCGTTACCTTCCTGGGGCCTTACCATGGCGTCGTAATGCGATTCCATTCCGAGCCAAAATTGGATCGCTCATTGTCAGGTCCATACTAGATGTGTCAAAATGAGAGCTAAAACGTAAAATTGAATCGGAATTAAATCGCATTAAGACGTCATGGTAAGCCCTCAGTTATAGCTATAATAGTCATAACAGTCCGTGGCTACTGATTTGAAACTCAGGGCTTGTTTGACCATTGTTTAGTAACGTGTTTCCTAACCTTTTCAGTTCCGTTACCCTTCTGACCTAACTAGGGTCATGGATTTTACCCCTCACAGAGGAGCTTATTCTTTGTTAAGGCAAGGAAATCATCCCGCCAACCAGCTCATGACCCCTTTGAAAAACCGATTTTACCCCCACGTTAGGAACTAATAGTTCATGATATATTTAGTGTCAGATATCCTCGATTATTTCTGCAAATTAAATAGAGACAACGCAGTAAATTTTTGATGCTTATAGATATCATCCAGAAACAATCTAGTAACTGTGTCTCATGCGAATGTAGGTGTACTCATTATTTTATTTTGTTACAAAATACGCAACCTACCAATATTTTGAGATATTTATAGCCATCGTGAATCCTTTGTAGGTAGAGATTCGTAATTTGTTTCCTAGTTCTATAAATAAACATCCTTTGAAATTCGTTATTGTAATTCCTATACCTTCTTGGAATCCCGGAGAATTTGGCGCAATTCCAGATTTTAAAAATAATGTGTAAGTTGAAATAATCTACGCAATTTATGAAATCCTATCCAAGCAACCATTATTTGTTTCGTTTAATTTTAATTAAAAAGGAATATCTAAAATCTTTAATCCATTAACCTTTAAATTGGGCGAATTAAAATAAAATAATTGTCAAGAGTCATCACCTTGTAGATGCTAATTTTGTAACTAACATACATACATAATCACGGCTTTATCCCTTACGGGGTAGACAAGAGCCTAAGGTAACAAGACCTAAAGGCCACGCCTAGCACGATTGTGGGCGTATAGGTGAAAATGGGAATTAAAATAATGATGGGTTGCTCGCCACATCGCGCAAGCAATGATTCCCAAGATTTTCGCCCATTCCCTCGATGGGCTTTTACCATCTGCGTGGTAAGAGAAGCCACTGGCACATTCTATGTTCTTTCCCTGCTCCCAGACCAGCACGGAAGGAACTAAGTAACAAATAATGTTATTAAATCTTGTAACTAGATTTTTATTGGCTTCTGATGATCCAATCTACTTAAAATTTGTTACCATTCACAGAACTCCGACGATGCCTAAGCAATAATTAAGCACCATGAAAAATAAGAGTATTGTAACAGTTTAGTTACTTTTTTATCTCACTGCAAAACTGTTTGTTACCGGGAATACCAAGAATTTCTTCACAAAAATCACCGTCAAAATGCACAATTTATGCACGATTGTATTTATTGCCTCGTGCCTGGTTCTAGAGCAGTACCGACCCATTTCTTCAAGTGGGTGTCGTATAAAACCAATTGAGGGAGGGACATGGAGGCATGTGCTGTGAGAGTAAGCTCTCTATTGCTAATTACGAACTCCGGGTTCCAGGCAGTCCCAGCACTGCGGTGTGGAAGGCAAGGCGCAACTACCACACTATTTTCCCAAACAAGTTATAGTAAAGTTTCAGATCCTCAACAACGACTACGACTAGTCTGAATCGGTCCAACCGTACTCGAGATAAATGGGAACGTACGCCTGCGGACAAACACACAAACAACAAACAACCTATCAACCTAAACGCATATACCTTCTCCATTCCGTCGTGGGTAAAAACAGCTCCATATCTCGTACATTTAGTCCCCAGATTAGGCCGTGATGGTCATCCACAAAAGCGCCGGTTTCAGACGGTGTAAGCGGCGGCCTACAAGCGCCATAAGTTTTGACTGGCCGTTGTGACGTTGTAACGGCGTCACGGACAAAATTGTCGGTCGTTCTAAAAGAACAGCCCAAAGATTCGGGTCAGTGGGAAGCAATCTTCGACTCAGTCATTCCACGAATCGATGAACAAGGGTCGAGGATCTTCTGTAATTTTATAACTGTGTTTCGGCCGGCCTGACTCGCTATGGAGGTGAAGTTAGCTCCATACACTTGAATTGATTTACACCGACAGTTTTTTTTTTGCAAAATGGTATTGCGTTTTTAGCACACGCTGAAACTGGTACCCGTTGCCGGAACATAGCCCGCCTAGTGTGTCTCTTGTTTTTTTTCTTTCTTCTTTAGTCTTGAATCTGTTGTCAACTTAACTTCTATCTGCTTATGTTTTGGTAATAAATGTTTTTTATTTATTTATTTATTTGACAAAGATCACGTCTATCCAATCAACATTGCCAGATTTTAACGTATCAGAAATTGTGTAATCAGGTATAGATAATGACGTAACATTCTATTCCGAAAAATATTTATCTGAAAATAACTTAAGTAAAATACTCGACCGGGTAGGGAAGTAGTGTGAGAATCAATTTAGTACGAGAAAATATAATAATGCGCTACGTCTACTGGAACTGGATGCCTTCATTTTCTATTGTGCTGTCCCAGTTGTGAAAGTTTGGATTATTCAACTAACTGTTGGCAATGGCGTGACAGCCTGTCTCGGAAAATAATCATTCTATGTTATATTCAACAGGCATATTTGATTTAAAGGGTTTTTTTTCCAATGAACTGAGACTTTTTCACAAAATTTGCTAATCTGCGACTTCAACCGAGCTACGCGTAGCAATCACGCGTTTTGATGTCAGTGTAACAAGGTCGAATCGTTAATTAGAATAAAATAAAATGAAATGAAATGAAAACTGAAATTTATAAGTACGTTGATGATTTTATTTTTGACATGAACAAAAACATACCACTGTGCAAGACAGCCAAAGTCTGCATTACAGGCAACAATTTTTTGTTCATTGAAATGGACCTCCGCAAAATAACGTCAGGTCCAAAAAAAATGTTTTATTTTTGTTATTTCATTTTAATGTTGAAATTATCATTGTATTTTACGGTGATATAACTTAATACTATTTGTGAATTTGTTATGTATTAATACATAGTATAAAACAAAGTCTCTTGCCGCTGTCTGCCTGTCTGTCCCTATGTATGGATGATCTTTAAAACTACGCAACGGATTTTGATGCGGTTTTTTTAATAGATAGAGTGATTCAAGAGAGAGGTATATATGTATAATTATACGCAAACGAAGTCACGGGCAGAAGCTAGTACATGGAATAAACGAAAATCAACTAAATGAACCCCACTAACGCCAGATTCAACACTACCCTTCCTACTGACAATATGAAAAAACCCCAACCTTTCATCGCTCGACTTTGTCGCTGAAAATTATGCAAAAATATCTTCTAGAAATATAAGAGCAATTAAAGCAGTCGTTCCTTTCACAGTTAAAAGCTCATAAGGCAACTTTATAATGTCGTTAAGCTCTGTGGAAGTTGAGGAAACGCTTCATTTGCGTTTTATTTTTTGCACGAGTACCTTTATACTTTTATATCCTCACTGGTTAAAGTAGATAATATTCGTGGAAATTGTTATTTTCGTCGCTAGAACGGATTTTTGTCGTCCCACTACCGATCTACTTTAATATTTTGTTTCGTGAATATCACTATCAATTTTGTACTTTCCATGGAATTTTCTTATTACCAATACACACAAAAATCACGTTTTTATCCCTTAAAGGTTAACCCTGGGGAAACAATACCTAAAGGCCACGCTTAGCGTGATTGTGGGCGTATAGGTAGGTGGAAAGAGGAATCAAAATAGTGATGTGTACTAGCCGCATCATCTGCGTGGAAAAGAAGCAACGGTACATTCTATGTACTATCAAATGACTACCCACCTGCTATGGGTGGTGTAGGGGTATAGCACGCGTCACGGAATGACGAGGATCCGGGTTCGATTCCCGGCCATAGCTTTACTTTTCGGATTTTTCTGTGTTCTAATTTTCACTGACGTTTAGAAATTTGGTACATTCTATGTTTTTTCTTTGTCTACTTTTATACGTGAGTTATCCGTTTGTGTAACTATGATTGAGTAACACGGTAGTTTCATGTTGACCGTAGGAATCATGTTTTATGTGGCTAGCAACCCATCACTATTTTGATTCCTCTTTGCACGTATACGCCCACAATCGCGTTAGCGACACATTAAGTATTGTTACTTAGGTTCTGTCTACCCTTGAGTGGATAAAGACATAATGTATGTATTGAGGAATTAAGGTCCGACCACACTGCTACGTATACGCAGTGACGTGTCGTAAGCGTCACGTTTTCTCACCGCGTAAACGCACCGTCAACGTCTTTTACGCACCGGTGTGATCGCACCTTTATTGAGTGTTCTATACCTATAAATATTGATCGAACCATAATAAATGTAATAAATGAGACAGTTCATCCGTTCGTAAGTAACTTAAGACTACCTTCACGTAAGCCTATATTGAACACTGTTGCGCCGCATAAAACCTACAGACACGTGGCAAAATTCAATAAAACCAAGAAACCGCGTGTAAAGACCTATTATTTGTTCCCGCATCTATCGTATTACGATCGAATCTAATCAGATTATCTGGATATATATCTCCCATTTATCCAGGCTCGTAAATAAAAGGGAACATTTCCCTTGAGCTATTGGTTGGAATCTATTTATTGGTTTTTATTATATAGCATTAAACTGCTTGTTCTGTAGGTTAGCCATAAATCGTGGTTTGTCTGGCACTGAATTGTTACTAGTGTCGATAGTTCACGTCACTCGGTCGTAATTTTTTTACACGACTTACTGCTATGAAACCATTTTTGTGTGTATGCATTTGGGTAGATTTTTGGAATTGTAATTTGTGTGTAAAAAATAGGTACATGTGTGTGTGTGTCTGTGGCATCATACCTCTCAAGTCGATGGACAGATTTCAATGCGGTTTTTTTCATTCGAAAGCCAATTTTCTTGCGGTGGTTCGTAGCCATGTTTGGTAAAAATCGGTCCAGCAGTTAGAAGAATATCAGCTCTTTTCAAAAGTCATTTAAGGCATTTTTTGGCAAAATTTTTATTTTTATTTTTATTTACTGTTTGATTACTCGATTAATGTGTGAGGGTTGTAAAATTAACTGTGTTTCACAACGTATGCGATCACCAAAAATCTCATGATAAAATTTCGACAGACTGAGTTACGAGGCCGGGATTCGAACCCTGTAAGCTTGTTGATATATTATACCTATTTTTAACCATCTCCCTGACGTTGCAACCTATGTATGTGGATCGTTCTATCCATCTCGAAGCTTAATAGGTCATATACCTACATATTTAGACGCTAAAGAGGTCAATTAACTAAGCAACGGAAAAAAATCTACCAAGTAAGGGTTGCAACACTTACTTATAAAACTTGGTTGTATTCATAAACTTTACTATACTAAAACTTGTTGAACGTTATAATACACAATCATTCGACAGCTATGAAAAGTTTTCCCAAAGTTCTAAAGCCTCTGGGTATGCCTACGCATGTCCATCCCTAAATAATTTGAGTTTCTAAACTTACTTAATATCATGATTATCTCCTACAAACAACGCGTATAATTTCCTCTAAAAATGTCTAGGTCAAAGTACTTTAAACAAAACCTAATGAGCCAGAAGGTACCTGATTGATTTTTTGAGAACTACCCTGTGCCTTTTAAAGAGTTTGTCGAGTAACGATTGAAAATGAGTAAGGTCTAGAAATGAAAACCATCTTGAACTCGCTCCACTATCAGACGTGCCAAGTAGGGCACAACTTCGAAAGTCACTAAATTTAGCTACGAATGGTTGGGTTGTAGCTAACGAAATACGATTGTCATTTATAGCTAACCGCTTGAATGAGTTCTCGCCCGCGCGGTGCAAGGACGCGGGGTGGGACGACTATGGGGGCTGAGAGAGGTGCGGGCGGCAGGCGAACTACCCGCCCGCACCTCTCTCGGTCCCCTTTGTCGTCCTACCCCGCGCCCCTGTGCTGCGCGGGGGAGAACTCATGTAAGCGGTCGGTCTATAAATAAGACATTGTGCTGAAATTTAAATGACCTTCCAAAGATGCCTTCAAAATTCCCGTGTTGAACTTTGCCTTGATTCCCTTCAGTGTTTATGAATTATCACTACTTAGTTTACAAGTCCTTTAGGGTGCGTAAATCGCCAAGACAAACAGTGTCGAAAACAAACAGCCCTAGCTTCTTGTTAACACGGTTTTACGGATACTAATCCTTAAAGTGTCGGTGCAATGCTTAGAATTGCTTGGAAGCATTTGTTTACGAAACGTTACGTTGTTTAGTTTGAAATGTCACCTATAAAGCTAATTAGGGTCGGCTGGAAGTCATGTTTGTATGTCGTATTTTGGGAATTAATTAATCACGTTTTTTTCGTTATAAAAACAGCGCACTGTAAAAATCTTATTGGAAAATTTACCATACGGCAATGAGAAAATAGAAGGATATTTCAACTTAAAAGAATGCAATTTTTTTATGGTATGACCTCACCTACTTACATGACAAAAAAAGTTTAAGACCTCCTAATGATCGTGAGAAGATGCCGCTCCTCTTCCTTAAATATGAAGTAGAATTAATAAACAAACACAAAAAAAATACCAATTTATTCTACTTTACTGGAGCAAATGTTATAGTAACAAACACATTGCACGGAAGAAGTAAATAAAAGCCAAGGCCTATTACGACTAGCATGATTAAAAAATCACGCGACATAGCAAAATTGGTTCCCAGGCTTGATGTATTACTGCATGATGTTCCATCAAAGGGCCCTTTGAATCTTTTTGCTAGTCTTTGTTTGTTATTTCAAGCCAGAAAGCCTGGTGTTGCCTTTATTCGTGATTTCTGTAAATGTAACGTCGGAACCGAAGCTAATAAATCTCTCGTTTCGCCATACAGATTTTGCCAAGCAGTACATATTTGAATGGAGATGTAATTATTTAAGATGAAGCTGAAAATATGTAACATTCGCGATAAGAAATTATACGGTTGTATAAAATAGTGCGGAAAAACCAAAATAGTAGTAGTACCTACTTACGAGTACTTCTCAAAAATGTCGAAGGATCAAACGCGTACGAAACTTGACGGATCACTGAGCATTTTTATGAACGTAACAGCTAGTTGGAATCAGAAGTAAAAATACATCAAATTTGCCAAAGAAAACCAATCAACCGCCGATCGTTTGAAGTGATAAAGTAAGTTCAATAATTTTGTGATGGACTTTTGATAGAATACTCACCATCCCTCTTCTAATTATTCGCATTTTTTTGGCAATGATGGTTTTTCCTAAGCGCTAGTAGCATCGAAATAGACGTGAAATGAGCCTTTTGCAGTTCACAAGTGCAAACAAAAAGTTACATTTATCACAATAACAAACAAATTCATATTCTGCTGTCAACTTGTCAACTATCTTACTCGCTAATCTTTCCTTGTTTTTCGGCGAGAACAGTAGAACATTACTGGTGCATGACTCGTATTTCATCTCAGCCCTCTAGGCAGGCAACGCATTCGCAATCCTTTGGTTTCTTTGGGTTCGCAGGTCTCCTATGGTGGCAAGTAATCATTTAAGCCATCAGATAACTCAATCGCGTGTTTGTCACCCTATTTTATTAAAACATTCACCGTCATTTATCGGTTGATCCTTTCACCTTTCATTCATGCTATACCTCCTGCCATTGCTAAGTAACGTATTAATCAATAAAGCCCGCACAAGTCAAGCAGCCCCAACTCATCGAGAGGCAGGTACGACCAAAGCTGAGTGCATTTTTAACTGTGTTACAAGTTATTCTGCAAATAAAATGTAAGATTAGCTAAGACATACAAGACCAGCGTTTACTTGCTTTGCTAGCCTTATTATTTGCTAGCTAGGTCCATGTATGTATCGGCTTGAATTAGGAACAAGAACTTGTCCAGCCTATTATACCTCCAACTGCTGGGAATGAGAGGACTTGAAATATCACGCGGATTTAGAGGGGATTGAGACGTGACACACACCATCGAATCGCCTTACAGGTGTGTGCGAGTTACTTCACAGCGTTTTTCCTCACCAAAAATCTCATGGTATGCTCTCCAGATAAAAACTCAGAGGTTCGAGACCCAGATTCGAACCCACTGTACTATGATTCATATTGGTCAAATCACTGGGCTACCATAGGTCTCAGAATGATGGGGCATGGAATTTCACGCGAACTCAGTGTCGATTAAGAACGTCTCACACACAACTGAATTGTCTCACAGGTGTGTACGAGTTTCTCTAGATAAAACTCTAACACTACCCTCTGATTCATATTGGTCAAATCACTTAGCTATCACAGCTTTCTAAATAATGATACATCTTGTTAATACCTGCTGCAGTGAATAAATGATTATGATTGTGATTTTGTTCGTTCATAAACAGGATTTTAGACATCTTGCTATGTACACTGTGTACTTACAGAGCTGTACAATGTACGTGTACGATATCAGCACGTCTGTGTGTTGATCACTATATAGAATTAAGTAATTCTCAGTGTATAATATTATAGAACATTCAACTTACAGTCGTCTCCTGGGTCTCTTAACACGCCAAGCGCGTAATGAACTTCTAGGTACTTATACCTACTCGTCGTACGTTCCTAGTGAAGACTGCATGTAGGCGAAGTTTAGCTAACTCGAGATGTATGTATGTATGTATGTAAACTCTTTATTGTGCAAAATAAACAAGACAAATACAATTGACAAACACTGAGATATATGCACAAAGGCGGACTTATCCCTTTGAGGGATCTCTTCCAGTCAACCTTTGAGTGGATGAAAGGAGTATTATAATTAGGGATGGACGAGTGAGTTTAAAAATTGCAAACACTGAGAGCCACAATACATAACTTTACCGAATATAATACATAAACTCCTAAAACCTACCAGTCAATAAACTACTTTATACTATCTATAATTGATTAATTGAGATGTTCACAGATTGCCCGCTTAGAAAGACGCCTTGTATCTATATTTTAAGAGGCACTAACCTTTCTTATTCTTTGATAGGTAGGGGAGGGAGGAACTATTGGTAGTGTCGTAACAATTAACCAAACCTATAGGTAAAAGGGTTCTTTTTGAAATAAGAATTAAGAATATACTGAAGAGTTAGAAATCAGCTGAAGATAGTGAAAACCGAGCGTTAAAAAAGTAATCAAGAAGATTAAAGAATAATATCCCTATTTATCACTATCACTACATAGTATAAAACAAAGTCGCTTTCCGCTGTTTGTCCGTCCCTATGTACACTTTGATCTTTAAAACTACGGTTTTTTTTAATAGGTAGAGTGATTCAGGGGAATGGTTTATATGTACAGTTCTACGCAGACGAAGTCGCGGGCAGAAGCTAGTACAATATAAAGTTGTACTATTCTCTTAATATTATCTCTCCGCAAATTTAGTTTTTTTTTAGATCAGAGGTCAGTTATATGAAAAGCGAAGTTTGCGGATAGAAACACTGAACCAGTCCTTTAACAGACGGGCAAAGGGCGAAGGCTATTTATAATTCCATTACCTCATAAGAAAACCTTAAAAACGAGCAAACCGGGCGTCTGTTGTTAACTTCTTCATCAATCAATACTGCGATATCGGATCCGATGTTCTATTAATTCCTCGACCGGCTAAGCAATTGTTTTCGTCCAGAATGCCCTCGAGGCGGACTCCTGAATCCTTAAGTACGTTAGTCCTGCCCATATCTTCTTACCTTTTCCGGCACGTGTAGATATTAAACGAAATTTTGCGGGATCATTTACGTCGACGATGTTTTTGGAATACTAAAGCGGCATAGTGCCATCAAGTTAAGCACTAGATTAGAACCTACGCTTGTTTTTGTGACATGTTTTTGGGATTCCGCGTCTCAAAGGGAAATAAGAAAGAAAGAAAGAAAGAAAAAATATTTATTACCACTAACAATCATAAAAAAAAACATCAAAACACAAAAATAAAAATAAAAGGATTAGTGGTAAATGGTTCGGCGTCAGCAAATGCTGCCAGTGCCAGCTCGCACGAGCGACACCCTCAGCGTAAGCCTCATAGGAGTACCTTTGTCGTCGGTCGGTTTGTCTGTTAAAACATTTTAACTCGACTACGGCAAAGCCTCAGGGTTACGATTTTGACAGGTATGTTCATCTGTTCCCTCATAGCTCCTAAACTACATATCAGAACAAGACAAATGAGATATCGTTAGAAGCGTCTTAATCGTCTGCTATTGTGGCTATACGGCGTGTCACTAAATCTATTGTAGAGCCCAGTAGCGGGCATAAAATACTCTGTTGATAAAAAAATGCATTATTAGCATTTGCTTGTGACTTTCTCCGTATTCATTCGCATTTCAGCCATATTTTAACGCAGTACATTGAAACACAAAAACAGTTGAAATACCTAATAAAAAAGTAGAAAACTAAAACCCAACTACGATAAAAAACGACGTCACGCTGGAAAAGTATAATACAAGATTAGAGAGAGATAGAGACATATTCAAACTTGAAAAAGCCGCAGTTACACGTTACATAGATACCCACCATCCCACTCCCGCTGATACGACATCCTGAACAACGCTTGTAAAAAATTTACGGTAGGTATATCTATGTTACGTGTGACTACGGCTTTTTCTAGCCTGAATATTTTATATGTCTCTACATCTTTCTTAAATCTTGTTTCATACTTTTTAGCGTCGTTTTTTGTCGTAGTTAGGTTTTAGTTTTCTACTTTTTTATTCTTAGTAGAAGCAACACATGTTGAAATACATCATTAAATTTTATGCCTGCGGGCAATAGAACCTGTAAAAAAGTAACCAAAATATAAGCCTTATATTTACTTCTCAAGTAAATCAAAACCTATGGCGTATTCGTACTTTGTTGATCTAGAATTCTAAAATTTGGTTAAAAGCAAGGTCTCACGGCACAAGTGGCAGAAAAATTGGATTCCAATTCTAAACATACATTTTCAGTTTGAGAATCAACCAGATCTGTGCAGAAGTGTTTGAGTTTATAAATTCCAATGCCTATTTAGTGTTATATTGTTAGATACAAAACACACGGTGGGAAAATGAGACTCAGGATTACCTAATTATGTTTAAGAAACAGCGTGTAGGTTTACTAATTAAGCAATCAAGCCATTAAGTCGTGACACGAGTAGCTATGTACTTTTAAGCTCAAGAATATAGTAAATAATCATATTTCAGAATAAACAGAGAAAGATAATAATGAGAGCAAAATTTTCGTATCAAAAATTAAATAGAATACATAATATTTAATTGAATCAAGCGTTAATTTGTGGAGGTCCATTTCATTAAACAAAGAACATTTACCTTTCTACTCCGCTACTTATACGTAAAGTACGTAAGTAGCGGAGTAGCAAGGTAAACGTTCTTTGTTCATTACAATACATAGTAAAGAAAACGATTTAAGTATTAGCTGCGCAGATTTTCTTTATACTTAATCATTTTTATAACCTCCTGACACGTACGATATGTGGACTGTATGATAATGTCAGGAAAATGAAGGATAATCGATGGCAAGTGAGAAAACCAGGAAACTGAACTGCTTCTGTACTTTGGTATGTAACAACTGACTAATAAAAATGACAAGACTTCAAAAACAAAACGATTAGAATAAATTTAAAAAAGTATCAAAACTAAGGAGTTCCCTACAACTCCAACCTGCTGGGTAGGTACGTGCTTCCTCTCATGAAAGAGTTGGGCTACAGTAAAGTTCCCAGGCGGGCCCAGAGCGGTTCTTACTAGGATATTTCTTAGTCAACCAATTTTTTTCGTTTACTAAAACGGATCTTTTTTTACTTGATTCGAATCAAAATATAATCAAACGCAGCTATGTTCTGAATTCGAAACGTTCAGTAATGATAATTTACTAAACAGCTTTTAAAACGCAAAAGCATTGCTACTTAAAATGAAACTCATAACTATAACTTTTTCATTCATAAAATTATAAACAAACTCAATCATAGACCTAATCGAACAAATCTAATCCAGTGAACTAATTTTGAAATCCAAAGCGACGTTATGGGGAAAAGTTTTTGTTTACGATTTTGTTTGTTAGAAGAGACGTGACGCCATAGCCTTGTCGAGGAGTAGGATATTTTTCTACCTCTAAAAGCTTTTTCTGCCATGTTGTTTCTGAATGTTAATTCTTTTGCCGACCTTTTGATGACCGGATAGTACGTAGTGGTACTGAGCACGTATGAAGCTGGATGTTCCAGGTTTTGGTACTCGTAAAAACTATTACCGTAACCGGAGTAACTTTGATTTACGGGGTGACTTTAAAAAGTAGTTACAATGACGAAATCATTAATTTTTATTTGCGTTTACTGTTTCTAATCGATGTCTTCATCGGTCGCCTTTGCATCTTCATGCCAAACATTCACACAATATAGATTTTATAGAAATTTTAAAACGATCAAAGTACCCCAAAATTATCAAAGTCAACTCCAGTTAACGGTATATGTCCTTTGGGACGGGAACTATCTCATTACAAAATTCAGATTTCAATTTTGGACAGGTATTTACTTAGAAATACACACTTTTGTATCATCACTACATAGTATAAAACAAAGTCGCTTTCTCTGTCCCCATGTCCCTATGTCCCTATGTCCCTTTGTATGCTTATATCTTCAAAACTACTCAGCGGATTTTGATGCGGTTTTTTTTAATAGCTAAAGTGATTCAAGAGGAAGGTTTTTATGTATGATTCTACGCAGACGAAGTCGCGGGCAGAAGCTAGTTTATAATATTTGTGAATTTATGTCATCTGTCATGTCATGTTTAGGTAAGTAAGGTATTTGTAACTAAAAGTTTCGGGTAGACTGTATCACGTCCCTAAGAAAGTAAATGTTTTGTCTAAGCAAGTTTGAGACGCGTGTTGAATGCTTATTCAGATGCACGAGGAACATACGCACAATTACCCTCCTTTGTGTCGTTTAGTCGAGTAAGAAAACGAAAGTGTATACCTGTTTGTATTTATGCCTCAATCTTTAGCAGGGCCGGGAAAGTTCGACTGATCTTTGTCTATTTAGTTTATTTGACGAGAGCGTAGGTCTAGAGCCATTTCATCTGCTGCGGGCACGGCATGAATATAATTACGGGGAACTTGTATTATGCTCTGCGAAATTGATCCCGTATTTCCAAACGTTGTCAAGCATCTGGTGTTATCAAGTTTGTAGTATACTAGCTGTTACCGGCGACTTCCTCCGTAACAAATTACTATTTGTTGGGAAGCTTCTTCTCTCCCATTAGGGACAGTTATTAGCATTCTGTTCGCAAAAAAAGCTTTACATACAAAACCAGCTTTTACTTTTCACATTGTGTTAAAAGTTCTTCGTCTTTTTGAGTCATTGCTAGCCTTGTGAAATTAGTAGATCATTATTGCAGTCATTTTTAGATACGTTAGGGCCAAATGCCTTGACAACAAGAGGAATTTGACTGGCCTTCATTATAAATTCAATCCACGGTCTTCAGGACAGCAATAACCGTACCTTCGGAATACCCATTAATAAACTTTTTGGATTCATTAATATCTCATGCGAATAGAATAAATTATTCCAATGGATTCTTTTTCAGATATTCGAGGAGTTTTGCATAATTGCCTGTTTTTACGGGCGAGTACCCGTGGTCGGATATAGAATAAATTTCACAAGTCAATTAACCAGTTTACTGTAAAAAACTTAAAAAAAGTATTGTTTAATCGACAGCAGTAAGTAATTTATTCCGTGTGAGTTCAGAAAAATCATTTTTCTGTGCATTTGTTTATTACACACAAGGTATGTTATCTGCCTAATTTTACGTCTCTATCTCTAATTGTCAAGGGTAAGTATGCGAAGTCTGCCAATCAAAGTATCTACTATTTTATAGGTAAGTTTAATTTTTTTTATCGAATACAGTACCCTCACTGCCCGCTTGTTTAAGAACTCGTATAAGATTCAATTAGTTTACTTTCTAAATATACATTGCCTGCAAATGACACTGTCATCTTATTTTAATACCCCACTAAGTAAAAGAAGAATAGAATGTTGCCCTAGGCTTGTAATGTGTACATCAGTATAGTCTGTTTCTTTTAAAATGACGAAAAGTACTTAAAACCAATATCTATTGTTCAATTGTTAACTTCAAGTGGGGTTGTAAAACCATTAGCGTTAGCTAAAAGTATACCGTGAACAAACAATCTTGATAGTTTTGATGTTGTTGGTCGGTATTACACTAGACGACGTGCGTTTCTAAAATAATAATTATATACTGTGTCAATATCACTTTTTCAATTTTTTTATAGTAGGTATAAGACATTTTTACCGGAGTGTTAGGCGCACTGTAATTGTATTTGGAAAACAATACACCTATTATACTTAAAAGGGTCCAGTTCAGGTAATATAATCATAATATCATATTTGAAATTATATTGAATGTTAGCCATAAGAATATGTAATATGTGTAAGTGATAATTTTTGTATATTAATAATCATATTTTAAATAAAAATTAAAATCTTTAATTTCAAAGATCCAGAAAGGTTGAGCTACTCCAGTACACATGCCATACTGCGGTCAGTTTTTTTGCGTCTCTTTGTTATTTTTTCCTTTCATATTCAGCAACAAAAGAAGTTGTAAAATCCCGCGTTAATTGCATTTTCGTCATTTTAAAAGAAACAGACTATACACATCTGAAAATAGAACTAAGAAAGCGTAGCGAGGTTGATAAGTGACATGGCCAAAACAATAAAACAAAAAGGGTGGAAGTGCACTAAAAAGTTGTATTACCCTAAGCCAGGACAAGCCTTAATTAAACAAGATCTAGAAGAAAACAAATGAAACAATGGGATCTTACAAAAAGGGTCTAAAGATACCATTTATCTTATTTCTATTACCACCCTTATTTCTGTTGATATATGAGGCAACGAGGATCAGTGCAATGATTTAGTATTACACTGCGACACAGCGCACACCAGTTTAGCCACTTTCACAACTTGTTTACTCTAAAAAAAGTAATTTTAAGTTTATATCATAAATAAGTAAATAAAATATCTTGGGTCAAATTAATACCAATTGACCCAACCCCAAATTAAGCAAAGCTTGTACTATGGGTATCGGGCAACGGATAAATATACTTCTATATTGTAGATAAATACATACAACATCCATGACTCGGACACAAACATTTGTAATCATCATACAACTGTCTGCCCCAACCGAGATTCGAACCCGGGACCTCTAGCTTCATAGTCAAGGTCACTAATCACTAGGCTATCCAGTCGTCCACATAATATACCGGGACAAGATGATGGAACGATTTGGAAGCGTTATGTAGGGGCTGTAATTTTGCTCGAACGAGAGTAGTAATAAAAAAAGGTCACGTCAAACACATCTATTCTAGTAGTAGTAATACAAACATAGGGTATTAGGCCAGATTACAACGGATCTTGAAGCATACGATTTAAAATAACGGAGACTACCAGCCCACGGTAGTGATGACACGACGATATGTAGTGTTAAGAAAGTGGTGAGAAAGAAACCAAACAGAAGAAAATTAATGACGTTTCTTCGCGGATAACTTACTTACTTTGAAGTTACGGTTATTAATGTAGTTTAATATCACAAAATAGTATTAATGTCTAACCCCCTTATTCATAAACGCTCTATAGGATTCTGCTAACTTAGCAATCGTTTGTCCTTATCTGAGAAAGGTAAATGTCAAAGTGACAGATAAAGACAAACGATTGTTAAGTTAGCAGAAGCCTATAGAGCGTTTATGAATAAGGGGGTAAGAATGGAATATCAATAAGTTGTAGACACTTTTCTATAGATTAGCCACCGTCAGTGAGAACTTTATTGATTGTTTCCATCGATAGATGAAAATCAAATAAACAACCTTTTGTCATTTGTGATTATTTTTCAAGCAGTTTTACCAACAGCGATATTGCTTGCAGTATTTTATCCCCTCGTACGCAAGACTGCCTCGCCTCCGAGTCAGGAATAAAAAACATTTATCACGAGGAATTGATTCAATCGCCACTTGTCTTCGCGTTTGGGGTTTGTTCGTATCACACACTCGTGTAACAAATGTATCGGGAATATTGTTTTATTTAACGTATAACTTGTGTTTTGTCAACATGTTGAGAGCTGAAAAATAAAAACACATCAAAATATTGTGCTTGACTTGAGTCACTGTTCATGCATATGCATACATTATTAATCACGTCTTCCATGCTGGTCTGGGAGCAAAGAAAAAACATAGAATGTACCAGTTGCTTCTTTTCCCGCGCAGATGGTAAAAGCCATCGAGGGATTGGGCGAAAATCTTAGGAATCATATTATAAGCGATGTGGCTAGCAACCCACCAATCACTGTTTTAATTCCATTTTCCACCCATACGCCCACAATCATGCTAACGTGGTCTTGTTATCTTAGGCTATATCTACCCCGTAAGGGATAAAGACGTGATTTATATATGTATGTATGTGTGTATTGATCCCTTAGATACGAGGTAAACAGAACCTAATGTAACAAAACCTAAAGGCGACGTTTAGCGTGATTGTAGGCGTATAGTCACTGTTATAGTCAATAAGTATCATAGAGCTAAAAATACTACAAAGGATATTTATCTTATCTTAATCTAGGAGTCCGTACGGATACACTCAATCATGGATATTTTGTGTAAACAAAGGATGTTTATTCATTATGTATTTTCTGGCTCAAATAACATTCAACAAGTTTAGTTCATTAACAATACACTGGGTATTAAATAAATAAATAAGTAAATGCTTGTATAAAATTAATGAAGGAAACTCAGTTGATAAACAAGATAACGTACATATACAATGGCGGAATCATCTCTGTAAGGGATCTCTACCAAGGTAACCTAAACTTTGAGTAGATAAGAGAAGCATTAAAACTAGAGAACTATTCAGGTTTCGATCACCTATATTATTTGTGGAGGTATGGCAAACTAATTCGGATACAAACAAAATAGAGTCGGGATTCCGCAACCAATCTTAATAATAAAAAATAATAGTGAAAATTTATAATTTATGATTAAATAGTCGTTCTTGCTAAATAACATTGAGAATAGGTTAAATTTTGTTCAATTTATAATAGCAGAAACACTATTTACTATAACACGTTACGACATGTTATTTCTGAAACAGTTACTAGTCTTTGAAAAGCATATAACAATAATGGAGGAAATAAATATTTTTTCAAAGCATTTTGTGTCTGTTACAATGTACTTTATGACGTGCTGGCTCATGACATGGACATAAAACGAACATGGCGTGATAAACGATTTTCTATAAAAGCAATCCCATCATCGTTAATAATAAAAAAAACGCTGTCCAATGTGCACTTATGATCTTTGTTTCAGAACAACCGCTTCATTGAAAACTTTACCCCCGAAAACTAGATCGCTTTATTGGGATATTCCTTTTGAATCACTATATCTATTAAAAAGAAACGCATCATAATCCGTTGCGTAGTTTAAAAGATTTAAGCATACATAGGAACAGACAGACAGACAGACAGACGGCGGAAAGCGACTTTGTTTTATACTATGTCACTACATAACTTCGCTTAGTTCACTTGTGTGCTACTTTCCGTTAATTTCTGTGTTATTGTTTTGAGTTTATGCGCAATAAACTGTTTACTAATACACATGCTTCACAAATCCGTCCCGTATTCCTTGTCAACATCATAAGAGGTTTCAACTACATTTTTCTAGACCCAATGATTCGGGGCTGGAAGTTGATGAGTCAGTCAGTCCTGACTTTTCTTATGAATTCAGAATATTTTCTTTTTATAATGCAGAAACAAGCTAATAAAAAAATGCGTAAGAAGTCGCTAGAAATAGCTAGCGTAATTAACAGCTCTCAAGTTTATTGTAACTTGCGTCTTTTTGTCAAAGAAGCTTTTGAATTTAGGTACAGTAATTGCTACGTTTACTAGAATCCAAGCAGTTAACCCTTCCGTACCTAATTACAGAAGCGTTTTGCACTATTTTACTGGAGTGGGCGTGAAATATTGAGGTAAAAACGGAGGGAGCTAGCAAACAGTACACAGTAGAAGAAGAACCTAATAATCTGATTATTGTTAAAGATCCATTTGCTACACTACCAATCTGTTTTATAACAACCAACCGTCAATCATCTGCTGTCATATAATTCTATCGCTATAGTAAAAATATTTTCCTACACACCGCGACTCTATATTATTCTACAGTAATCTTAGTAAAAAAATACAAATCATTTATTTCGGACAACACTTGGAACCATATTCGGTTAGTATAACAACTGTATAAGTTAGTTTGGCTCGTAGAGTGTCATGAAACGGTAAAGATTAGCCCAGTGCCGTACAGTCAAGAAATTTAATTAAAGGTATAATTGGAATATTGTAGAATAACATGGGCTACTTTTATCCCGGAAAACTGGATTATTTCCGCACGATAATGGTGTTTGCACACTAGTATTAAATGTAATAACACAATACACAATATCAATGAATGAGCAAACAAATGAGTCTGAAACGTTATTTTAAAGAGATTGTGTGAAGCAAGGCACCGGAATTCAAATTATTTATTCAGATCAGGATTGGATATTTGAGACCAGTCTTCTTACTATTTGGGTCGATATGAATGACAAGATACCTCGAGGTCGGTTTACCCGGATAAAGCAGCGAAGTCAGCCAAATTCACGGTAGTAAAACGTGCAACAGATAAAAACGGACAGCGACCATGCGGCTTACGTTTTATTATGGGTATATACCTACACTAGCTTTTTCTGCGACTTTGTACGCGTAGACTGTCTTTGATTGACATAGACTACTTTATCCCGAGTGTTGCGAACGCACCCATAGCGCCACTAGCGGTGCGAAGATTCAAACTTGGGCGGCGGTTAGAAGATTTAAAACTTTGACAGCTGTCATCGCGTCAACGGAATTAAATAAAGGATCGAACGCACCTCGAACGGTTCTATTATAAAATTGTACATAGTTCTAAAAGACCATTACCGTACAACGTTGCCGACATTTTGTCACAAGATTTTTTAATAAAAATTTTTTACATTGACATTGGCGAAGTTGTCGTCACTATAACGACTTGATACGCCACAAATAAAAAGAAGAAGAAGAAGAATAGTTCTAAAAAAAATTCTGAACCACACTGAAAATTAGAACACAGAAAAATTAGAAAAGTAAAGCTATGGCCGGGAATCCGGATCCTCGTCACTCCGTGACGCGTGCTATACCCCTTCACCACCCGTAGCAAGTCGGTAAGGCTTCGAATTTTTCTATCTGTTAGTAGTAGAATTTTTGTCGCTAAGAAGCGTCATCTGTTTTAAATGATGTGTCTGTACGCTTAGCGACAAAAATTCGCATAGTAATAAAATCACGTGACAGCTAGGAACAGATAGAAAAATTCGGAATTACTTAGGTATAATGAGTAGGGGGATAACCATAATGAACGGGTTTATAGCAAGAAATATTTTACATAATTATATTTTCTTTTGGCGATTTAAAAGCGTTAGACGTACAAATATATACTCAGGTGGGATATAAAAAACGGACAGGTTGCACTCCAGGAGTGCCTGCAGAAGTGAAAACTAAAAGTGCACAGCGCACTTCAAAAAGAAAAAAAAAATTGTAAAAAAGCTTTTCTTATACGAGATTTGAACCGCGGTCAACGGAGCGAACGCACTGTTATTCCACACCATATAAATACCACTAGGCCAAACGTAGCTTACGAGTGAGCGACGAAAACAACGTATGTATTATTACGACACTGCAGCAACACTTCCACAGTTTTACGTAAAAGTCTTACGTGGCGCGAGTTTACCATTTTTTACCCATCCCAAAAAAAGTGCTCAACGCCGCTAATGAAGTTTTCACTTCAAAAATCCAACCAAGCACTGTAATAATTGTAACGCCATAAATGCACACGTTTAGCTCATAAAACGAAAAGTTGATATTTATATAATTAAAGAATGCGATACGATGAGTGATATTGATATAAAATCACATAAAACTAGCCATAAACTGTGTGCTGCGCCACGAATGCAGTAACGATGCAATTTGCGAGATTCAATGACGGTTGTTGACTCGAGTTGCTCGAAACATTGGGACAAAGCTATTTGCCAGCACCTACTTAAGTTAACGAGGCGTTGTAAACGGGACTTACAAGTGTTAATATTAAAATTCATTCTCCTTTGTTGCTTTGGCAGTTATCAGACCGGATTGCTCGGAAAACGAAGGGTAGCTCAAATTGGTTGTTTGTAAGTTTGTTTTATGCTTCAATGAATACGGCGATTTTAATTATTAATTCGCAAGGTTCGTTTGTCTTCCAAGGCAGCAAAGAAAAAACAGAATGTACAGCCAAGGGCAAAAGTCAGTACAGCCATCATGTCAAATATATAAACGTCGATCGCGATGGAGATCGCAGGAATATCCATGTTCTGTCATTACTTTTCAACATTATTTTTAATCCTTCTGCTCCTATGTATCTTTTCGAGCGATTCAGCTACTTGGCTGCCGGTAGCCAGCATCGGCTACGGTCGAATGCTAATCTCCTGTTGGTCTGTCCTACTTCATCTTCCAAAACTTACTCCAAATACTTCACAGTGCACTCTGCTAGGCTGTGGAATCGGTTACCGACCTCCATCAGGCAGTCTGCCTCCGTGGCGTCGTTCAAGGAAGGCTTGAGGAAGATATGGCTCACACCATCTCCTTAGATATTGTATGTGTGTACTCTTATTGTATTTTGTATGTATGCATGTGGGTAATGATATTTAGTAGTTTTTATGTTTTGTTTATTGTACTTAGATTATGTAGGTACGCTCTATTGTGGCTTTCGCTATCTGGAATTTTAAACTGTAAGGTGAAGTAATCAAAAGCAGACATCTTGAATACTCATTTATTCTCTATCTTCCGTCTTACTCTAACACAGTCTTATTTTTAACTATAGCTATCTCTCTTGCCCTTAGGGCCCTTACATGCCCTTTAAAATTTCGAATTTAGTTTAACAAAAAAACTTAATTTAAATTTTACACCAATATATCCTTACATGTTCTACAATGGAAGTTCAATGTTAAGTTCATGATTTAATTTTTACAACAATTTGTATTAAAGAACTTTACTTGTTATTATTACAATTATTTTACTGTGTTTCCAATTTATTACTTTACAATGCAATCAATATGTATTTATTTATTTCTAATCGTTTTACAATATTTTCTTATGTACTTTATCTATCTTTAATTGTTAGTGTTAAATTACTTTTTAGTTACCTACTCATGTTACATTGTATTAATATATTTATAACTTCAATGCACAATTTTTGTTTACTTACATATTTAAATTTTATACTAATTGACCTAATTACCATTTATTTACCTTCACCACTTATATACAGTAATTACATGTAGATGTGATATACTACATAATTTCAAAAGAACTTAGAAAAAAAAAACTCACTTTGTCAGTCCCTCGTTTAATGCTCCTCTCATCTACTCAAAGGTTAATTGTTAGAGATCCCTTATAGGGATAAGTTCGCCTTTGTGCATATAATAATGTTTTTTTTTGTGAATTTTATCTGTTTCTTTATATTTGTACAATAAAGCATTTACTTACTTACTTACTTACTTAAATGTCACCGATCTTATTGTTTGTGATATAAAGATGTACAGAAGGTTTTGATGTCTTGGAAACGTCCATATATTTATGCCCTTGACTGTACCAGTTTCTTCTACCCTAGGGAATCTAGCTTTTAGCTCTTGTTATCTTTAGTTTCATCTACCCCATGAGGGATAAATACGTGATTTATGTATGTTTTGTATCAGCTTTTGTAGATATAGTAAGGACCACGTAAGTACTATTGTTATGAACAAATTACCAAAGTTAATATTATGGTTATTATTGTTTCCATTGTTTTTTCTTCTGACCTTTTAATTATTTTTTACATCTAAAACCATGGATTGTAATATGTCAATTTTGTCATAGGTTTTTAACTCAGTAGGTATTGAATGTAAGCTCAAAAATTATAACGTTATTTACTAACATAAAAACAAACGTTACCAAGATCATAACAATATTTACGTACAGCATAATAATAAAATGCATAATAAATATAGAATTCCCGATCATCACTCTTGGATGCTCGTCTAATTTAAAATGAAGTCCTAATGCGTATAAAACACTATGGTGTTTATGTTTTATTTAGTTTAATAAAACTCTAATTTCCCCCAAATCTCGTTTGAACCAAGTCGAATGCCCATTGACATGGCTGGTTTTATGCCAAAATAAACCAAACATACTTTAGTAGATAAGCAAATTGCCGCGGCCATGTTTCATCATAGCTGCCGCACGTACGTCACACCGACAGACGGCACTGTTGAATAACGCCATCACCACGGATTTGATTAATGTTGTTAATAGTAGATTGATGAATTTGAGTTAGTAAAGGATTGTTCGGATTTCGTCTGATCTGTTTACAAATTCAAAGATAAAGATTAAGACATATTTGATGGTAATTTCGTGTCTAATTAGGTACTAGGCTCAATCATGAATTTCTCAGAACTCGCAAAGATTCAGGTAACTGTCGTTCAATAATTTCAAGTAATTTAACAGATTTAGTCACTAATGATTCGTAACTTAAGTCAATTAACCGACGTCTAATTTGTTTATAGCAAGAACAAGACGTTACACCATGATACTGTTTAAGCTTTGCATCTTTCAAGACGTAAATATCAAATAAATCATAATTAAAAACGGTGGGCACGTTTCAGAACCGCCCCTTTATTAAAATAATGTTGGCAATAAAAAAGGAAGATGAACTCTTTCTCATATTAAAAACACTTTACCGGATAATATAATTTTATGTCTCGCGATCTTTCCCTTTTCTACTCGACACAATTTAAAGAAACACGCTTTTAAATAAACTGGAGCTGAAATGCGTACATACTAGGTTTCCTGGAATAGATAAAATGCTTGGGAAACGACTGTGCCCCTCCCTTGGCAAGTTTGGTAGCAGAATTATGTCCATGTGGGGACAGGAAATAAATTGTCCGCTATTCCTGTACATTTACACATGTGACGTTAGTGGATTAAGAATTAACTTTGGTAACTAAGTTTTTTGTAGCAAATTTTTACGTGAAAATTCCCACTTTTCGTTCAATTACTTTTTGACCTTTGATTTATATCTAAGTATCTAAAAAAAGTAATGGAAAAACCTCTGCTTAAAGTCTTTACCGGATTAATCTATTTCTGCCGTCTTCCAATATCAAAAATACTGATCCAGATTATTAAATTTAAAACGGGATGATCGTAGAAAAGTGGATTAGGTACTTAAACAGGTTTGCACTCTGCACAAAAACTTCACTTTGATCAACGTACATTTTCGATTCGACTGCCAAAAAGCATTGGAAATAAAACATCTCGACGTAAATAATAATTTTCCCGGCGTGCAAAATTTGTTCACATGTTTTCTAAAAATACACGATTTCTTATACTAAATTTAGCACGTGTGAGTTGAATACCGTTTGATTGGTTATCGACCACTGCGTGACTCGAATAAGGCTTGATTAGCTATCGAGAGTAATATCAGTGGAAAATTTCTTCAAGAAAGCTTTGGTACTACCCAGTAAAGAAAATGATGCTAATTACAACGTTATCCTACTATATAATATTATAAATGTGAAAGTTTGTGAGTATGGATGTTTGTTACTCTTTCTTGCCATAACGGCTGGACAGATCTGGATGAAATTTGGAACATACATAGATTATAGTCTGGAATAACACATAGGCTACTTTTTATCCCGGAAAATTGCGAAATTCCTGCGGGATAGCGATAAACGAATTCTGTGCAGACGAAGTTGCGGGCAACAGTTATCCTACTTCCTACTAATCCTACCAATATTATAAATGTGAAAGTTTGTGAGTATGGATGTTTGTTACTCTTTCTCGCCATAACGGCTGGACAGATCTGGATGAAATTTGAAACATACATAGATTATAGTCTGGAATAACACATAGGCTAGTTTTTATCCCGGAAAATTGCGAAATTCCTGCGGGATAGCGATAAACGAATTCTATGCAGACGAAGTTGCGGGCAACAGCTATCCTACTTCCTACTAATAATTATAAATGTGAAAGTTTGTGAGTATGGATGTTTGGATGTTTGTTACTCTTTCACGCCAGAACAGCTGGACAGATCTGGATGAAACTTGGAACATACATAGATTATAGTCTGGAATAACACATGGGCTACTTTTTATCCCGGAAAATTGCGAAATTCCTGCGGGATAGCGATAAACGAGTTCTATGCAGACGAAGTTGCGGGCAACAGCTAGTTACATTACGTGTGTCTTATTCAGGCAGAAACATACGATTTTCATTTCTGTACTTAAAGATTATTGCATTAATTATTATATTTTACTAACATAGTTTTAAGTCCAAGTGTTACTAACAAATTGTGGATATTTTTCTGAAATAAATTACTATTATAATTATTATAATGGGTCAAAGTATGATTGAGAGACAAACACAGTGCTAAAGCAGGACGAGGCTTGTTTACAGAGAAAAAAGATCCCGGCGAATTTTTTTAAGTCGGTCAAAAATACCCTCAGTGTCAAAATTTCCTGTGTGATGAAAATAAGAAACAAAGACACAATTTCGGAATTCCCATGGGGAAGTGAAGCCGCGTGGCTAAACTAGTTAAAAAAACGACTTGTTCTAAAATAGGATTTGTATAGCTAGGATTTTACGGTAGATTGCTGGGCATTAACTGAAAAGCTTACTAAGCTAGGCTATAAAGTCCTTGTTTAAAATTTAATGGGAAAGGACTACAAGAGAAAAAGCAAGTCCGTTTGCGTACTTGAATTAATTCAGGTTTGTTTTATAACTCACTAGTCTGCGGACGCATATTCATTCCATTGCAAAACACCCTATCACGTGGGAAATCCCAAAAATTCGTTCTTACACACACACCTACACACCTTACCTGCACACACACATAAATCGCGTCTTTATCCCTTACAGGGTAGACGTGCCAAAGGTAACAAGACCTAAAGCCACGTTTGCATGGTTGTGGGCGTATAGGTGGAAAGGGGCGTCAAGATGAGTTTACCACCGGGAAGAGAAGCAACTGATACATTCTATTTTTCTTTACCCCCAGACCAGCATGGATGTATGGATGGTTCTTAGTACGCCTGTACGGTATTTGCTTGTCGATTCGAAATGCAGGTTCCTTGCAGGTTCTTAGCCATGATTGGTAAAATAGCAGTTCGTAGAGTAGGTTCTATTCCAAAATTATGTAGTACCTAGTACCTAAGGCTTTTTTGACATATAGTTAAATTTTTCTTTATTTACATATTGCGGCAGTGTTGCCAGGTCTCCTGATTTTTCAGGATTTATTCTGAGTTTTGATTATGTCTACTGATCTACTGAATTTGCAATCGAATATACTGAATTTTATGAGTCTAATTTGAACCTAATAATGAATGATTCTGAGGTTTTGAGGAAATTTTATACCCACCTGTATGCCAAAAATGGAACTGGAACATAAGTTTCGTGTACCCATTTTTGGAATTAAGACGTGAATCCATGTATGTATGTATGTTATTTTATAATTTGAAAGGAAGACCATCTGGTTTGATATAAATAAGGTAGTAGGTAAGTATTTAGCTTAACTAATAATCATTTTATACATTATAAATCAGCATACCTATTAAAAACAAAATAATCAGAATAAATAAGAAGATTTGCTTTTAAGTAAGTTTTGTGACTTTTCTAGCATAAAATTTGATCTACCTACTGTTTTTTTTTTTAATCTTATTTTTAAGGTTTTACTTTTCTGACAATTCCTGATTGGACCTGGCAAAACTGGATTGCAGCGACTTACTGATCAAACTTCCTCCGGTTTACGATACTTTTAACAAATAATATAAGCACTAGCAATAATCCAGATAGCTGAAACTGGAAATCGGTCACGTCACGTCACAGTGGCGTTCTTGGGCGTGCTCAAGCATCCGTCTTCAGTATCTGTTTGATGTACGAGCCCATGGTTATTGACAAGTGATTTATCTGTGGAGTATTCACCTCGAACTATTGGGAGCGTTTTCTTGCTTATAGCGCAGTAATATGCTTGGGTGTGATTGGGTGAATAAACTTTTTGACACACATTTTGATGTCGATGTTTTGTGAATTAAAAATTTAACCCTCTAAGTACCTACAGAATAAAAAGAGGGTTATATTTTGTCCCATAAAATTGAAGTTCCAAATGTATGGTTTGCCATTATTTTCGTTAGTCATAAAGCGTTTTATTTTTGAAAGAGTAAGTTTTGTTTTTAATTGATTGCAAAATAACCTAACCTAACCTATTACATTCTGATATTTTTTCCTAGATTCCTGAAAAATGCACGTTTTATTGTGTTATGGCCAAAAACACTATGACTAACGATTATTATGACAAATTAAAATTATAGAACCAAAAAGGGCCCGAAGAAAAAGTCATGATTCCAACCCCGTCGTAAGTTTGGAGTCTTATAAATTCTATATAAGAAAAAAATTGTCTTAAATCATGTATAGTATTCCATATTAGGTTTCTTCAAAATCAAAAATGCAATAGAGCCTTTAAGTCGATTGACCTAATTACATGAGTACTGATTGATTGCTGGTATCTAGCAGAAAAGGTGGCAAAATGTGCTGTTCTTTTATGTACCTACGACAATTTATTAAGCTAGGCAGTCAAATCAACATTCAATTTCACGATTCAAAAATGTTTTCAAATGCTGAGTTAACTGAACAGATTCGAAGACTTCTTTCACCAATAGAAAGCTAAAACTGTCTCTGTTTAACGTAGGCTTTTAATCTAAGAAAAATTATCGGATTTCACAGGCCGCCGACAAAGGTTCGGGTTATAAAGTTAACATAATATAGTAACGGAACGAATAGGTAAGTAGTTATCTGAGCAACTTCTCTTCACCGGTCTAGTCATAACAATGTGTTGTTTGCCAAGCCACCTCCACAACCCAGCATGGGGGGAAAGATATCACAAACATTGCGGTCAAGTGGGAAATTCTAAGTAAATCCTGCGGAACACACATACGCGTGTCCAGAGGGTCTACTCCCAAGTCCGAAATTCTCAGTTCATATACCTCATACCTCTCACTATAATTTAACATAGGTGTGTTAAGGCAGGATTCGAATTTCGAATGCCGGATTTGAATATGTAAGACCAAGCCCGCCTCAAAGACGCGAATCATGAACGAATGTTTTATATTTTACAAAACGCTGAAGCACTTTTTTACTTATTCCCGGCATCGTAAAAGTTTTCTCAAGTAGACGCATCAAAGGCTATTGAACAAGCAAATACTCTTATATACGGAGCCTTGAATTATTTTCCATATTTTTACACAAGGATATTGATACGTAAGGCTTTCGAAAATAGAAATATCATTTTAAGTAACCAGGGCATTGCTTAGTCGTAAATAAAACAATTAACATAATTAATTAATCATAAATAAGACTAATGTAAATTTAAACTAAACTAAAATTAGGTAAAAAAAATATGGATTCCAAAATATCCCTGGAAGGCATGGATCCCAGGAGGCAGGCAGCGTTACAGGGTAGAATAGCCAGGCACAGGCGTTGACCGAAATAGCTGCCTGCCTTCTGGTCAATAACTAGGGTCACTTTCCAACAACTAGTACTACAAGCATGACAACAGTGTGTTATCTTTCTCCAACATTATAACCTAGCTTTTAGATACTTGGCGCTACCGATGTTTCATAACAGATAAGAGTCTGTTGTTAGAAGTCAATATAACGGCACCACAGCCACAAGGTACGCAATTTTCCTCTCAAACATTTCACTTATTACTTTCGAGATAGTTCAAGCATTTCAAGTGGGTCTTTACTACTTTAAACTTCGAAATAAGGAAAGTTTAAAATTTATATTAACACACTACGCGCGAGTTTCAGGAACCTGTGTTATTTTCGATGGAAAATTTAACAACTTATGTTGTAACGTTAGGTATTGTTAAATATTATGTAGTGTTAAAGTGCTCGAAAACTAGCAAATTTCAATAGCTTATTTATCGGAACTGAGGAAAGTGCAGGGCGAAGTAATTTTAAATTGTTAACGTTATGTGGCTCGTAAAGTACTGAATACATAAAAAAAAAACCAAACCCTGATGAGTTAAAAGTGAAATTAAAGCAATTTAAAACATAATGATTTAATGATAATGACAATTTCAAAACCTCAATCTCATATATAGATTAATTATTGTTATGGATTTAAAACTACAATTAAATTGTATCAATTTATTCAAAACAAATACCGCTGGTTTAAGAGTTTCTTGCATTTTGAAATCAATATTTAATTATAGCGAATAGATTTTTATACGTTAATTTTTATCTTAATATTTATTTATAAGGTATAATTAAATATTTTAAACCACAGCATAAGCTCAGAACTAACAAATACAAACATGGCAATGTCAACAACACAATTATAATTATACACAGCATTTATGGACACTGTTACTCTGATACTAATTTATAATTATTTCAACTTCGTAGGTACAATCTACTGACTGTCGTAGCTAACTAAAAGTATAGTTGAGTTAATATCAAAAATGAACACAAATAAGAAAGAAATACTATCTATGAGGATATCTTTCGAATATACGGCTTGAGAAATATCAGTGTTTTTCCTTGTTTTGCAAGCTTTGAGATAAACGCCAATTTAGCCAAGTTTATTGAATGAAAATGCAATACATTCACGAGCAAGCTCTTTTAAGATTTTTAAGTCTTAAATGTAGAAAATATAAAAATATAATTTTAGTTTAATGACAATCATCTTTTGAGATACTTTTTGAAACATCTTTTATCTTTTGAGTTAGAAAAAGAATGAGAGAGAGAGAGAGCTCCACTGAGAGTATACAATAGATCATCAGAAAGAAAACAGATAGGTTAAAACACTTTTGACAAACTAAGTAGAAAATTGTAACGAATTCCTAATCTTTGTTTATTATTTTTGTTTTGCTTACAAATTAGTGTCACGTAGTAATTTTGTACTTCTCGAATTAAAATACGGCCTTAGCCGTAGATAATGGTTAGTTGATAGTGTTTTGTTCTCTGCAATTCGATGATTAATACTGCGCATTTTTTTCTGACATAAAAGTTAGGTATAGCTAATACGGATTCCGTGAAAACTTCAAACTATTTTTAGTCTAGTAGAGTTTATTTATTTGGTATGATTCAAGTGGACACGCAAAACTCATCGAATAAGCGTTCGGTTACACTTTGTAGTATGGAACTCTGAAAATGTCTGTTGTAAAATTCTTCCTTGGCATTTCTTACTCTGCATTTCCAGTTCGTTACGAATTTGTGGCGAAATACACAAAAGTACGTACTTACCTCTAGTTGGGTGTGCCTTTATGATGTCAAATTGACATGTCTGCAGCGGGCAGCAATCATTTGAAAGGTTTGGCTGGAAATCAAAATCCGAATCGAGCTCAAACTTGGCTAAATGTGAGAGGAGTTTGGTCCAACAGTCAACAGTCTTTGCTTAACTGGGCCAATATAAAGGTTGTAATAGTTTGAAACTTTTTATTATTTTTTTATTATTACATTGTAATGTCATGTACATTCAAGTACAGTTAGTATTTTGCGAATCGCTACGCACCTGCGTTCCAGCCCAGAGAGTAACGCAGCCGATGAAAGGACATCTTGAGTACGAGTATCTGTAGCTTGGATAACATTGTACAGTAATTTTTTCATATAAACTTTTGGATTAGTGCAAGCAAGGTAAAGTTTGATGCCAGACAAAGGAAGGACACGCCCCAGATTTTCTTTGTCAAGTGGTTGAGTGGTTTTATGAAGAACAACCTTCACTAGACCACACGTTTGCCTTGACATTCCAACAAAGCTTACATCAAAACGACTCCAAGCAAAAAATTTACGATCACAAGAAATGGCTCCACCATTTTGGGAAATTTCGAAATTCGTTATTGCTGAGATCTAATAGTAATAATAGACTGATTTAAAGATTTCTAAACGACACATAAAATTATAACACAGAAAAATCCGTTAAGTAAAGCTATGGCCGGGAATCGCACCTTGTAAGATACAAGTGCAAACTCCCGTGGAACATCTGTTGCTCACCAGACACATTCAAACAGATGACGCTTGGCGACAAAAATTTGCATAGTAACAAGGTCACGTGACAGCTAGTAACCGAAGGCTTAACCACCTGCTATGGGTGGTGTAGGGGTCTTCAACGGAATGACGAGGATCCGGGTTCGATTCCCGGCCATAGCTACTTTTTGGATTTTTCTGTGTTCTAATTTTCAGTGTAGTTCACAAATTTAATTTCTAACGGTAAAACCCTAAAAGTGAACAAAAAATCAAAAAGTAAAAATTCTTGATTCATTTGAGATTTTAAGATCAAAAACGCACAGTTTCGTTTCCTGTGTAATATAATAATTTTTATGGGCAGAAATAACGCACGCCTATTTAATTTTATGACTCACGCTGTACCTAAGTAGCTCCGCTGCCCAATGATTTTAAAATTTAATTCAAATAAAGAGCGCTCCAATTCATACCATAGTCTAGTACTGCCGAGAAAAATTCTGGTTGAAATAATTCAAGGATGGTGGGAAAAATAAATAATTACCTATTCTAGATTCTTTGTGCAACAAATAAAATGTAAAACGAACACTACGGACAGATTTAAGGAAAACTTATATTGCTTTTGATTCAATGACCTCGAGAATCCAGTCAAAATATGTTAAGTACACAGCTCTAGCTGTACATGATTGGCTGAGCCGAGCATCTTATCTTATTACCTATCTTATCTTGTCTTACTATCTTAATCTTATCTTATCTTACTATCTTACTATATTATCTTATCTTATCTTACTAAAATTATAAAGGCGAAAGTTTGTAAGCTTCGATGTTTGGATGTTTGTTGCTCTTTCATGGCAAAACGGCTAACCCGGTTTTGTTGAAATTTAGTACAAAGATAATTACAGTTCCGGTGAAGGACATAGGATACTTTTTATCCCGGAAAATAGCATCCCGCGGGATAGCGATAAGCGAATTCACCGCAGTGTTTAATAAAATCAAAGACGAACAGCCTCCTGAATAAATAATGATGGAAAAACTTTTGTTCGACACACACAAGGCATTTGGAAACTTTCCACTGTTAACTTGTCTTGTTCCTGCGAATCTCGTTTACTTAGTCCTCGTGGAAATAATGAAGTAAGCGTTGAATTTTGGTTACAGGTGGTTTTGACCCGACCGCGCCAGAAGGAGGGTTATGCTTTTTGATTTATTGACCGAGCGAATCAAATCAAATCAAATCAAATCAAATCATTTATTGCACAGAAGTGAGTAAGAATAAATAAAGATGTAAAACTAAACATTGGTGCACATCACAACTCGCCAGGTACTGGCATGCAATATTCAAATAAGTAGGTACCTATATTAAACCTTAATTGACATAAGTAATTACATTATTATTTAACAGTCAAACTTACTACTATTAATTAAAGTATCTACAATATCATATTCATGTCAAATTCACTTTATTACTAATCATAATTTCTTGTTATTAATTGAAATAAACTATATATTATTATTATTATTATTATTATGATTATTATTATTATTATGTCAAACAATTTCCTCATCAATCATAAAGTCTTGCACAGAGTAGTAAGCTTTTTCAATCAGCATTTTATTTAAGCAGTTTGAATTTTGGGGTATTTTCGACATCTCTTATAGCTTTAGGTAACTTGTTGTAAAGTTTAGGAGCCATCCCAAGAATTCCCTTTGAGAGTAGTGCACTCTTTGACGGAAATGATTTTATTTTGCCACAAAGTCTTGTACTGTTGAAAGTTTTAAACAGATCCAGGTTAGCTTTCACAAAATTAACAGTCTCATAGATGTACAGGCACGGCAACGTCATGATCTTTAGGCTTATAAAATGGGGTTTACATGACTCTACGGGTTTTAGATCACAGATAGCTCTTAGACACTTTTTTTGAGCTCTGAATGCCTGTTCTCTTTCTGTAGAATTTCCCCAGAAGATGACACCATATCTAAGCGTAGACGTGACATAAGCATGGTAAGCTGTCAACACAGCCGTTTTGTTAACAACTTTATTCAACATGTACAAGGCGTAAGAGTACTGACTAAGTTTTTTACATATGTTATCGATATGTGCTTTCCAGTTCATGTTACAGTCCACAAAGAGACCCAGAAACTTAGTTGTGTCAGTTTCGCATATGGATTGGCCCTTATATGAAACGTTTATGAGTGAACCACTATGTCCTCTAAATTGGAAATGCATTATTTTTGTTTTATCTAAATTGATCTTAAGGTTATTACAAGTAAGCCACCCTATAAGCACTTCCAGAGTAGTATTGATTTCAGCTTCCAATGATTTACCATCCAAGCCAGTAAACACAACAGTGCTGTCATCAGCAAATAGTACCATAGGGTGATCTGTAGTGCGAGGAAAATCATTAATGTAAATTATAAACAGAAGTGGGCCCAAGATACTACCTTGTGGTACCCCTTTAATGCTTACCTTTAGATCAGAGAAATAACTGGTATCAAATTTTGATCTACTGTAAAGTCTATTTATCTGTGTCATTTGCTTTCTGTTTTTCAAGTAAGATTCTATCAAACGATGAATGTTACCTCTAATTCCATATCTCTCCAATTTACTCAACAAAATATCGTGATCCACGCAATCGAACGCCTTGGTCATATCCATATACAAAACAGCGACATATTGTCTCTTGTCCATACCAATAGTTACAGCCTGAACCAAGTCAAAAACTGCCATATCTATAGACCTACCTCGACGGAAACCTTTTTGCTCACTGGCAAACAAACTATTATTTTCAAAATATTGATACAATCCATTGTGAATAACTCTTTCTATAATCTTTGATAAAACTGGGGTCAGTGCTATAGGTCTATGATTATTAATATCTTCCTTATTACCTTTCTTATGTACGGGCTTTATGATTGTTATTTTAAGTTTATCAGGAAAAATCCCGCCCTCAATGCATAAGTTTACTATATGGCTGATTACTGGTGCAATAATTATTGAAGACCCTTTAATGACTTTGGTAGTAATAGCATCATAACCTGCACTCAACGTATTTTTAAGTGACATAATTATTTTGTGTATGTCATCAGGAGAGGTGGGAAGCATAAACATAGAATTAAGGTTTTGTTTTATTTTATTAAATGTATTTGAATTCGGATTACCCCCATGACCAGAATCCTTTACATTAGCTAAATTTGTAAAGTAAGTATTGAATTCCTCAGCAATATCCTTGGGGTTGTATATTAAATTACCATCAACACTTATCCTAGAAATAGTTTCATTAGGAAGATTTTGCTTAGTTTTTTTTATTATATCCCAAGTTGTTTTAGTTTTATTCAAAGATGTTTGAATTCGGTAATCATTTTGAGCCTTTTGAGTCTTTTTCGCAATTTTTCGCAGTCTCTTAGAATAAAGCTTGAAATATTTTTTATCTTCATCGTTACATGTATGTCTGTATTTCCAGAGCAGCTGTCTTTTACGCTTGCAACATTTCTGTAGGCCTTTAGACATCCACTTCGGTTTTCTTATACTGTTCAGTCTTATTTTTACTAAAGGAAAACATAAATCATAAAAAAGTTTGAAATCTTCATAGAAACAATTATAAGCTTCATTACCATCATTTGCCATATAAACACTATTAAAACTTAGTTTGCCTATACATTGTAAGAATTTATCCATATTTTCATCACTATAGTCTCTTTTCATTATATACCAGTGTTGAAGTAAGCAAGTTCTTTTGACAGGACATGTAATCAGCTGTGCAGTGTGATCTGAAAGACCCAGATCTAACACTTCACATTTACTCTTGTTGATGTTGTAGAAAAAGTTGTCAATGCAAGTGTTGCTGCCTAATCGCGTGGGCTGCTTTATTCCTATTTTAAGATTATAGCTATGTAGTAGATTTTTAAAGTCATTTGATATCTTAGTTCTTTTAACGCGAACGAAGCGTCTCCGTTTCAGCTTTGGCAAAATTGCTTACGTAGGTGTGTCCGGCTGTCTGTGTATATAATTTATGTTCACCTATACAGGTCGTATTTGTCGGCCAATGCTCGTAAAATTTTGTGAGCTGCTACGACAATGATATATTCCAATTCTCCAACTCCTCGGTATGTAGATAATAATATTACATACATACATGCACAAATCACGTCTTTATCCCTTACGGGGTAGACAGAGCCCAAGGTAACAAGACCTACAGGCCACATTTAGCAAGATTGTGGGCGTATAGGTGGAATAATAATAATAATAATAATAATATACAGTCTTTTATTGTCACAATCATGCTAAACGTGGCCTTAAGGTTTTGTTACCTTAGGCTCTGTCTACCCCGTAAGGGATAAAGACGTGATATATGTATGTGTGTGTGTGTGTTTATTCCGAATTCGCTACAATATTTCATTGTTGTTGTTGTTGTTGTTGTTTTTATTATTAAATTGTCGCGTAATTCGGCGTGCCTCATGGCATAGACCTCCTCCGTGTATTGGAGGGTTTGGGCTATAGTTCCCACGCGCGCCCAGTGCGGATTGGGAACTTAACACACACCATTGAATTTCTTCGCAGATGTGTGCAAGGTTTCCTCACGGTGTTTTCCTTCACCGAAAAGCTCATGGCAAATTTCAAATGTAATTTTCGCACATAAATTCCGAAAAACTCAGAGGTGCGCGCGCCCGGGATTTGAACCCACGATGCTCTGCTTGAGAGGCCACAGGTCAAACCACTAGGCTACCACGGCTTTTTTGTGTAGATACCAGTAATCAAATTCTTTATTTGAAATAGTTCTTACAAACGGGGAACGGTTATAATAACTACCTATTTAGAAATAAAATATTCAGATTACTTTGATCGCATAAACTGTTTCGTCGTTTTTATTCAAACATAATTTCAATAATATAATTAACCGTTAAAACCTACGGCAGTTTTTCTATTTCTAGACAAACGATGTTGAGGGACGCATAAAAATAAATTGGATAAGCCAGAACAGTTTTTATTTTATCTTGCTTACAAAAGAATTTTTGTCTCGAAAATATACCAAATAAAATCTGATAAATGTAGTGAGTTACTGAAAACATTGCAAGTTAATGCCCGGTTTAAACTCAAGATAAATAGGTATTTTTACTAGACTGTACAGCACCAACATTGAAAAAAGCGTAAGTAAATCTGCTCACGTTTGTACGTTGTTGAAAAAATAACTCTAGCCCGAATACTGCAGTCTAGATGATTCAACCAATTTATATTGAGCTCTGGAAATGCACAAAAATGTTACTTGGACAGCGAGGTAAGTAGGCAGCGATGTTTATTACGGGTCCTGTGAGGCTGGTCGCTTTGAGCGCCATTTTATTTTGATTCAGTCAGCAGCAGTTCTGGTGTCGCTCTTAACACGTCTGTTGAACGACTGCTTGGTTAGTTCCCACGGTAAGCACCCAGCGTCAAAAAATGGTGACATTTTTGTCGAAGAAATTTAGTTTTCAGTTTAAATTTATAACACCATTGAAATACCAATGCAATGTAAAACAAGTGTATTCTTAATCTACAAAAAACATACATATACACATTTTCACATATCACGTCTTTATCCCTTACGGGGTAGACAGAGCCTAAGGTAGCAAGCTTACAGGCCACGTTTAGCAAGACAGTGAGCGTATAGGAGGAAAGTGGAATCAAAATAGTGATGGGTTGCTAGTCGCATCGCCTATCGCCTGTTACATGTTTCATATGATTTTCGCCCATTCCCTCGATGGGCTTTTACCATCTGCGCGGAAAAGAAGTAACTGGTAAATTCTATGTTTTTTCTTTACTCCAGACCAGCATGGAAGAAACGGATACTATCTCAAAAACAAGTCTCTTCTAAACCTACGCAATCTCCGGTGACAAAGGCCAATATAACTTTTATTATTTCGACTAACGAATCTGTAAAGTTTAAATGTCCCATTGCAGTTCGTGAGGATACACTTGGGGAACGCTACTGGGTCCGGTTGTGCCAACATCCACGATTTGCGGCATGTTGGACACTGTCCAGGCTTTAGCACGACAATGTAGCTGAAATGCAGTAGCAGAAATTTAATTTTACGTTATGTTACCTGCTTCCTCCCGACGAACACGGGAAACCAAAAAACCATATAAAAGTCGAGTTATTTTGGCCCAGGAATAAACTCTGACCTTTTTGGTTTAAAAGTTACCCTCTGTTGAATGATTTATGATTTAATAGCTGTTGCCCGCGACTTCGTCTGCAAAGAAATCGTTTGTCGCTATCCCGCGGGAACTACGCAATTCTCCGGAATAAAAAGTAGCTTATGTGTTATTTCAGACCATAATCTATTTTTGTTCCAAATTTCATTCATATCCGTGAAGATGTATTGGCGTGAAAGAGTAACAAACATCCATCCATCCATCCATACTTACAAACTTTCGCGTTTATAATATTAGTAGGATGATTTAGAAAAAAGTTCATGAACGTCATAGTAATCTGTAAGTAAGGAAGTTAAAAGTGAAACAACCGTTTTCCGCCTTCATAAAGACCGGGGATAATAATGACAGCGTCGGCTTTCTGCATTTTATTGTACTGTGGTGTAATGACACAAAAGAGTTTTCCGTTCAAAGAAAATGAACCTCTTGAGTTAACAACGTTTCGATGAAGAAATTAACATTATCGTGGCTTTGTTGTTTGCTTCTTTTTGTGTTCTAAGAGGCTTTTTAGTTTTTATACAATGCTGGAATAAAATTAAGGAGATCTTTTATTTATCTGACCAAAAACCAGTTTTTTTGTACTTTAATGTTACCATTTATTTCGAGTAGTAAAAATTGTATAGAATTTCCCGCGGGATAGCGATAAATGAATACTTTACAGACAAAGTTGCGGGCTACAGCCTCTCTATAACTTCTTTATAATATTATATTTATAGTAAACATTGATAAACGGATGGATAACTTTTACTTTACTCTGGGCGAAAATCTTAGGAATCATGTTATAGGCGATGCGGCTAGCAACCATTTTGATTCCCCTTTTCACCTAAATGCCCACAATCATGCTAAACTAGGCCTATAGGTCGTTACCGTAGGCTCCGTCTACCCCGTAAGGGATAAATACGTGATTTGTGTAACTTTACTTTGCAACTTTGCTATATACGGGCCCTTGTTCTTCGTACATAACCAAGTTACATTACTAGGACATTCTAAGGTAAAATTAAGACTATTTCTAAAGTAAAATAAAGATGTTTGCGGCGCCGAACCTAAAGCAAAATTAATACAAATTAATCATCTAACGTTGGTTTTACCAGTGCTGGTAACGTAACTTGGTTATGTACGAAGAACAAGCTGAATCTGTATAGTATTTAGCTACGCATGTATTTGTAATAGGAAAAAATCAGGGTGCGTCAACATTAAGTGCGGAATATTTTTACTGTTCTCAGACTAAATGTAGCGTGTAATTTAACGGCCTTGTTCAAGGAAACATTTCAACATAAAGAGGAATGGGACGGAGCAATAGATTCGCCCTTTTATTGGTTCAAAGACAGATGTCCTTATACTAGGCCAAGGAATTTAGCAAAGCGAGGGTTAACTAATATCAACAGCTTTAGATAGCGGAATTAAAACTTTCGTCTCCACATTCGTAATCAGATAAAAGATCAGCTAGTACCAAGTTGTTTATTTGAATTATATTTTTAAAATAAAGCGCCGTTCCGAGTTTATTCCTTTCCTTTTGTTTTGTTTGTTTCTTTTTCTGTTTTGGTTGTTATTATGTGGTGTTCAATAAAGAGTTATTGGATTGTATTGTATTTTTTACCATTGTTCGGTAATTAATGGTAGGTATATATAGTAGAAAGGTAAAATTTCTGGGTTTACTCAAAAAATATTTTGAGATTTTGAGAAAAACTGTTTTAGAGATTTTGCTCTGTCGAACACAATACATTTCAATGGTTTTAGAATTGTGTTTGGTCAAGTTAATCTTAGAAATGACAGCGTCGAAAATGATCTATGATTTCAGCTAAAGCTTTTAGAAAAAAGGTAAGAGAAAAGTTTTTTTTATGCATAAGTAAATCACCAGACCTGGGGTTTTACCATGACGACTTAATTGGATTCAATTCCGATTCAGTTTAAGTTCGCTCGCTGTCAGATCCATACTAAAAATCACAGCTAAAACCAGAATTGAGTCAGAATTGAATCGCATTAAGAAAGAAAGAAAGAAAATACATTTAATTGACGCATAGGACAACAGTCCCAACTAAAAATAAACAAAACAAAATAAAAGGGAAAAATAACAATAAGTGTGTCGCTGTCCAACGTCAAAAAGGTTGCAGCTCAGCATAATGTTGAGACGGGAGTCGCAACGCTGGTTTTCTGCCGTCATTAAGACGTCATGGTAAAAAAAGCCGTGGTAGCCTAGTGGTTTGCCCTGTGGCCTCTCAAGCAGAGGGTCGAGGGTCCGAGTCCCAGGCTCGCACCTCTGAACTTTCCGGAATCTATGTGCAAAATTACATTCGAAATTTATCTTGAGGTTTTCGCCGAAGGAATACATCGAAACCTGCACACATCTGCAAAGCAATTCAATGGTGTGTGACGTTCCCAATCCGCATTGGGGCCGCGTGGAAACTGTAGCCCAAGCTCTCTCATTCTGAGAGCAGGCCTGTGCCCAGCAGTGAAACGTATATAGGCTGGAGAAGACGTCGTGGTAAGGCTTCCTGATAAGTGAGCACCACCACCCATTAACTGAAAGCATCACCAACACTTGAGGATTGCCGATGCGTTGCAAGCCCAAAAGAATGAGAATGAGATAGAATTCCTCACGTGCCAGTAATTTCATCGGCTGTCTCACTCTCCACTCCAGAACACAGCACCGCAATAGATTGCAGACATCTTATTCATAACCTAATTTTACTGAGCGTCTGAAATTATTATTACACATAAACGGATAACTCACGTATAAAAAGTCGAGTGATGCTCGACATGTTTCGGACTATTTCGTAGTCCTTTTTCCAAGAGCGCTCGCCCCGGCGACGACCTTTACGACCTTGGCGACCTTTACGGAGTGACGTGATCAGTGTTGTGTGCTGCCCGACATTTGACAATAATAAAAATGACGATGAAAAAGAGGGTAGTTGTGCGCCGCTGTCAGTTGCGTCGAACAGCCGCGGGAGTAGAGCGCTGGCGCGCAGTGTTCGTGTCGCTGCCGCCGGGACGAGCGCTCTTGGAAAAAGGACTACGAAATAGTCCGAAACATGTCGAGCATCACTCGACTTTTTATACGTGAGTTATCCGTTTATGTGTAATAATGATTAAGTCTCACGGTAGTTTCATGTTGAAAGCGTCTGAAATTATACTAAACGCGAAAAAACTGTTTCATTCCAGAATTCAATTCAAATACCTGCAATAAAAAACTATTTCAAACCCCACAGAGACGTAAACAATCAACGCAAATTTAATTTATTTTCACAAAGCGGAAACTGCACAGAAGATACGGCATTTTCATAGTTAGTTTTTTAGTAGGGTGGCCAATTTTAATTTTAAATCAATGGGACATTCTCGCCATTATTTATGCATACATAACGAGAGGAAAAAGTAATGCACAATATAATAACGCTAAAACTTTGTTATTTTACTACACAGTGATACTTATCTTATTTCTAGATTAGATGGCAGCTGCAACTTGTTCTAATGGACTTCTCATTCAGGACAGTAAATAATTTCATATGGTTTTTGGCTTTTAATAACGATTGTTTCCTTTTCGATGTCTGATCACTATATGCTTAGATCTTTAAAACTACGCAACGGATTTTGATGTGGTTTTTTCAAATGTTTTTAATTTACAGATTGTTTCTCTCTACTGTTTTGTTAACAAACTGCTTAAATCTATAACTTCAGTTTTTTTATACACACATTGAAATATCAACGCCAAAACTCGTGCCCAAAGAAGACACTGTTGCGTTCATTTAAGTACCTACTCCTAAGTTTATTAACCGGAAAAACAAACGGCGTAGATTTATGCTCGCACTTAAATCTTGTGAATAACCTTTTAGCCCTTTCGCAAATAATTGCGGTCAGGTTAACGAGTTCCCTTTTCACATTTTTTTTAGTTGAAGTTTAGTCCTCGTAATTTATACTTTACTGCCAGCACTGTGAAACATTACGCTTTATTTTTAGCATTTTCGTTTTATTCATAAAATAAGTATGAAACTGATACAAGCGATTACGTGATCAATTAATATCCTAAAAGTATAAAATAAACGTTGATGGCATAATTATTTTTTGCATCACACGAAAGCGAGGGGATTATAAATAATTCTGTATTACGCAATTAATATCCGACTGAAATTTTAATCAAACGATAGTCAACTCTCATGAATAAATTTTATTTCACTGCCATGAAACCGCTGAAAGCAGGTTAACCAAGCCTCTCAACAAACGATAGGCTTTCTCAACAGATTGCCCCGTTGCCGCGATTGATAGGCTTGTGGTAGCGCGTGAGACGGCAATATACGTCCCACAACTGATAGCAGACAACCAGGTGGTCTACTACCAAGTTTGTAACGGTACATAGCGTATTTTACCGTTAATTTCACAAATATATGTTTGGGCGTTGCCCATAGTCAATTAATAATATTAGAATTATACAATTAATATATTATGTAAGCCTTTCCTTTTCCTTTTTATAAGGTGTATGGACTAAATAATAATTAAGCTGGAATTTCTGTACGAGGGTGATAACTGGATGAGTAGGAATGTACTAAATACTACATAAAGGCTGAGTAGACTACACAAGTAGTATATGACATCAAAATGTTCGATAATTGCGTAAACAGCATCGTAAGTGCTTCCTTGCAACTAGAATGAATTGACGTAATTTTCATTGATCGTGTTGTTTCATGTTGGTTGTATCTGAGGTGCATTCTATCTCTTTCACACACTGACTTAACTATAAGATAGGTATGTATGTTGTTGTTTGGTTACGATGCGAGACTCACGGAGAATAGCGAAATTCGACCTTATTGGGTAGAGCGTAAGGATCGTTCTTGTTCAAATGATGCACGAGACGCACGAGATGCACGAGACGCACGAGATGCACGAGATGCACGAGATGCACGAGACGCACGAGATGCACGAGACGCACGAGATGCACGAGATGCACGAGATGCACGAGACGCACGAGATGCACGAGACGCACGAGATGCACGAGACGCACGAGATGCACGAGACGCACGAGATGCACGAGATGCACGAGACGCACGAGATGCACGAGACGCACGAGACGCACGAGACGCACGAGACGCACGAGATGCAGATAATGGGTATAAATAGAACGGCTCTTCAGGGAATCAGGATTAGTGATTTTCGAAATTTCTTCAAGCGAGGTCTTGCTGTTGGAAGCGATATCGGTTCGCAGTTAATTTACTTTGACAAAGTTTAATTATTTAGGTTAATTATTTAACGTAGTTTAATTGTTTAATTAATTATTGTGCTTCGCAATCAGTGTTCGTGAACCAATTACCATACCAACCTCACCAGTATCCTTGATCCTTCCCTAATCCGATTTCTCTGCGGCCAGGACACCTTTAGCCGTCAGTATCATGATCGGTGCCCTGAGTCCGGGGTATCGGCAGAGAAATTACCTCCATCATCGTCATTGTCATGACGTTTGATTATTGGCCATGAATTCTGATTGTGTGTTCTAAATCTGTCACGCTTGAAGTAGGGACTTTACGGGACGAGGTTCCCGGCCCCAAGGCAACCTGGCGGTGTTAACAAAGCTTGGGGTTTAACGTCTTTCGGGACGGAGTCAGGCGTTGGGGATCGACCTGGCGCTCGTCTGCCGTATGGCAGTCGAGAAACTTCCCCCTAGCGTTATCAGGCTCTGTGTATCTGCTGGTCAGTGCATAGGACTGGTAGCGTTGGTCTCTATATCTATATATTTATTTATTCGCACAACTATCTCTCCGCCCTACTCCATTCGCAACCTGGTTTCGGCCAGCGGATGGGGTTATTACACATGGCGTAGGAAATAGGGTTAGGAACACACCGAGGATGCCACCTCAACCCCCTAGTTAGTTCAGATTAGTCACATTACACATCACGCAATTAATGTAAATGTGAGGTAACCATCACCTCTAGTTGTGAGATATACAAATGTAGCATAGGATTCTAATTAGACATGGTTAGGGTTCATAGGTTATTAGGGTGTACTATTTTCAGAGTTCCTGATTTACGCAGCTGTCACGGAGGAAATACTGAGTGAGTGATTTCTTTTGTTTTGTGTTACTTTGTTTGTGATATGTGAGCTTAGGCTGATATTATGCAGTGTTACTTATTCATTATGTCTGTATTCAGCGGTCATATGAATTACTTACTTTTGAATCATTTACTTTCACTAATTGTTGAATTTGCCTTGGCTGGATTGTTTTGAGGGTAGATTAATCAAAACCTCATTTGAAACCAATTTTATGTCGTCAAGACTCGCATGTAGTTGTTTTACCAAGATCGGGAAGCACTACAAATGCATTGAGAGTCATCACCACCATCATCATCTAAATTATGATCAATTAATAGTGGAAATGGAATCTGCTATCATCATCACACGATTAATTTACCTTGTGAAACTATTCTTTGCTATCGCAAAGTTACTACAATAACAGTGTACATGTTATTTATTAGACTTGTGAATTGAAGTCTTTATTAAAGTGAGTAATTTCATATCACTATTGAATCATGGACGGGGAGACCATACCTCATCCGGTAGCGCATTGGTTTGGCTAGTTGCCTATATCGAAGTACAGTATAAAGTCATACAGTAGTGAAATAATACTACTCGAAATCAAACTCAGACTTGCTGTTCTTTATTGAAGGGAACCCAAACTCATGCCTATTAAGGTCTACTGTGACGGTCGGGGATAAGGGGGGGAAATAAATAATATATCACATATCTTTTATAACTGTGTTTATAGCGTGCACTTCTATTTTCCACTGACAATCTGATTTTGTGTACATACTTACTTCCTAACAGCGGATTTCCTTAAGTTGATCACAAGTTGATCAGTATTTCAGCATAATGTCTAATAGACTAATTTACAGGTTATTTACATTCTGTTAGTTCCATGAAAGCACCTTTTATCTTAAAGTATAATTATCATAAATGCAAGCGCGTGTGTAGTAAAGTATTTTGTGTTTACATTCCATAGTTCTCCATGAAACTTTAATCATAACGTGTTTCCTTGCTACGCTATTAGTCATCGACTTACTTACTTTACCGTATAATACTATTATGACGAGCTTCATAATTTATTAGTTAATGTTCGACTTATTTCCATACTTGCCCAAATGATCACCTAACTATTATACTCTTACTTCATTAACTCTGCATACACTTTCTTCCAATCAGATAACATAATCGTCATTTCCTTTAGTCATCGTAAATTAAAATCCTTTAAGTAATGTGTTGCTAGCCGTCGCGTATATATGTTAGTTTTAATTTGTAGGTAGATCAATCTTTACTCGTCACTAAACGTTCCCAGGGTTACGTAGGATGCGGACACAACGAAGGGTATTTAATTTAAGTACTAGACGATGCACACACTAGACGATCACATGGCCATATCTTCAATATATCACGTATCACGACCAGTATAGTTTTGTTAGGCTTTCACGACATATATATTTTATTAGTAGGCGGCTTTATTTACCTTCTATATTAAGTACGCGTTGGATTGAGCTATAGGTAGCTTAGGTACGTTAGGCGTTATTAGAATTAATTCGAAATAAATTTAAATGTCAATTTTTTTAAATACATATTTTTAATATTTAATAAAATTTAGAGTAGGGGGGGGGGGATGTTTTGTTACAGTGGTTCGCGTGACCAGGATTTAGGATTATCTTAGGTCCTGGTTAATTTAGGTCGTATAGCAATACTCGTCAGCTGATAATACATAGCTCAATTTATTATTTCGTTATAATTCCTTATTGTAATAGGATGATACTTTTAGCTCGTATTTTATAAGTCTGTTAGTCTTTTAAACTTTCAACATAGGTAGGTTACCTAGGAATTGTCCAACAGTTGCTTTTTTATAAAAAGCAATTGTTGGACACAGTGTTGCCGTGTAATGGAAGAGTGAGAGTAAGGATTGGTATTTTTATAGGTTATTAAAATATATTATTAGCTGGATATAGTACAATAAAACAGTCACCTCTAGAATAAAATTTAATATTGACCTTTACGTAACTTTCTAAATTATTACTGTAGCATTTTATTTTCACAACACTTATTATAAGCATTCATAGTTAAAGTTCTGTTATGATATTTGATAGTCACTTTCGTCTCGATGTTTTCACATTCTCTTTGTTCACTTTGCACTTAACATTACCTTATCACTATTGACGTAAACTTTCATTGGTCCACTTCATTCCATAGTTCCATTGGTTCATGATATCGCTCATTCATTGCGTTCCGTGAAGATCTTTGCTATTTCTTATCCATTTCGCACCCTTACTTTTAGAATAAACAACATTAGTTGTAGATAGGATACTGCTATTTAACTAACAGCCATTCTTGCACTTCACGTTGTAAACTCTGTTCTTATTCGCAAAACTTTTAGGTTCACTTGTAGTTGATGTATGCACTTATATACCTATTACGTTCGGTCATTATTGGTGTAAATTTAATTTATCCACTTGCACTCTTACTTTAAACGACGTCCGTTGTAGGTAGGACACTGCTAGCAAACTAACAATAGTTAACATTTTACGTTGGTAGGATTATATTTTAAGGAACAATTACACTGTTGCGTTCGCCTTATTGAGTTGCCGAACTAGTCTCAAACTAGTTTAGCCAACAAAAATCTTGTATTTTTGCACTTACGTTATTTTAGGTTTATCTGATCTTAATCTAGGGGTCCTACGGTACAGTTTCACCCATTCGTGGATCTTTTGTGTAATTATTTTAGGTTTATTACTATTAGGATAGGTGCTTTCGATGTTTTTAGGTTGTGTTTTTTTTACTATCGTAGCATATTATGGTAATTTAATGTCCTTCTCTAATGTTGCCATAGGCTCTGTTTACCCCGTAGTGGTATAGACGTGACTTCCCGTGTGTGTATGTAATGTGTTTAAAGTGCATGTCGGATGCGGCGATAGACTTAGTGTATTTGCCCCGTTAATTGGAAGGATAGGTATAAGCCGGCCAAATATAGGTAGACTTTCGAATTATCGATTCGTTTAGGGTAGATTTCGGTTTGGTTAATGTGATGCCTACCTTCTTTATAAAAGTTGATTTAGGGTTCCCGGTGTAAATGTATATTTTTGTGACTTAAGTACGTGTTAGAATATCTAACTGCTTTGTAAACGAATTACTATTTTAGATGCATTATTAAATTAAAACTGAATGCTCATTTGACTGTAGGTAGATTTATGATTACAGTGTTTTGAATATCCAGATAGGGAATATTAAATTACTCTGATACTTTAATAGGTAACATTGCTTATAATGTACGCTAGATTTATAAGGTTGTAAAGTCGGGGGGGTGCATAGTTATCTTTGAATGATTTCCATTAGGTTAAGAATACTAGTAAGGTTTTTAAGGTTGCAAGGTCGGGGGGGTGTAATAAATACATTTGTTTTTAATTACAGTGATTATAGTAAGCTAGTGAACGGGGGTAGTGTTCTTGTGGGGAAAATTGATATTTTTAATAGGCTCTTTAGAGTAGTACGTGGCCGGGGCTTGATATTGAGGAACCCTTGTTATATTTGTCAGGAAATTTTACTACTAAGGCAGGCTCATGTGCTAATGCTAAGGCACTTAGGGTAGACAGAGACTGTGTAAAAATAAAGTATGTATGCGCAGTTATAGCAAACTGATTAAGTTTTCGAACAGAAGTAATGACTAGTATGTATGTCGTGTTTACAAAATAAAAATAGGAATGTTATAAAAATTGTGTTCGAAAATCGATGATGTTGGAATTACAGCTACAGTATGCAACTGCTGCGAGTTTTTATGTTTAGTGACAGTTGTACCTATCTCGGAGCATTTAGATTGATTTACTGTATTAGTGAATGTACTCTTGTTCATTTTGATTTTTCATTACGGTTGTATGAGCTTTGTAGGTGCCTGTGAATACTTGGCAATAGTAAGTTATGTGTGTTATGTTTATGGGGATATTTTAGTCAAAACATAAAAGTCATGTCATGGGGTTAATTAGGGTGCATTATTTTATTACATTGCGTAATAGTTGTAAGTGTGAGTTATAGTTTGTCTTTCTTAGGCCTCCCAACAAAGACTGAGGTTATCTAGAACTCTTACCATTTTCAGCTTTAAAATAAAACACAAGGTAGATATATCCATGATTGATAGATCTATGATATCATTAGGGAGGGGTATCAACTGATGACAAAGTTATATTATAATAGATTGATTCTATTTAGTGTAGGTAGGTATTACACCATGAGAAGGCAGGATGGCCACCGTTGGTCATAGGATTGTCTTTTTCAAATTTTGATTTAAAAATCGTAGTGTATAGTATATAAGTATAGTTCAGTTATTATTTCTCTGTAGGAGGTGTCGGTTGATAGGACACGATCATGTCATTGTTTATTCTGGTCTAAAGTCTACATTATATTGTAGAAATTTGGACAAAGGCAGACTTTAAGTAAGTTTATAGCTGGTATTGAAATGCTTTCTTGTCCATCATCGATGCTTTCCTTTCTTATTTTATGCTGTCAGTATCAATAAGAAATACACTGACTCTAAGCACGTATGTATTATGGTTGTTTCAAAGGTTGATTTTACTAAGAATTTGGTAGGTACTCGTAAGATCAGTAAATTAGGTATACAATATGGTGGGTAGGCCCGTTCAGGTGCCTTGGTAGGCGTCCTCTCAATTGAGAGGGGTTCTGTGCCCAGCCGTGGGACGTGAGTGGGCTGATGATGATGATTATGATTATGATTACAATGATGATGATAGAAATAATGATGGTAGGTAGGTATGTTAAGGAATGTGTATTACGTTCCTATAGATACAACTTCATAATTGTGCAAGCTTTTATTTATCTTGCAAATTTCATATGTTTGTTTGTTTGTTTATTTGTTGGGTCCTGTAGGTCGCGGCCAGTTCACTTTAGGCACTTGGTACTGACAACCGGATAGCCCAGTGGTTTGTGACCCTGACTATGAAGCTAGTGGTCCTGGGTTCGAATCCCGGTGGGGACAGACAGTTGTATGATGAATACGAATATTTGTGCCTGAGTCATGGATGTTGGACAATGTACAATTTTTGTAATTAAGTATGTCTATCTACATTATATAAGTATGTTGATCCGTTGCCTGATACCATAGTACAAGCTTTGCTTAGGTTAAGGCTGGGTGAATTGGTGTAATTTGTCCCAAGATATTTAATTTAATTTAATTTAATTTGTATGTATGTATGTTTGTGTGTAAATGAGTTGATTGCACAAATTATGGCCAAGTAAAGAATAAACTGTAAGAAAAGAATCTTCTATTAAAAATGTACTATTTTATTTGTTAATCCTGCCGCCAAGCAGCAGTACTACCGCTGCTGTGTTCAGCCGTAGGATAGTCGATAAAATTACTGGCACAACACACCAGGTATTTCACCCTGACTCACTGAACCGGTAACGCATCTGCAAATGCTTCGGTGTTGCAGATGTCCATGAGCAGTGATGGTTGCTTACTATCGAGTAACCCACTTATTAGTTTGTCTCTCTTGTTGTACATTTTAAGTAGGTGCCGAAAAGACTAGCTGCATCTTGCGACTTTTTCTGCAAAGAGTTTGTTTATCGCTAACCCGCAAAAATTACGTATGTTAAGGGATAAAAGGTACACGTTATTTCAGTCTATAATTTATCGTTAGTTATGTTAAATTTCATCCAGATTTATTCAGCCGTTCTGACGTGGAAATAGTGGGTAACATGCATTATTTCATACACCATACCAACTATACGCCCATACCAGTAATGCACACATACATTCTCACATACGTTAAGATTTATATTTTTATTAGTAGGTTAGTAAAATAGAATAAGATAGGGTAGAATAACATTTTGAAGTGATTTTATCAATTGACTAATGATTCACCGATTTCTACCTCCTTTCCACAAGTATGATTGATAGTAGATCACGCTTTGGTTCTAAATACGTAGCGGTTATTCATACTGTAGAAAGGTAAAATAGTTTATATCTAACTACCTAGTAGTGTACTTACAGCAGGTAGCTTCAGAGGTATTTGTATTGACAATGAAGTTTATGTATATTCATTAGTATGCAGGAGCTTCATATAATGTATCAGTTAAATTTTAAACTTATCAATGTGCAATTGTTACGGCTTTTCCTGGTTCCATACAATCCTATATTTAATAAACAAATATCATTGAAATTGGCCCAGCAGTTACTTGTTAGAGATTATAGATGCACAATTAGTGCTTTGTTTACGTCATGACTTTGGTAATACATACGGACCATCACGCTTCTTTCTCATAGGGGTAGATAGGACTTGCTACGATATGCCTTGTTTCACTTGCTACAATTCCAGAAGGATGATAATAATAATTTGAGCTTTAGTTCAATAGAATGTAGAAATCCCTGTCTTTTGTAATTAATACGAGTATGCTCTGTTTTGTTATTGTTAATTTGTCGTATGTTAAACATTTTTGTAGCCGAACATATTTCAAAAAAAAATAGGTTCCGTACATAAGTGTACTTATGTATGTATGTATGGGTGTATGTATGTAGTTAGGTTAGTGAATATAGCAATCCAGTGTTAATAGAGCCCGGTGCCTAAGTAAAACGAAGATAGTGTGAGGTCGTTTTATATTTATAGATTACGAAGACAGATAGACATGGAAACGTGTCTAGTGCAAGGTTATAGGTATGCAAGTACATGGTTAGGCTGGTATCTAGTGTTCACTATGAACGGTCGTATCTATGATAGTCCAGTGACAAAAGAGCCTGTCCTTAAGCAGAATATACGTAGTGTGGACTCATTTTATATTGGTTATTGGCATGTTAGCACATGTGTTGGGGATCTGGTAGGTCATTGCAGTCAGCCTCAGGTTTTGCTCTCCCTTCTCTTTTTCTATCAATTCCCGCGTATATTAAGGGCTAATACAAAGCAGGGCAGAATGACTGGTTAATATTTGATATTTTTAACTACAATTTTAGTGTGTCTGTTACGATACTAAGGTGGTAAACTAATGCTTGTCCTGAGATTATGACTCGATATAAATATGTACAAAAACTTAAAACTAATCGATAGGGGGCAACATTAGTACAGCACGGTCCGGCGCAGTTTGTAGAGGTGCTTAGAGCTTTCTTGAACTATGCTCGGTGTTATGATTAATAGTTCGTTTGACGTTCGCTAGGTGGCGCCGCGGTGCGTGAGCACATGTTTTAACAAATTATTTTAGCTACGCAAATTTTTAAAACTTTTATAGATTTTCCGATAATCAATAAATAGAGTACCTAATTACGGTGTGACCAACTAATGGACACACACACTTAAAACTCGACACTCGAGTTAACTTTACAATTTCGTTGTTTTCTTTTCGTGTAGAGTTATCATTCGCACTTATTTTCTGATTTCAGAAATAATTCTAAACATTTTACTATCGTTCAGTTCTTATTTACTATTGCGGTTGTTATTTAACGGTTTACCAAGTTAGCCTTACGATAGCGTAGACATTCATAGATATAAGTTGTGAATAGACGTAGTAACCGAATACGCAGATTTTCCTTTAAGGTACAGATAGTATGGAACTCTAAAAAAAAAAAAATGAGCACACTTAGTAGGAATCTACCACTCGCATTCAACTTTAAGATGTTGGCTTCCTTTGCATATTGTAATTCAATTCACACTTTATCGTTTAATTCTTGAGGAAATTTACTCTTTGATGACATTGTGTCAGTAAATTAACAGTATATCAAGTTGGCCTTTGCTATAGCGTAATCATTCGCAAATACAAAAAGCGAACATAATTAGTAACCCAGTATGTCAAATACTTAAGGTCGAGTTTTGTCTAACAAATATTGACTCAACACCGTGGCAGTGCGCTCGCATAAAAAAGGGAAGGGTAGTTTGATCAGACCGGCGCAGTACAGCGCATGCCTACCCTTATTTTAAATTATTAATATGGAATTGGAATTGTTTCGTTTATGATTTTCGATTGATAACTTACAGTAGGCTAATTTTAAACAAAATTAAAATACCTAGTTGTTCATTTTAAATGTACTTAATGCGTAGTGAAAATAGTTAAGTAAGCACTTTGAAAGTTAATATTATGAAAAGTTCGATACGTATTAACGTAAATTGTTGTATTTTGTTCATAGCGCCCTCTAGTGTGCATAGTTGATTATAGTGTAAATTCGGTTGGCGGTAACTTAAGTAGTAGGAATTTTGAATATTTTAGACAGATCATTGTCTTAACTAATTATCACAATATTATCCATCTACAAAGGATTCTACATGAATTTGTGTCAACTGTAGAAAGTAATGATTATTTCGACGTAAGAGGTACTTGCATAAGTATTACAATCACTTGTTCTTTTCGGTTCTTAATCTTATTCGTAAGTGCGTACAGCATATGCACGCATTACCTATCGGTTTCATACGTTAACTACCTATAGTCTGTCTGAGTTTATGATTGAGTTGGTGGTTATTTGGGTATAGTACTTAAGATATTTTAAATGTGTTTGTTCTGAATTTAATTAGGTACTGGAAATGTAGGTGAGTGCGGATGTCTTTATCTTAGCGATTATCTTTTCTGGATATATTTTACATTAACATTTCAGGATTAAATATTTTTCTTAAGTATTTAGTTAAGTCTATCCGATTGTTCAACGACATCGTCTAGGTTCTGCGCGGGCTTTGTGTGGGATGGAGACTTCACCTATTAATTTGCTCCGCGGGTTTTCTCACGTTACCCTGTTTGAATTCTGGAAGACTCTGGGGGGTGCGAACCCTGCCGCGAGTTGGGTCGCAGGCTAGAACACTGAGCTACCACGGGTTTAGTCTAGTTATAAGTCTTAGCTTTAAGATCATAGAATTAATGTATTAAGTTTACCATAAGGTTATGTTATGCTAATTATAGGATAGAGTAGATATAAGTGCGGGAAAATAATTTAAAGTTAGTAGATTTGACTGTGGAAGTGGAAAGCGATTGGCTCTTACAAACAAGTAAGATGGATGGATAAATTATTAAATTAAGTTAATTTGATTTAATTAGGATGAAAACGGTTGCCTTGCTACTCCGTAATATAGGGTGTTGGACGGCTTTGCCTGCGTGTTTTATATTTTCAATTTTCAAGTTGCGTGTCAGTGCGCATATTGCACAGACAAAGTTGTTTTGCACTTGTTGCGAAATGTGGTGATGTAATTGTTTTGTCCATTAGTATGAACCTTCGAAAAATAACGACTGATTCAGCCCGTTATATATATTCCACTTACGTCTAAGTTACCTGATAAAATTGCTGATTTGGTGTAGCTAGGTATGGAATTGCGATTGGAATGGGGAAGGAAGAACAAGGTTGTGTATTGATGTTATGTTGACTTCTTGACGAGACCGAAATGACGTTATGCTATAGTATGAGGGGCTGCAGCAACTTAGCAATTTTGGGGTTAATAAGGACGGTTTATTGGCATTTAACCCCTGAACAGCACACTACAAATGATTTTCCAGTGCGAATGGAGTTAGGTTAAGTCAAATTGACATCAGCTATGAGGCTGGCACCAGAATATCATTACTTTACATGTGGTGCAACCAAGCAGAAGCTAGGATGCAATGCTTAAATCTTCACACACTACACACTCACCGAAGGAATAGCGATTACTGTATTGAAGGGACCTTTCAAATGAGACTATTGATTAACGGATGGTTATGGCCCAACATCTATTAACGTAGTCTGGTTTTGGAAGGGATTTTTCCGGAATTTCCATATTCGGTCGATATGCAGGAGCAAGACTGGTATGGCGGGACTGGTCATACGTGCTACTAGAGCCGTGGATTGTTCTCACAAAACAGTCTCCCTATCTAAGACTAGACTGCCTTGTGAGGGTGATAATCGTTCATAATTATTTAGTCGTAAATTTGATGGGTTCAATTTTTGCTTTAGTTACTACCTTTCGGTTTAAATACACACCACACATTCCAAATACACTCATGGGAAAAATGCTATTAAATTAAGAGTGATCAATTTTGAAGGTTCATATATTTGTGAATACAAGAGAGTTTAACTGTTTACTTCAGTTTATCAGCTTGTCAGCTTTCCACTTGCGCAAACATTGGGGGGTGGTTGTAACGGTACATAGCGTATTTTACCGTTAATTTCACAAATATATGTTTGGGCGTTGCCCATAGTCAATTAATAATATTAGAATTATACAATTAATATATTATGTAAGCCTTTCCTTTTCCTTTTTATAAGGTGTATGGACTAAATAATAATTAAGCTGGAATTTCTGTACGAGGGTGATAACTGGATGAGTAGGAATGTACTAAATACTACATAAAGGCTGAGTAGACTACACAAGTAGTATATGACATCAAAATGTTCGATAATTGCGTAAACAGCATCGTAAGTGCTTCCTTGCAACTAGAATGAATTGACGTAATTTTCATTGATCGTGTTGTTTCATGTTGGTTGTATCTGAGGTGCATTCTATCTCTTTCACACACTGACTTAACTATAAGATAGGTATGTATGTTGTTGTTTGGTTACGATGCGAGACTCACGGAGAATAGCGAAATTCGACCTTATTGGGTAGAGCGTAAGGATCGTTCTTGTTCAAATGATGCACGAGACGCACGAGATGCACGAGACGCACGAGATGCACGAGATGCACGAGATGCACGAGACGCACGAGATGCACGAGACGCACGAGATGCACGAGATGCACGAGATGCACGAGACGCACGAGATGCACGAGACGCACGAGATGCACGAGACGCACGAGATGCACGAGACGCACGAGATGCACGAGATGCACGAGACGCACGAGATGCACGAGACGCACGAGACGCACGAGACGCACGAGACGCACGAGATGCAGATAATGGGTATAAATAGAACGGCTCTTCAGGGAATCAGGATTAGTGATTTTCGAAATTTCTTCAAGCGAGGTCTTGCTGTTGGAAGCGATATCGGTTCGCAGTTAATTTACTTTGACAAAGTTTAATTATTTAGGTTAATTATTTAACGTAGTTTAATTGTTTAATTAATTATTGTGCTTCGCAATCAGTGTTCGTGAACCAATTACCATACCAACCTCACCAGTATCCTTGATCCTTCCCTAATCCGATTTCTCTGCGGCCAGGACACCTTTAGCCGTCAGTATCATGATCGGTGCCCTGAGTCCGGGGTATCGGCAGAGAAATTACCTCCATCATCGTCATTGTCATGACGTTTGATTATTGGCCATGAATTCTGATTGTGTGTTCTAAATCTGTCACGCTTGAAGTAGGGACTTTACGGGACGAGGTTCCCGGCCCCAAGGCAACCTGGCGGTGTTAACAAAGCTTGGGGTTTAACGTCTTTCGGGACGGAGTCAGGCGTTGGGGATCGACCTGGCGCTCGTCTGCCGTATGGCAGTCGAGAAACTTCCCCCTAGCGTTATCAGGCTCTGTGTATCTGCTGGTCAGTGCATAGGACTGGTAGCGTTGGTCTCTATATCTATATATTTATTTATTCGCACAACTATCTCTCCGCCCTACTCCATTCGCAACCTGGTTTCGGCCAGCGGATGGGGTTATTACACATGGCGTAGGAAATAGGGTTAGGAACACACCGAGGATGCCACCTCAACCCCCTAGTTAGTTCAGATTAGTCACATTACACATCACGCAATTAATGTAAATGTGAGGTAACCATCACCTCTAGTTGTGAGATATACAAATGTAGCATAGGATTCTAATTAGACATGGTTAGGGTTCATAGGTTATTAGGGTGTACTATTTTCAGAGTTCCTGATTTACGCAGCTGTCACGGAGGAAATACTGAGTGAGTGATTTCTTTTGTTTTGTGTTACTTTGTTTGTGATATGTGAGCTTAGGCTGATATTATGCAGTGTTACTTATTCATTATGTCTGTATTCAGCGGTCATATGAATTACTTACTTTTGAATCATTTACTTTCACTAATTGTTGAATTTGCCTTGGCTGGATTGTTTTGAGGGTAGATTAATCAAAACCTCATTTGAAACCAATTTTATGTCGTCAAGACTCGCATGTAGTTGTTTTACCAAGATCGGGAAGCACTACAAATGCATTGAGAGTCATCACCACCATCATCATCTAAATTATGATCAATTAATAGTGGAAATGGAATCTGCTATCATCATCACACGATTAATTTACCTTGTGAAACTATTCTTTGCTATCGCAAAGTTACTACAATAACAGTGTACATGTTATTTATTAGACTTGTGAATTGAAGTCTTTATTAAAGTGAGTAATTTCATATCACTATTGAATCATGGACGGGGAGACCATACCTCATCCGGTAGCGCATTGGTTTGGCTAGTTGCCTATATCGAAGTACAGTATAAAGTCATACAGTAGTGAAATAATACTACTCGAAATCAAACTCAGACTTGCTGTTCTTTATTGAAGGGAACCCAAACTCATGCCTATTAAGGTCTACTGTGACGGTCGGGGATAAGGGGGGGAAATAAATAATATATCACATATCTTTTATAACTGTGTTTATAGCGTGCACTTCTATTTTCCACTGACAATCTGATTTTGTGTACATACTTACTTCCTAACAGCGGATTTCCTTAAGTTGATCACAAGTTGATCAGTATTTCAGCATAATGTCTAATAGACTAATTTACAGGTTATTTACATTCTGTTAGTTCCATGAAAGCACCTTTTATCTTAAAGTATAATTATCATAAATGCAAGCGCGTGTGTAGTAAAGTATTTTGTGTTTACATTCCATAGTTCTCCATGAAACTTTAATCATAACGTGTTTCCTTGCTACGCTATTAGTCATCGACTTACTTACTTTACCGTATAATACTATTATGACGAGCTTCATAATTTATTAGTTAATGTTCGACTTATTTCCATACTTGCCCAAATGATCACCTAACTATTATACTCTTACTTCATTAACTCTGCATACACTTTCTTCCAATCAGATAACATAATCGTCATTTCCTTTAGTCATCGTAAATTAAAATCCTTTAAGTAATGTGTTGCTAGCCGTCGCGTATATATGTTAGTTTTAATTTGTAGGTAGATCAATCTTTACTCGTCACTAAACGTTCCCAGGGTTACGTAGGATGCGGACACAACGAAGGGTATTTAATTTAAGTACTAGACGATGCACACACTAGACGATCACATGGCCATATCTTCAATATATCACGTATCACGACCAGTATAGTTTTGTTAGGCTTTCACGACATATATATTTTATTAGTAGGCGGCTTTATTTACCTTCTATATTAAGTACGCGTTGGATTGAGCTATAGGTAGCTTAGGTACGTTAGGCGTTATTAGAATTAATTCGAAATAAATTTAAATGTCAATTTTTTTAAATACATATTTTTAATATTTAATAAAATTTAGAGTAGGGGGGGGGGGATGTTTTGTTACAAGTTCTAAATTCAAAGTTCACGTTATATGTTATATCATCTCTCACATACTATGAGTGTGATCGGAATAGGATGGTACGAGTTTCAAATTTCTTTTCAGGATATAGATAGTGCTGGTATTTCTACATTGAAATTAAATTTTATTTTGCTACGTAGTGTTTGTAAAGGGAAGCTTTAGCGTTATTTTTAACCAATTTAAAAAAGAAGGATGTTAGAACGTACTTAGAGTAGTTCGTAGATATAGTAGTTTATTATTAATGGTAAGTTTATTTTGATTTTATATGTCTATAATATAAAGTACTTACTGTGTAGTCTAGAAGTACTTTTATAATGTAAAAATTGCAAAATTTGCAGTTCCTTCATAGAGTTTGATTTTGTATATTGTATCAAGGCAAATAATTGTTTGAGTTTGAGTTTTTTTACTTAGACTAACAGAAAATTCATCAAAACTGTTAAGTAGTTTTTTTTTTATTCGAAGTCGGTTTAACTTTAATTTAATTTATTTATTTATAAATTACTCTAGGTATAAGTGTAGTCTAGTTAATAAAAAATATGAAGTAAAAAAGAAGCAAGAAGTCGCGTCATAAATTAATGTCGATAATTAAAGATTTTTTGATGACATTTCTTTCTAAACGTTCGTTAGAATGAATTAGCATGCATTTGCGTACATTAAAGTTGTGATCGTGTTAAAAAGCTATGAACACTTTTCGCATAATTACAGCATTATTCAAATTCATTCAGAAGTTTAAACCAAACTCTGAAGCTAGCAGAAGTCTTCAATGTAATATTTTACGATGCAATGAAATATAAAACACAAAATGTTATTTCCCGTACGTTCACAATATGCAAATGTGGTGACCCTAGTCGTAGTGTAATGGCGAGGGACGAAGTGGCTTCCTACACCCAGAGAACACTGGCGACGCAAAATTAGATGGATATTTTTACGTACCGCGGGTCATTTTGCGGTGAATTTTTATTTTATTAAGCTTTCGTGTTTTGTTACCTGTAAGAATGGAATTAATTACTGTTTAGACAATAAAGAACATACAATGATAGAATTAAAAGAGGTTTGTGAAGCGGTTAATCCCCTTCGCCATTAACGTGACAACGCTAACTGCCCTACACTATAAGAGTTAAGAAGATTTTTATGATCATTATTTTCACCACTTTTATGGTCTTACACTTCACGCTGGAACGCCGCGGCGTAAGCTTTGCTGCTGGGCTGCAGGATAAGCAAGTAAGATGGTGAAAGCGAACCGGATAAGCCGTCAGCAATATTTATGCTATAAATAAATAAACAAGTAATAAATTTCTTTATTCGGGTAACTGGGACCCACAATTTGTTAGTTACAAATTGCTTATTGCTAATGTTAGTAAGTATAAAAGACATAGGTACACAAATCACTACTGCATGTGACGCACGTGATGCTATGATAATCAAGGATAGTGTTAGCTTTTAATAAATGAAATAATTGCAATGGTTCAGTCGTTCTAGAGATACACACATTTACATACATACACATTATATCACGTCTTTATCCCTTACGGGGTAGACAAAGCCTAAGGTAACAAAACCTTAAGGCCACGTTTAGCATGATTGTGGGCGTATAGGTGGAAAGGGGAATCAAAATAGTGATGGGTTGCTAGCCGCATCGCCTATTAGACGATTCCTAAGATTTTCGCCCATTCCCTCGATGGGCTTTTACCATCTGCGCGGAAAGAGAAGCAACTGGTACATTCTATGTTTTTTCTTTACTCCCAGACCAGCATGGAAGTTCTAGAGATAATCTGCGCAAAAACATGCAAACAAAAAGTTTACCTCTGAATGCTATGGATGAATATAGATCGGTAGAGACAATTTGTAATTTACCGAAAACATATTATGAAATCAAGTCATGTTAGTTGGTATTTTCGCGTTATTTAGTGTTTATTAGCAAATAACGAGGTTTTCATACGAATGGAATGTAATAAACGTGTTATCAGTCCCTGGACAGTTATTAAATAGTCTGGCAGCCAATAACGAAGTTTTTGGGTTATTACAATACATAATTTATTTTACGAAGTCGTAATGATACACCAAACTGTTTTGTATGGTAAAGCCTGGATAAAATACTTTTGGTTATGATATTGATCCTGCCTACGATAAATGCGAAAGTTTTTAAAGAGCTTCTGTCTGTTGGTTTGTTACAGGGGCAATACCACGACGTCTTGATGCGATTCAATTCCGACTCAGTTCTAGTTTTAGTTGTTGTTGGGGAAAATCTTCGATAGCAATGAGAGTAATGCAGACACTTACCTAATTTTGAATTCAGAATTTTGATTCTTGAGATTTGAATTTTGGAATTTTGAGCGGAGCGGCTAATTCTAGCACCAAAACAGTCCAGATAACGCCTGTGGAACACACAACGCCGGGGGCCCCCAGGAGCAACGTTCCCGAAAGCCTAGGTAAGTGTCTGCATTACTCTCATTGCTATCGAAGATTTTCTCCAACAGTTGTCATTTTTAGTATGGATCTGACAGCGAGAAAACTCAAACTGAATCGGAATTGAATCGCATTAAGACGTCATGGTAACCCCCCTGTTTTTACATTTGAATGAAGTTCGGCATGGAGATTTTAGGGCTACTGGAATCACATTCACACGAGATTGGTATTTATTCATTGTTATACAATCCTAAAATCTCAACTGATATGTATAAAGACGTGCAACCACGACAATCCCTTTTTGGCCTATTATGATGGGCCGCTGTTGGGCAAAGGTCTCCACTTCTCTCCGACTCTCCTCCTTGTTAACCCTATCCATTACCTGCCATCCTATTCGATAAGTCGTCCCGCCATCTCCTCTCTGTCTGCCTCTCCATCTGTATTCTATATTTACTTGGAATTTAAATAATCTATGTGTGAATTACTAAGCTTACAGCTATTAGAAAAATACACTAAGTTCGGAATTTCTTTAAGATCCCTGAGAACTGAGAGCCTCCTTTTTTTAAATACAGCTATAAATGATTATTCATTTCTTTCGGTTAATTTATTTACGACAACAACCATTCTGAAGCTTCTCTTTTATTTAAATTAACAAGAATTTCTGCCCTTTTCGCGTATTATTCATTAAATATGCCGTGGGTTTCTTCTAATAAAATTGTTTTTGCCGTAAAGGGATGAATAATTTTAAAAGGTTACTTTTTATATGCTTGTTTAGGCGCTTCTGAAAAATTCTTACATAATTTTCAGGAAATATGAAATAAATGTTTATCACATTTTTCTTCACCTCTGTTATTAAAACGTAGAGTACTATAAGTACGATAAAGATCCTTCAACTTTTTCCTAAACTTTCGTCAATCAAATCTGTGAAGGATTAAAATTATTTTTGTCCAAACTTTTATTCGATTAAGAACATGAACCCATCGGAACAAATATGTTATACTGAAAGCGCGAATCCTTTCAAAAAGATAAACCAAAACATATGACACGCAGTTGATTTTATACTTCAGTAGATAGAGGACTGAAACTTTATGATTTCCCAGCGGAAAACATACAGCACGATAGCACAAAGCCGTAAATGGTAGGAAACTTAACACAAAGCGAAAATGGACTACGGCGTCTCGTAACTTATAAACTGATATTCGTATCCCAATAACGGAACCGCAAACGAATATTGATAGATATTGTTATGAAGTTTTATTGAGTTTTCACGTATTTTTTTCCACCAAAGGAAAAACTGAGCCTTGTAGGACGACTTTGGTGTCCGTCTCTTTTAAGTGGTCTATCGGATTGTCAGTTTGCTTACCTGTATAACTTCCACACTCGCAACTAAGCCAAAAAAAAAAACATTCCGAACATAATTTCGCAAAAAAAATAGAAGTAAATGAAAAAAATGGGATAACGCTAATTTTTAACATCAGTTGAGTGGGTGATATCTTAGTTAGTTATCTCCGATAAAGGTTACCGCAGACCAGCAGAATTACCAAAACAACAATAGCAGTGTACTCCTTCCATCGGATCAGCCTTATTGAACGTTCACCCGCGTTTCTGCACTAAAATAAATATCTATTAAGCTTGGCCGATAAAATAATTTTCGTGGCAGTGCGTCGAAAAATGCTACGACAAAAAAAGCGACGCCCCACTGCTGCGCACGCTGTGCATACCGCCCTAGGCATAAATTAATCATTTTGCTGCCTTGTGACACAAATAACTATTGTACCCTCCCTGACCGGACAGAAAAACTCCAAGAAATACCTAGTTGATCCTCACAACATGTAGCAAACTACAGTCTTCAGATTCGTTCTATTTCAGGTAGGCTATCCAGTTTCCCGTATTTAACGACAGCACAAAGAATGGTCGCGTTCCATTACACGCGTGTCTCGAGCAGAGTCGATTAGATTAAACCCTCGGGGTGTAACAGAGCGCTGCATATAGGTTTTGGATCGCTGCCGCTTTGTGAGGACGTGAGGTCGGTGAGAAAGAAAATTTATCCGGATTCACAGTCAACAAACTTTTGACTGCAAGTATCTATTAAGAATTCTTTTCGTACTAACTATTGCGCGGTACTTGTATGCAACCAAATAATACGATTGACTTTTGCTTTATATTTATAGCATTTGAACTGTATTAAAGCCTCATGAGAGCCTTGTCGTCCCGGCTAATAGAGACCTCAGAAGACCCCAGAGCTGGCGCTTACCTCTCCCAGCGAATTTCTCTGGCTGTACAGAGAGGTAATGCCGCCAGTGTCTTGGGGTCTATGCCGCAGGAGGGCCTTTTAGATGGTGTTTTCTTTTTATAGTTAGGTATATTTATTTAGTTTTAAGTTTTGTATATTTAGTTAACTTTTAGATTTTATAGTTTAATTTTTTTTGTAATTCGATATAAATATTTATTAAATGTATGTATAATGTAGTTCAATTAAACGATTAAAAGAACTGTATTAATAATTTATTGGATGTCGTAGGTATATTCGACCGGGATTTGACAACCTGTTTCGATTTTATTGTTGCTCTTCAAAATAATGAAAGAGCATCCAAAGCCAAATTTCTCACAACATTTTATAGTGTACCTATTTAAACCTAATTCTCGATAAATTGTTTTTTTAATGTGAGTAATGACTGTGATATCCGGCACTTAAATTTTCTTAAAGTGTGATAAAATTGCTAATAGTACGTTTCAGACAAAATAATATTTAAATCTTATTATTAATAACTAGCTTCTGTCCGCGACTTCGTCTGCGTAGAATTATACATAAAAACCTTCCTCTTGAATCACTCTATCTATTAAAAAAAACCGCATCAAAATCCGTTGTGTAGTTTTGAAGATATAAGCATACATAGGGACATAGGGACATAGAAAGCGACTTTGTTTTATACTATGTAGTGAAGTTCCTAATTTGCTTACTAATAGGAATTCCTTAATAATTATTACTTCATGATGTTGTAAGAACAAAGGGGTTTTAATTTTGTACTTTAAAGTACATCCTTAAAATTAACATATTCAAATAAGTACGTAGAAATAGGAATTAAGGAAGATTTTCTCGAACAATTTTAATGTAAAATTCTATGGAAATTGCTGGCAATCCTCGTATGTGGTTTAACGGAGCAAAGCTCAGCCAGTAATGCGATCTCGTCTTTCACTTATTACGTTTTTGCTTATTTAACGTTATTAAATACAAAATTGGTTCATTTATCGCAGAAATAATACCACAGCTTTGTTTAGATCTTCCTATTGTTTTAAGAGGAACAAAATATCAAGAAGCAGTTCTAAGAAAACGTTTCATGATTTTGTATCCTCCACCGTTTTAAGTAAAAGACTTAAACATGAATAGATGAAGTATTTTGTTTCGAGTAAATAAAACCTTTGAAATTGTAGGTATTCAGCGAAATGAAATATGCTGCGCTAAGATTGAAATGAAATAGCAATTGAGAAAAGGCGATTCGATGCAATCCTTTATGTTTGATACTGAAGAGAAACAACAATGAACAGTGACTTTTGTTCGTCTCCTTTTTTTACTTCAACATTGGCAACTCAAACTAGAACATGAAATCGTGTAAAGTGTTTTTCAATAGAACTTGCCAAAACTCTAAGAGTTGGCTTTGCGTTCATAATTCCTCAGTCTGTTTTTCTTTTCAATATAATATATATTTATTTATCTGAGTTTTCGCTGTTGATTAACTCTGACATATACCAGGAGTCTTAGAATTACCTATTCCGAAATGTTTCATCAGGTGATTTGGTTATTTTGTTTGAACACTCCTCCTGGGTTTACTTGTTTCGAACCATTTAAGATTACAATCAACCCTTTCACGCCGCACACTTTGAACATCGATGTATGGAAACATTTGTCAACTACATTTAAAAAATAAAAAATATTTGAAGGGGTGTTCACTTAAACTAAATACTTGGGAGCAAAGAAACTGGGTCACTTCCCGTAGAAAGTTGTATGAAAAGTGACACGGTTTATTTGCTCCCGAGTACAGGACCAAAACCAGCTGCTGAAGTATTCCAAATAATTGTTAGAGACAAGGTGCTTAAATCATGTGCAAAATTACTATTGCGTTCTTTGAGGGTTGCCAAAATCTGAAAGAATTTTCAAGCTTAGCTACAGAAACGGATAACTCAAGTATATAAGTCTAGTACTAATTCGTAGTCCTTCCTCCTGGAGCGCTCGCCCCGGCGGCAGCGAAAAAAACACTACGCGCCAGCGCTCTGTTCGCGCGGCTACTCGACGCAACTGACAGCGGCGCACAACTACCCTCGTTTTCATCATTTTTATTAAAAAGTAAGCTAAGTTAGGTTAGTTAAGTTAGGTTTCATGTTGTAATTTTCAAGATTTTTTGCCATACTCTTTCAAAGAAGCTTCTCGTAAGCTCAAGACTGCACTTGTTTATTTTTAAACTTCGGCATTGAAGAGATGTCGACCAGTTTAAAACACTAGTCCGCCTTTGTGCATGTAATATTGTGCACAATACAGTTTACATACATCCATACATGCTATTTCATATTTAGAACTGACAGCGAAACATTTCACGAATTGGCTTTATACCAAAACGGACTAGCTTAAATATAACCCGTGTATAGATTTATGATGTAGAAAGACACATCGATGTTCTGTGGGAATATTTTCTGGGCTCTTCTAGATGATTGATAACATGTTACAATGTAGGTACTAGAGAGCGTATGGATTAGTCGATTGCAGGAATTAAGTCATATGGTATCATTCCCAATATTATTAGTAGTAGGATACGGGGATATTGATAGTTGGAAGAATAAAAAGACTATCAGCAACAATAGAAACGTTTTTTATTTAAATTTCATAGTTAAAGATCAAATTATTAATAATAATGGTAAAAGTAAAAATTTTATCCTAAAATAACATAACATTAAATTGAAAATTTAAAAAATCCCCCTCATTAATTATACATAAATAAAAATTAATTCAATTTTGTGCCAAAAATGCCTTACATGATTTTGGAAAAGATCTGATACTATTCAAAGCATTGGACCTATTTTTACCAAACATAGTTAAGAGCCACCGCAAGGAAACTGGCTTTCGAATGAAAAAAAACTGCATCGAACTCATAACACCCCTCTTTTTGCGTTGGGGTAAAAAATAGAACTTTCTAAAACACCTTTTTTTATTCATCAGCTTTCAAAAGAAATAGGAACCGCTTTCACTTTTTCTTGCTACCAATCTTGATATTTATTAAATCAACGATATCTCAGTGACTACCGATTTTGGGATAAGCTATGACTGAATTTACTGCAAATGAGCCCTACTTTACGCTCTTCAAAGTGATGTAATATTACCAATCACCCTGTATATAATCCAGCCTCGAGGCACATGCAAAACGACAGATAATACAGGACTTATTGCATAATGACGTGGATCAACCTTCCGTCGACATTTGATTTGCAATTCCAGCTTGAATCTCATTGTTATGGTGATCAAATGGATGGTGAGATTTTCGAGAACAAAACGTAATGTGATGCTACGTAATTAGAAATACTGAAGCCTGTGGATACTGTAACACATTCTTAGACTTGATTCTTATAAAATGTTCCTTTTTATGTTGTTTTTATTACTGAAACTATCTGACCCGGCGATCTTCTTTTCCCATCGCCCTAGAATCAGTTTTTGTTATGTCATCAGAGATAGCGTTGCATTTTTTTTCGGACATTCTTTCACGTTTGGGGTTGTGACAAATCAAAAATATCAAAGATTATTGAAATTGGAGCAACTGAGTTATAAAATTCTGTTAATAGTCCGGGAGGCAGAGGCTATTTTGAAAAGTGTTTTTATGCCGATCGTTACTTCAAATACAAGTAAAGAAGCTGTCCCTAATAAGGAAAGTGAAGGTCAGCTGACGCACCCGCGGGGGCGCTTGCTGTGAGACTCCATTGAACACGTCAAAAAAAAAAAAACCGAAAGTTATTTTATGCCACATGAAATTTTGTTCATGTGTAATTGACATTGATTAGAATTTAAAAAAAATAGTCAGCTGCACGGCAGACGGGGGATTGTGCGTCAGCTGAGCGTGCGAACTTGCAAAAAAAATAAGAAAATAAAGTTATTTTATGCCGATTGAAATTTTTTTACATGATTTTAGACATATACAGAAATGTGATATTGATAATCAGCTGCATATATAGTGGGGGAAAGACCGTCAGCTGGAGCAGGAATGTATCACTGCGCGCATACATCTCTACGACGCGCGGAATTTTCAATGCTCCGGCTGACGACTTTCCCCCCAACGTTCAATCAGCTGACGAATATTTTCTTTTTTCTATATATTAACACTATAATATTTATAAATTTCATATGGTCTTTCAACAATTTATCCAAGGTATACCTTATATAGTAAGTACACATTATATACATGCATCTTCAGTACTGTGGTATTTTATATTTCAATGGCTCGACTGATGACTTTTCCACCAACGGGCATTTAGCTGACGAATATATTCTCGTTTCTATATATATACTAGCCAAGGGCGTCGCCAGCCGATGGCGCAGGGGGGGGGGGGCAAGTTGACTTTACCTACTACAATTCATACTTTTCTCATTCTCTATGACTAGTCTAGGACTTTGGTTGCAATATATTTGGCAACTTTTTTAGAATCTCTAGGGGGGGGGGGGCAGCTGCCCCTCCCTGCCCCCCCTTGGCGACGCCCTTGATACTAGCTGACCCGGCGAACTTTGTTCCGCCTTAAATTTGTAAAATTCCTTTGTAAGTGCATCTTTATACTAATCAAGGAATAATGTGTAGGCATGCTAAATTTAATGTCTATAGCTTTATTAGTACAACATATCGGAATTTTCCAATCCCGTGGGAAAATCGGGATAGAAAGTATCCTATGTCCGTCTCCTGGTTCTAAGCTACCTCCCTACCAATTTTCAGCCAAATCGGTTCAGCCGTTCTCGAGTTATAAATAGTGTAACTAACACGACTTTCTTTTATTTACTGCAATCCATTGATCTTGAAAAAAAGAATCGATGGTTCGTTGTTCCCGCCCTGTAAAGCTGAACTGCAACAACATTTTCTTCGGACGGCATATATCGCCCACCTTTGGAGCCATGCTCACCGTTCCATGCCAACTGACCTGTTGCCAACTGAGTATGGATGGGAAGAATCTGCTGAAACATATTATTTTAAATGGTTTATGGGTGATCAATTGCCGCCATCCATCACTAGCATCACTAATCTCGACATGAACCCACATGGTATGAAAAAAATTATCTTCTCTTGATTTCTGACAAATAATATTTACCTACATGATTTTGTTAATTAATTGATTGATATTTTTACAGAAGACGACGAAACCGAAAACGATGGAGTGTGCGACATAAGCATTAACTGTGATGACGACAGTGATGCAAATGAAGATGATTCATATTAAGTTTTTTTTTATTATAATAATAATTATTATTATTATTTTTGTATTAATATTGTTTTATTACTTTTTATATGAATATTGTAAAAATCTTACTTGAGATAAAAATAAACATACAATAATAATAATAATAATATCTTGGGACAATTGACACCAATTGACCTAGCCCCAAACTAAGCAAATCTTGTAATATGGGCACTAGACAACGGATAAACATACTTATATAGATAAATACATACTTAAATACATATTAAACATCCAAGGCTCGAGAACAAACATTCGCATTTTTCATACAAATAGCTATCTGCCCCGACCGGGGATCGAGTCAGGTTCTCTAACCACTGGGCCATCCGGTTTTATGTTAATTGTAATAAAAATAATTGAATTAAATTACGTTTCAATAAATCCGAGTATTACAAACTAATATGAATCATATTAATGATGTTACCGCTTCACTTCCATGAATCATGGATAAATTGTTGAAAGACCATATGAAATTTATAAATATTATAGTGTTAATATATAGAAAAAAGAAAATATTCGTCAGCTGATTGAACGTTGGGGGGAAAGTCGTCAGTCGGAGCATTGAAAATTCCGCGCGTCGTAGAGATATATGCGCGCAGTGATACATTCCTGCTCCAGCTGACGGTCTTTCCCCCACTATATATGCAGCTGATTATCAATATCACATTTCTGTATATGTCTAAAATCTTGTAAAAAAATTTCAATCGGCATAAAATAACTTTATTTCCTAATTTTTTTTGCAAGTTCGCACGCTCAGCTGACGCACAATCCCCCGTCTGCCGTGCAGCTGACTATTTTTTTTTAATTCTAATCAATGTCAATTACACATGAACAAAATTTCATGTGGCTTAAAATAACTTTCGGTTTTTTTTTTTTTAACATATTCCGCAGCTTCCCACTCTCGCATCCACCGCAACTGGACCAGCTGACGATCGATTTCGTCATGAGCCACATGCATTCTCTTATCTATATTAACATCAGCCGGCTTAAAATGACTTGTTTCAAAAGCCTCTGCCTCCCGGACTATAAGACTTCTTTTTATTATAACTCTTTTTATTATACTAATCCATTCTTCTTACACACATCCCGTAGAAAATGTCCAATACTATTCTAAACATACATACATACACATACAACAATCACGTCTTTACCCCTTACGGGGTAGACAGAGCCTAAGGTAACAAGACCTGCAGTCCACGTTTAGCAAGACTGTGGCCATAAAGGTGGAAAATGGAATCAAAATAGATAGATAGATAGATAGATAAAACGTTTATTTGGTACTGCCAACACACACAATCAAGATTACATAAAATATAAACATATCAAGCCAAAACTTAAAACTAGAACATTAACTTTGTTTGTGTACACAAACCACACAAAGCAAAAAGCACAAAGGGCCATGGCTCAATGGTCAACATTGCTCGTAGGAGCAAAACACTGGTATTCTGCCACAACCCACGGAACAAACAAATGAACACTTATTTAACAGTTACTTAAAATATGAATTTAAAATGAACGACGCAAAAACTAATTAAAGCGTGCAATGAGCACCATGAAGCGAAATTGTACCTAAGTATGTAAGTGTAATATTAGTAAAATAGTGTTGGGTTGCTAGCCGCATCGCCTATAACAGAGGTTCCCAAATTTATTTACCACGCGCCCCCTTTCCAAAAAGAAAAAAAAAACAGGCCTCTGCGCCCCCCTTGGGTGGCGCGCCCCCCACTTTGAAAATCACTGGCCTATAACATGATTCCTATGATTTTCACCCATTCCTCGATGGGATTTTACCATATGCGCGGGAAGAGAAGCAACTGGTACATTCTGTTTTGTCTTTGCTTCCCAAAATCGACCCCGAAATCTCCAAAAATCGCTACAAATCCTACGACGATCCTTAAAGCGTTGGTGTTGGCATTTCACCTCGTTACTGGTGGCTCGACGGGCCCGCACTCAGGGGGTTTTTCAACATCAGTTGTTAGTCACGTTTGCAGACGCTTAACTAGGTGTTCGTACGAAACATGAATATGAGACGTGTCATTCAAAAACGATTTTTTTCCAATTGAATCACAGTTACAATTTGAAGGTTATGAGCAACTGTATAAGGTCTAATATGTGAGAATCGCGTATAAGGACGTACGCCGTTTATAAATGGCGCAACGTCAAATATCGGATCCTTTTGTCGGTTCCCTTTTATATATTTTTCGTGGAGTCTTTACCTTCAATTTTTATAGTAGGACATGCTTAAAATCGCGATATTTTTGTTTTAAAAAACTAGTTCTGTAAAACGCTTTAATTAGCCTTGACAATTATAATTATAGTTATGTGAAATCTAGCATTTTAAAAAATCCTTTAAATAAAAACCGAATAATAGAGAAGAGAAGATTTTTCTTGTTTTATTTTTTTTTATATAAGAGGGGGTAAACGAGCAGACGGGTCACCTGATGGAAAGCAATCACCGTCGCCCAGGGACACCTGCAAGACCTGGGGAATCACAAGTGCGTTGTTAGGATGACAACAAAAAAAAAACAAAATAAAAACAAAAAAAAATGCGGGTGGTAGGGCCTTGTGCAAGGTCCGTCCGGATCGCTACCACCATCTTACTCGCTAATCCTGCCGCTAAGTAGCAGTGCTTGCACTGCTGTGTTCCGGTGTGGAGAGTAAGACAGCCGGGGAAATTACGGGCACAAGAGGCATTGCATCTTAGTCCTCGAGGTTGGCAACGCATCTGCAATCCCTCCGGGGTTGCGGGTGTCTATGGGCAGTGGTGATCACTTACCATCAGGTGACCCACTTGCTCGTTCGCCTTCCTATTCATATAAAAAAAAAAAAAAAACTTCTTTATGCTTTCCTACAAAAAACCTCTACTCTCGATCTCCACTACTCTATTACAACGCCCAAAAGACCACCAAGGTTCAAAAGATCATCAATCTAACTAGCATAGTTACACAGGTGCACTTAATGTCAATAAAAAACTACTTGAATTACAAATTCACCACTTTTAAGTAACTATTACGTTTTAACTGTGGTTCTTTTCATTTATAAATGAAATGAGTACGAACTTAAGTCTATACCATCCACTTTTGTGTAGGGTGTAGGATATCTAATGTCTAAGACATGGTTTGGGCGGTCCTGGATCGCTCAGGCGAATTATGTCTTAAAAATATGCCCGTAACAACGAGAATAGTCGAGCGGTGAGATATATTACGAGTTTAAAGGTACTAGCACTTTAAAATCTTTCCCAATGTTAAATATTATTTTGTTGCGAATTGTTAATTGGTGCATTCAGTGCTGGAAAAAAAGAAAATTAATTAAGTACATAATTAAAAAAAAAACTTCTGAAAGACCCACGGACGCTTAAAAAGACATAAGTATAAAGGCTTCATTTTTGCAATTTTAATTTTTATAGTTATAAACTTCTGTTGTAGTACTAATAATTATATTTATATTTGGCCATACTTTCTAACGAAGGTGAATAATTTAGCATTACTAATAAACAACTCTAAACCAAATTAAAACCTTTTCAATATAAATCGTGTTGACAGACAAGAGCTGGCAGACCGTATTAATTATTTATTGTAGTCGCTAAAACCTAAAATTTATTAGGTACAAGCATCCAGGCTTAACAAAAGAATGTTTGAAATTAGTGTAGGATAAACAATTTGTTTCTGTAACTCAGTTACATAATCACAATCTAACAGTATTGTGAACAGAATGGCCACGCATAATATTTACTACTAATGTCGTAGCGTAATAATCTCTAACAGTGGTCTCACTTCTCAGTCTTGGCAGAGCGCCTAGCTGGCGCTAAGTGCCTACAATCGATAGCCCCTTAGCCCACTGAAGGTCGAACGGACAAGGACCTCCGAATTAGCGTTTGGAAGACTTCACCTTATCTCTGAGTTATCTTATTAGTTGTATAATTATTGTGACGCTACGATTTGGCGTACAGAGTGGACACTGCCCGTGCCCCACTATATTTTTGACAACCTCTATAACCCGTTCCGTATCTTTGTTTATGCCGACAATCGTGGAACAATATCGGCGAGCTCTGGAAGTTGGACGGCTTGTGAAATGGCAGTAGGGGTACCAAGTTTCCTCGTCTAGTCACTTGGCTTGGCTTGGTTGGCTCACTTCTCGTAGTTAATACGCTATAGTAATAGCGCGTATCAAGCATGTAGTGTCCGAGTACTGACTTAATTGAGAGGAGCTGATTCAAATTAAGTGGAGAGCCTGTGCTGTTTCACGGTTAATCGATTGTGACTGGATTAGTTTCGAGCTTCAAGCTGAACTTGCTAGGTGTTTTGCCAGTGATAGTTAACTATGCGTCCACTTGTACCTGTAAATAAGATTTCCCACTGGCCGTATGGCTTTTGTAGGTATCGCTTCTGAAATCGCTTAAATCGCAGCTTTACCGAACGTACTCGTAGATTGAGACCGGTAAATTTAGATGAAAGAAATACTAAGTTTTCTTTTAATTTATTTTGACAAACTTGGGTCCGTTAATTGCTAAATAATCTTAAAGGATCTTTCCCTGATAAGTTTTTTTTTGCTAACACTATCTTATAGTACTACTATCTTATAGTACTATGATATTGTCACAGGACCAATGAATCTGACCGGTTAAATCGGGAAAATATTTACGAGATTAGGCATAAACAGACACAGAATAACAAGGGAAGTTAAATAAAGGCTATCCATAAAAAGTGTCCTCGAAATGAATTAAGATACCATACAATCAGACTGCAAACTCTCTTTGTAACTGAAACACTAATATTACGAGTATTATATGCTTTTCAAGTAAACGTTCCAACTCGTTTCATTAACCTCTAAGTTTAGTCTGCATTAGAAACTTAATTTCGCAGAGTGGGATGTAATCTTCGTTCATGCAGAACTTGTGGTCTCCTGAGAATGTAATTTGCAATTTTGTGCTAATTTAAAAACAGAGCACACCATTAGATGTATAAAGCAGTACGTGGTACACTAATAATGAATGCAGCGTCTGCAGAAATTTGGCAAACGAAATATTTGTCAAAACGACAATTTGACGAACACAGTCTAATTCTTGTTTTAAAAGTGAAATAATCTATTTTATGAAAACTTGTCTTTAAACGTAATAAATATACAGTTATCATTCCGCAGAGCGTCATAACATGTGTCTAAAGGTTTTTGGCGTAAGTGTGTATTTGTTTTTATAAGATTTTCGTTTAACACCCTAAGATTCAACTAGTGCCTAGCAAGTAAACTGGTTTCATTTTGGTTCCGAGTACAACTTTGCCTTTTCATATAGCTTTGCCCACCGCGTCACATTTCAGTAGAAGCGAAATCTACCAAAAATGGTCACAAATACACTTTATTTCTAATATGTGGCTTATAGCTAATCTTATTGCTGACAACACTGACCTATCGGTTGACGCGTATCTATCGTCAGTCACGCGTGAGCCGGCTTGGAGTGCGGGTATGTTTTTCGGCGGGCCAATCAGGTCGAAAAAACTTTAAGTGAATTTCAAGCCAGGAAAGTCCTACAGCTATGTAATTTCAACTGTAACTAATATACAGTTTAAAAACGACGTAGACAGAATCACAACTCCTTATCTCTGTTAATTTCGTAATTATGGTAGTGGGCAATGTCATGAACGTTTTACGTATTACTTTTTACAGCTTTGCCCAGCACAATTTTACTCTTAGGGCTGTCACTAGTATGATATATAAAATAAAATCATCATCATTATCATCATATAAAATATAATCCGTTTATTTCAGACAACAATGAATGTGGTCTATAAAGTGTACATTATTGAATCCAATTTTTTTTTAAATCTAGTTTTTCTTTAGTAGGTAACGTTTGTAACTACGCATTGCATTGCATTAAATTTGTTGTATTATGTAAAATTGGTTTTATTAAGCAACATACCTTAATCCAGGCACAATTTAATTTACAGTTAAGAGCAAATTATAATATTAATATCATACTACACCTTGTTTGATCGTCGTAGTCGGATAAAAGCTATTAGTAAAAATTTGACAACCCTAGCGTATCCAGGATTTTGTATGAAGGATGCATGGAGGATGTCAATTTTTTGTTTACGACTTTGCCCACACGAATTTGGCCGTAAAATATAACACTTAAAGGTCTATTAATACGATACAACGTTGCTATGTCTATTCTAGATTATTAGACTTTAAGAATCATGACCATAACGTTGATAATCCCAAAGATAAGATAATGTAAACAAATGTGGGCAATCTCAAAATTTTTTCAATATTTTGGCCCGCCTGTTTGAGGCCCGTTTTCTACAGTAAGGAAACTCATTTTTAATGTAGTGTTCTCATCTACCCAAAGAAGAGTATGTCAATTTGTGAGTGTTCCAGATAAAGTTGTACAATATGGACTAATTGACTCGAAAAAATGCAAAAAACCGCTAAAAGCGGGCAAAGTTGTACGGTTTCACGGTACATTATCAATGAAAGGAATGAAAATGAAACCATTGAAAGACGATTTATTTACAAACAAAACTTCCCTACCCTTCTTTGTGGGTAGGACATTCTAAAAAATAACGACCCTTGTCATTTTTCCAAATACTCCTTTCACAATATTTGAAGAGTTGTTTTGTTCGCGAATCCATTTTCCTGTTTCATACAGTATGGAGCGACGTACTTGGATGCTTCCAAACAAATGACCACTTCGCGTAGATAAGCCTGTGTCGCAACTTGAGTGTAGCTGCTTCAGTCAGGGTTACGGCAATATCGTTTTCTTCAAGTCCAAGGCACACTAAGGTAGTGGCGGCAAACTTTTTTTTATTGTGTCGCGGCTATGACATGCCATCATTTAAATGTATCATGCGGTCGTTTGACGACTCGTCGACATTTTGTCGCAATTCGTTGGTTCTTTGAACAATACTTTTTGATGAATATAAACGAATGAATATTTTTTATGAATTTAAATTTCTGGACTGGTTGACCGGTGGTGTGCAATGTAATCGTAAATAATCTAAAATTAATTAATGGTGGGGCTAAATAAAATGAAATATAGGCCCGTATTAACTGAACTCCGAAGATAAAACTCATTATTTTAAAGTGGAAATTTATGCGATTAAAACATTGACCTACCTGCACTTAAATTACGAACTCAAACTCACACGACTTTCCATCTACGTATTCAAATGAAATTTGTTGTTGTTTGGGGAGACTTTAATATTACACGCATGACACCTATTAAAATACTAGTCCGTGGAGAAAACTAAGTGAAAAGGCACTAAAGTAAGGCAAACGAGACAAGATAAAATACGTAAGCAATCGGCCGTTACTGAGTTAAAATGTAATAGCGAGCAATTACTGTATATCCTTATATCCCATACGCAATAATGGGGTCAGTTGGTCGATAGCAGCTGTCGTTGCGTGATTCTCAGTACAGGAGCCTTACCATGACGTCTTAATGGGATTCAATTCCGATTCAATTTTACGTTTTAGCTGGGGGTGCGAGTCGGGTTACCTCCACGTGTGAACAAGAGCTGCGGTTCGTTTTCGGATCCGTCCGGGGGGAAGAGCAGTGCTTGGTCCGGTGCACCCTGGGCAACGGCTAATGATTTCCTGGCAGTATCTGAGGGATATCATTGACCGTTGGCTAAGAGCCCGACAGGGGGGGGGGTAGGGGGGTCTTTGACCGTGTTACCGTACAACGTTGCCGACATTTTGTCACAAGATTTTATAATTAAAATTTTTTACCGACATTGGCGAAGTTGTCGTCGCTATAACGACTTGTAACGCCACAATCAAAAGAAGAAGAAGAAGAACGTTTTAGCTGTCATTTTTGACAGTTTCTAGTAGCATGAATCTGTCAGCGATCGATCTAACTTTCGTTCGGAATTGATTCGCATTAAGACGTCATGGTGGGGTGCGAGTCGGGTTACCTCCGCGTGGAGTCAAGAAGCTGCGGTTCGCATTTGGACCCGTCCGAGGGGAAGAGCAGTGCTTGGTCCGGTGCACCCTGGGCACCCTGGGCCGTTAGCTAAGAGCCCGACAGGGGGGAGGGGTCTTTTAACCGTGTCCTACCGTACAACTCTGCCGACATTTTTGTCACTTGATTTTTGAATACTGTATTTATTACTTTGACATTGGTGACATCATCGCATCGATCGATGGGGCCATATTAAGAAAAGAAGTGAAGTGGAGACGTCATAGTAAGGCCATCAGTACCGCAGTTGTCAACGTTTGACCCCTTGAACGTATGTTTTTTTGCACCTCCCAGTGGGACAGCTGTTCAGGAATCTGTGACCCGGCTACGAGACTTAGGAACAGCAATTAATGTAGGTAGCCTGAACCTTTTATCTTTCATCTTAGCCTTTTATAGTTGAACTTGGCAATTTGCACTGTCAGCCACTGACATGACTTATCTGGAGCTCTTGCCAGCGACTTCCTCGATGGAAGAGATAAATCCGTTTACGTCTACTAAGTTTTTGATAAAGTTTCATTCACTCGGACTTACTTGAAAACAAAAGAAGTTTTTTAAGGACTTCTTTAGAGACTGTTAACGGTTTCAATGTGCATGATGTTGTTTGAGCAACACCCGATACCTTTCGGTTTTTTTTTATTAGTCTATTGTGTTGTTCCACTGCTGGGCAAAGGCCACTACTCTCAACCTCCATGTCTCCTAGTCCGGCGTAATCTCAAGCCAGTACTCCATATACGCTTACAAATCGCCTCGCCATCTCCTTTGGTCTGCCTCGTCGTCGCTGGTTATTCTCTAGCACCCACCAAGTAGCTGAAACGTATGCTCAAAAGGTGCGAAAGGAATCCTTTTTTGATGGCCACGATTATGACTACGAAACCCCACAAAAGCATACAAATTACTCTATGGATTATATTTAATCTTTATAATTGGCTACGTTACAAACACATACAGCGCGTGCGTACAGATGTTGGGAGGAGGTTATAAGGACTGTTCCAAACGAGACATGATCAGTTTTAGAATTGACCACTGTGACTGAGCCAAGCTTGCGGAAAACCGATCCGGTTGGCGCCAATGTGTAGTGGACAATCACAAACTTTGCGATAAAGCCTGGTTCAAGACACTTGCTGACAAGAGACAAAAGCGACATCAAGGCGGCTCAATAACAACCACCGCAAACTTCTCTTGTCATGCGTCTGGCATGTGTGGCTCTCATATTGGTTTATAATAGCTACAGGAATATTTGTCTCTCAGACGATACGCCATAATTCGTCTGTAATGTCCTGTAATTACCTGGCCAGTGGCGTAACTATAGGGTGACAGGGGTGGCAAAATGCCACGGGCCCCTAGCTCTAGGGGCCCCGAACTGGCTTGGTTTAGAGCACAGAAGGGACGCTGATGCACTTCTTTATATTGTGGAAGGTGCCCCACCTGACGAATATTCCACGGGCCCCAGACTTTATAGTTACGCGACTGTACCTTGCTACATTACAAACACACACTGAGTTCTTAAAACTGCTTTCGGGTATCATCTGCAGATTCAAGTATCAGACCCATAAGAGTGATCAAGACAACCCAAATACCCTTTCTAGAAGTTCACAAACTGTACTTAAGGAGATAAAAATGCTTGAACTTTCCAATCCGTAAACAAACGTTGAAAACAATTACACGTATCGCGTTGTTTCAACTAAATTAAAACGCGTTTCTTTTGAACAGAGCAGCGAAGGTTCCTTCAAAGTCGCTTTGTTGGTAGAAAAAAAGAAAATCTGCTAAAAGCGTTGCCGTTTTTAGGTCGCAGTGTTTCAGTTAATGAAGGTTTGGTTAAAGTTACAGTTCAATGCGTTTCAATGAAGCCATGAAACTGAGTCAGTGATTAACAGGACGAATAAGTCTTATAAAAGTGGGAGCGAGTTGGTTCATTTAATTTTAACGGATCTTTAAGCATTTTAAGGGTGTATCTTTTTCAAATCAATCGATGGTGTTTCGCGTTCGATTTGCGATTGAAAAAACTTTTTTTTGGATGGGTTTTAATGAATAAATGTTACGTATATATGCATAACATCGTTCAAACCCAATTATGTTGTAAACACGTGATTGTGAAGTGACACAAACTATACTTACAAACTTTCATAATTTAGTGTATCTGTATTGCGCAGAAACTATGCTATTTTTCGGAATAAAAAGCTACTGACCTAATCTGGACTATATAAATATTATTTACATACATACACAAATCATGTCTTTATCCCTTACGGAGTAGACAGAGCCTAAGGTGGCAAGACCTAGGCCACGCTTAGCAAGATTGTGGACGTAAGGATGGCAATAAATGGAATTAATATAGTGATGGGTAGCTAGCCGCATCGCCTATAACATGATTCCTATGATTTTCGCACATTCCCTCGATGGGCTTTTACCATCTGCGCGGGAAGAGCAGCCACTGGTATGTTCTATGTTTTTTCTTTGCTCCCAGACCAGCATGGAAGTAATATTTGTCATTATTATAATAAATATGACCAAGCCTAAACCCTGAGATGAGGCTTGTGCCCAGCAGTGGGACGTATAGAGGCTAGAGATGATGATGATGATGATGATGATGATGTAAACAATTCGGTGTCTTAGTAGCGACGTTGAAAATACAAGTACTAACTTTGTTTCTAATAATAAGCACAGCAGCGGTCTCAAAAAGCAATTTGCTAGAGAAGCTTGTTTACAAAACTAACTTATATTTCGGTGTAACACTAATTAAATCTGCGGGAGCATCTCTTGAGGCTTTCAACGTCGTTGACACTAACATAAGTTTCGTCAACTAAAACTAACTTACAACAGAAGTTAGTCAAAACGTCCCTTAATAAGTAAGAAGAAATACTAACTCGAATTTCACGGTGCAGTACGTGAGAAAAACTTGTATACTACGTATACTTGAGAGCTTAGATATTGTTAAATTATGATTTACGAGTACTAGCTGCATATGCAGAGTTTGAGATGAAAGTAAAATTAATTTCCAAACATACTTAAGTAAGAAAGCGACATTTGCATTAGTGACGCTAAATATGATATTAGTTGAATGTTATTCGCGCTTAGTATAAGTAATAGAATATCTTAAACAAGTTAAGAGCTGTAGTGGAATTGTAATGTAATGGCAGACAATAAGTAATTAAACATACTTTAGTTGTGAAGTGACAATGGGCAGGCCATATATTTCACTATACGATGTTTGATAAATTGTTGGATCCGTCTTTGTTCGGTAATCATAACGGCTTGTACAATTGCAGCTTCTAGCTACGAGAAATAGCTAAATAAATGGATCTATAATACATGTAAACATACATACAAATCACGTCTTTATCCCTTACGAGGTAGACAGAGCTTAAGGTAACAAAATCTAAAGGCCACGTTTAACATGATGGTGGGCGTATAGGTGGAAAGGGGAATCAAAATAGTGATGGGTTGCTAACCGCATCGCCTATAAAATGGTTCCTAAGATTTTTGCCCATTCCCTGCGCGGGAAGAGAGCAACACACACAGGTACATTCTATTTTTTCTTTGCTCCCAGACCAGCATGGCATCAAAACATGATTGGATCTATAAAATTGTTCTAAATTACAAATTTTATTAAAATCAAACTTACACGTAAACATACGTACGGTAATTACACTTACTTGTAACCCTCTCTTTAGGGTCAGCCACGGTCGAGCAAAAACGAAACCCTAATCCAGTAGTAAACGCAACACTACACGAGTCAGGGGAACCATAAAAACACCATTAGCAAAATTTGTGAAAGTCACGGATATTCAATGGGGTGTGGGACCTTTGCCCAATGCACACTTATGTTTTACCCGTGATCAAATGTATTGTTAGTTTGCAGTCCTTTAAAAGGATTGGACCTCGTGCAAGGCCCGCCCGGATCTCTACCGCCAGCTTAGTCACTAACCCCACCCTCAAGCAGCAGTGTTTGCGCTGCTGTGTTCCTGCGTGGAAAACAAGATAGCCAGTGAAATTACTGACACATTAGGTATTATGTTAGCTCTCTAGGCTGGCAACGCATCTGGAAATCTCTGAAAATATACAAATTAAAACACAACTTTTTCATTCTTTTTTCACAGTGACATAATTATTAGTTAAATTTTAAAATATTTACTCGTACCTTCTGATCTGTTAGTAGTCGTCCTTTTAATAGCCTATTTGGTGTACCACTGTTCTCCATTATAGCTTTTTATTCTTATTATATGTACCTACATTTCCATTTTTTTGTGGTTATACGTACACCTACAAGTGATTTCAGCTCCAACCCCCTGTAACACTCAAGCCTAAAAATACAGTAAAATTCAGCACATACATTCCCATTTTATGATTTGGAAAAACAGCTAGACGTGTTTACGACGTCTTATTTCACAATATCATCCAGAGAAAGTGCCGTTTGAAAAAATCATGTGATGCCTTTTTAGGGTTCTACACGAAGGGCGTATCCATTTAAAATACGACTATAATAAGGCTTATTTCATTATTTTATTGTTATATTCATGTGTTTTACTTCCATACTGGTCTGGGAGCAAAGAAATAACGTAGAATGTACCAGTTGCTTCTCTGCCCGCGCAGATGGTAAAAGCCTATCGAGGGGATTGGGCTAAAATCTTAGGAATCATATTATAGGCGATGCGGCTAGCAACCCATCACTATTATGATTCCCCTTTCCACCTATATGCACACAATTATGCTAACTGTGGCCTTTAGGTCTTGTTGCCATAGGCTCTGTCTATCCCGTAAGGGATATAGATGTGATATGTGTGTTTTATGGACATGTATATAATGCTTAATAGGGGAGACCGAGGCGAGTTGAGACAGAGGTGAGCTGATACAAAGCCGATTTCTCTGAACTGTGACAGTTTATCGGGCTGGTAACTTCGCTAATTCGTTGCTCTTTCTACTTTCCACAGTTTGTGTGAAGTTGTGACCTCGCTAACTGTCATAGGTGTCGAGAAAAAGGCTTTGTATCAACTCACCTCTGTCTCAACTCGCCTCGGTCTCCCCTACACCAGGGATTTCACCTACTCGACCATTGACAATTCGAAATGCAATGCGTATTCATCAAGCCAACCGGCGTAGATTCTCGTTGAGTTTGTAATGTAAACAGAATTGTCACTTGTCACCGACAATTGTACGTATTGGTGAAATAGAGACCAGTTACCGCACACCTGTCATTTAAACTGACATTGGCCCAAGCCTTACGGCCGCCATTAAGGGAGAATAGAATAGAATAGAGACCAGTAGGCTTATTACCTAACTCGCTCGCAATCGCCATCGTGTTCATTTTGACAGTTCATGTATGGGCTGACAATTGGCATCGGAATCAGCTAGCTGTCACATTCATACAAGAGCTGTCAAAATGAACACGATGGCGATTGCGAGCGAGTTAGGTATTAAACCTAAAGGTATCTTAAAATGGTTCTGGAATATTTCAGTAGATGGTTGCGTTAGTTTGATCAAACATTACACGCCGAGGGTGGTGAAATAAAGAATGTCCCAGATCGCGGGAACTTGTCGCACGAGTCAAAGGCGAGGGCGGTAAACATGCAACCTGAGGCTTTCTTTATCACCGCCCGAGGTGTGTACACAATTTCAGGTCTTCCCTGGCCAGGAAGTGGAAATTTCCGCTCGCGTAGCGGGCGGTAAATTGCTACTTACGGCCCGGGGCGACGTAAAAGTTTCTTATCGTAATTTGGGATTTCAAATCAAGTCGCTTCTTTGACGGGTTTTTAAAATTTTGATAAATAAATAAAATAAACAAATATCTTGGGACAAATTACACCAATTGACCCAGCCCCAAACTAAGCAAAGCTTGTGCTATGTGTACCAGGTAACGGATAAACATACTTATATAGTGAAGATAAATACATACTTAAATACATACAACATCCATGACTCGGGCACAAACATTCGTATTCACCATACAACTGTCTGCCCCTACCGGGATTCGAACCCAGGACCTCTAGCTTCATAGTCAGGGTCACTAACCACTAGGCTATCCGGTCGTCAAATTTTAAATTTTGAATTTAGTGTTATACAAGCATAATGTCTAATTCCCTGGCAATTTAAAACGAATATTATCCTAACCTCTAGTCTCGAGTCTTTGTTTAAGATTGCCAGTAAAACAAGATTTACCGTTTATTTTTAACATACCTACACAAAGAACGTGCATTAAATCGTGGACGTCTTATTGTGAAAGACGAGATTAAAGTATGAATTTTTGAAAGCGATATCAGTCTCTCGTTTAATTTAAATTTACTCGGCTTGGAGGTGCCGCTTAAACCATATTTTATTATTAACATACTCGTTCCAGTCTCTTGGGGATTGAGAATTATTTAACAATTCAAGTAGTACACCATAAAATTGTTCTTGTTTGCGAGTGTTTCGTTCTAGTTTGTAAACAACGTACTCGTAGTTATCATAAACCGACTAATATTATAAATCCGAAAGTTTGTGACAGTGTGAGTGACGATGCGAGTAAGTAAGTAAGTAAGTAAGTAAGTAAATGCTTTATTGTACAAATATAAAGATACAATTTACAAAAAAAAATAAAAATAACATTAATACATGCACAAAGGCGAACTTATCCCTATAAGGGATCTCTACCAGTTAACCTTTGAGTAGATGAGAGGAGCATTAAACGAGGGACCGAGGGGCGAGTGAGTGTTTATGTTTGCCTTCATCCGCTGAAATGACGCTATCCGCTAGATTGAAACATAGGCTACTTTTTATCCCGGAAAATTGCATAGTTCCCGCGGGATAGCGATAACCACGTCAAAGGTCATCTGCCTAGCGTCGCAACATAAACAATTATTGCAGAATATCTAAAGAATGAACTTTCAAGAACTTTGGTATCACGAAGTCACTATTCATTTTACTATTTTAATCTATACCTTCTTGCTTATGACTACGGCTTAACTGTTGATACAGATTTTTTTGTCAAATACTATTTGATACAAATCTAGGGTAGGTAGGGTAGGGTAGGGTAGGGAGTTTAGTAAGGTAGGAATTTAAAATAATGTTTTTTTTGTATTGAATGTTATTGTGAATTATTTGAGTTATTTGACAAGCAACATATTGATCTGCGATTTACTTTACATGATCACATTAACTGGTTCCGAATGATTTTTTAGGGTTTGATCTTGTATATTGTATCTTGTATCAAAGCAAGTAAAAGTTTGAGTTTGAGTTTATTACTTGCTTAATTTTCTTAAAAACAAAACAAATATTTAGAGCAAGATCAAATTTATAAATAGAGTAAATTAACTCTAAACTGCGTACTTTGAACTTCTCAGTGGATTTATAGCTAGCCGTATTTCGACGGGCTTGTTAAAATTTTCTAGTCACGCGTCTTCAATTTTACGGTTGAGATGAGTCCACGGCGCTCGGGAACGCAGGTTACTAGCAAAGGGTAAAGTGAACTCGGGACCGTAGACGCAGAAGAAGTGTTATTGGTTGAACTTTCGGTTTTTGTAATGAGATTACATTGCAGGCGCGCAAAACTTTGACATTCAAATTATGTTGAAAAAGTTTGAATTAAAATCCGAGAGAATTTGATTCAAAAAAGATTAAAGAATTTTATTTGCTTTGTGCACGTCATAGATTTAGAATACGCTGTCGTTGGATTATATTGGTTTTGTTTAAGTAAGTACGATACCAACCAAATTGACAGGTGTCCGCACGATACGTGTGCGAGATTATAATCTTTATTCTTTTCGTCAGAATGGAAAATGGTCTCGTTTGGGCATCTTTTGCGCGTAATATTAGTTTTTCTTTTGCATTAATAGTCAATAACTACATTGTTATTTTAAATCTGTGGTTAATAACATATTATTTTGCTAACTTAAGTCTGTGACGATTACAATAGGTACATAATCTCGCATTCAAAATACTCAATCAAAAGTACGCTATCTTTGGGCTCGCGTTGTATTTTTGTGTCTTCCGTTTCAACCTTTGAATTGCAATTTAATCTGAACAAACACACAATCGCCATTAAGCAAAAGCTTGTAAATTATTGCTCTCCCAACCAAACAAGGGTACTCACAACCACAATCCAAGCCCTTCCTGCCATGAACTTATCCGTAGCAAAATTACAAATCATAATACACAAAATATTTCGCTGTCCTCCATCTATCAACGTCAAACCTCATCCTGAACAGCTAGCAAAAGATATATCTAAGGCAGCACAGTGCGAAAAGATCCACAAAAGCTCTTACTCTCTTCAATATAGAGTCGTGAGTACTTTCGAGCTCGTCGTCCGTTGAGCTATCTGTGGCAGGCTGTAAGAGAATTATCGGAAGAGATCTCCTTTTCAGTTCACTCTTATGAATCTGTGAAAGGTTGACGACAGATTTCCGTGAAAAAGTAACGTTTGAGATTCGTTGAGTGTCAGTTGCTTCAACTGGAAATTTAGAGTAGAGGTTAAGGGTACCTACTGATGTTAAAGTGGTAGTGTGACATGATAGGCGTTGTGTCTAATTACCATTAAATATGTTAATGAAACATTAAGTAGTTAGGTACTTCGTTTATTAACCTGAATTTATCTGATCTTTTGGTGCCTCGGATACCTAAACAAGTAATTGTTAGCAGAAAGGCATGCTTTTTAATATTGACATCTGTTTAGATGTTTTTTATAATTTGTGCCTAATTAAAGACAAAGAGATACTAAGCAAGCCAGCGTCTGAGCGAGGCAACTGCCGCAGCGAGGGGGTGCTGCCCACGTGATGGGGACCTTACCTGATGGTCCGTATTTACAATACAATACAAATACCTACTCTTTATTGAACACCACAAATCAGTCCAAAACAATACAGAAACAAAGAACAAGGTAGATAATATGCGGTCTTATTGCTTAATAGCGATATCTACCAGACAACCAATAAAAGAAAGAAATAAGTATTTATTTTTGTTTTTAGCGTAACTTTTATTTTTGCAATGTGATGTTTAAGTTCAGTTTTAGTTTAGAATCGTATTAATACTTTTCGTAATTATTTACACAGCAAATGTACATATTCGAATCAAAACGTAAAAAACAAATTATAACCTAACTATTTTTTTCTTGCGAATTCGTTTGCGGAGAATTTGTTCATCACGCGTCCGCGGGAACTACACAATTCCCCGAGATGAAAACAATCCAGTCAAACTATGTCCATACCAAATTTTATCACGAACTACGAAATAAACAAACCCTTTTATAATATCAGTTAATTATACCGAATAGTATATGGGCCCAACTTAGCCAAAACTGCGGCACAGCAACACTGTTTTTCAGCCAAACTTAGACTACGAGAAGGATGGCTGTGTGCTACTTAATTTGTTAAGCGCCTGTTGAGAACAGCTAAACCCAAACTTATGTACACATACACTTTACTCTTCTGGGAAGCTATTCTGTGTATCTTGTGGATGCGAAGTCATGTTAAATGAAATTCTGGGCTTGCGAGTCTTATTCGCACAAGCATGCAAAAACACAAGTGTAATAAACCGTGAACCATTAAAGGTTATACTGGCAACTAACGTCTGATAATGTTTCTTCCATGCCGGCCGGGAGTTAAGAAAAAACATAGAATGTACCAGTTGCTTCTCTTCTCGCGCAGATGGTAAAAACCCATCGAGGAAATTGGTGAAAATCTCAGGAATCATGTTATAGGCTATGCGGCTAGCAACCCATCACTATTCGTTGTCTAGTGCCCGTATTACAAGCTTTGCTTAGTTTGGGGCTAGGTCAATTGGTGTCGATTGTCCCAAGATATTATTATTATTATTTTGATTCCCATTTTCACCTATACGCCCACAATCTTGCTAAGCGTGGCCTTTAGGTATTTAGGTATTAGGTATAGGTTGTACGTCCCAGATGTCGGCCGTATAACTCTCCGTCCGCGGGCGCGCGTGCTTCTGGCGGTGCCAGCGGCGCGCACTGTGGCGCGCAGGAACTCGCCGCTGCCGCGCGCGCTGACGCTGCTGAACGCGCTCCTGACGGCAGCACCTGAGTGTGACCTGCTCGCTTGCCGATGGCCGACTGTGTGCTCTGAATGCTTGAGATTCTGCGAGATGATAGATGTTAGGCAATCTAGTATTTTTAAGTGATTTGATTTGTTATTAGTTTATAAACTGTTGTTTCTCGGTGCATTGGTTTTTAACTGTAATGCCGTGTAAATATATTTGCGTTAAATAAATAAATAAATAAATTGTTGCCTTAGGCCCTGTCTACCCTGTAAGGGTACGTGATTTGTGTATGTATATGTATGTATGATACGTCCACAATTCATTTTTTTAGTATTACAAACGCTTCCTTATTTAAGAAGACGTCATCTCAAGTACAAGGGTGAGCATCACCTTAACAAAACCTCACTCAGTTTGATTGTAATATCTTGTTTCCAATTGCTTTAGCCACGTCAGTGTCTGCGTCCTACGAAATCGAGTATATCACATTTCACCATTTATTACAGGAGCAGACAACGCAAATTTCCTTTAAAGTACCTTACTGCCAGCATCTTTGGTTCTATGCCGCGGGGAGCACTTTTTAGGTTTATTTTAGTTTAGTTAATTCATATTTATCTATATTTTTTAAGCATCATGTAAATAAATAAATTATCAATGCGTGTTAATAAGAAAAACTACCTTTGAGATATTTAATTTTTTGTCTCCGTAAAAATATTTCGTGTGCCTTAAGGAACATTATGAAAAAAGATAGCCCAATTGGTCCAGCCGTTCTCGAGTTTTGCGCTTAGCAACATTCATTTTAATTTATATAAGCTCAATGTGTGGCAAGAAAATGAAATAGTTGCAAAAAAAAGCCACCGTGTAACTATGGCTCTACTCAAACTCAGTTAGTAAGAAGTCTAAAATTTTGCGTAAAAGTAAGCCAAAGGCGACTCCTGCCAAATGCTTCGTACGTTTCACGTACAATATGGTACAGAACCCGTCGGAGAGCACTGACCCGCGTGACTTCCCACAGTTGTAATAATGGCCTATCCCATCTTGAGAAGTGGCAGAACCGGTGACCCATGAAATTGGCATACCTGCGGATTGTGTGAATGTTAGGATACAATGTTGTATCGTCGGCTGTGTGCTTTGTGAAATAGCCATTTGCTTACGCGATTTTGCTTGATCATGCAAGAGGTTCAGGTAAATTCCAGGTTCAGACTTTTGTAGTAGTAGGTAGCATTTTCTTTTTTACAAGCATATGTAAATTTACCGTGTTACGTACGTGGGTCAAAACTTGCGAGTCATTGAGCCATTTTCAGTGGTCTGGTTGAATTGCTTTAGGGAATGCTGATTAGATAACAATGCAAGTGCAGGCAACAAAAAAATACCAAACAGTCTGCAAATTTCAATGTTGTTGACAAAAGCTGCGGTGACTCAACCAGACAGGACTCTTTACACCCAAAATTAAAAAACTCAAATATAATCGCCTCAAAATTCAAAACAACGACGCACCTGTATTCCTGCAACATCAGGAAATAACGACCCCTGTTCAATCCATTACAATATTTTTTGAACCCCCATAAAACCGCTGGTCCCGAATCATCTTACTATGTAGATGCATTTTTGATGGGACCAGATTTTCGAGATTACGTCAGCCCCGAAAATGTTTGTATAAACCCGGTAGGAGAAGAAGGCGCGTTATATTTAAATGTAAATTTAGTAGGCGCCCAAATAAAGTAATAAAGTCTCGGCTTATCATGACATTTTTCGCGCATCTTTGATATCGCAAGTTTAAGGATTTTGACGCAATTTATTTTTCAAACATTCGCGTTCATTGAAATTTACTGTACTGTTCGGGGAAGGAAAGCATGGCGATCGTGGCACACGAAGAACTTCTTTTTTTTTGTACATCAGGAAAGGAAATCGTGAGTTAGCCGATGGCAAGTGCAACACCACATGACAGCCTGCAGAGATTGCAGATGCCTTACCAGCTTAGAGCGCTAAGCATATCTCATGTGGCAGTAATTTCATCGACAGTCTTACTCTCCATGACAAAACACTCAATGTGTGATTCTCAGTTCACACGAGGCTCGTCTATAAATAACAGTCCAAGCAATCTCATTAAGACCTGTGTGCAACCATGGACGTCAATCCCACTAGTCGCTTAGAAGTGTCGTGTCTCTTTTGTATAGAACATGTTCTATTTTATGCCTTTATTCATTTGTATTCAATTTATTTACATTAAGGCAGACATCACGGAACGTAAAAAGCTAGAGACGGTAGTGATAATGGCGATGATGATCAAATTATTTCTTAATAATACATTTAATTCAGTAGGGTGATCCTTCGGATTATATTGGACCTTCAGAATATAAGATCATAATCTGATTACGTCATGGAATTAACGCAACCCGTATTATCAGATTTTTTCTTATAATACTAGGAGACGGATAATGTCAGGGCTTAGCTTTAGCTAACGTAATGAGTAACAGAGACAAGCCTGATTTATTTAATCCAATTCTGCTTTCACAACAGTTATTTCCTGACCCACAAAATATTACTGTGACATCATAGTAGCCTAGTATGATACTGTGTCAATAAAACGGTACTATTTTACCGTGGTGGTTTATGGTTTTGTTTTACGGCGGTTACTGACAATCTACATGGTTACGAGGACTTGGATTGTAGAGAGGAAATTATTTTATTGAATTAGTGTGGGATTTAGGTGGTGATTTTTCTATACTAAAGTTTTTGACCGTGTCCTTCCTAAGTAATGACTTAAGAGTTTATCTATACATACATACATACATACATACCGTCACGCCTCTTTCCCACAGGGGTAGGCAGAGACTACTTTATTCCACTTGCTACGATCCTGACATATTTCTTTCGCTTCATCCACAGTCATCAATCTCTTCATACATGCTCGTCGGTTTCGGGTACTCCTGACCTGACCTTTTTTCAAAACGTCTCCTATTTGGTCTCGGAACGTCCGTCTAGGCCTTCCCCTCCCAACGTAACCATTCACACTCCCCATATAGATCTGTTTAGTTAGTCTACTTTCATCCATCCGCTCTACATGCCCAAACCAACTAAGCATACTTTTTTCTATTCTAGTCACTAGGTATATCCTCTTTCACACCAGCACGTTCCCTTATCGCACTGTTCCTGATTCTATCTTTCAGTGATACCCTTCCATACTCCTTAACGCTCTCATTTCTACTGCATTTATTCTACTTTCATGCTTCTTTTGCCATACCCAAGTTTCGCTACCGTACATTAAGGTTGGAACGAGCACCCCTCTGTGGACAGCCAGACGCGCCTTCTTCGACACCTTCTTTTTATATATATTATCTATAATGAATAAAAACACTTAGCTTTCTACTCCGCTACACACAGTCTGTTTTTCTATATATACAATTATTATACCTACTACTTCATAATTGAATTGCGGAATATTTTTTTACAATAGATTCAATCGTCAATGACGCCTGAGTTTACCACAATAGTCGACGGAGCTGAGGTTGTTTGTAGCACCGTATTTGGAGGTCGTATCAGTTTGATGAAAAGAATACATTTCAACTATTCGTATCCATTTCTGCATAAAATCGCCACTGACGTCCTCGAACGGGTTTCAAAGGTAACTCAATTTTGTGTGTACAGAGACAATACGTATCATCCCAGTCTGCGTTTTTCAGTCATGAATAAACAACTCAATAACATCTTGCCAATCAATATTTAAAATAGTCGTCTGTGCAATCAACACTTCAAACAAATCACACTTTAGCGACAGCACTGATTGCAACTCACTATCATCCATTTCGAGTCTCTATATTATTCCAACTTTTGTCAAATCACCGTTATTTGCCTGTTTCTGAGCAATGGCTAGCTAGAATAAACTTTCTCGTAACATATCGCAAAGTGTACCTAAGACTATTTGCAGGCTGGATTGTTGCCTTAAACTTGAGTGAGTATGTTTACTATCCACAAGTATAGCGCGGTTTGAGGCATTCGAGCAAATTCCAAGGAGCGGTCACTAAGACACGTACCGAGAAAATAATGTTACTCAGCAACGATGATCAAAGGGACGGAAAATGGGACCGATATTTTCCAATGCACCTATACATTGCCTGACAAAAGCCTTTCGGATGAAACGAAATCGGTAGATATATTATATGTTAGATGTTTTCTGGTTTAATTTAAAAATGCTGAGTCCGTTGATTGCTTCTTAAGGCTAGTGTTTGGAAGCTTTTGATGGATTGATTTGTTAAAAAACAAACGCCTTGTTAATAGAAACTGTTTCTTCCGTACATTTGTGACACTTACCAAATGTATCTAGTTATTATCGTTCATTTGTTTCCTAACTAAATGCGTTTCGCTTGCTTCTTTCGCTTCTTTCATACTTTATTCAGAGACACAAGCCCCAATAAGTAGAACAAATTAGTGATGTTTTTTAATAAGAGGGATAGTGTTAAGCAAAGTAAAGCTTGTATTGTAACAGATACATACATACATACATACATATATCACGTCTTTAGCCCTTACGGGGTAGACAGAGCCTAAGGTAACAAAACCTTAAGGCCACGTTTGGCATGATTAAGGGCGTAAAGGTGGAAACGGAAATCAAAATAGTGATGGGCTGCTAGCCGCATCGCCTATAACATGATTCCTAAGACTTTTCCCTATTCTAACGGATATACAACACGGATACGGATGGGTCCATATATCCTACTAAATATTATAGATGCGAAAGTTTGTGAGGATGGATGAATGGATGTGACGATGTGAATGTGTATGTTTGTTCCTTTTTCACGCTGAAACGACTGAACGGACGGATTTGTATAAAATTTCGAACGGAGATAGCTGGTACCCTAGATTAACACATAGAGAGAGAGAGAGAGAAACATTTATCCTGCTACTACTACTACCACTGGCTACTTTTATCCTGGAAAATTTGAAAGTTCCCGCGGGATAGCAACATGTCAATTGCTAATTCTACGCGGACGAAGTCGCGGGCAGAAGCTAGTCAACTATATATGAAAAATCTGTCGTGTTTATCCGTATTTTAAGTGCCAGCCTCTACCGGGATTCAAACTAAGACTTCGTGCGTAGCTTTACAGTCAAGGTTAGCCAGTGACCAACCGCTTTACCAGTCGGTATCAAAGATACTCTATCTTTTCAAAGGATTCCCGAAAATCTAAATAAGCCCGTCTAAAACTGATCTCGTCACATCAATCAATCTGAAACTAATCTAAAATTCGCTAGCAGCTTCCCAGTGGTCTCTAAATATAATAAGAGCGAATCAGCCGATTTCTCGGCGAATAATTTTATGCCCTGTCACCATTCAAGCTGTAGTTAACTAACTCGGCCAAGTTTGACTGAACTTTGTCTATTATGCAAAGCCTGAATGACTTGCGGCATCGAAACGAGTTTAAAATCAGTGCGAAAGTGTTATCCAATAAATTGGCTACATCTTGATTTATTTTCAACGTTTTTCTTATATACAACAAGACAGACTGAAAGAAAGAAAGAATACATTTATTCCTTTTTGCAAGACACACAAATATACGAAAATATACACACATTTATAGGAAACAAGCTTCTGCCCGCGACTTCGTCTGCGTAAAATTATATATAAAAACCTTCCTCTTGAATCACTCTATCTATTAAAAAAAACCGCATCAAAATCCGTTGTGTAGTTTTGAAGATATAAGCATACATAGGGACATAGGTACAGAGAAAGCGACTTTGTTTTATATTATGTAGTGATAAACAGGACAAATATACACAGACATGAAAAATAGATCATCAGCGTTGTGAACATACATTTTTGTTTAAAATTTTCTACTTCATCTACATACCTAGAATTAAAATATGTATTTCAGGCAGTTCAAGTTTTTCCGAAACTTTTAACAATTATTGTTACATTTCAAAAATTTACACAAAACCTATACAAATGATGAACATAGATTTTCCTCTTGAATTGCTCTACCTATTGGTGAAAACCGCATGAAAATCTGCTCAGTACTTTTCAGTTTATCGCAAATAGATAGTTAGACGCGGCGGAAAATTTTGTTTTGTAACACGAAGTGATATATGAGGGTTTGTGTTGAAATGTTTGTGGTACCTTCTTTATTTATTTATTTATTTATTTATTTATTATTACATTGTAATGTTGTGTTATAATACTGCTATTGCAGACAATATACTAACTATAAACTAAACTTTTATTATAAATACTTTATATCTAGCTCACGTGACGCCTCACCCAGATTTATGGCCAATAAGGTATCTGATTTTATCAAGAACAAAGGTGATAAATTTCGCACGATACAGGTTTACAAAAACTTTTTATGATTCCCAAAAGTAATGTAAAACGATGTAATGGTATTTTATCACAGAATCATGATTGGTGGTCCTGAAAATGTGCGTTGCTTATTATTTTATACGTAATCTCGTTATATCTAAGGTAAAAAACGTTTCGTAATTTATTATAGTAATATTTATTTTCAGACATAAATTGTTAGTTATTAGATAGTATAGTAGGTATATTTATAAGTTTTTGGTTTCTGAAAACAGAAACGTACACCGATTTCCAATATTAATAAAATTATACCTGCCTATTATACCAAAAAAAAAAAAACATTTTAATTAAGAATGTCCATTTCGGAGCTCTGTTTAAAAATATGTATACATGGAAATCTGTGGTTTTTTAAATTATCCAGACAGCGATAAATAAATAAAAATGTTTGAACTCTGAAAATTAGCTAGGTATATGACAATGCCTCATTATGAGAACTTTCATGTCTTGTTCTTTATTAACATGCATTGATAATTTATTTTCAATAGAGTTGCTCAAAAAGTGCCCTTTTTTGGCTGTTTTTCGTGCGAGAAGTTCGTTTCTGCGCACTAGTGCGATTGACTTTTCTATTTTTATAAATTTGTATTTGTTTTAATTCACGACTACTTACCGAAGGGTTATTATAATGTTAGTTTGAACCAAGAAAAAACCTATTATTAATGTAAAAATATCAAAATATTGAGATTTTATATTTTATTGCCTTATGAAATATGAAAGCTAAAAAGACGCTTTTAATTTGTCAAAAATGTGCACTGCTAAAGTTACAACTTTATTGTGTGTTGTATTTTTTTCGCAACTGTGTTAAAAATAACTAAACTAAACTAAAACTAAAACAAATTTAAAGAAGAGCTCCCCCGCGGCGTTCAACCAAAGATGCTGGTAGCATTTTCTCGCATTTTGACTTACTTTTAACTTTGAGGTGCAAGTGATAGTCCCTTTCAAATACATTTTAGTAGATAGACATTGACTTGTATTGTATTAGAAATTACAGGTTGCCACGAAAAAGGCCTCAAGTCTTATTAAATTATTTTCTCTCACACGACGAACGTTATTTGCTAAACGAGCTTTATTACATTTTTGCCGCTTAATAAACAAAATTTCCTGTAAATTGCTGACACAGGGACGACAATTATTCGCGACTTAGCTCGGTAAGACTAATGTCACGAGTTAGCAATGCCAGGCATCTCATTAAAAGTTCACTCCATTAAACAGCAGCAAACTTAATTATGCCATCACAAAATTCACTAGATTCCACTTATATTTCATTTAATATGAAGTTGTTGCGAATAAGGCGTTAAACTCTTAAAATGAAATGAATTCGGGCCTAATAAAAAGTCAAGAAAGTCCTGCGAACAGCAAAGTGAGGCTGGTTTAAACTACGCTTTGCCACTTGCTTTATATGGCACTAAATACGTCTTCATGCAGGTGACAATCCCATGAATGCCTATTTACACCTCTTCGGGTGGCAGACCCAGCCTCTGGCAGACGTCGAAAAAACACACGCCATCGCGGTCATAATCAGGTCGCTAGCCAAGGGCTTCGAGTTTTGACGATAACCACCTGATGATTAACTGCCAATGGAAGGGAAATGTTCTCTTTTTGAAGTATCCTGTCTGCTACCCCCTAAATTTTTTTTTAGACTGATCAATCTCTTTGCAATTATCACGTAACTATGTCAATGTTGGCAAAATAAGCCTTGCTAAAACACTAAAGCCTTCAAAAATAAATAAAAGAAAAAATACATTTACCACGAAATTGTGCCGAATACAAACACGGGAACATCACACAAACACTTTGTACCTACTGTTGGTTTCCTAGCGATAGGTACCTAGTATGGAGTTTTGTACGAAGTTAGTATGAAAAAGTGGATACTTATGTAAGGTAACCAACCGTACATGTGGGTGTAGGCCTAGCGAAACGGGAGTCATAAAGACCACTTTAACATCAAAGCCGGTCCAATAAAAACCTGAAGCCACGTTAAGTGTCCTGAATGGTTGAAATTTGTCAAGACGGTAAGTTGTAAGTTATGGTATCCATTGCCATGAGGCGTTGGGCCCAAAGCTCACTTATCAACGCTTAACAAAGATTTATAGGGGACTTGTCTTATTTTTGTGCGGAATTATGATATATCCTTCTTGGGGATTGCCTGAAACAATTTCCTCGCTGAAGTGCGGTTTGTTTTCAAATAGGTCAAACAGCTCCGTGTTTCCTTGAATTTTTATTGTTAACGAGCTCTATGCTTTGTTGAAAGCTAGTTCCGCAGTTTTGGTAAATTGTACAAAGTGGACATAGTAATGGTATTAAATACAAGATTTGTTTGAGCAACACAAATCGAGAGTTAAATGATAAAACCATTCTGCTATTCAAATACTTAGTAGTATTTTTATTATATGCTCATTAATCACGTCTTTATCCCTTACGGGATAGACAGAGCCTAAGGTAACAAGACCTAAAGGCCACGTTTAACATGATTGTGGACGTATAGGCGGAAAAAGGAATGAAAACAGTGATGGGTTGCTAGCCGCATCGCCTATGACATGATTCCCAAGATTTTGCCCATTATTCCCTGGCAAGACGCAACTAGTACATTAATTATGTTTTTTTTTACTCCCAGACCAGTACGAAATACGAAATAATTGCTTAATCGCTTTTTCTATGGCTTAGCTTAGCTTCGTGTGTATCCATTAGTATTTATCTCTTGAAAGAGCGTTGATGTTTTACCTATAGTTCAGCTACTCGTCAAAAGATGGCACCACATAAAAATTAAAATACATGTCTAATCAATATTTTCCCAGAGGACACCAATTTTTAACCGAAATCCAACACAAAACCTAAATAAAAATTGCATACATACCTAAATAAAAAAGTTGCTATACAAAAAATCAGTTTTAAAAGTGCCGGGTAATTCTTTTAAAAAGCCGCAAAGATATTTTGATCGAACAATTTTTAACTTCCCCGGGATCTCCGAAATCGGCGTCCTCTATAAAGTCTTCTACAATAGTGAGCACTAGGGGAATCTCAGGCGGCCCGCTTGGCTACAACCAGAGCAATTTACTCCCCCACTGACAGTGACGACTCAACTCGGTCCTTTACCCGACGGTCTAAGAGCTGGCAGACATTTTTAGAGCAGATGCCTGTACCTATGACAGGTATTGTCTAGATATTATAAAATTTATAAAAGAGTTATGTGACTGACTGACAGCCATTGACAGCCTAACCTAATAAAGCACCAGAAATAAATTTGGCAGTCCTATATTCTTGAGTGAATAAAAGGGGTCCCAAAAACTAAACACAGGTTGTACTTCAAATAAATTTGTAAGTTGTTCAAATAAAATAGTAAAGGTGGCGCCAGACTGTTAGCGCTTACAGTACAATTATGTTTTTTTCTCCGGTTTTTGAAATTTTTGTATGGATCTTTTCAGGATCAATCGATTAATTGATTATAATGGCGTAAAAATGTATCCAGTTTTTCCTACAAAAATTAGTGTCGGTTTTGATAATTTCAATCATTTTTTTCCCCTATATAGAATCGCTAGTATTATTGATTCTGAATGAATCTATTCATGCAAAACAAAAATCTAAGAAAAAAAAGAGTGTTGTACCCTATTTATGACATTGCCCTAAAACGTCGTGGTTGTTGATGCTCCGACACACCAGCCGGTCATTGGTTATTTTATTTTAGCAGAGACAGCGGAAAAGTTAAAACTGAATGAATAAAAACATTCAACATAGGTAACTGTGGCTTTTTTTGCGTGACCTCACTACTCGTATTTTGCGAAGTAGCAAACTAAGTTAATAAATTTAGTTTGGTATAAATGGAGTCGTGAAAATTATTAATTTGGTAACATGTAATATGGTCAATCGCTTGAATTAAAAATTACCTCCACGTAAAAGATTAATTTTAAAATTAATTTGATAAAACCCTTTAAAACGTTACGTTGAATGAGTTGGGAATATTCAAAGAGTATAATTAGCGTATGTTCAATTTGAAATAATGTCCAGTCCTTGTTCAGTCGCAGTTTATACTTGCAAATAACGGAATTCGTGCCTATTAGCTGTGTTTCCGTATGTTTAAGCTTTTTTGTGTTTAATTGGATCGTTTAAACGAATTGATTTAACTACAGAAGTTTGCAAACATGAAACGGTACTAAATGACAAGTAAATACTCTTAACATACTATCGTTATCACTGAACTATCGATACTCAAAGTTTCTGGAATAAACGGTGGATTCGCCGTATTTTGAAATTACTTAACTTCGACAGTACTCTCCCCGCACTTGTAAAACTTGGACTTGTAATTTTACAATTCAATACCGGAGGATTGTTTGACTTCTGCGAAACTTGAGTTCGTCTATTAGCCATATTTAACTACGAGAATGATTAATTTTGCTGCCGGCTATTGTTCTAAAAATCAACTAGTCTGTCATTAGTGGATTTATTACACACACACACACAATAACGTCTCCATCCCTTACGGGGAAGACTGAGCCTAAGACCTAAAGACTACGTTTAGCATGATTGTGGGCGTATGGATGGAAAGGGGAAACAAAACAGCGATGGGTTGCCAGCCACATCGCTTACACAACAGATCCCTAGGATTTTCGCCCAATCTCTCGATGGGCTTTTATCATCTGCGCGGGAAGAGAAGCAATTGGTACATTCTATGCTTTTCTTTGCTCCCAGACCAGCATAGAAGCAAAATGGTGGATTTATTAAGATGTTCGAACTGTACCGAATAACGTTAAAATACTTCCCGATTGTAAAAAAAATATTGGTTAGGCATACAGAAAGTAAAAACTGGCCAAGCGCTAGCTAATTTATATCGGACTCGTGCAAAGAGAGTCCATATAAATTTAAAGAACACAAAATATAAGTTCGTGCTTCATAGTATTTTATTCTTGCGGATCAGTGATTTTCGTAATTTTCTCTACACAAGTATTTACTTGTATGTGAGGTCTCACTTAAATTGAGTAAACGCGTTGTGTTACACTAAGTGTTTATACAACGTCTCTCAGAATTATTCGGGAATCGGGAAAGCGGTTGGTTAATTTCAGGATTTTTCAATTGTGCTTGACAAATTTTTCCATAGTTTTGACAACGTTCAAACTGTAGAGCGTGAAAGGAGTGACCCAATTTTCAAATCCTAAAATACGACGAAGAATCTGTTTAGCAATGTTCAGTGAAGGCGTAACCAATTTAGGTAGCTACGTGTTACAACCTTTTTATCAAAATCATCCTATTTTGGCCCTGGCCGCAAATAAATTTAATTGCACGCAGCTCTGAAAGAAAAAACAAAAGAAAGTAGTCGTGTCATTGCTCTTGGCAGCGCTGCGTGTTGAATTTTTAATATCATATAAATTGTTTTGTTTTATTATAGTTGAATTATCGAGAAGATGGAATTGCATTTGTAGTGGTTGTACCGTTTGCAACAAAAGGAGAATAATTTTCTCTTAACTTAATAAAATGACATACCCAAGAAGTGGAATAAGTAGTAGTCCTCTGTTTTTTTTCTTTTATTCGCTATCATGTTCTTCATCTGAGCTGTTTGCTTACTTTGACTCTCAATAGGACCAAAATTACTTACAGGCATATTTTTTTAAAATATAGAAATTATTCGTAGTCGTACTGGCGGACACAATAATTAATTGAGAATACAATCAAATCAGATGTAAAAATATACGCACAACGTAAATAATATTGACAATTTCACACTGACATTATTTTTGTTTTTAGTTCTTCGATATATATATATAACAACCTCTTTGTATGCTGATAGTACAAGAAAATAGAAAATTCAAATATAGAATGCCTGTAAACAAACAATACTACTACATATGCAATTCCACGCTCTCGATGATTCAACTATAGTTTCTGCAGTCTACATTCAGTAAGACTAATCCAACCACCTGTTGAAATATTTTGGAATAATTCTGTACCTATGCTTAGTGTAAGTTTTCGGTCACAAAAGTTTGCGTTAAAATGTCAAATACTATGAGAAAGAACTGTTTTTTGCAGTTTCGATCCGCTAGCGGCGCTGTCAACTATCCCATAGCAATTGAGACGTTTACGTGAACGCGTTCGAGACGATTTTATATGTCAAAACTTACACTAGAGGCTCTGAAAAACCTTTTATTAATATCAACGTAATATCTTCAAGCTTTCGTGAGACAATCCTTTTTTAAGTCGACTGCAAGCGTACTAGATGTCTTATTCAGGCCTCACAAATCCCATTCCCTTTTTTCCCCGCGCGTCCTTGGGGAGACATTGTTTTAAACTTTTAAAATTAACACCCTCCGTGTTCCGCATACATGTGCTTACTTACACAAACCGCTGTCATGTTTACCCGGAGATATCTTAGCACAAATACGGAGACCTTGCTTGCAGAACTTTGAGTTCAAAATTCCGTGTGCCTTTAAAATTGTACACAGTTCTGATTATGTGCAAATCCTCTTTGCTGGAGCAATTTAGCGGGAACAGTCGGTTTTAGCTTGTGACACAACTTGGTCCGATTATTAAAGGTGACTTTTCCTCGAAGTAGATGATAATCATTACTCCTGATTATATATTTTTTGTATTAAAAACCTTTCGGGCTTACATCATATTCTCATTCGTAGTTCGTTCTTCATTCTGTTCCTATGTTGCCCTAGTAAAGATTGCTCTAAAGCGATAATGCTGCCTATTGGTTACCTTATAATTTTCTCTATGTACATTTTTGTATTCTTTTGATTGTGTGGTATTCAATAAAACCACTGTATTGTTAAAGACGTCTTCTCAAAATGGTGCCTATCTTCCACCGGTCTGTTCATCTGTTAGGGTTGTATCTACTGTTATCGGTAGCCACTTGAAATTTATTACATACTCTACTACCACTCATCACTAATATAATTCTCATCGTCATCACATCAGCTGGGAGACGTCTTCACCTGGCTATAGACCGATCGCTTAAATGAGCCCTCGGCCGCGCGGTTCAGGGACGCGGGATGGGACGACAAATTAAGGGGTCGAAAGAGGTGCGGGCGGTTTAGGAAGGTGCCGTGGGATCCCGAAGATTCAAGCTAACGACGTCCCTCGGCTGCCCCGGCTTTTGCCAGGGCCACCTGCACAAAGGAAGGAGGAGTCGCAACGCTTCGATCACCCATCTTCAGACGTGCAGGACCGTGCAATACCAGCAGGGGATCCGGAGTAGACAGCCTAAGGTAACAAGACCTGAAGGCCACGTTTAGCATGGTAGCAGGCGTATAGGTCGAATGGAATATCAAAATTGTGATGGATTGCTAGACGCATCGCTTATATCGTGATTCCTAAGAATTTCGCCCTCGAAAATTATTGAATATTCGAATATTTAAAAGCGTCGAATATTTGCAAGCTACACTTATTGCGCAGATAGCAACTTAGACAAGGGCCTCGACAACTTTTGACAACTACACTTTACGTGCTTTACTTTAATCTACCCTCGAACTGGACGACATGTTCCGGTATAATTTATAACATGACAACCTTTCCCAATTCCCAATATAGTAAGTATTTTAAGCTTGGGCTTTATTTCGGGATCGTTCAGGATTAAAGCAAAGCAGAATAATTTAGTTTGTTTCTTGTTGACACTTTGTACTTACATCAATTTATGTTTGTGAGAGACAAATAGGTAGGTTTTGAGTAAAAATCAACTTTTCTAGTTTCACTCTGCTTGGAAGCATATACATGACACTAAGAATCGATTACCACCGCAACTTGAAATACCAATTTTTAATATTATCTTGGATAGGACTGCTGGGAGAACGCCTCCCCCATCTTGTCCACTTGCCCCGATCTTAAGCGGTGCCGGCCAGTTTTCAAGGAACGCACCCAGATCCTGATCCCGGGCGTGAACACCAAATCACCAAATCTAATTTATATTCTTCCAAGATTAATCTATGGATACACACATGGAATTATTGTGTTACCAAGTACCTACTCTAAACTACCATCGCCTTATTAGGGTATGTCACTACTATATTATATATGCAAGAAAATTTATAAAACTATATTACAATTAACCAGCTTATGTTTACTTACAATTCGCTTATCCTAATCTGTTGCATTTAAATTTGTCTCCGCTAGACACAAACAAAACATAAATTCTGCTTAAGCGGGTCTACTTATTACTTTTTATACACCTAGCGTTTTTAATTTTCTGAAACTCCAGATGTAAGCTAGTTTACATTACTATTCTCCACTGAACACATGCAACTAATTAAGTTCCAGGGCTAATAGGAGTGGGTGTAGCTAATTTAGAATATACACGTATTAGGTATGCGAGGGTGATAGCTGCTTAGTTCTGTGGCAAATTGAAAACCAACGATCGACCGCGTGGCACGTAACCTAACTTTCATAAATAAAACCTTAATCATGCAATGATTGTCGACAAAAGTCATTTATTAAAATACAAACTTAAGAACAGTTAATTATTTTGGGCTAAAAATTAACCTCGCGATTCAACGCGGCAATGCTGCCAGCCTTCTGGGTACAATGAGCAGTGACAGTGACCTGGGGTGTTTTATTTGTAGTTTAAGTTAGGCTAGATTTAGTTTAATTTTGTACATTTACATATTTTATTTTTATTTTTAATGTACAGTTTTAATGCAATTTTTGTTTACTACTACAATAAATATTGTTCCAAACTTAAGAACTAAATAACAATAAAGAACACTAAAACTAGAAAAAATGATTTGAAGTAAAGTACCTAAGTTAACAAAAATTTAAAACTAACCTAAAAAATCCCCCCTGTTTTTGTGCCTGGCTCAAAGGTTCCCATTATGCTGGCCGCGTTGCCTATTCGGACGGCAATGGCAACCCTTTGAACCAACCACGACGCAAAGCGGGGATCGCAGCCCCTATCTGTCAGTCTGCGGCCCAGCTCCCTATTCGCCTATCATGCAATTGATATTCTCAACATTGATGTATTATACATGAACTTTCGACACGTTTCAGTGCTGGCCACAGGTGACCCAAGGGCTGGCGCTTACCTCTCTCAAAGGCAGAGTTCAGAGAGGCAATGCGGCCAGCATAACAAATTAAACTAAAAGTTTCTTCAAAAATAAATAAATAGATAATTTATGACTATTAAAATAGGTCATATTTTTTTACAGTGATGACCAAAAAAAAAACAAAATTAAAAAAACGTAAAAGTGTTCGGGTTTTGAGCTCCAAAATCCGGGGATTTTGCGCTTTTTGTCCTGGTTGTCAAATTTTAGAGATGGCAAGCTCGCGTGCAACGCAACAGTACGGTTACAGCTCGCGGATGAATACCCGGCTTTACGGTTCAAAGGATACGGATCTGTGGCACTCCGACAGATAAAATGCAGAGCGTTAGTGATAAGTAGTAACCTGATACCATTTATTTACGGAACCCCCAAAACAGCTGCCCCGTAATAAAATGCAAAACGATTTTTAAGAGTTAAGGCGAGTTTAGTCGGAGTAGGAGTCATGTTATAGGCGATGCGGCAAGCAAACCATACTATTTTGATTCGCCTTTCCACCTATACGCCCACAATTCATGCTAAACGTGCCTTTTTTTAGGCTTTATCGACCCCTTAAGGGATAAAGACTCTTTCTTTACTCTTTGTCAAATTCTAAACTTAAACGTTTAAATATGAAATTAAAAAAATATATAGAACTCGAAACAAGGAGAAAGTCAGTCTGCTTAGGGCTTCCACTGGAAGCAGATGTGTTGATTTAATAAGCTAGAAAGATTAATAAAATACTGATCTTATATTCAAGAAATCGCAGTGTAACTCAAGGAATAAATATCTGAGCTACATCATCCCGTCATATAGTAAGTACAAAGCAGCTCTACAGTATGTATGAATTACCTTTCACGAGCTTCCGATATTTTGACGCAGTTGTAGCTAGGTTGCTTCCACGCTGGTCTGGGAGCAAAGAAAAAACATAGAATGTACCAGTTGCATCTCTTCCCGTGCAGATGGTAAAAGCCCATCGAGGGAATAGGCAACATAGGAATCATGTTATAGGCGATGAGGCTAGCAACCCATCACTATTTTGATTCCACTTTGCACCTATACGCCCTTAATCATGCTAAACGTGGCCTTAAGGTTTTGTTACCTTAGGCTCTGTCTACCCCGTAAGGGATAAAGACGTGATTTGTGTATGTGTGTATGTATGTGTATGTAGCTAGGACAAGTCACCGTAAAACCATACAACACTGTAACAGGGACAGGACTATGACAGAAATACAACTAAAAAATGACAAATGTTTTTTACGATTTGTTTTTAGATAATATTAACCTTAGCTTACAATATTAGGTACCTACGACTTTATTGAATCTTGTTCTATGTCCGTATCTGTTTTTGAGATGAATAATCCGAGCTATGATCATAATCACGGGTAGACAGTATGGTAAACTACCCCGAGACATCAAGATTACATGAAAGGCAATCGCGGTCTTCATCTCGTAGAAAATATAGCTTTAAATGTGTTTGTTAAAAAGATTATCAAGCGTACTCAGAGATGTTATTTGACGTATTGTCTAAACCCACAAAAATGATATAGGTAGGTGCATGTTAATATTTTTTGTCAAAAATGTCCGTTAAAGTCGTCATTGTTAACTAGTCGACATCAAAACAAGAAGTTAATTGTTGCCGGTCAGTTATTAACTTTTTAAAAATGCAAATCACCATTATAAAAAAATAAAGGCACAAGACTTAAAACACCAAATTAAAAAAAAGCTAGTACGACAACGTGTTTATCTGTGTCTGAAATAGCTTTAGATGTTCTGGGTAGAAAAATACTCTCTTCAAATGCCATTGTTAGAAAAAGGCGGCAAAGCAAAAATAATAAATAATTTATGTCAATTACATTTTCATTTTTTTTTGTTGCGGTTTTCTTTTTCGATTTTTGACAAGTAATTTTAATATAACATTTTATTTTATTGCCCCAACTTTAATGCTGCGTTATTAAATTACGAGCGGCATGCAACATTAAGCACTAATGTGCGCTTTTAAGTTGAAATTCGATGTATTTTATTATTAGTCTATTTTATTTAATTTAAAATCGAAGTAAAACATAAATTCAAAGTGAAAAGATTGCATTACTGTAGATAAAATGCTGAAATGTTAAAAGGCCAAGGCGCGATAATGTCGTCTTTCTAAAACGCCGTAGGTATAACATTTTACTTAATAAAAGTCTAAACTTTTTCGTAACAGGCATTAATTTTCACACAATGCTTTCTCTCGTATAGGTAACGTACAAAATGGAGATAAATCTTTCCAACTGACATGCCTTGACGTCGCTCCGTTTCTCGGTATTTAGCCACAGTTTGTGTTTTGTTCGCGTAATCTATTTATTCATTTTTGTGTTTTTATACGGATTTACGTTTTTTTTTTAATTATATTCGTAACAGCACTTGAAAGAAAATATCGGCATGTTGTTACAAAAAACACTATTCATAAAGCTGGTTGACATAATAATAAAGGTTTACAGAGGTACATGATTATTTAATACTCTACTCGTAAATTCAACGGTAATTTTTACCACTTGAAAATATAATTACAGATGTGATTTGAATTCAGATAAGAAGATTGGAATTGGAAATGAAAGTTTCTCTGTTTATTTTGTAGCATAATTATTTAACAGAGTCAGTTTCCTTATCCAGTTTTACTAAAACATTATTACGGCTATTAAAGTGATAATGTATACGAAGAAAATGTCTAAGAAACTACTTCATAATAAAATTATCTGTAGGTACTTAGCTCTGTACAAGTAGCATGAAAGCGTACAAGCGTCGCGTCGCGCGCGAGATACATTTCCCGTCTTTTTCTTACTGATCGTTCCAGAAAGAGAAGGGCGGTCTCTTGTACTAGCCGGGCTAGTAGCAAAGGAAGTATTCCTGCATAATTATCCACGGTACGTTCTCTTGATGTTATTATGATACTGTAGTATAAAACGTAGTGCAGCAAAATATAATATTACTATCTGTTTTAAAATATGCAGTACAATAGCCACTCGTGAAGCGCTTCAGGCTTAATGTAGGAATATAAAAACATCGGGGAATTAGTCTAGATGTATGGAAATGTTGTGTTCAGCTGGAACATGAGAACATTTTAATTTGCTTAAATATAAAAGGAGATTTAATTTATTCTGTATTATACGAGATGTTCTAAATTTATTCCGGATTATTGCAGCAAGTATTAGTTTAACTGACAACACAGTAAAATAAATTCAGTCTATCAAATGAATCAAGATTTTTTATTTCTTGATTTTTATGTTTATTTTTACGGTTTTAACGTTATAAATTAAATTTCTAAAATAATGTCAGTGGAAATTAGAACACAGAAAAATCCGAAAAGTAAAGCTATGGCCGGGAATCGAACCCGGATCCTCGTCATTCGGTAACCCTGCTATGGGTGGTGTAGGGGTACAGCACGCGTCACGGAATGACGAGATTCCGGGTTCCATTCCCGGCCATAGCTTTACTTTTCGGATTTTTCTGTGTTCTAATTTTCACTGACATTTAGAAATTTAAATTCAGTCTTTTAAAAATTGTGGCTGTCAAAATGTTTCCTTGATGACGTTCGTCGATGTTCAAAGTGTACGAGTACGGCGTCAAAATGATGACTTCACCATCATCTTCATCTCAGCTTATACGTTCCATAGCTGGGCACAGACTTAAACCGTATAAAAAAATAATTGACGTTCATTTGTCTCGCTAAAACTCGAGAATGGTAATTTTGGGTCTGATACATTTATGCAAGTCCGCGAAAAACTAGCAACCTATCACTATTTTGATTCCACTTTCCACCTATACGCTCGGAGTCTTGCTCAACGTGGCCTGTAGGTCTTATTAGCTTAGTCTGTACCCCGTAAGGGATAAAGTCGTAATTTGTGTGTGTGTGTGTGTGTGTGTATGCAAGTCCAGGGAGTTTTAAATAAAAATGACGATAAAAAATCTTCTCTGTGCAATTATCCACCCCAACGACCAGCTGAGAACTCTCACCTTAGATTCTAAAATCATTCCGAATAGCCTTTAGAATTCCCATTTTACATTGTTACCGCGACCCAAAATTCCCACCGCTACCTATCTCGGAATCTTCGGAACATTTTACAAATTGATCGCTATATCGTACTCACTATCAACGTTCTCAGAATTTATGGTGTAAGTTTGCTCAATACTGTGCGATCTAGTCTAGACTTCGAATACATTTTTCATATCAATGACCCTTGATATAAGAAGCGAATGGTTTAACAATAGCTTCGATTATTGCGATTGCAGTTTATTCTTTAATTAATGGAGCGTTGTTAACGTTTCTTTTTCTACAGTTGAATGCCATTTCTATTACGTTTCTCATGTTATTTTTATTGCACTCGTTAAATATAATGAAACAGAAGAAGATATAAATAATTTGTACATTAAGAATCTTTTGATTTTTGCCCATTTGCTTTCAATAATGTTTGCAACTATCGAACGGACTTTCATGTTTCGAAACTTAGAATTAACCTTAGCTTACAGCGAGATATCTAGGCTTTGTTTCATCCAAATTAAATGTCGGTAAGAAAATACATTATCCTTATTTTTTTTAAAACAATGTACAAGTATAACTTGTCACTCTCTTGGTGAACAATACCATTCGGTGTGGGGATTTCAAAGCTCAGCAATATAATATTGTATGTCATAATGAATCCAGAATAAAGGACAAAATGTTGGCTGGATAAAAATTACGAGTAGCTAATCCAAACTTTTGCCCAAGCGAAGAACGTGTCGAAAAACTCCAAGCAAATTAAGTTAGGAATCGTTCCAAACCTGCAAATTTGGACGTAAGCGCGTGTGGTACACTAAGTTTCAACCGATTACATTGTTTGAACATCACAAAGCTTCCTCTAAATCATGAAATCAAATAAACGGGACGTGTTGTGCAAATAGCATAAATAAATTTTACTCTCAAGACGAATGGCTCGCGAATATTCCTGGATTCTTTGACGACACCAAGTATTTGCGAGGAGAAAATGAAAAGCGATTCATAATATATCGCAATGCTGACGTTAATTCGTGCTTTTTGCCGCGAGATGTGTTTGAGTTTATAAATGATGAATTTCAAGGAGTGCTGTGCTGATTAAGCAACGAAATTACAGTACTCGGCCATAAATATTGCACTTCGGTCTTTAGAAAGAGACAGTTGGCGTCACGAAAGTTAGAGCGAGACAACGCTTTACCAAGTCGAACTTAGCCGAGAAGACCGATGTACAATAACTATTTATGTCCGGGTACTGTAATTCCGTAGGAGAAATAAGAGTGTTTTGGCACCAAATGTAAACTTACAGCCAGAAGAAATAGGTACATAAAATGCACAGAAAACGAAGCTGAAGTCACATTTTATTGTAACACATTGTTCCGAGTTAGTTGGAGAATGAAAGCAAAAGTGGATATTTATTTTTGCGGTCATCGAAACACAGAGCTCATGACATGTACAGAAATCAAAAATGGCATTACAAAAAGAATTAAAACTACTTTAATAATCAGGCGTTATGTAGCCTGAAAGAGATTCATTAACCTAGACAATCTACTTTGCAAGCTAAGAATATGGGGGAATATAATATTTTTCCTGGTGCTTGTGATGGTTGAATCTGAGCGAGTGTCGTATTGAGTTGTGTGAAAGTTTTTTTTGTCTTGCTCGTGCGTAAGCGGAGTGAAAAGGATATTGGTTTTAATGCATACTTATAATCTAAAACCACATGCAAAATAAGTTGTGACTACCGTCCAATAGAATAACGAAGACAAGACTAACTTACAAGACAATTTGTTAGCAATTTCAGCAGTAAACACGAGTACCCGGCCGAAATTGCGAACAGAACTTGTACAATGGAAACTATTCAGTTATTATTACACTCCGTTCTGTATAGAACAAGTCTTAGTATTGCCAGGTATTTAGATATGAAATCTTAATCCTAAGTAGGTAGTTGCCTTGTTATTATCCAATGTGGGCGTTTATAGCGTAGATGTTTAATTACTAAAATCTTAACAATGTGTATTTGCAAGCGCTGTTATTTTTATGGTTAGCTAGCGGTTTCCCGCGTCTTTGTCTGTATACAAATTCGTAGAACGCCGTGCCGTGTGTGTGTAAGCTATGCAACTTCGGGATAAATAGCTTCTCTTTCATTAAGGCTGGTTAAGCGGTTTTACTCTGAATAGGTAATATAGGATATAGGTAGCAAGCAAACAGAGAGACCGAGTAACTTTCTCAGAAATAATATTAGTAAGGATACATTTTTATTACAATTCTTTAATTTTTTATGTTTTTACGAAGACGTTGAGTAATGCCTCTCTTCACACACTAGTTTGCCTGAAACAATGACGGCGATGTGGTACATAATCTACACTAAAAAAACAACGAATAATTAATAAAATTAAAAACAAGCTTGGTTAATTGAACTGAAGAAACAAGAAACTACTATTTATAGTGCGATTTTGTGTAACGAATTTCTGTTAGAAGATTATAATTAGTAAGAGATCAACTTGGCCTTAAATTATATCATGCCAGTATTATGTGATTGCGTTTTAGAATATGTTTACATATTTTTCTGTTTAACAAAATGAACTAATTTCGCACTAAATTGGTTAAAAAGCGTGTTTGCCAGTTGTCCGTGTCATAACATTGGTTTCTTTAAACTGTCACGTAGGTAATATTATTTGTCTTTGACAGACACAGACACTACGCTATACCTAATATTTATAAATAAGTCAAAAATATGTTGTTATAAATAAGCCAATAAAAATTAGATTACCTAGCTAAAATTAATAAGCAAGCATGTCCATACTTAGCAAAAACGAATTAGATACGTTATTTTTTTTGCGTTGCAGTAGGTATTATCCTTGATGATTTTTTGGCGGTTATTCTTTGAACTGTACAAGCTTAAAGGAATAAAGCGTTATTTATTATTCAATTTGCCATATTTACGAATGAAATAAAAAGGCCCTAATACAGCAGCCGAGGTAATAAAATGTGCCATAAAGTAAAAAGCACGTATGAGTTTGTTTAGGGTTTCATTTAGGGTTCTATTTTATGAAATAAAAGGGATTCATGAGATAGCTAATGAATCGTTAAAATGATTGGATATCTTTTCTCTGCATAATTATTCATTTTAGCCTTCTAAAACTGAATAATAAACAGTAAACACACTTTTGTTATTGTGTTAACGTTCAAACAAAAGGCAGCATTACGACTTCGAAGCTGACAATTCAAGCAACCTGAAACCAAAGGCGTAGTATTGTATTGATATCACAGTTATTAAAACTTCTTATTATGAACTATCAACAGTTCGATGCTTGAAAAATTTGTCCGTTTTAGTATTTTATGTTCAAACTATCGTCTTGACTATTTTCATTAACAACGCAAGAGCGGTTTTCCGACCATAGGTTGCAAACAGATGATTGGAAAACAGAGGAACAGTGACTATCAGATTTATATTACTGGGTGTCACTCGACTTTCCAAAATCTGTCTGAAATACGCGTCCTCGGAAAGATTGACTCAGTCTCGAGCGAGTGACAAATTCACTTTGTGTCTAGGAAACGTCTACAACTTTACTTTACCGACTTATCCGTTCACTCAAGAGAAGTAAAAGAATTGCAAAAATCTTTTCAGGGTCTCCACGAGAGAAATTTATATCCGTCTATCTTGATCTAAATATTAAGTATTGTGTAGCTGTGTGGAAGACGTTTTTGAGAAAGATGTTTTTCAATGATATGGGAGAGGCGTACGTTTAGAAAACACATTTTCAGTATTTTTTACACTTTTTGTCTGTCTGCCTGTCTATTTGTTCACGTTTATCTTGGAAACCACTAAGCCACCAGCTTAATTCTCAGCAAATAAACAGTTTACAAATATTTGAAACTCTCATATTCGTTAGCCTTTGACGGACCTATTACATGTATATTTTTATTATTTGTTTAAATCCTTTCGACTATTGATAAAATATAAAAAAAAGTTTTAAGTGCGATTTCTCAAAACAAGTTTTTTTTTATATATGAATAGGAAGGCAAACGAGCAAGTGGGTCACCTGATGGTAAGTGATCACCACTGCCCATAGACACCCGCAACCCCGGAGGGATTGCAGATGCGTTGCCAACCTAGAGGACTAAGATGCAATGCCTCTTGTGCCCGTAATTTCCCCGGCTGTCTTACTCTCCACACCGGAACACAGCAGTGCAAGCACTGCTACTTAGCGGCAGGATTAGCAAGTAAGATGGTGGTAGCGATCCGGACGGACCTTGCACAAGGCCCTACCACCCGCAATAGTTTTGTGATAGGTATCCAACGCTTCCTCAGGCGTCGGCATTAAGTATTTTATTTTTTAAGTCAGTAGTCCAACCAAAGTTTTTTAAGAAACTGTGCAAGATGTTTCCCACTTGTAATTCTAACTGTTCCATTTCACCAAGTTTTAACTAAAACAACTTTTGCAAAACTTAATTCCTGGCCTTTCAGTGGCAAATAGCTCGAGGCTGGTAGGGATTAAGACAAGGATTCTCCGAGACTCGATGTGGACGAGACATTGATTGATCACACTTTAGTTAAGTTAGCTTTGTTGATAGCCCTATGAGACACTTTCTCCGAAGGTAGGACTTTATAATGTGTAGCGTAAACTTTCTGGAAATAAGTCTCATGAGAGTTTGATGTAAGTAAGACAAAGTAGACATTCACGAAAAGTAACTCTATCTAAAAGCCGTGGTAGCCTTGTAGTTTGACCTATAGTCCTCAAGCAGAGGGTCGTTGTTTCGAATCCCGCTTAAATTTCATAACTATGTCGACCGGATAGCCTAGTGGTTAGTGACCCTGACTATGAAGCTAGAGGTCCTGGGTTCGAATCCCGGTAGGGGCAGACAGTTGTATGGTGAATATGAATGTTTGTGCCCGAGTCATGGATGTTGTATTTATTTAAGTATGTGTTTATCTACATTATATAAGTATGTTTATCCGTTGCCTAGTACCCATAGCACAAAGCTTGGCTTAGTTTGGGGCTGGGTCAATTGGTGTAATTTGGGGCTTGGTGTAATTTGTCCCAAGATATTTATTTATTTATTTATTTTAACTATCAATATGATTAAGTTAACTTAGCGATCAGTATTATGAACTTTGTAGAACTAGGTGCAAGCCAATAACCAACACAACCTGTGAATATCGTTCTAACTTAGGTAGTTTCCGTTTGGATGAAATTTCGCATCCCTGCTGGGTATGCTGTATATTAGAACTTTAGATGGATTATAGATTTCTATCGTAAGAATAATTGTTTATAGATAGCACACAAGAACTGTGGCTTTAACTTTATTTTGGTACAAAAAAGTTAAATTCTGACCAAATAACTAATTCAAGTTATCAAAGTCCAGTGAAAACCTTTGGAAATTTCTCAACGTCCTGATAATTAGAACACATAGAAAAATCCGAAAAGTAAAGCTATGGCCGGGAATCGGATCCGGATCCTTGTCATTCCGTGACGCGTGCTATAACACTACACACCACCCATAGCAGGTGAGTAAGCCTTCGAATTTTACTAGCTGTCACGTGACCTTGTTATTATGCGAATTATTGTCGCCAACCGTCATCTGTTTGAATAATGTGTCTGTACGGCACAATTACAACATTTGAGCAAAGGCCCTAACTAGCCAGTTTATTAAAAAAAAACTATCATTTTATTTATTGATGAGTAACCTAAAAAAATCTCCCTCCTTCTTGCATTGTGCCTGGCTCAAAGATTCTATTAAATTAGTGTTGGATTTTCAGTGTTATTGTAAATAGTCCAGCTTATACTCCCGCGTCTTTTTCCCTTTAGCAGAGCTCCCTATCCCTCCGAAATTTTGCAAAATCCGCACTTTCTCCTTGTCAACATTACAAAGGGACTTCTGTTTAAAATTTCAGCTTTCTCGGCCCAAAGGTTTGGGTTGTGAGTTGATGAGTCAGGACTTTTCTTTGAAGGTATTAAGATCATTATTATATATTATGGTTATTCGACTTTATTATAATGCTTGAACAAGTTGCTACAAACGCAACTGAAGCGTCTTTTTACACTTTTCGTCAGTTTCCTCATTCTGTCCTTACTTGCAAGCAAAGAACTTGCTCATCTATGTATTCTTAATCTATGCAAGACTAACTAGATGCAGTGCTGGACTTTCCCTGGCCTATAAACTTAATTTGCCGCTACATTATGTTAAGCCACTCCATGTCTACTCCCATGTGTATGTTGATTGGAAAATCTTGTTACCGTTTTGTTAGTAGGAGTATCGGGACCTACATAGAGATTTTATTTAGAAGCAATCAAGTCATCCAGTATCTGATTTTAATGATATCATAATACAAAATAGTTAATGCATTTGAGTGTTGAGCGTCAAAGAATACAAAATATAGAAGACACGTTAATTTTTATTTTTTGTAGCTTCAAAAGTAAGTACAGGTAAGGTACAGTACCCGACCATAAAAAATACACTTCAGATTCTCGGCTAATTTTGGTTTCGTGGAGCGTTGTCTCTCTCTAACTTACGTGACGCCAATTGTCTCTTTCTAAAGATCAAAGTGCAATCTTTATAAGTATCTGTCTGTAATTGATGTATTTACTTAAAACTACTGTAATGCGAAATTAATAATTATCATGTGGAATTAGGCTTTTCTGCACTAATTTCATTAAAATATTCTTAAACCAGCGATAAATATTCAGAAAAGTATCTTTTACGGGGTAGACAGAGCCTAAAGCAACAAGACTTAAAGGCCACGATTAGCATGATTGTGAGCGTATAGGTGGAAAGGGGAATCAAAATAGTGACGGGTTGCTAGCCGCATCGCCTATAACATGATTCCTATGGCCATTCCCTGGCTTTTGCCATCTGCGCTATTAATAATACAGATATACATTTCAACAAAAAATAAATAAATAGCAGTTGTGTAATAAAGTAATATTATATTAGTTCAGTTGTCACAGGGCATCTTTAAACAAGTATTGACTTACAAAATACTATTATGTCACTCGTATAACAAAGTTTTACTCAAGTTTTACCAACAACACAGTGAAATATGCAACAGTAAGCTCACGGTAATATTTATATTCGTTCTTGCACTGACATTATTATTTAGCAGAACAAAGGCATCGGCCATAAGTCAAAGCAAGCCAACAGTTGGTTCTACATTACCCCGTTATTCACCAAAAGTTGCAAAGGTGAAGTGTTTTTGACATCACACCTGTGTAAGTACAATTCGATTTTGTTAAGAAATAGGTAGTGTTGCGGCAATATTACCGCTCTTGATTAAAAAAAGGACAGACGAAAGATCATATCACACCACGTGTCTATTCAAATTCAAACCATTCATTTCGGTCTTTAAATTCATAGTGTTAATATATAAAAGCTTATGTCTAAGGTTAGTAACAAAAAAGGAGAGAACATAACAATTCACATTAAACCTGTTGCCACCTATACTACAAACGCCGCGAAGGAGCGGCGACAGGTACACACGGCAATATAATCAGGTAAGCACCTACGCACGCTCGCGCCGTATCTATCCTGCTTACCGAATAGCTTTGCTGTGTGTTCGTCCAGCTGCCCGTACCGCTCCAGCAGAGAGTCTCAGCGCTGGGCCAGCATGTTAAGAATGCTGTTTGTGCTGCTGCGGCTGCGGAGGAGAAGCGCTGGACATCTCTTCCTCAAAGACAAATCATTGTACTCTGTAAAAGAGTATAGTGAAATGTTTTTTTTCCTGACACTGAATGATTCATTTGTACTTTGTACCATATTGTTTTAATTTTTATTTTTATATTAATTTTATTTTAATATTTTATTGTTTGTGATTATATGCAGTGACGATCCCTAGCGGAGAATTGGTTTGATTGTACCTAATTGTTTTATTTAATAATATTATTGTTTTTGAATTTGTCATTTTTGTAAAATTCAATTGATTTTTATTGTTTGATTTTATTTAATTTTGTTTTCTCTTGACGATTTCAGTCTGAATTCTCCTAACTTGACAATGTACAATTTATGATGTATTTTTTATTGAATGAATAAATAATCTAATCTAATCATGATGGCAAAAAAGCAGTGTGTTTGCGCCTCTGAAAACATCGCCGAGGCTACAATATCAAGGCCGCCCAAACAGCATCCTGAATGCAGCATTATACTGGACACGAAGAGCGCTAAAAAAATGCCCGCTGCGTAAAATTAGACCACAGACCGCACGTGTAAAAGATTCTGTCAAACTCTTCTGAAAAGTAACCCTGCGTTTGATCAAAGTAATCCGACCTTACGGTTAGGTACGGTAGTAAAAGAGATAAATCAAATATAACATAACATCAAAGACTAGAACGACGACAGATATTAAGTGGAAAAAAAATACTAAAAGTAAATGTCTAAACAAGAAGGCAAAAGAAATATGTCACTGACAATTTTGAAGGAATCATAATTGCACTTAGAGGAAGCTGGAAAAGTAACTGCAACATGTAATTTAAGAATAATGTACGGTCAATATACTCATACTCTCTTAGGGATCATGTTATATAGGCGATGTGGCTAGCAACCCATTGTTTTGATTCCCCTTTCCATCCATACTCCCACAATCATGCGAAGCGTGGTCTTTAGGTCTTGTGACCTTGGGCTCTGTCTGGCCCGTAAGGGATAAATATGTGATTTGTGTATGTGTGTGTATGCAATATACTTAAAGGTCATAAAAGGGCCAATGTCATGACACTCACGCTACTGTTGTTCCACGACTGTGCTCTCGGTGTAGGGAAAGAAAATATTTTGTTACTTTCACCGAAACTCACCTACGCGGACATAAAATTGTGTGGGACGACCAACAATATGATTTTATTGGGCCCTTTGTCCGAACTATAACTTAATTCGGGACAAATAAACCCGGGACAGGGCAATCAGAGAGCTTTTTATTGGATATCAAATTTGCCAGACGGTAATCCGCACTAATAATAAAGCTCTAGAAACAGTGGCATGACATACTTGTTTTACTATATCGGCAGCGGCTTGCCGTGTTGTTATCTTACATCTTACCTTATCTTATCTTATCTTACATAATATAATAAATCAGTCTTCCATGCTGGTCTGGGAGCAAAGGGAAAACATAGAATGTACCAGTTGCTTCTCTACCCGCGCAGATGGTAAAAGACCATCGAGGGAATGGGCGAAACTTATAGGAATCATGTTTGTTATAGGCGATGAGGCTAGCAACCCATCGCTATTTTGATTCCATTTTCCACCTATACCCCCTCAATCTTGCTAATTGTGGCCTGTAGGTAGGTACCTGTTACCTTAGGCTCTGTCTACCCCGTAAGGGATAAAGACGTGATTTGTTATGTATGTACGTGTATAAATCAGTAGAAAGTTCGTGTCTGTACATTAGATAAATTCATCGAAAAATAGAGTGCTAACGATTAGGGGAGAGTAATAAAACACAAAAAAGTAGATATTATAATTTTTGTCTGTCTGTATGTAAGTATGGATGTGATAATTTACCAATGTCTGTGTTCGCTAATCTCCAAAACTGTTAGACCGATTTAAATGAAACTTTGCGTAGTGGTACTTTTTATCCCTGGTCAGTATTTTAGATACTTTTAATCCCGGAAAATTAAAGAGTACCCGTGGGAGAGTTAAAAACTATAATAACTTATGCAGCTTAGTACACAAAAACTTAAGCATCTAATTATGTAAAATTGGCGTGCTGACACCTTATATTGCCGCGGGTACATTAAACATACATACATAATTAGTTGAAATTTGGTATACAGGTTAGTTTCCGTCCCAGGGACGGACATAGAATAGTTTTTATCCCATAAAACAGCATAGTTCCCGCGGGAAAGCAATAAGCGAATTCTGTGCGGACGGAGTCCCGGGCAACAGTTAGCTATAAATAAGTTTATTACAAAGTGAAATAACGTTTACTAGCCGTGGTAGTCTAGCTCAAGCTGAAGGTCGTGGGTTCGAATCCCGGGCTCGCGCCTCTGAGTTCTACTCGTACAATAGCAGAAACTTCAAGAGTCTGTATGAATAAGACGAGTCTTTGCAGTTTGGCCATTTTTCGAAATTTGTATTATTTTGGAAAAATGAATAGCAGCAGAGCCAAATTTCTCTGACAAGTCAATTATTGTTTGTCATCATTGGATCATGTTGTAGCGTATTTAATTCGTATAATACATTCTTGCATAAGTATTATGACCAATTTCAAAAACTTGTCTCTTACAAAACGTTAAAAACCAGGGGCTTGAAATTCGTAATGGAACGTAAGGAAACCTTTAAATATTTATAAAATTGTCATCAGTTTCACATTCACGATCACTTCCTGTTTAATTTTTTTCTAGAATAAAATAAACAATAGCTCTTTCAATGTGTGAACACCGTTTACCTCGATGGTGCAATAGTGACGCTCAAGGGAATACAGGATGGTATACATTGTCAATAGAAACGACATGATTTTACGTGCGTGGAATCACGGCATGTTTTGTCAACAGTAAAAAAATTGAGGAATCACACGAGATGATTCTATGGACCGAGCCGCTTACCGCGTTGCATTGGAGCTCCGAACAAATTTCGTTCCAGTCAGCTAGCTGTCACATTCATACAAGAACTGTCAAAATGAACACGATGGCGATTGCGATAGAGTTAGGTAATAAGCCTACAGGATTATCAATACTATTTCTACCCGTCCGTCTATCAGTAATAAATTGACAGTGAAAATATTCACTAAGTTATATATTAATTCGATCGCTACAAAGAGTAATAATTAAAAAACAATTAAGTGACAAAATGAAGAGGTGACAATATAAGAAAATAATGATTGGAGCCTTTACGATAATCTCATATTTATACAGAAGAGAAAGAAACAAGGGACAAGTATGATCAGCAAAAAAAAATTCTTTAAAAATGGAAACAAAAGTCTCAAATCGACTGTTTTCAAATCAAGGGTTAAGATTAACTAAGCAAGCATATTCCATCTTTACTTCCTTTAGTTAATAATGTTTTTTTTTTACTTTCCTTATTCACTATTATGTAATCAATTGCATTCCTGTTTTGAAAAAAAGAAAGAAATAAGACATTTATTCCTTTTTGCAAGACACACAAATATAAGATAATATACACAATTTTATAGAAAATAAATAAAAATTACTGAATGTTCTACGACCAATTTAATTTACGGATTATTTATTTGAACTGAACCTCAACTGTTCACCGCACACTAAATGACATCTGCTACAAAAACCGAACTAGTCAGAAATATCCACAAAGTAAATTCTAATAGTTTTTAAAACTGCAAATAGCGACGTTCCTCAATTCGCTTTACCACAACATGGAACCAGACTGGTCCAAAGCATTTTTACAAACAATACATGCGGTGAACGATCAAAGAAGACTGTGTGTTTCCATATAGAGCGATATTTTCACCTGTGCCAGATATCCGTGACCGCCGTACCAACTCGCCTCATATGTTGCCTATTCTCTTTTGATACGTGAGCAAAATACAGTCTTCTTATAGTTCAAGTTTCCTTTAGGATTCTCAAAGGAAGGCAGATTGAGATCTGGACTCGAATTCTCTTAAAGCTTTGTGATGGATGATTGATTAATGTTTTTCAGATTATGTTAATGCTCTGTATCAAGCTCCGGATTACTTTTACAACAGAGTGTATCGTAGCTTTAATTTAAAATATAATACGATACTTTGCCTTCATTCGTAGAAAATTACTGTTACAACTAAATTACGTCTTGAAAAGACTAGATAAACATGTTTTAATAAATTGTTTAAGAGTAAGATTAGACTACTCTTAAATGAAACCAAACAATTTATTGGTCATTCTAATAAGACTAGTAGGTAAATAATTACCTATAATTATCGCAAAATAAAATGTTTCTTAACTTTTATTTACCACAACCGCATTTATACTGGCAAATTTTAATAGAATTTTGTAGTTCTGCGTGTAAGAAATGATAAATACTAAATGGTAAATAAATAAATAAATATCTTGGGACAGTGGACACCAATTGACCTAGTCCCAAATTAAGCTAAGCCGGCACTGTATGCGTTGATAATATTATTATGAGCCGGGTAGGAACTGAACTCCAAAGACATGCGACTAGCAACCGGAAATTACTTTGATAATAATTTAGATAAGTAACTATAGTATACAAATCATATTGTTACAGTACAATACAATGATTTTAACGCCTTTCCTTTTGACATACATGTCAGAGAGACCTACAAAATGCAATATTTCATTGATATTGTAACAACATTCATTCACGCCGAATCGAATATGATTCAAAGCCGCTTCTCTGTGAGTTCACATTTCCTTGCCTAAGCACTGACTGGGTAAAAATTAAATACTCAAGCGGGCCAAATTCCCCGATTTGGCAAACATCCATTTATCATCGTTATCGCTTTGCCGGTGAAATCGAATTTTTCCTCAGTTAGCCAAGGTTACCTTTTGCACGGAAAAATGGTCAAATGTCATCGACGTACATTAATAAAGGAGACTGCTGCTGCGAAAGGTATTTATCTCGTTTCGTCCTTCAAGATAAGAGGATAGCTTGTTATTTTTTTTTATTTAAATTAACTCCGTATTTTTTATTTGCTTTATGTTTTGCAAGTGAATTTTAAGCAGTTCCAAAGATAAACTTCACTCATCATCATAAATTAAAGAAATTGGTGAATTTGTCTGTGATTCCTAGTGCTTTAGATAATCCGTGGCCTCCGTCACTAGGTCAATGGATGAAGTTAGTGAGTAGGTCATTTTCTTTTACTGAGCATCTATTTATTTCCTATTTGAATATACAAATAACAAAAAGTATGTTGAGATGGTATACAGTCGAGGGCATAAAATATCGATACAGCCATCATGTCAAATATGTGTCACCGACCTTATTGTTTGTGGGATAAAGATATTTTTGGGGACGCGAGTCAGGTTACCTCCACGTGTGGTCAAGAGCTGCGGTTCGTTTTTGGATCCGTCTGGGGAAGAGCAGTGCTTAGTCCGGTGCACCCTGGGCATCGGCTAATGATTTCCTGGCAGTTTCTGAGGGATATCATTGACCGTTGCCTAAGAGCCCGAGAGGGGGGGAGGCTTTGACCATTACCGTACAACGTTGCCGACATTTTGTCACAAGGTTTTATAATTATATTTTTGTTACTTTGACATTGGCGAAGTTTTGATACGCCACAAATAAGAAGAAGAAGAAATATTTGACATCTTGGTAACGTACATTATATTTATGCTCTTGAGTGTACAAAATTAATCTCATGTTAAAGTAAATTATCATTATAAGAGCCCATGAATTATAGTAAGATTAAAGTCAACTTTAGAACTACGTAGCCCGGTTTCAGCGAGTACCAGGATAATACCGATTCAACAAAAGCAGACGAATATCTCATCATTAGCGACGAGACCGACTTATTGTTTTACGGGAATGATGTAGAGTCTCCTTGCTGTCACAAGTTTAATTATTTTGGTACAAAACGGAACCGGTACAGAGACTTAAAAGTGCGAATGAGACTCGCGAATTGAAGTTTCCGTATCAGATCTAAAAACACACATAAGTTTAACAGGTTCAATAATATTATTTGGTAACCGAAACTGTTTTCAATTTTGTCGTTTAAAAATATAGGTTCAATTATTAACTACTGCATTTTTTTTATTGTCGTGCGAAGTCCCAGACTGTAACTACATTTTTTTAAATTCATTTGCAACACTAATTTTTAAGTACCGATAAAAACTGGTACTTCTTACATACCTGTCTTAATTTTGGAACTCCACAGTACAAGTTAATTCTTGCTCTTTTGAGTGACAATGTGAAGGGTTTATCAGCTCTCCAAGTTTTCTGAATGAACCGCCATAATACGTAAAGCTTTTGAATCATAAATCCAGGGGCCCGATTATTGAAAGCACATGTGTGAAAATACCACTCGAAAGTGGTGAAATAATGTGCTGAATTAAAAATTCGAGTAGCTTAGAAGATACTTACGGCTCTCATTAATCTTGTGAACTAGTCAAAAATTTGATTAGAGCTGTAGTTTTGTAGATATAAACAGATTTATACCACTTTCGAGTGGTATTTTCACACATTGTGCTTTCAAAAATCGGGCCCCAGGGCCCAGGGTTAAGTTTTTAAGAAAATATCCACGAGAGACAAAAGTGTTTAAAAAATACATCAAAGTATAAGTTAAATGTAGAATCCTAATAGTTGTTCATTGTCTTACAACGTAGCAAAACTAAGAAATATTTTTTAAGTTGAATAAATTTTGAACGTCCCTAAGTATTTTTGTGGTTTTTGCATTGACAGTGCAAAAAAGTAAAGGGATAAGTATAATTAATGGCAAACTTATACCATTGCTTCTCGACACTTATTTTGCGTGTTATTGCACGTCTTTTTCGTCTCTCTCTTCCTAACAAATTATTTCTTCTTCCGCTTCTGATATAAGAGTGCGAACTAAAACCATCAGTCCCAAAGAATTAGTAATAGCTGAATTATTTTCTTTGCGGATTGTCTTATTACTAGCAATTTCCTTAAGTGGCCCCCGCTCAGTCAGACCTTCAAATATATCTTTTCTTGCTCCAAGCGAGCGCCCTCCTTCCGCAATGCTTTAAGGAAATCGAGGTTATTAATACAATTATAATGCTTTTGTGCACGACCACCATGTTGTTTTGCTTTGCTTATAAGTCTTTTTTTTCTTTTAATGAATAAACTTTGTAAAATGTTCAATGCGAACAAAAGCGAAGTTCGTTTTCCTGGATTGAAAATTTACAACCTATCCCCTATCTAAAAATAAAAGTAATTATTAATTTTATTTGTATTTATCTTATTCTAAAAGTAGATACAAGGTAGATTCATTTGGGCGCCGACTTTCATGTGACATCGAATCCATTACGAAAGATAGACAGAAAGCTTGTTGGCATAAATAACTTTTTGTTTTAAGTTCAAAAGGTCGAGCCTACCTCTAAAATACTGAAATCGAACGATTGTTTACGAAGTTTGATTGACTTGATGTTCTCGGGTCTTATGAGAAATTATTTCCAATAATATTGTCTAAAACCAACAGTAAATGCTTGATAAATTACAAGGACTCAAACTCGCATAAAATAAGGGGGGCTACTCTGAAATATGAAATTCGAAGTTCGCATTATACCGTCCCTTTTACTCTCATGTTGTTATATAGGTTATGATAGTTTGAGCGGGAATTTGTAACTAAACTTTAGAGTACTGGGCCTGTATCTAGACGACAGGGCGAGATACTGGAATTTTTCGAGATAATTCCAGTCTTTCGTCAAGTGAGGGCTCCACTAAATTGAATTGAAATATTTCATACATATATATCACGTCTTTATCCCCTACGGGGTAGACAGAGCCTAAGGTAACAAAACCTTAAGGCCACGTTTAGCATGAATAAGGGCGTACAGCTGGAAAGGGAAATCAAAATAGTGATGGGTTTCTAGCCGCATCGCCTACAACATGATTCCTAAGACTTTCGCCCATTCCCTCGATGGGCTTTTACCATTTGCGCGGGAAGAGAAGCAACTGGTGAATTCTATGTTTTTTCTTTACTCCCAGACCAGCGTGGAAATATTTCACCCTTTACAAACCCTATAATCATACAACAATTTTAATTAAAATTAAAAAAATGGGTATATAATATACATTTCACTTGTATACTGTGTTTGGAAAAGAAAATACTTATTTTATTGTTATCATGGAAAGTTTAAGAACGGCTTCATAAACGGATAGAATATGCACTTTATGGATCGCAAAATAGCGAGTATAATAGAACCATGAAGATAGCGTAGGGTTGTAGACTAGATCGAGAAATAATGTTTTTAGCTTTTGCGAAAGTGTATTTTTTCCTTATGAACATTTAAATTTATTATACTGAAGAAAAAAATGTATATTAAAAAAAATTGCAGTTGTGAATTGACCATGCCAGTGACGTGGGAAAATATTCATCTTAAAATTTAGCGGGAAAAATAAGTAGGTAGGTATTTAACAGTTTTTTTTGTAATTTGTAGCCAAAGAACCGTTTTTAATTTTTTAACCGGTTTTCTCTTTTACAGACTTCTGCTGTTATTACACGATTATCACAGTTCAAGTATCAAAATATAATAAGTGAACCATTTTTTTTATTTGTAAATGTTTATTTGGTGTTACATGTGGAAACACAATGCTCGACCGAACCCTAAATGTTTTGTTCTTGATTATTTCATTAATTAATAACCGAATTGCGCGAACTTTTGGGGATTCAAAGTTTACGCGTATCCTCTTTAAATTTTTAATGCACATCTAACTTAGCTATACAAGTGCTTAGGTACATATAATACTTTCCTTTGTAATTATGTTCTCTCCCTCCCTCCGTCATTAATTTTTACAGCTTTATGGTAAGCGATAATGCAAATTCACCACGTAGTTAGTGTTTTCAATCAAAATAACAACTCACTGTACCTATATTTATATGTTATATTTTTTTAATGTTAATTTTTGTTTTATGACATATTTTTAATTTGTTTTTAAATTGTATTTAAATTGTATTTAAATTGTATTTAAATTGTATATTACTTATGACGCCCCTTACATTGAGAAAATATTTTTATTTCAATTTTTAATTGTTGTCATTTTTATTTTGAGCTGACAATTTCAATATAATTTCTTTGACGTTTATTTTTAAGTGATGATGTAATTTTATATTGAATGATCAAATAAACATAAACATAGCAAGTTTATAGATCGACCGCTTAAACGAGACCTCGCCCGCGCGGTGCAGGGGCATGGGGTGGGACGACGAAGGGGGCCAAGAGAGGTGCGGGCGGCAGGCGCACTACCCACCTGCACCTCTTTCGATCCCCTTCGTCGTCCCACACCATGCCCCTGCACCGCGCAGGCGAGAACTCATTTAAGCGGTCGAACTACAATTAGAATAATTTTTGAATAGTTTTATTAACAACACCAAAATTCCATTGCAGAGGTCCTTTCACACGCTCCTGGCAGTTTTATTTTCGTTCACTTTATTTGAACAAGAAAAGGAAATATTGTCACACGGCAAATTATTGAATAGGTACAGTCTTCTGTAAGATAGCTAACTAACTACCCTCTTAATTCCGCAATTTTTTACTAGATGGCGCTATGAGCGCACACTCATTCTAAATTTTATTGAATAACTTAAAAATAATCCAGAAAAATGTTTCATATTAGACCTAATTAAATAGAGGTTGCGACAGGAATTGTCAGACACACACATCCACAACATTTCCACCACGCAATTCGGACCTTCTGGCCGAATCTTCGTAGCAAATCACAAGCGAAGGTTTGAATCTGAGGGCGTTACTGAATTCAAAACGCTTCAGTCCACTGAAGCTTCAGCTTTCTTAACGTGGACCATTGCTGTGCTACTCGCGGCTAGCTTATTTTACTCCATTTAAACTGTCACGATTGTCTACCGAAATTTCACAACGGCTCAGCTTAGCAAACCCTAGAACTTTGAGCAACCACAATTAAACTCTAGAGCCGATTCATCTATCCGAGACTGAACTTAGATTTGGATCTCTGTTTTGTATAACCTCAAACATTTCTACACTAAGTGTAATCTCTGTATTTTTACCTGATCGTGCGCCCAGCCCACTTGTAACCCCTGTGCACTCTACGAAGACAGGGCTGGACGGAACGACCATCAGAATTGCAACAGCCCGCACTTAAACTGTGAATGTTTAATGGTATTTTACATAGTTACATAGTATAGTATAGTATAGTATAGTAGTAGTATAGGAATCATGTTATAGGCGATGAGGCTAGCAACCCATCACTATTTTGATTCCATTTTCCACCTATACGCCCACAATCTTGCTAAATGTGGCCTGCAGGTACCTGTTACCTTAGGCTCTGTCTACTCCGTAAGGGATAAAGACGTGATTTGTGTATGTGTACATAGTATCCATAGTAGAAGCTTTGCTTAGTTTGGGGCTAGGTCAATTTGGTGTCACTAACCCCTTGTTTTTTTTTACCTAAAGCGTTTGAGCATAGCAATTCTGACTACTTTTTATGCAACGTATCACTAAATATCTGTATCACTAAATCGACTACTACAGCATATTCTGTATTCTGGTGACATCACTAGCTTGCAGCGGTCTGTGTAATGTTACTAATATATTGCGATTCTGCTATAAAACCATATCTTGCACCAAAACACGGAGCAGAAACTCTGCGTTGGCATAAATGCAGGAGGAAAGTGAGATGATTTTAACCCTTGTCTGGTTTAAGATAACTTTACCTGTGGCATGTCGCGTTTGTATAAAATCCAGGCATGTTTATTTTTTAAGAAATTTGTATGAGGAATTATACACCAACCGGAGGCGCACTACCCGCCCGCACCTATCTCGGTCCCCTTTGTCGTCCTACCCCGCGCCCCTGTCCCGCGCGGGCGAGGACTCATTTAAGCGGTCGGTCTTTAGACAAGTTTTTATACCCTATCTAGATGTTTTTTTTTTGTTAAACTTGTGATGTCTATCACCATATTAGATTACCTCTCATAAGTAGGTACCTGCCTAACTTATTATTGCATTGATTATCTATTATTCTTCAAGCTGCAGCCTTTTTTAATAATATTAACTTTGCCCGAACGCTATATTTTATGCCAATTTATGTATTTGTTCGACTGCTGTAGACCCATTTGAAAAATGTTTTTTTTGTTTTAACTTTTGAAGTCTGGTTTCTTCATTTAACACACACGGTTATATTATGTATCTTGTCATAAACGTATCTCTCCACATAGTATATCGCCTCTATATACTCAAAGCAATAGGGAACTAAGAAGCTATTCGCTGTCCAATGCACGTTCTTAATGACGGAGGGGAAACTATAAAGTAGTCAATAAAACTAGACCTCTTTAATATTTCGCTGTTTGTGATAAAACCCTCAGTAAAGTAGTTTAACGACCTAACTAAATGAAGCGCGAGTAACTTGTCGTTCGCTGGCTTTAATTTAAAGTTCACATTATCAGGAATGAGAAAAGTTATGGCCGAAGAATTTAATACAATTTATTATTATTCGTATTGATATTAAAGTAATTAGCTTTTATAGTCAAATGGCAGGTTTAGATTGTTACCTACATGCTTTTGATAAACTTGCAACGTTCTAGTAAATTTGGGTCGCTTCTCTCGCTTTCTCTTGCTCGCTTAGGTACTTCGAATGAATGGTTGGATGGATTTGATTTTTTTTACACTATTATTTATAGCAGTGTTGCTCAAACTTTTTGCGGTCACGGACGACTTTCAGAATTTTAAAATGTCCATGGACCCCTGTCTAAACTCATAGGAAAGGAAAACGAAACCTAATATTAGAAATCACTTTAAGTACAGTTTGACAACAAATATAATGCGCATCGGCAGTATTCGTTTGCGCAGAGAAGCGCAGACTAGTTTCCGATGGTAGCCGAACGTGTAAATAATCAATGGCGGCATTGGCGCACGGCCCGGCCGCCATGTTGGTACGAAATCGATCGACCAATAACAGCGCCAGAGTTTAGCGCGCGTAGAATTCTATTTTATCATTGGTGTATCGTAATTTCCCGCGCTACTAAAATTGGTCTACTGCGCAGGTACATCGTGGAGCATTATTTTTGTTGTCAAACTGTAAATTATGTGAATGGTTAACTGAGTTGCTCCGGATCCCTGGCACACATGTCACGGACCCCAGTTTAAGAAATCCTGATTTAGATTTAGTATTTTTTATTATTTATATTATATTCTTCCATGCTGATCTGGGAGCAAAGAAAAAAACATAGAATGTACCAGTTGCTTCTCTTCCCGCGCAAATGGCAAAAGCCCATCCAGGGATTGGGCGAAAATCTTAGGGATCATGTTATATAGGCGATGTGGGTAGCAACCCATCACTGTTTTGATTCCCCTTTCCATCCATGCGCCCACTATCATGCTAAACGTGGTCTTTGGGTCTTGTCACCTTAGGCTCTGTCTACCCCGTAAGGGATAAAGACTTGATATATGTATGTATTTTTTATTTCTCCACGGGGGCAAAACTGTATCAACATCACAATAATGTGAATGACTGGAATACGAAGCACTGCCTAAGCAATTTGGGACAGTGACTAATAGTTTGGCAGCATATAGACCTAGATGAACCATAAAGATGCACTGTATGGCACTAGTCCCACCGCCAACGATAAGCGATTCGAGTATCGCGAGTTGTTGCTAGCTTTTAGTAGGTACTAGGGAGGACTAGTAGGAAGAAAGTCCTCGCCGGTGGTGTGAACAGCCAGCGATGAACTATAAATACGACGACCGGATAGCCTAGTGGTTAGTGACCCTGACTATGAAGCTAGAGGTCCCGGGTTCGAATCCCGGTAGGGGCAAACAGTTGTACGATGAATACGAATGTTTGTGCCCGAGTCATGGATGTTGTATATATTTAATTATGTATTTATCTACATTATATAAGTATGTTTATCCGTTGCCTGGTACCCATAGTACAAGCTTTGCTTAGTTTGGGGCTGGGTCAACTGGTGTAATTTGTCCCAAGATATTTATTTCATTATTTATTTATTTAAATATATTAACTCTTTTACTTACACGGGATCTTTAATTTTGTCCGCTTCTTGAGCGAAAAATAGTCGGTATCTAATCGCTTCCTCGCCCTTGAGCCAAGTGCCTCGGCCAGTGACTAAAGAGGTTGTAAAAATTCTCTCGGGATAGGGAATTTGCGTTTATTCTGAAGAAAATGAAGCCGCTATAGAACGACCGCTAAATGAGTCCTCGCCCGCGCGGTGCAAGGGCGCGGGGTGGGATGACTGCGGGGGCTCTCAGTCCCCTTTGTCGTCCTACCCCACACCCCTATGAAGTGCGGGCGTGGACTCATTTAAGGGGTCGGTCTATAAATATGTTGTTTATTGGCCTTTTTTTAACATATACTAGCTGACCCGGCGAACTTTGTTCCGCCTTAAATTTGAAAAATTCCTTTGTAAGTGCATCTTTATACAAATCAAGGAATAATGTGTAGGCATGCTAAATTTAATGTCTGTAGCTTTATTAGTACAACATTTCGGAATTTTCAAATCCCGTGGGAAAATCGGGACAAAAAGTAGCCTATGTCCGTCTCCTGGTTCTAAGCTACCTCCCTACCAATTTTCAGCCAAATCGGTTAAGCCGTTCTTGAGTTATAAATAGTCGTATTTTTATCCCGTGGGAAATTTGAAAAATTCCTTTGTAAGTGCATCTTTATACTAATCAAGGAATAATGTGTAGGCATGCTAAATTTAATGTCTGTAGCTTTATTAGTACAACATTTCGGAATTTTCCAATCCCGTGGGAAAATCGGAACAAAAAGTAGCCTATGTCCGTCTCCTGGTTCTTAGCTACCTCCCTACCAATTTTCAGCCAAATCGGTTCAGCCGTTTTCGAGTTATAAATAGTGTAACTATCACGAATTTCTTTTATATATATAGATTTGTAATTCATCTAAGAAACAGACTGTACATAAACTTGACTTTATCTGCACTGCACATCCCTTTAACCCCATTAAAATTATTCAAGAGTATTCATAAGAACCGTCTAGAGAGAAGAATGTAAGTAAATGCTAGTCTGCAAGTGATTGCATTCATTAATCTCTGCCCTCTGGTTATGATTGCTTTAATAAATCTAATAAAAGCAACTCTTGACTCATTTCACGCTGAATTGTAAGAAGATTGTTTTTAATTACGACCTCCTTAGGAATTCATACCCATAGAGTAAAATTGTGTTATATTTGACGCTCAGTGCACGACACTTATTGCAGATAATAGCTAACTTAACTTGACCTTAGGAGGACAGCTGGCAGTGGCTGGATGAGGGAAGCCCAGGATCGCGAAAGTTGGCGCAATATGAAGGAGGCCTACGTCCGGCAGTGGACGGACAATGGCTGTAGATAGATAGATAGATAGCTAACTTAGGTACTGCTACGAAGTATGGTGAGATTGATGAGACTTATCTTCCAGATGGTAATAGCCCATCGAGGGAATGGGCGAAAATCTTAGGAATCATGTTATAGGCGATGCGGCTGGCAACCCATCACTATTTTGATTTCCCTTTACACCTGTACGCCCTTAATCATGCTTAACGTGGCCTGTAGGTCTTGTTACCTTAGGCTCTGTCTACCCCGTAAGGGATAAATACGTGATTTGTGTATGTATGTACTCAATTAATGCGTGGGTGGCTTCATTTTTTAAAATTTAATGTTATTTGCTACAGCGTCGTTTGAAGTTCTGTCCTGTGGTTGGTTGTTATAGACGAACAGATAGATACCTCAGCTTAACCCATAGGGTTCCGTGACACACTTCAAGCACGAGAGACATTATGTTCATGGCACGAGAAATTAAACGACAGTTCCCACTTCAACACTACATACACATTAGTTCATAACATATAACACAAATGGACAGAGTTAGAATCCCTGTCCATCGCTGGCGTTAATGAACTTACGAGTTGAGTCCCTTGCCAGCGCTGAGATAAATTCTGGAGTTGTTAATTGCGGTTGAATTTTGCTAGACACTTTAGAACTAGTCATTACGACCTAGACGATATAGATAAAGGTGTCACTAAGATCGAGGATGGAATGGAACAGTCAACGCCAATCGATAGTTTCTACTAGACCTATCGAACGATGGTAGAATGGAACAGTGGACGTCAATCGATAGTTTCTACTAGACCTATCGAACGATGGTAGAATAGAACAGTCGACGTCAATCGATAGTTTCTACTAGACCTATCGAACGATGGTAGAATGGAACAGTCGACGTCAATCGATAGTTTCTACTAGACCTATCGAACGATGGTAGAATGGAACAGTCGACGTCAATCGATAGTTTCTACTAGACCTATCGAACGATGGTAGAATGGAACAGTGGACGTCAATCGATAGTTTCTACTAGACCTATCGAACGATGGTAGAATGGAACAGTGGACGTCAATCGATAGTTTCTACTAGACCTATCGAACGATGGTAGAATGGAACAGTCGACGTCAATCGATAGTTTCTACTAGACCTATCGAACGATGGTAGAATGGAACAGTGGACGTCAATCGATAGTTTCTACTAGACCTATCGAACGATGGTAGAATGGAACAGTGGACGTCAATCGATAGTTTCTACTAGACCTATCGAACGATGGTAGAATGGAACAGTCGACGTCAATCGATAGTTTCTACTAGACCTATCGAACGATGGTAGAATGGAACAGTGGACGTCAATCGATAGTTTCTACTAGACCTATCGAACGATGGTAGAATGGAACAGTCGACGTCGATCGAAGTACCCGAAATCGACGAGCACGTATTAAGATATTGATGAATGTGGATGAAGCGAAAGATGTATGCCACATGTGCTACGATAGCAAGTGGAACAAAGTAGTATCTGCCTACCCCTGTAGGAAAGAGGCGTGACGTTCTAAACATAAATATCACATAGATTATTCAATTTATAATAGTGCCATTATTCGTATTAATTTCTCTTCACAACTATTATAACCTCCGCAAATGTTAGTCCATATTTTCATTTTCATTGCAGAATACACGAGAGTGCTCAGAATATATTTTTTAACATTATTTAAATACGAATGCACCCTGAATATGCTCGCGTCTGCAATTGAGTCCGTTTATGTTTTAGGAGTGGAAAAAATAACAGACGCTCACACTGCATTTAAAATAAAATTATACTTTGTTTTGTGTAAAGCAACAATTTACTACCTATTTAGAAGTAGCAAATGCCCGCGGTTTAACTCCGAGGTTATAAAATTAAAATTTGTCGTCTTGTTGAAGATATCTGAAATTGAGAGTACGCTTCTATAAAGCCGGATCAGAGTAAAGTATAAGTAAATAGACCAATCAAATTCGAAAATGTATGGATGACCCGTCACAATCAAAAATTGCTTTTTATAAACTAAATCAAACAAAACAAAATATACGAGTATGAGTAAGAAAAAACAATATATCGACGCTTGAAAAGCAACATTGACTAAGCGACATAGGGCTAACTTTACAGGAGAGCATTTTAAAGTTTGACTATTTCGAAAAAAAATCATGTAAATTCTTGTAATCATCCTGCAGGCATAATTCTCAGTGTTTTAAAAATCTTGTTTGGTAATTTACATTGTGGCATATGGAATTATTCAAAAATACTGGTATTTCAAAGGTTAAGTGTCGCTTAGTAAATTTTACTTTTACGTCGAAACAGGAAAAATGTATTAACCGACAAGCTTTGATCTGGAAAAGTCAAGTAATAATGTAATAAAGACATACTTTACCGAATTGATATCAGAGCAAAAAAATCTAACCTACATCTAGAAAGTTGGGAAATTGAAGCAAAACCACTTAAACTTCATTTATATTTTGAAGAATTTTAGTAAATTATCCTTAAGCAACTCGTATTTCAATAGTTTAGATTACTATATTCATCAGAAATTGCAATAAAACTATACATAATAAACAGTATTGAACTATATTCAGTCAACATTACATAATGAATACAGCAAATAGGTAACTAAGACTATTGTACTAGTACCTACTTAAAATTAAAAGGTGTTTCTTAAAATTAAGTAAGAAGAGAAACACAAAACAGTTTTAAGGCACATTTTTTTATTAGTAGTACCTAAACATAACGTAAATATTTTTAATCACTTAGTAGGGATATTGACCATTTTTGTAAACTTTTGACCTTGAACAAAAGGTGGAGGCCGGATACTTTATAGGAAGTATAGAGAAGTATAATAACTGACATTCATAACCGAAAATGCAACTGAAAATGTGCATAAGTATACTAATACATACCAATTGAGAATCTTCATTACTCTTAATTCCCGAATTTTTGAGTGCCTCTTCCAAAAATTTTCTTGCACGTTTTCTTCGATCCATTCTTCTGTAATATATACATACATACATACATACCGTCACGCCTCTTTCCCACAGGGGTAGGCAGAGACTACTTTGTTCCACTTGCTACGATCCTGACATATTTCTTTCGCTTCATTCATAGTCATCAATCTCTTCATACATGCTCGTCGGTTTCGGGTACTCCTGACCTGACATTTTTCCAAAACGTCTCCTATTTGGTCTCGGAACGTCCGTCTAGGCCTTCCCCTACCAACGTAACCATTCACACTCCCCATGTAGATCTGTTTAGTTAGTCTACTTTCATCCATCCGCCCTACATGCCCAAACCAACTAAGCATACTTTTTTCTATCCTAGTCACTATATCCTCTTTCACACCAGCACGTTCCCTTATCACACTGTTCCATATTCTATCTTTCAGTGATACACCTTCCATACTCCTTAACGCTCTCATTTTTACTGCATTTATTCTACTTTCATGCTTCTTTTGCCATACCCAGGTTTCGCTACCGTACATTAATGTTGGAACAAGCACCCCTCTGTGGACAGCCAGACGCGCCTTCTTCGAGACCTTCTCACTGCTCACAAAGGCGTGCAGCGCCCCTTTGACCATATTTCCTGCAGTCACTCTTCTTTCAATATCACTTTCACACTTTCGTAAACGCCGATCCCAGATATACAAACTCTTTTACCTGTTCGACTTTCTTACCCGCAATCACAATCTCACATTCAGTCATACTATCGTCTTTTTGAAACACCATAACTTTCGTCTTGCTTACATTAACATTCATACCTTTCGTTTCCAATGCACCACATAAAGTGTTAGTCATCATCTGCAACTCCTCCTCGGACGATGCCAACAACACTTGGTCGTCGGCGTATAGGAGGCATTTGATGGTTAACCCACTCATTCTTAGTCCACAGTCATTCCCTTTCAAATCACTCAGGCATGTATATACAGGTAGAATAGGTTGAACAGCCACGGTGACGCAACACATCCTTGTCTTTTTCAATGCTAAACCATTCAGTGTACGCCCCGTTTATCCTTGCACAAGCACTAGAATCCTCATAGAGAGATTTTAGTGCTCGTATCAGATTACTGTGCATCCCATGCAATGGATAATGCTGACCACAACTCATTCCTCATCACTCTGTCATAAGCCTTCTCCAAGTCCACGAATAAGCAGTAAATTTTCTGGCCCTTGGCCATATACTTTTCGGTTATACACCGCAAGGAGAAGACTTGATCCGTGCATTCCCTTTCTAAAACCCGCTTGTACATCCCATATTTCCTCATCGGTCTCTTTCATAACTCTTTCAATCAGTACCTTTGCATACAGTTTGCCGACGACGCTGAGAAAGCTTATTCCGCGGTAGCTTTTGCAGTCTAGTTGTGACCCCTTTCCTTTGTACAGCGGCACAATCACGGCCTTGCACCAATCCTCCGGTACCCGACCGTTCGTCCGACACAAGTTGAAAAGGTGGCACAACTGACTGGCTTCACCACGCCTTCACCGGCTCTCAGCATTTCGACCGACACTATCATATCCCGCAGACTTTCCTAACTTCATTCTTTTTATTGCGTTTACAATTTCATCTCTGACTACTTTCATTCATCTCTCCGGCATGAGCCGGTACGTGCACTGATTCTTCTGCTCTTTCAAACAAGCTTTCAAAATATTCCTTCCATCTTTTTAAAACACACTCTTCTCCTTTTATAACACTTCCATCAAGGCTTCTGATTTCAGTAATATATATCCCACCAAAAACATTCTGTAAAACAACTAGCCAAGCCTCGATGGAGCTGCTTGTTTATCTCTAAAAAGTAATGAAATCTAGACAAAGTCGTTTCAAGTCTAAGGTTGCTTACTGCGATTTCTTTATTATTATAGTTAATGTTGTGTGACTTGGCCGTTGAAGGGTAGGTACACAAGGGTACAAAACCAGGTTCATTTTCCATCGTCAATGGGTAGCGGTTCTGGCGACAGATTGGTGCAATGGTATCATGGAGCACCTGGTTTTATACCCTTGTTTACCCTTCAACGGCCAAGTCACACAACATTAACTATAATAATAAAGAAATCGCAGTAAGCAACCTTAGACTTCGAACGACTTTGTCTAGATTTTATTACTTTTGAGAGATAAACAAGCAGTTCCATCGAGACTTGGCTAGTTTTTTACAGAATGTTTTTGGTGGGATTTCACTTCTTTTTGTAGAAACGTGGGCATATTGGTTTATTTTATTAGATTTTCTTATTTGACACCTTTTTTTTTCTTTTGAGATGTATTTTTTTTCAAACATCAAATGAAGCGGCCCACCAAGTTGAATATTTTTTGTAAAGACGGTATATGTCGATCTCTAATAGTTTGGTTGGGCTCTTGTGTTTTCTAATCAGGGTCACCAGGTACTCCAGATCTTCGATTATCCTAGTTTTTATAAATTTCCCTTTATGTGGCCATTAAACCCTAACTGTACCAAATTCAGCTCTCTGAGTTTATGAGAAGTACTAGTTCTATTTTGATGATCATGAGTAAGTGAGTGTCATAAATGCGAAACTTTGCTTTCGCTTAACTTTGGAACTAAATGATCTACATACTTGAAATTTTGGATTTTAAGTATGTGATTATAGCTTACTGGATGACGAAAATTTCTGCGTTCTGGTCTTATCCAGATGTTCTCAAATAGGGGCCTGAAAATGCGGCGAAATGGTTCCAGTAAAGAATGGTACGGCAGTGTTTGCTTCGCGCTCGACTTGGCGGGGGCACTGCCGAGCCCCTAAATAATCCTGTATTGATTATGCAATCGTAAGATCAAATATAATTATTAATTTAATTCGAGTAGTAAAACTTACAGTCTTCGTATTTCTCATTTGAGGTAGGTCCGACCGATAATGACAGCGTGACTGTAGCACGCGCGTGTTATCCAAGCGACGTCCTGTTGTAAACTGTAGTTCCCTTATTACTTTGAAGCTAAATTCCTTGTATGCGTAAACGACTGTGCTCGTGTCACCCGTAGGTGTAACCAACATTATAGAAATGTTATAACTTCAACATAAAATCGCCTAAACACCTGTGCGTGTGGCACCTACGGGTATAACCTACACTAAATAATCGTATAAGTTTAAGTATAACTTGCCCAAATAGTAAATAGACTGTTTAAGTCGGCAGGGAAAAAATATCCAACCGACAAAGTGTATGTACCAAAAATCGGTAATCTATGCTGAACCAAATGTATTAATAAAAAAAATAAAGAGGTATATTTAACTAAGCTCCATTTAGAGAAAAAAAAAATAAGTCAAAATGACTTAAATGATAACTGAAATCCTTTTTTGGCAGGAAAAAACATTCTATATGCATAAAAATATATTGTCAAGTGCGAGAAACATAACCTAAGTCGAAAAATTACCGTGACAATCTACAGTAAAAAGTTACTAAGGGCAAAAGTTGCATAGTACGATATTGATAACCACCATTTCTTAAAAAAAAATCAAAAGCTTGGTCGCTAAGTAGACAAAAAAAATCAAAAATTCGTTAAATACAAAATGCAGAAGCGACATCAAAAATCGTCGTAGGAAGACGTGAGTTAGACCAAACGACGCAGAAAAATCTGGCGGTCGGAACTGTATACATAACTTAAAATGGCCAAAATGTCGCTTAGTCAATGTTGCCTTTCAAGCGTCGATATAATACTTACTAATGTACTTCATAGTGAAATGACGAAACTGTTCCAGTGTTTATTATTTTTTACAAGCATTATGTTAGAAAGATAATCTTCTCAGTCTTGTAGTCGTTTCACTTATAATCCCCAGACAACTTTCCATAAAAATAATAATTATGAAAAGTCACTTAACAAGTCTCTTGCATGTTTTAATATTTCCCAGCCACGAAACATTTTTCAAGCCTCCGTCTCAGGAGGACAAAAAAAAATCACAAATCCTCTAAATAAATAGTTGAAGCAGGTGCGTTGAAGTCCTGAACACTTTGCCGCGAAGTGCCTCGAAGAAAAATATGATGTAAATATTTATAAGATGAAAACGGGAAAAATTCCAACCAAATGGATTTTTCCTTAACTTAGTCAACAAACTTTGTAATAGAATACGGAATATCCAAGCACCGTATGCAGGATTTTTGTCGAAAAGTTTTTCTAAGCTGCCTAATTCCACTTTAGAGTTAAATTTGATGTACTTTCAACGATTTACATAGCAATGTTGTTATTTATCATCTGATAGGCAGTTAATCTATAACAGATATAAGGAGATAAAACAACACGATTAAAAGATAGTAAATAAATTTTATTGTCAAACGACAAAAGATATAAGTACAAAGAGACAACAGACTTTAACTACTACATTGTCAGTATCCATGATTTAAAAACATTCATTTTATAAAAAAATGTGGCAAAGTTAACATGCGGTCAGACATAGTTACAAGAGATTTTATAAATACATTATACGTTTTGAGTTCTACCAAAGCTAGACCTAGATAGAGATCTTCCTACGAATAATGAAGCTAGTCATGTGAGTTATCTAATTACATGTTAAAAATTAGCTTAATTTGGGTAACTCAAGCTACAGAGTCTTATGCAAAACGTCGCATGTTTTTAGTAAACAACTGTATAATAATAAACATAAACTCCGTAAACGTACAACAATTAATTTTTTAATCATCTAAAAGGCCGTAACGTCCCCGTATTACCGCGGAAATGTAGGTACAATCGGGCCGCTAAAAACCTTACACATTGTACGAAACTGGGCCGGGGCATTTTCTTAATAACAGTGTAAGTGCAATTTTCCAGGTGGGGTGGCAGCCACAATGGCATAATCCTGCCTTTCTTCGTGAAAGGAACCGTGGTCCGCGCACGGTCGCGACCGTGGTCCGAAACGGGCAAGTAGTTGAACAAGTACTGGAAAGCTACTGGATTAACAAAGCGGTGCGTTATGTGTTTAACAAAACGTGATGTCATAATCCCTTCAGGACAAGTGACAGGGATGTTTGTAACCTACATTTTGGTAAGCTAGGTGTCGGAAACGTTATAAAAAAATAACGTTATTTTTAAACCGCTAATTTAAATATTGTACTTTAAAACATTACGTATGATTTAGTTCTGCACGGTTGATTTTGATGATAAAATTATGATTGGAAAATCGACGATGACACGACTCATTCGCTGCCACCCTTTGCTACGCGCTATGCTTCGCTTTGTAGCGAAAACTGCCTACGAACAGAGACATCCCCTAGAGAGTTCCTAGCACTGAATGTGTTAATTAACGAATAACGGTATGATATAAGTTACGTATTGATTGATAAGTCCGCAACCAGAAATGGTTTTGGCTAATGCCTGCCTAGTAGCTCGTGTACGATAATTGACGCTACGGAGCATTAGTTAAATTACTTCTAAAACTTCCTGATCTATTATTAAGTTTCGGTAAACTTCAGCACATTAGCAATTAACGAAATATTGGATTTTGTCATGTAACAAACACGGGTTATAATCATTATTATAAATTAAACGAGACACATGCTTATTAATAACATGTAGTTCAAAAAATTAAAAACCCCCACGCATTAATAGTAAATAATACGTAAATAAATTAATAATTTAATTTCATGCCAAAAATGCCTTACATCATATTGAAAAAGAGCTGATACTCTTCAAACTACTGGACCAATTTCTACCATGGCTCTTACTGGCTTTTGATTGAAATAAACCGAATCGAAATCGGTCCATCTCAACTACTCGGATTGTACTCTACTTATAATCGTGAGTCTAACCCTTAACTTTGTACTTTTAATTCATAATTTTGATTTAAATTAACTAAACTTGACAAAATACCTTTATTGTGTCATTTTCCCTCCTACCTGGCTGGTAACTTAATTTACCAGTAATTGCCAAGTCAAGTACTCGCTCAAGTACTTGTGTCGCGCAGGCTAACCTCGTCTTTTATTACTTTTCTCAACTTTGAATACTGCGACGGTTGTTCGGGACAATTAATTTGAAATGTTGTCGTCGGAGTTAATAGTACATTTTTTTTTAATTTACTTACATATTTTTTTATATATTAAAAACATGGGGACGGTAAGTATTTCTGAGTTCCTACAAAAAAAAATACATGTTTAGATGCACGGACAGCATTTTTTTTTATTGTTGGTTCTGTGTGGCAAATGTGGTGGTAAATGGTGTTATCCTTATCAGTTTTGATGACGGCTAACTAGTTTCAACATGAAACTACCGTGAGACTCAATCATAATTACACATAAACGGATAACTCACGTATAAAAAGTCGAATGATGCTCGACATGTTTCGGACTATTACGTGAGTTATCCGTTTATGTGTAATTACGGCTAACTAGAGTTAAATTTAAATATGTAAGATTTCATGGTATAGAGTCACTGAAATGTAGTACAGCGAACATTTTACTGTGTTTAATATTTCTGTGAATTTGCATTGAAAGTACCCACATTTACGACGCACAGAAAACACTGGCCTGGAAAACTGAGACACGCGTCGCGACTTTGAAACTCACTTCAACTTCAATAATTTCCAAACATTTTCAGAATTAAGTTTCCGAACAGTTTTCCGCTAATTATGGGCCATTTGCAGAATTCTGTCACGGAATTTGCAATTTATTTTGTGCGTTTACCTTTAGTAGAACTTCGGGAATTCGTTAAAAGCAAAGTTGGTACTGATTTGAGGTTTCACAAAATATCCATTAACTAAATGATGATTGAAATGCAGATAAACTCTGAAAGGAAATGCGTGCATTACGGATAAATGGTTTTTATAGCCAACATTATTAAAATCACCGAATAAAGTTTTTTTGATGAACTTTGTTAGTAATTCATAAAAGCTTTGTAGTTTGTATTACGTAAAATGGAACGAAACAAACGATAATTGCGTTCCATTTTAGAAAAAGTTCCCTTTCATGACTTTACGGGCAATGTTATTGGGACCGTGCGCGACGACAACGCCACGTGATAGGCGGCCATTATGGACAATATTGTCACCGCTGTCAAACAAGAAGTAAGTAAATATTGTGAAAAATATTAATGAAATCTTGTGTTCTATCAAATGAATCAAGAAATTTTTATTTCTTAATTTTTATGTTTTACTTTTACGGTTTTACCGTTAGAAATTTAATTTCTAAATGTCTGTGAAAATCAGAACACATAGAAAAATCCGAAAAGTAAAGCTATGGCCGGGAATCGAACCCGGATCTTCGTCATTCCGTGACGCGTGCTATACCACTACACCACCCATAGCAGGTGGGTAGTCTCCGAATTTTTCTACCTGTTACCGACCGTCACGTGACCTTTGTTACTATGCGAATTTTTTGTCGCTAAGCGTCATCTGTTTGAATGATGTGTCTCTACGACACAATTACAAACTCCCGTGGAACATCTACTGCTCACCAGGGACGAGAGAAGGCTCTGTTTTTCAAATGATAGGTACTATCAAATGAATCAAGAAATTTTTATTTCTTAATTTTTATGTTTTACTTTTACGGTTTTACCGTTAGAAATTTAATTTCTAAATGTCTGTGAAAATCAGAACACATAGAAAAATCCGAAAAGTAAAGCTATGGCCGGGAATCGAACCCGGATCTTCGTCATTCCGTGACGCGTGCTATACCACTACACCACCCATAGCAGGTGGGTAGTCTCCGAATTTTTCTACCTGTTACCGACCGTCACGTGACCTTTGTTACTATGCGAATTTTTTGTCGCTAAGCGTCATCTGTTTGAATGACGGGAGTTTGTAATTGTGTCGTACAGACACATCATTCAAACAGATGACGCTTAGCGACAAAAAAATCGCATAGTAACAAAGGTCACGTGACGGTCGGTAACAGGTAGAAAAATTCGGAGACTACCCACCTGCTATGGGTGGTGTAGTGGTATAGCACGCGTCACGGAATGACGAAGATCCGGGTTCGATTCCCGGCCATAGCTTTACTTTTCGGATTTTTCTATGTGTTCTGATTTTCACAGACATTTAGAAATTAAATTTCTAACGGTAAAACCGTAAAAGTAAAACATAAAAATTAAGAAATAAAAATTTCTTGATTCATTTGATAGTACCTATCATTTGAAAAACAGAGCCTTCTCTCGTCCCTGGTGAGCAGTAGATGTTCCACGGGAGTTTGTAATTGTGTCGTACAGACACATCATTCAAACAGATGACGCTTAGCGACAAAAAATTCGCATAGTAACAAAGGTCACGTGACGGTCGGTAACAGGTAGAAAAATTCGGAGACTACCCACCTGCTATGGGTGGTGTAGTGGTATAGCACGCGTCACGGAATGACGAAGATCCGGGTTCGATTCCCGGCCATAGCTTTACTTTTCGGATTTTTCTATGTGTTCTGATTTTCACAGACATTTAGAAATTAAATCTTGTGTTATTTTACTATATTACACAATTTTGGACAATGGTAGTCAGTAACATTATTGCCAATAATATTAAAATTGTTGTTTTCAGTGAAATTTTAGAGGTTAGGTAACTTAATTTTTTTTTCTTACGGCAAATATCCACTTATTTCTTTGGTCTCGTTTCCACCATGGTCTTGGAAATTGGTAAAATTTACAGTCGCTATTCTTCTTGGTGTTATTACAATTCACAACAACACATCTTGCCAGGACCATATTTTTATCTCAAAAACGATTAGAAAATGTTAACTGCAATATGGATTTGACAGCTCAAGTCAGCGACAAAAATGACAATTTTAGCCGTAGCGAGCGCTGTGATCGTTTAGGCTACCCCCTCCACCCGCTTTGCACTCTGCCAATAGCTAAGTTCAGTTGCAAACAAATATGTGAATTCTGAAAAGCTGAAAATGTGTTTTGAGTTTAGTATAGTTCAAATGTTTATGTAGTTACTATTAGTCTGGTTAAGGCACCTGAGGCTTAAGTACAGAGCAAAAGGTCAAAAAACCAAGTAGAGTAACTTCGAGCCTAAGTCACTATTTATATTTAAAACAATATTTTAAAGGCCGTGCCAGGATAAGGTAAATTAAGATAAATTCTGCCCCCAGCTTGTTTCGGCTGGCGATAAGCAATTCCAACCTAATTGCTGTTATTAAATACTTCAATTTGTACCAATGCCAAATGAAAACTTAATTTCTATGGTTAGGACCTCCCAGAGAAAAAAAAATGATACGGCAAAGTAAGGCCGGTTTAAGGCAGGTACACCTCGAGGGAAGTTCAAGCACAGCCTTTTTCTCATATATTACGATCATAACATATAAGTAGCATGTCGTCTAGTTGTTTTAAAATACATGGAAAAAAGTCAGCGGTATCGTTATAATATTGTGACAGCTCGTAAAATGTCAACGTTGTTATGGTTTGAGTTGTTCGCGGCTCTCAGCCCGTCTATGACCGTTAACTAGCACTTACTCGGGTTACAAAATGGCGTGATAACACGGTATTTTAGACAAAGTGTCTATAAACCTGAGATAAATGTCAGGCTAGACGTAATAAGTCTCAAATAAATCTATGCTGACGCGTTAAACGTTGCGTGGGTGTAAAATATACGTTTATATTGACGCATACGATACCAATTGTTCTTATTTATTGTTTGGTCTAATGATTGTTTCACATAATAAGATTTTTCAGAAAGTATTCTTTTAAAATACACCTAACGTGTTTAAACTAGAGGAAAAACATGGATAATTTATCACTCAGTCTGACTCACACAGATACGCCGTAAGTTCTCGTTACAGTCAGGTTGTTCAAACTCATGTTTCCAATTTTTTTGTGCGCAAATATGTGCTCTAATATGGGTATAGATGGACCACCTAATAAAAGCCCATAATGACCACTGCCCCTAGAATGAAACGCACAAACGCTGGCAACAAATCTCATTACTCAGCTCTCTGGATAATAAAGCTGGAGCGAAAACGCTACATGCGAATTTTAGGAACATTTGTTTCTAAAATGCAATTTTTCAATACAATTTAGATGTTATGATTATGAAGAGTCCTTTGGAAGTCCAACTCGCGCTAGTTTCATTCTGTGCTGCAAGGGTAACGTCTAGTGTGGGACGAAGTTTCGGTTTCGGTATCGACCGGTTTCGGCCTAAAAATCATGTTTCGGCTAAAAGTACGGTTTCGGCCACAAATAGCTGAAAAATTGCATTCGGTCTTTGGAAAAAGATTATTGGCGCGATGTAAGTTAGAGCGAGATAACGCTCTACGAAGCCGAAATACGCCAAGAAGACCGATGTACAATTTTTAGGGTAGGTAGTTAAATTTAGACCCAAGTGTCACTATGACAATGTTTAAAATTTGAAAAACAGCCCGTACAACGTTTTAATGACATTTACAAAAGGTACGGTTTATGTGGTTTCGGTGGGCGAAAATCTTAGGATTCATAATAATATTATAGGCGATGCGGCTAGTAACCCATCACTATTTTGTTTCCCGTTTCCACCTATACGCCCACAATTAGGTTAAACGTGGTCTTTAGGTGTTAGGCCGTAAGGGATAATTAAACACGTTATTTACGTATGTTTGTACGGTTTCGGTTTCGGTAAAAAACCTGTTTCGGCCTGACACTAGTAACGCCCCTTTATCTTTATTTTCGTGACCGAGTGTAGTCCGCGTTTGCCGCAGTTCCCGTGAGCGGCCATTTGTTACAGCAATCTCTTCATCCCTGTGACGTTTAAACCGGCCTCTGAAGTACAAACAGGCTTTTAACTAGTTTAGCCTTAATTCATTTGAACTCTTCAACGTATTTAGTAGCTATGGATAATTTCTACTATAGGTACTATAAATGCCTTGAGCACAATTACATTTCTTAGCGATTATTTCTATGGATTTGTGAATTGACAAATTAAATATTGAACAGTATTACTCCGCTTAAGCGGTACAATCTTAGATGGAAACACGCCTTTGCATAAAATACAGGACAGACTGAATACAAAATGGCCTTTAATGGACTGCGAAAAGTATTTCTCGGGAAAAGTTGAGGCATTTCAGGGTTCCGCAGGAAGGGAAGCGAGGAAATGGATACACATTTACTGGAGTCACCGGTAAGAAAGATATACTAGCGAGCCCTTAAATTTGCAAAAGCGATGGTGATTCTTCTGGTGGAGAAAGGATTTTTATGCAAGGAGTCTAAGAATTTTTTCCTGGATAATTTTAGCAGTTGGGTTTAATTGGACACTCCTGTAGAGGATTTTCGTCGTAGTTTTGGATTCAAAATTGAATCATCCCTTTGAAGCATCACCAATGTGTGAAACAATTTGTCAATGTGGAACATACATACACAAATTTGATGCCGTCTTTAAAATCTTATTCTTAGAGGCCAATTTCATTTATTTTCGTTGCGACACTGCGATTTTTGTAAGGAGGAAAACATTTTATGCGGATGTAATAGCTTTTTCTGTCCAGGAACTTTAACTTTCTTTTATATTGACAGATGCCATGTCCAAGCGAAGCCGGAAAATATAAAAAGAAGTGAGAAACTTTTTCTATAAAACGAGGAAAACTCACTCAACACCGGACATTGGGTTGCCCCAGCATTGACTACAATTGCCTTGATGTACACATAATAAATTTTGGGGAATATGAAAAAACAAAATGTTTTCAAGACGTTAAAGTACACTCCCATAGCTAAAGGCCCAACGAATCCACCAGGGAATCGGCGAAAATTGCAGGGATCATTTTCTAGGTGATGCGGCTAGCATAGCAACCCATCACTATTTAGATTCCCGTTAATCATGCTAAACGTGGCCTTTAGGTCTTTTTACCCTAGGCTCCGTCTATCCCGTAAGGGATTAAGACGTGATTTATGTATGTACTGGCTTCTGCCCGCGACTTCGTCCGCGCAGAATAGGCAATTCGTTTACAATTTATCTATTCTGTTACGTGAAACTATGCGACATTTCGCATTTATAGTATTAGTAGGATGTATAAACATATAACAAATACAATTGACAAACACTGAGATACATGCACGGACTTATCCCTTTAAGGAATCTCTTCCAGTCAACCTTTGAGTGGATGACAGGAGTATTATATTAGAGACGGATGAGTGAGTTTAAAAATAACAAATACCGAGAGCCACAATACGTATCTTTAGCTAATTTAATACATAAACTCATGAAACCACCTATACAACTACCTGTAGGTTAGCTTTAATATATATCAATAAAATTATTATAAAATAAATAAAGATTACAATAAACAAAGGAATATTTACACTTATCTTAAGAAGACTTGTAAGTAAGTAAGTAAATGCTTTATTGTACAAATATAAAGAAACAGATACAATTCACAAAAAAAAACATTAATATATGCACAGAGGCGAACTTATTCCTATAAGGGATCTCTACCAGTTAACCTTTGCGTAGATGAGAGGAGCATTAAACGCGGGACCGACATACAGTAAGTTTAAAATTCCAGATAGTGAAAGCCACAATAGAGTTCACTTGTCTGAGGCTGTTGATAACATAATAATCTGACAGTTAAATTCTGGTAGCTCCGTCAGGCCTACACGACTTATACGTAGGTGGATTAGCCAAAAATACCCAATTCAAAGGTTCAGGTGTACAAACATAAACTTCTCCAAGTCCCGATTAACTCCCAAGGGAGTAATTAATTGGTATAAGGTCTTTAATCAATTTAACACTATTAATAGATGTTTAAAGCAACAAACAGATTTTCACTAAGGACTTTCAACAGTTTAAATGGCTCTGAGGATGTACTTTGAGTATCTACATTATGGATACAAAAATGCCTACATACATACACAAATCACGCCTTTATCCCTTACGGGGTATACAGAGCCTAAGGTAACAGGTACCTACAGGCCACATTTAGCAAGATTGTGGGCGTATAGGTGGAAAATGGAATCAAAATAGTGATGGGTTGCTAGCCTCATCGCCTATAACATGATTGGTATGATTTTCGCCTATTCCCTCGATGGGCTTTTACCTTCTACGCGGGTAGAGAAGCAACTGGTGCATTCTATGTTTTTTCATTAGGTACCCCAGACCAGCATGGAAGATACATACAGACAAACAAATTGTTTGAGACACACACACACGCGCACGCGTCAAGGCGTAGTTTAAATCGGCCACTCATTCCGTCTTGAGTTTTTATAATGCCTATGGTTTCGATGTCACAATTTTTTAAACACTACAGGCTACTAGTTTGATATTTTCTACTTTTCCTACTGTAAAGTATAAGTGGTACAAATTAACTGTTGTTATTATTATTTTTCAACACAGTTGCTCGTAATTTGAGTCTTATTGCATCGCATTTAAACTCATAATTCAGCTTATTACGCACAAGTGCTGTAATATATTACCGCACGAGTGCGGTAATATAAACTTTTTTTTAAATCTCAGCAAACGGTTCAGTATCTATAGGAACAAGGAATATTTTCGTGAATATTAAACTATTTTAGGTTAAAGATGATAAATAAACATTTAATTTCGACAAATTATTCATTTTTATCTAAAAAGTGACCATAATTTGCAAATTTAAGACATTGATTAATTATTTTATTATAATTTTAATATTAGGCTGTTTAGCAGTCTGTTGTCAGTGCCTTCGTCGCGCGCGTGCTAAGTGCACAGCGCGCATGCGCGAGTGCTGCGCGCGGATTGGCGCGGAGAAATAATATCTGCCGCCATTTTTCACTGATATTGTTGATTCAGACTTTGTTATTTTATTACTTTAAAAATTACGAGTTCAAGTAATAAAGAAATGTAGTGTCCGTCGCTGGAAATACTAAAATATGTACGGACAATGTTCGGACAGTTATATCAGTAAGAAATCCAAGGTGTTAATTACCAAATGATAAAGTAAAGTTCTAAAGCAGCTCCAGGTAAGCAATGTCTGGTAACAAAGGTAAACTAAAGTTCTTAAAGTCCTTTTATTAACTAAATTTTATTTATTTTTCCTCGCAAATGTGTTGAAAAACGTCGTATGCGACGCGTGTGCTTTGGTAATTACACATCTCGGCTCTCTTACCCGCGCTCGCTTGCGCTCGCGCGTACAATACGCCTCGTGTGTAATTACCAACATAGCACACTTGTATCATAATGTACTATTATGTACGTTGTATGTAAAGTTTTTACTGTGCAAAATAAACATAAAACAAATACAATTGACAAACACTGAAATACATGCACAAAGGCGGACTTATCCCTTATTTTATTGAAACGTTGCGAAAATGACGATATAATTTAAACTCAGTGCCCGAACGTAAAATTAATTAATATATTAATTATAATTTACAATTTAATTAATATAAGCTCTCTACTTAATATTTTATCTAGTCGGGCAAAGTGGTGTTTTGTCACAAAGGCGTACTCCTGCAGTAACAGACATAACAAAACTTTGAAAATAACTAACAAAGACAGCTTGGAAAAATGTGTACAGGGATTTTGGTTTATGTGTCAAGCGGATTGATTCTTCGCACAATGTGAAGATAGCCTTAAATATCAAGGCGTATTACGTGAAGATAGAAATGATTTTTGCTGTTTGTGTAGACGATTTTTACCATGAAATTAGTAATGGCGTTTCATTATGGGAGATAAGGTCGAACATTTTACCAAAAAGCAGAATAAGCTGTTTTTGGTGACCTTGACGATGATGTAGCTTATGAACAGCTACTAATTAGCGTTGCCGCTAAAAATGCCATACTATCGACAGGCCTGTCTATCGATAGTATAGATAGTATCGATAGTATAGATAGTATAGATAGTCTCGAAACTAATTCTGATAGTTTTGTAGTCTACTAAAGATATCGTTACTATAACGATCTATAACCATCGATAGTGTACTATCGAGCGGCAACACTGCTACTAATATTCGCGGGTCGTAGGAACTTGTGAGAGGTCCGTCCAGATTGGTCAATCGCAACAAGACTCGCCAAATTCAGCTAGGAGAATCAGACAGTCAGTGAAATTGGCACTTGAGGTAAGTATATTCTACTAACTAAGCCAGGATACGCATCACCAATCCTTAAGGTCCGCGGCTTACCAGGTGATCCACCTTTACAGCCTGTAAAGTGGAGCGTGTGAATCACAGGTGATACAACTCTGGTGAATGTGCTGCCTTAGACAAATTTATTTTCCTTAAAGTTATCTGTACAGTTCGCTAATTTCATATTTTTTAAATACATATTGTCAACTAGCGCAGCACGGTACTGTGCTTGATCTAAACTTGGCTTTTAGTAAAGTATGATTGTATAACTTTACTGTTAATTCATAATAATAATAACGTAGGTAATTTATAATTACAACATTATCCTTTCGAATTGCGCTTCACAAAACCGACCAAACGTGTATAATGTAAGACAGTTTTAACGCCATCTACATTAATCACTGTAAAGCTTTAACATGCTACGCTTACTGAATCTCTGACTAAGTAAGACTTTTGACGTTTGTTCAATAGATGACGCTCTCCCGCTGAGTTTCCTGAAACTTCTGGAAGCTGAAGCTCAAGGTTACTTGCGATTGTTTCAGTTCCCTGCGATAGATGGCGCTATGTTTTGTTTGTTTTATTTTATACTAGCTTTTGCCCGCGACTTCGTCCGCGTTGAATTAACTGATGTTGATAGTTGTATTCTGCAATAATTATTTACGTGGCGACTCTAGCCAGCTACGACCTTTGACATGTTTATCGCTGTATCCCGCGGGAACTATGCAATTTTCCGGGATAAAAAGTAGCCTACGTGTTAATCTAGGGCACCAGCCGTCCAGCCGTTTGCGCGTGATGAAGTAACAAACATACATGCACACGCACACACTCTTACAAACTTTCGTCTTTATAATATTAGTGTGATGTAATGTGTTAGTGTGATTGTAAAGAAAAAATACATTTTGAGGTATTTTAGGAGAATGCTAAGTCAGCCTCATGAATTACAGTTTATTTAAGATCGATGCTACAACCATTCTTTGTTTTGTCAAAAACTACCGTGACTTTCCGATTATACATTTTTACTCAATGTGCTTTAGATACTATACTAAACCCATCGATACTAAATAAAAAGCTACTTACCTTAGCTACCCCCTAAATAACTTTCAGAGCCTCTAGTCTAAGTTTTGACACGAAAAACGTACCGAACGCGTTCACGTAAACGTCTCAATTACTATGGAATAATTGACAGCGGCACTTGCGGATCGAAACGGCAACAAACTATTCTCATAGAAGTTGACATTTTAACGCAAACGCGTTCGAGACGCATTTTGCTATCGAAAACTTACACTAAGCATACTGTACTCTTAAAAAATTGCAGATCTAATTAAAATTGGAATGTGGCATTGTAAAACCCCGTTTATCAAGTACATTTTTCCTGATTCTATATTTAGCTTAATTATGGGGAAAAATAACAGGCAAACTCTCTCACTATGACTTCAGTATAATATTGGCAACGACGCGCTTTGCAACAATGTCATTTAAATTTATTAGCTGTGTTATTGCTTTAGTGTGTCTCTATGAGTGTTTAAACGGAGCAAACGGTAAGCTGTATAAAATAAGAGATTTCGCACCTAGCCGTTGCTGCTATTAGTCAAAGTTTAAGTTTGTAATAATAGGTAATAAAACAAAATTGTATTATTTCAGGTGAAGTGAAATCCAGAAAGGAGGTAAGACTCGTCTCTTTTAAAAATTACCTGATTATGTTTGATTGCTTGAACAAGTCCCGCTTTGTTGTAAGACGTGATTTGTGTATGTATGCAATCGCCGTTTCTAACTGTAAAATAATGATGATAGAAGGAAATAGAGAATGTGATTGTGATTGCAAGCGTTTTAGGCTACTGATACTCGTAGCAATCATTGGAGTAATTGGATTTAGAACGCTCGATACAGTAAGTAGGTAAGTAAGATACGGGCTAAAATCCCGATGAGCGCGCGTGAAAAACTTTTCTGATTTTGAAATAAAACCTTGTAGGTAAATTTTCGATTTTAAATTTCTTAATTTTGTTACAGGTTGTCGTCGAAAATGGACAGTGCTCAGTAAACTTAAGTAAGATTTTGCTTTTTTAAACAGGTTTCAATCAACAAAATTGATTTTGTAAAATGTTTATGTTTTTAATTACGTTAAATTTATTTTACAGAACAATGCAAAGTGAAACCGGTGAGTAAAATTAAATTTTACTAGTTCCTTCTAGCTACAAAAAAAAGTAAAAAATTCTAGCAATAATTTTATGGGTATTTCATGTTATTTTCGTCAACACCAAGAATGAAGTCACTTACTGTTTACAGATTACAGCAAGTGCAAAAGGCGCAAAAGGCGACGTGGTAAGTCTTTAGCAATCCTTTAATTTGATTGTAATATAACTGTAACAACTCTTAATTTCTCTGAATCTCATCCGTGAAATGATTGCCATACTCGGAAGACAACCATAACTTTGCAGGTCACGCGTTGACATTAACAACATGACACCCGTCTCCCATTATAGGTATATTATTAACTACAAGCCCAAAGGGTCAAGATATAATTGTCTCACGAGCGAAGCCGATCACTTCATATAATAAACAATTATTTACCATCGGATCCAATTCAGTCAATTTATGTAAAAATAACCTAACCTAAAAATTTCATTTTTGATACAAGATTTTTGCTGACTGTACTTTTTGTTGACGGTACTTGCATTGTCATCCCGTCCTACATACCAAACCAAACGCGAAAATTAACTTCCTGGCTTAGGAGAGAAAAAATGTATAATGTAAAATAATAATAATAACCTACCTCGTAAGGGATAAAGACGTGATTTATGTATGTATGGAATAATAATAATAAAATTGAGGTAGTTACGTCCATTAACATGAAACTTTATTTATTCAATGATGAACTTTTTTTTCATTTTTATTTTATGACCTCGTTTATTTTTTAGTCGTTCGATTTTGATGATTGTATTTTTTCATTGGACTTTTCCTAATTGGGCTTACATTTTTGTTTTAGCAGTTTTTATTGTATAACTTTTATTGCACGTAAGTTGTTTTCAATTTTTTTTTTAACAATTTTGAAATTTGGTAGATATAAATTAGAAGGCAATGCGAATAAGAAAGCAAATTAACGCCTGATTCGATAAATAATAAAAAATGTGTCTTGTACAGAATTTAAATCCAGATCCATCAACTAAGTATACGGTAGCTTACTATGAATGAATTCCATATTCTTATAAATACTTCACAGGGTGCAAAAGGTAAAAACTGGTAAACAAGGCGAAAAAGGTGAAATGGTAGTTTTAAGTTTAGTTTTTTTTTTCAAGTGGTTCAGTGTTCGTTCGTACTTAATTGTTCACCTTTGTACACTGTGTTTTGTTCATCAATTATTGTCAATTAAAATTCAGAATGTGATTGTAAATGACCAAAAGGACTTGATGGCTAAGAAGGTATAGACGGCGCACAGGTAATTAAAAATACGTAACAATAATACATTTTATTTTCTTATTTTAAATTTCAGAAATAAATTACAAGAACAAAAATTGAAAATTACTCATATTGTTATTCTTTTCAGTATTTCTAAGTAAAATATTAGTTTACAAAAGTAAAATATTTTATCGCTTCCATTGGATCTGTAACCACAATACAAATAGATAGGTACTTCCCTAATAGTCGTTACAATTTCCCTCTGCGAAATATACCTACCATTGAATTATGATTCTCTTCAACTTTGTCTTTCACGTTATATTTTTCACCAGATATAAATTACAAGTAGGAAAAAAATGAACATGGTCATACTTTTGTTTTTCTCGGCATTTTTAGAAGTGAATTAAGTAAAATATCATTTACACAAATAAACCACAATATAAATAAGAAGGCACCTAACAGTTTGTTAGAATTTATATTTGCCAAATGAACCATTAAATTATAATTCTCTTGAACTTTGTCTTTTTTATGTTTTTCAGGGTGCCAAAGGTGAACCTGGTAAAAACGGTGACAAAGGCGAGACGGTAATTTTTTTAATAATCTGACTTATTTCCGTCCTGTTATTAGATTTATTTTTTATCGTATCTTTATTTATTTTTTTCATTTTTCAATTTTCTTGTCACATTAATACGCCTTTTATGGAGATTAAAAAGCGACCTTAAAAAAATAACATGAACATAAAATGAGTAAGATTTTAACAATACAGTATGAAGTAATCTACCGTTACATACTTCCAGGGTCCAAGTGGAATCAACGGCACAAGTGGTTTGGACGGATTAAACGGCACAAAGGTAAGTCTTTACAGATTAAGAAAGAGAATAAGAAGATCAATAACTAGCCCTTTCTGATCAGACTTTTTTACATAATTTCCTTACAACTGACTGATTATCTCTCGTTGACTCTTACTGGCGACGTTTGCTGACGCTACTACTAATTAATTATTTTACAGATGTATTTGCTAGCAAAATAGAAATTGCCTATAACTTTCTTGTGTCAAAACTTAAAGCCACGGATACACTGTTCAACTTTTGTACATTTTCATCAATTATTGCAAATTAAAATTCAGAATAATAATTGTAAGTGACCAAAAGGACTTGATGGCAAAGAAGGTATAGACGGCGCACGGGTAGTTAAAAATACAATAATAAATTTTATTTTCTTATTTTAAATTTCAGAAATAAATTACAAGAACAAAAAATGAAAATTACTCATATTGTTGTTCTTTTCAGTATTTCTAAATAAAATATGGTTCACAGAATTAAAATGCTGCTTCCATTTGATCTAAAACCACTAAACAAACAGATAGGTACTTCCCTAATAGTCGTTAGAATTTCACTCGGCGAAATATACCTACCATTGAATTATGATTGTCTTCAACTTTGTCTTTGACGGTGTATTTTACACCAGATATAAATTACAAGTAGAAAAAAATGAACTTGGTTATACTTTTGTTTTTCTCGGCATTTCTAGAAGAGGATTAAGTAAAATATCATTTACACAAATAAACCACAATATATAAGTAGACACCTAACAGTTGTAAGAATTTATATTTGCCAAATATACCATGGAATTATGATTCTCTTGAACTTTGTTGTTTTTTTTTTCAGGGTGACAAAGGTGAACCTGGTATAAACGGTGACAAAGGCGAGACGGTAATTTTTTTAGTAATCTGACTTATTTCCGTCCTGTTATTACATTTATTTTCTGTCGTATACGTCTTTATTATTATTTTTTAATTTTCAATTTAACATTAACACGCCTTTTATGAAGATTAAAAGCGACCTTAAAAAAATAGCATTAACATAAAATGAGTAAGATTTTAACAATACAGTATTGAATAGTATGATGTAATCTACCGTTACATACTTCCAGGGTCCAAGTGGAAACAACGGCACGAGTGGTTTGGACGGATTAAACGGCGCAAAGGTAAGTCTTTATAGATTAGGAAGGAGAATTAAGAAGATCATTAACTGGCCCATTCTAATCAGACTTTTTTGCATAATTTCCTTACAACTGACTGATTGTCTCCCGCGTTGACTCTTACTGGCGACATTTACTGACGTTACTACTAGTTTATTATTTTACAGATTAGATGTATTTAGTAGCAAAATCGAAATTACACCTATAACTTTCTTGTGTCAAAGCTTAAAGCCACGGATACATCGTTCAACTTTTGTACATTGTGTTTTCTTCATCAATTATTGCAAATTAAAATTCAGAATATAATTGTAAATGATCGAAAGGACTTGGTGGCAAGAAGGTACAGACGGCGCACATGTAATTAAAAATACAATAATAAATTTTATTTTCTTATTTTAAATTTCAGAAATAAATTACAGGAACAAAAAATGAAAATTACTCATATTGTTGTTCTTTTCGGTATTTCTAAATAAAATATGGTTCACAGAATTAAAATGTTGCTTCCATTTGATCTAAAACCACTATACAAACAGATAGGTACTTCCCTAATAGTCGTTAGAATTTCACTCGGCGAAATATACCTACCATTGAATTATGATTGTCTTCAACTTTGTCTTTGACGGTGTATTTTTCACCAAATATAAATTACAAGTGGAATAAAATGAACTTGGTTATACTTTTGTTTTTCTCGGCATTTCTAGAAGAGAAATAAGTAAAATATCATTTACACAAATAAACCACAATATATAAGTAGACACCTAACAGTTGTAAGAATTTATATTTGCCAAATATACCATTGAATTATGATTCTCTTGAACTTTGTTGTTTTTTTTTCAGGGTGACAAAGGTGAACCTGGTATAAACGGTGACAAAGGCGAGACGGTAATTTTTTTAGTAATCTGACTTATTTCCGTCCTGTTATTAGATTTATTTTCTGTCGTATACGTCTTTATTATTATTTTTAAATTTTCAATTTAACATTAACACGCCTTTTATGAAGATTAAAAGCGACCTTAAAAAAATAGCATTATAACATAAAATGAGTAAGATTTTAACAATACAGTATTGAATAGTATGATGTAATCTACCGTTACATACTTCCAGGGTCCAAGTGGAAACAACGGCACGAGTGGTTTGGACGGATTAAACGGCGCAAAGGTAAGTCTTAATAGATTAGGAAGGAAAATTAAGAAGATCATTAACTGGCCCATTCTAATCAGACTTTTTTGCATAATTTCCTTACAACTGACTGATTGTCTCCCGCGTTGACTCTTACTGGCGACATTTACTGACGTTACTACTAGTTTATTATTTTACAGAATAGATGTATTTAGTAGCAAAATAGAAATTACACCTATAACTTTCTTGTGTCAAAGCTTAAAGCCACGGATACATTGTTTAACTTTTGTACATTGTGTTTTCTTCATCAATTATTGCAAATTAAAATTCAGAATATAATTGTAAATGACCGAAAGGACTTGGTGGCAAGAAGGTACAGACGGCGCACATGTAATTAAAAATACAATAATAAATTTTATTTTCTTATTTTAAATTTCAGAAATAAATTACATGAACAAAAAATGAAAATTACTCATATTGTTGTTCTTTTCGGTATTTCTAAATAAAATATAGTTCACAGAATTAAAATGACGCTTCCATTTGATCTAAAACCACTATACAAATAGATAGGTACTTTCCTAATAGTCGTTAGAATTTCACTCTGCGAAATATACCATCCATTGAATTATGATTGTCTTCAACTTTGTCTTTGACGTTATATTTTTCACCAGATATAAATTACAAGTAGAAAAAAATGAACTTGGCCATACTTTTGTTTTTCTCGGCATTTCTAGAAGTGCATTAAGTAAATTATCATTTACACAAATAAACCACAATAAATAAGTAGGCACCTAACAATTCTTAGAATTTATATTTGCCAAATGTACCATTAAATTATGATTCTCTTGAACTTTGTCTTTTTTATGTTTGTCAGGGTGCCAAAGGTGAACCTGGTAAAAACGGTGACAAAGGCGAGACGGTAATTTTTTTAGTAATCTGACTTATTTCCGTCCTGTTATTGGATTTATTTTTTATCGTATCTTTATAATTATTTTTCATTTTTCAATTTTTTGTCACATTAATACGCCTTTTATGGAGATTAAAAGCGACCTTAAAAAAATAACATGAACATAAAATGAGTAAGATTTTAACAATACAGTATGAAGTAATCTACCGTTACATACTTCTAGGGTCCAAGTGGAATCAACGGCACTAGTGGTTTCAACGGATTAAACGGCACAAAGGTAAGTATTTACAGATTAAGAAAGAGAATAAGAAGATCAATAACTAGCGTTTTCTAATCAGACTTTTTTACATAATTTCCTTACAACTGACTGATTGTCTACTTACTACTAGTTAACTATTTTACAGATGTATTTGGTAGTAAAATAGAAATTACCTATAACTTTCTTGTGTCAAAGCTTAAAGCCACGGATACACTAGGGGATAAAATGTCCTGCGACACGTGTCGCCAGCTACGTGGCGTGAAGTGACGCGACATTGCCGGACTTCGCTTGACATGTCGCCGACTTATGTCGTGGGACATTTATTTTGTCCCCTAATGTGTCTGTTGCTTTTATTTTGTTTATGACATTATTTAACACGTTAAGTGCGAAGCGAGGCCTAAATCACCCCTGATGCAACTTCCCTGTGGTGCGGCAAGCAAAAAAGTGAATTTCTCTGTCGTGCGAATGGCATAGCTTTGGTTTGGTCCAGTGTAGGAAAGAGATAAATATAATATTTGAGATCACTAATGGAGTCCGGACTCGGTGGTGTACCTACCTTGGTACCGGATGTCTTAGGCCTCGTGCCGCACTGAATTAATATAATTTTAATGCAGTGCGGAACGAGGCTAAAACGTCCCATATCCCCCCTGACCTCGTACCGCTCTCAACGCGAGCTTCCCGCGACCAGTGTTGTGCATCACGTCGATTTTCCAATAATAAGTCTGTAATAGGTGCCTCTTAATGGTATAGAATGGAACGCTTCGTGCGCGAGTCCGACTCGCACTTGGCCGGTTTTTTTTTCTTTATGGCGCCTTCAAGCACAATTTAGATTATTTAAAAAAAAATGTATCCTTTGATAGCTTTGTGTTGTTTTGCCAGGTTTTGCCCTTAAAACGATCTAATGAGATATAATTGATCAAAATCGGTCAAGTCGTTGCGTAGTTAAGACAGTTTAAAAACGTCGATATTATTTTTCCCATCACTAATCGCAGCGAAAATTTGCCCTATTTCAGTGCGTTACGAGGTGTATAAGATCCCATATTTTGTTTTGCTAATAATTCCTAAACTAGCCATCAGATCCCGGGGCGACGGTGGATTAGGGTTCATCAATTCACTGTCTATATCAATAAGGACCAAAATTCTCATTTATCTTTGATTTCGCGCCGGAAAATGGATTTTAGTCTGTAAAAGGAGGTGGGGTCTAATAGACCGCGTGTCGCCCTAACGTCTGGTCACGGTACGGGCCGATTATACCTCGTGCCGCAGGAACGGAAAGTATGCAAAAATTGGTGCCGCAGCGAACGTGTTAAGAAATATATTTCAAAGTACACATTACTATTACTGATTGATATCTTCTACTAGGAAAAAGCTCAAACGAAATCGATTTGATGGACGACAGTCTTTATTGGTGGAGTTTTATTTTTCAGGGTAATAAGGGAGAACCAGGGACACATGGAGTGCCAGTAAGAAAAAGTTTATTATTATTTAACCGAATCATTTTACTGGTTGATTATATTCCAAGATACAAAAAAAATATTTTTTGTTACAAGTTTTTTTTTAAATCCATGCCCAAGATAATTCGGCTGCTAGAAGTGGCTATGTCGGTCAAATCTGGCATGCAAAATTAGACCCACTCGTACATACAATTAGTATTGTCAATGCAAATGAAAACTCGTAATATTCTGATATAGGATAAATTCTTCACCATGTTTCCTCATGTCAATTTCCTGTGCTCTATTGAAATACCAAAAACATCACACATTTTCCTTGAGTGAGTAAGAGTATGGGTATTTTATTCTGTGCAGTTTTAAGAAAGATAAAGCCACTGTCCTTGGGTATTAGCGATTTTCTTTTTTTTCCTTTGGTTAAAATTGTTTTTAAACACAGGATGATAAAGATAAAGGTAAACCTGGCTAACAAGGTGACCAGGCAAAGATTAAAATGTTTTTATTTACCTATTGATTTTTGTTAAGATTAAACATAAAAAGAGTTTGAGAGGTTTTGAATAATAACGAAAATGTTCATTTTCATTTCAGTTATTCCGAAAATCTTACAATCGAATAAAAATTAGCTTTATTTAAATTAATCAATATCTAAATCATGAATAAAAATAATATTTTCAAACAACGAAAATTAAATTTTTGATTACTTTTTACAAGCTTTTTCATTCTCATTTCCCAGGGACTTCAAGGAGCGGGTGGTCGGGACGGTCCTCCCGGACTACCTGGCATGAAGGTTCGTTTCTTTAAAGAAATTCTGTAAACAGACATTTTGAAAAGTTGTTAACTTTAATGTGAAAATATAAATTAATTTTAAAATGGCCTTGAACAATAAAATTGTCACCGATAGATCTAGTCCCAAAATAAGCTAAAGCTACCTATGGGTACTAGTTAGTTGACAGATAAACATACAGACGTGATGTCGTAAGTAACAATAATGCATAAAAACTTCAATACAAATTAAAGATCCGAGATCCAAGAACGATCATTTTAACTGTATCCGTTCTTGTGGGGGATACAATAGATTTTTCTTCGTTATATTTACAAAATTTGAAACTATTATTGTAACAGGATAATTGCATCATAAAAAATATACTTTTAATTTTAATATTATTTATTTAATATTATTATGGGTATTTATTCTATTTTTAGTTATTAGAAAATTAGTTTTGTATTAAATTTATAAAAAAAACTAAATTGAAAGCCCATTATAAACTTTCATTTTATTACAGGGTGAAAGAGGCGAACGTGGCCAAAGAGGTGAGCAGGTAAGTACAATACAATACAATAACTCTTTATTGAACACCACATATAACAACCAAAACAGAAAAAGGTATACAGAATATTACAACGTAACAATAGGCGGCCTTATCGCTACAGAGCGATCTCTACCAGGCCACCATAATGGACTGGAGAACAGAACAGATCTGATCTGATCTGAGTAACAGTTTGTTTTGTTTTATTTAGCTACCTACTACTTTTATATTTTATTTAGCACATTTCTATCAAAACAGGGCTCGCCAGGACCAAACGGTAAAGATGGTGCGACTGGTGCAAAGGGTGAACAGGTTTGTGTAAAGAATATACCTAAATGTTATTTTTAAACAAGTAACAGAAATTGGTAAAAAATAGTAAATTTTAGCTGGAAGTGACTGTGTGAAGCTTTTTTATTCAAAGTTTTTGTCATTGACATTGAAATCTGCTATTTTGAAAACTTTACCAAAACCAACGCTAAGCAGATGCAATCAAACTTGCAGTACTACCGGCTAAATGTTGATCATACGGTTCCTGTAACAATTATTTTTAATTTTGTTGATTTTGTTTTTTACGATTGCCTTAAAATGTTCCTTCTTTATTTCTTTATGTGGTGTACTTTCGAAAAATAATCATTTAAATGATTTTATTGTCACACAGGGCCCACAAGGACCGCCAGGAGAAAGGGGTTTTAGTGTATGTATGCTATAGAATATTTATAAAATACATAAGTATAGTCGACTAAGGAATTCCATTACCACTTTAAAGTTCAATGTCAGTAGGTACGAGATAACAAATCAGAGAGTTTTTCACTTATTTCAATGTGACAATACATAAAAAAAATAAAGCTAATTGTTTTCTTAGATCTTACATCCCCCTGAAACGGTCTTTAGCATTTTTTTCTAACTGACATTCGACCCCTGCATTTTTTTTATTATGAATAGAAGTATAAATTATTGTATTTATGAATTTAATAATTTACATTATTTATTTTAACCGGCCATATACGGTATCAGCATGCCGAATTTTACTTAATTAGATGCTTAAGTTGTTGTTTACTAAGCTTTAAGAGTTACTATAGTTTTTAAACTATCCCACGGGAACTCTTTAATTTTTCGGGATTACAAGTACCTAATATGATGACCGGGGATATAAGGTATAACCATGAAAAATTTTATTTAAATCGGTCCAACAGAGAAACAAAAAAATTAAAAAATCTGGATTTGTTCTAGTTCACTTCTTAAGCGCCTTCCCCCCAAACTCGGTTTTTAGCTTTTTTTTTCTTCGTACTGACATTCGATCTTTACACAATTTTATTATAATAAAAATGTATAAATTTATAGATGCAACATATTTCTATTTAAACAGGGTCTGCCAGGACTAGGTGGTGCGCCTGGTGCAACGGGTGCAAAGGTTTGTGTAAAGAATATAAATATTGTTTTTAAATAAGTAACAGAAATGGGTAAAAAATAGTAAATTTTAGCGGAAAGTAAATATGTGAAGTATTTTTATTCAAAGTTTCTACCATTAAAATTAAAATCACACATTTTGAAAGCTTTACCTACCGAAACCAGCGCTAATCAGATGCAATCAAACTTGCAGTGCTAGCGGCAAAATGTTACGCCTTCCCGTCACAATTTTTAATTTTATTGATTTTGTTGTCGTTTGGCAAATTCAGATTTCTTTCTTTATTTCTTTGTCTGGTGTAGTTTAGAAAAATAATAATTTAAATGTTTATTTTTTTATCACACGGCCTACAGGGACCGCAAGGAGAAAGGGGTTATGTATGCTAAAGAATATTAATAAAATATATAGACATCTCTCCAAATAAAATGACTTTATCTAATAGGCACATCAGAAAAATAAATTAAGGCTAAGGTCGTGTTTATTGTTGTGGATAATTTAATTTGTTTTCTTTGGAGCGTCCAGCGACATTTTTTAATCGTTCTTATCCTGTGTGTTACGAAAACCAGCGAATGTGTGCATGAACTGAGACCAATAACCTTGATACCTGTGTCCATGCGGAGTAGCTACTTTATTGGTTTTAGCTCGTAAACGTATTCCTAACACGCAAGATAAATGATGGCTGAGACGCCTCATGGCCATACTCAATTAGTCCTGCGATCCAAAAAGCTTTGTTAATTCCAAGAAAAAAGTGTATGTTACTCAAAGATAGCTTTACTAGAAAAATAATGTTAGAATTGGTTCAAGAGTTCCAGAGATTACCTCTACTACACAAAACACTTTTATCGGCTTGTGCATGGATTTTAATCGTTTTTACAACCATTTTATTTACTTAAACCGTGTCTGTATTAGATCCACTTACATAACCTACGTACGTGTAAGTCTGGTGACAGTACAATAATAATAATGAAGTGTAATTCTGGTGGCATGGCCAGGATTGTCTCCGTAGGAGGGACCTCTTCAGCGATTGGTTCGATTGACTTGAATTTTGGTACCTATATATTATTTAGGATAACGTCTATCAAGTGCAATTAACAAAAAAAAGCACTCAGCAAAAGAGCCTAAATTAAATACGATTTTTTGGGTTAGAATTGAAATACCTCACTTTCCTGCTATAGATGTCGGATAAAAATGTATTGTATCCTTGCATTTCAGGGTATCCGGGGTACGAAGGGTGCTAAAGGGAAACCCGGTCCCCCAGGACAGATTATTTACTCCGAACCCCGAAGTCCACCTGGCTAGTAAAATATTACGAAAAAGAATAAAACCGTGTCCACAGTAAAAAAAAATGTTTTTGTCTACCTTCTACAAAAAAAAAATATTTAAAAATTCCATTCACTAGTTTAAAACGGTAAGTATTTTTAAAATAAGTACCCACGTTACTATTTATGCTTACTAGCAAGAACCAAAACACAAAAAAAATAGGTATCCAAAATGACAAAGAAGTTAACTTCGTTTATTAGTTTAGCATGTAGACTTGTGTAATCTCTGGATCTACTGGAACTACGGATTTTTTTAGTTTAATGCATTTTATTAATTTGTGGTGAAAAGGCCACATGAGAGACCTCACTCCAGGCAGATGTTATGCCAGGGGACCGAAGTCCAAAGGAAGAGAGTTGGGAGTTGTATTTATGCACGTGGGTTAAGAAACTTCGTTGGCACGATGTAGAATATGTGACTTCATCGGCGCTAACTATTCGTGCGACGTAGCAGTTAATAAAGCCGATAACTAGGTGGCGCTAGGTCCCGGTACAAATCAAAAAATAAACTAGTTTTTTTTTAATTTGCGAAGTAATGTTTAATCTACTTAATTGGTTTCAGGGCGATAAAGGAGAAACAGGTGATACTGGAGACCCTGGTCCTCCGTGCACATGTCCCACTGGTTAGTTGTTTGATTTTGAACACTTACAGAATAACCTAAACTAAAAATTGCATTTTAGATACAAGCTTTTTTGCTGACTATACTTTTTGTTGCCTGTACTTGCATTGTTACCCGTCCTACACAATTTATGTGAACCAAATTTCAAGTCAATCGGACCAACCGTTGAAGAGTTCCCTCCTGCGGAGACGGTCCTGGGTGGACCACCAGAGTTCTACTACCAGATTATTGTATTGTCATGTGATGTACACAAGTATGCAAAATTTCAACTCAATCGGATAAAGATATCTGCTTCAAAATTGTGTCGCAAGATTCCACCCGGACAAACATACATACGTTGCAAGTTAATAAATAAAGATTATGCTCTCTTTTTTAGTTCGTGAACCCCGTAAAGGCAAACTAAAGGCTGACGAAAGATCGTAAAACAAAATCGGGCGTTTAGAAAAAAACAAATAAATAATAAATAAATTCCTTGGGTTTATTTTACTGACCTAGTCCCAAACTAAGTATAAAGCTAAATATGGGTGTGTACTAAACAGATATTAGATAAACGTACATAATATATAATTGTATATAGATAAATATAATATACTCCAGAACAAACATTCGTATTTTTTTCATACACTAGCTGTTGACAAATATACCAAATTGGGGATGTTCTGAAAAGGCCGAGATTACCTGCAACCGAGGAACATGTATGAAGAGATTGATGAATGTGGATGCAGTGAAAGAGGTATGTCAGGATCGTAGCAAGTGGAACAGAGTACTGTCTGCCTACCTCTATGGGAAAGAGGCGTAACGGTATGTATGTATGTACTAGCTATTGCCCGCGACTCCGTCCTCGCAGAATTCGCTTATGGCTATCCCGTGGGAACTATGCTGTTTGGGATGTAAACTAACCTATATTAGACTAAAACTAATTGTGTACAAAATTTCAACTAATAGTGACGGTGAACAATTTATTTGAATATGTGGCGTCAGATGTGCCACTCATCCCAAAGGATTTTATATTTAATACTGCTGATGCCCGCGACTTTGGTTGAATGGTATTTATTCTGATTAACATTTTTACCTTACTCATTATAGTGAACTCGATACGATCACGAGAGCGGATCGGGCTCGTGCACCGAGAGCTCCCTATAAATTTGCCAAGTTAATACAAATCCAGTGTTAGCTGTGACCTGCCCCTAAACAAAATGTAGGTAGTGTGAGGTCACTTTATACAGATCACTTATGTAAACGACAGACATTAAAAATCTAATTTTTAGATTTATTATATCAGTTTTGCTAATAACTATATAACAAATTTCAAATTTAAGACCACTTTACTGGAAGCAACCTATAGGTTTTCACGCTCGGGAATTTGAATGGAAACATCTTTTCTGATGACTTCCCCTTCATAAACGCTCTATAGGTTTCTGCTTCCTTACCTGTGAAAGGTAAACGTCAAAGTGACAGATACAAGCGATTGCTAAGTTAGCAGAGAAGCCTACAGAGCGTTCATGTACCTATAATGGGGTCTATCTTTTGACTGCGTAGACTTAGGTTTGATTTATTTACAGCTAAGGGACCGCAGACCTCAGTATTTGACATCTATTTTAATTCTATATCTCTACGCATTCTTGAGAAACAAATCCGGCAAGTGATTACTCCTAAGTAGAATATAGGCAAAGTAAGGTCATTTTATACTGGTTATTTACATAGACAGACCAACGTAAAAAAATAGATTTTTAGATTTGGCCACTGATCAAACCCCTTTTTTATGGTGTGGAAAATGCACCTTATGGATCCGCCCGGTACGGGGTTACCGGGGGTATGTGAGGTTCTCCTGCGACGGCAGGCATACCCACTAAAAACCACACGGCTTCCCTATTCGGTCGTATGTGAGGCGTTACGGGAGCACTCGATGTCACCGCGACGCCCCACGACCACCCTGGGATGGGGTTCCCTCTTCGCGGCACCTGTGCAATGCAGGTTTGGGAATTAGCTGATCAAAACCCAAGGCTACAACGGCTTTAGGAATTAATTTGGTGTATTAAATACACAAAAATAAAGCTATTAATACACACATACAGTCAGTGAGCTCCTAGAACGACATTCGGGTAACGGGTACGATCGGCCGATTTAAGTGTAAAACTCATAAGAGTGAGACAGTAAGAAAGACCCGAAGGCCTTGAATGCTATCGCACTGTACAATATTACGTGTTTCGAGGGTATTCGTTTCATATAGCTAACCATGTGCCATTAGTTTATATTCATACTAAGTACATAATATTATTTGGGGTGCGAGTCGGGTTACCTCCGCGTGTTGTCAAGAGCTGCGGTTCGTTATTGGATCTGTCCGAGGGGAAGAGCAGTGCTTGGTCCGGTGCACCCTGGGCATTGGTTAATGATTTCCTGGCAGATTCTGAGGGATATCATTATCCGTTGGCTAAGAGCCCGACATGGGGGGGGGGGGGGGGGGGGAGGGGGACAAGTCTTTAGACCGTGTTCTACCGTTGCCGACATTTTAGTTACAATATTTTTGAATACTGTAGGTATTTTTATTTAGGAAATCATCGCATCGATCGATGGGGCCATATTAAAAAAAGAAGATGAAGAAGTACAAACATAATTATTTGCGGTTTCCTTTCGTAGGTAGGTACTTGTCACATTCAATAGTGGAATGCTTTTATTTTATTAAAACTGTTTGTTGTTTGTGACAAAACAGCGAGTTTGTCACGTACTCTGGAGTTTGTAAAAGTTGTTGTTTTTACGGTTTATGAGGTAAAACTTTGCTCGGCCGTTTTGGGGATACAATGTTAAATATTAGACATGCCACTGGACTGGGTACATGAAGAAAAATTTAATTAATATTTTACGTGCCAGACCGCCCTTCACCGGTCTGAATAAATTTGTGTGTTTATTTAGAAAACACGACATGACGTTAGATTTTTTTTGATTAAGTCGCACGCTATAAACTAACTCGTTTAAACGGATTTAGACGCAATATTACTAATTTAATTGATACAATACAATACAAATACTCTTTATTGAACACCACAAATCAGTACAAAACAATACAGAAACAAAGAACAAAGTAGACAATAGGCGGCCTTATCGCTTAATAGCGATCACTACCAGACAACCAATAAGAGAAATAAGTTGGAGACAGTTTAAGTAGGTGGCGGAAACAAATAGACTGGATAAACGCAGGGATAATAAAAACAACAATACCAACATGAATATAATACATAGCTAAATAAATACAATAAAATAATACATAATACACATAACATTACTGTATAATACTTAAGAAAAAATAAATGTGAGAACGTAACAATGGAAAATAAGAAGGCCATTCAACAGAAAAGGATTTGATCAGAAGCAAACAGAAAAGATAAGGTACTAAAGACAGGAAGTGGATTAAATTAGTGATATATAGTGACATTTGACGGATAGAGGTCATAGTAAAGGAGTCATGATAGAACTTAGCGGAAGAAGCAGGAACAGCAAGGAGGAGATTTTGATAATTTCTTACCTAAAAAAAATTTCATTTGTATTCGCTTCTGCCCGCGACTTCGGCCGCGTAGAATTTCCATCGAAAGAGGTTCAATCAAGCTTGTGAAAGTACAGTAAAATTGGCCTTTCGGTGGCGATATATTAATCTAATTTCAGAGTCTAATTTCGGAGTGAACACGTTTTTCAGATTCAAGAAAACACCGAAAAAAGACAGACACGTAGTTCGAAGTGCCGACTAAATAAACTCTACCAATGCGGATGCGATTTAGCTCATTTAGAGCCTGTTTCACCAGTCTCTGATAACTGGCACTTAATAGTGTTCACCTTAATGCCTAGCTACTTTAAAGACAGGTTATTTTATTAAGTATTTTTACATTCACCTGCATCCGCCACACCTTTTGAGAGTCCTTATCTTAACTTTAACGCTACTAGCTCCGAGTAGTGTAAGATCCCAACGTAAAATGTTGCCTCTATCATCATCCTCTATTGTTATTTCACACGCGCTTTGTTATGTCTCAATTACTTTGAATTTCTAAACGACACTGAAAATTAGAACACATAAAAAACCGAAAAGTAAAGCTATGGCCGTAAATCGAGCCCGGATTCCTCATCATTCCGTGATGCGTGCTATACCGCTACACCACCCATAGTAGGCATGCTTTGGGCAAATTGGAAGCGCCACCACTGGCACGTAACGGTAACAAACTGTTCTCATTGTTAGTATTTTCTTTACACTTAAAGGCGAACGCGATCAAGACGTTTGCTGATACAAATCACAATGTAAGAACTTCCTGTACTGTATTCTGGCAAATAAATACTTTTGACTTTGACTGACAAATAAAATACAAGCTTCAGTTTGTGGCCGTAACAAAATTGCTATGGACACTTGAACTGAATAATAGTACATTATGATACAAGTGTGCTATGTTGGTAATTACACACGAGGCGTATTGTACGCGCGAGCGCCAGCGAGCGCGGGTAAGAGAGCCGAGATGTGTAATTACCAAAGCACACGCGTCGCATACGACGTTTTTCAACACATTTGCGAGGAAAAATAAATAAAATTTAGTTAATAAAAGGACTTTAAGAACTTTAGTTTACCTTTGTTACCAGACATTGCTTACCTGGAGCTGCTTTAGAACTTTACTTTATCATTTGGTAATTAACACCTTGGATTTCTTACTGATATAACTGTCCGAACATTGTCCGAACATATTTTAGTATTTCCAGCGACGGACACTACATTTCTTTATTACTTGAACTCGTAATTTTTAAAGTAATAAAATAACAAAGTCTGAATCAACAATATCAGTGAAAAATGGCGGCAGGTATTATTTCTCCGCGCCAATCCGCGCGCAGCACTCGCGCATGCGCGCTGTGCACTTAGCACGCGCGTGACGAAGACACTGACACAGACTGCTAAACAGCCTAATATTAAAATTATAATAAAAAATAATTGATCAATGCCTGAGATTGCAAATTATGTTCAGTTTTAGATAAAAATGAATAATTTGTCGAAATTAAATGTTTATTTATCATCTTTAAACTAAAATAGTTTAATATTCACGAAAATATTCCTTGTTCCTATAGATAACTGAACTTTTTGCTGAGATTAAAAAAAATATATATTACCGCACTCGTGCGGTAATATATTACAGCACTTGTGTGTAATAAGCCCAATTATGAGCTTAAATGCAGTGCAATAAGACTCAATTTACGAGCAAGTGTGTTGAAAAATATTTTTCAAGGTGTTAATTACCAAATGACAAAGAAAAGTTCTAAAGCCTCCACTCCAGTTAAGCAAAGTCTGGTAACAAAGGTAAACTAAAGTTCTTTTATACTTATTAAGAATTTCATTTATTTTTCCTCGCAAATGTGTTGAAAAACGTCGTATGCGACGCGTGTGCTTTGGTAATTACACATCTCGGCTCTCTTACCCGCGCTCGCTGGCGCTCGCGCGTATAATACGCCTCGTGTGTAATTACCAACATAGCACACTTGTATCATAATGTACTATTATTAAATCAGGCGATACTTTGCGAAGGTCCATTTCAATGAACAAAAAATATTTACCTTGCTACTCCGCTACTCACGTGCAAGATGACCAAGCATATGTGTGAAATATATATTGTTTTAAAAAAAAAAATGGAAATAATTTATTAACTTGGGTTTCCGGGTGCTAAGGTTGCGGCTGAGCGACGATTTTTTTTAAATTAAGCCACATTACCATCGCAAACAAAGGAGGTCTAAAATTTTACGATAGGATCCTAGACTAGAGGCAACTATACTATCATCTCCGAATTTCCGCCACATTCCGTCCACGTACGAAATTCTGTTTGGCAGAAGTGAACTGCTAATGCTTCCTTCCTTGCGTCCGGAACCGTGAGATACGGATGAGTTCGTAAGGCAGTAGCAATTTTACCTTTCCTTCTTATATTTTGAAAAACATTGTAGCACATCATACAGTATATATCGGGTCGAATATTTTTTTGGCCTAATGCAATGATTGTTTTGTAGTTACATACAAAATCAAAATCACCATTTTATTTTTGCAAATCGGCCGCCAAGTCTTTTTGAAACTACCAGCGCATTCGGAAAGACCATCATTGCCAAGAAGAATGCGCCGCAAGAAACTAGGCAGAAGATATTTTTTTTTAAATAAAATAGAGTAAGAATACTTAAATTCTACTCAAATTAAATACATTTATAAAAGGGATGTATAAGGTCCCTGAGCCTTAAATTGTATTAGTCTATAGTAGAGATATATAAAGTCTCTACTAGTCAAATACTATACTAGTTCTTCCATGCTGGTCTGGGAGTAAAGAAAAAACATAGAATGTACCAGTTGCTTCTCTACCCGCGCAGATGGTAAAAGTCCATCGAGGGAATGGGCGAAAATCATAGGAATCTTGTTATAGGCGATGAGGCTAGCAACCCATCACTATTTTGATTCCATTTTCCACCTATACGCCCACAATTTTGCTAAATGTGGCCTGTAGGTCTTGTTACCTTAGGCTCTGTCTACCCCGTAAGGGATAAAGACGTGATTTGTGTATGTGTATGTATGTGTATGTACTAGTCAAAGTAGAACAAAGTAGATATGGAAAAAAGGAAAGATAAAAAAAAATTATGGTGATACCACCGATTTTTGGGAGTTATGAATAACCTAACATTAACTTATTCTATGATGCCCAAGTAAAATAAATCGGAAATGTTTTCAGTTCAGCCGCTTCATTAGTTCCTAGATTAAAATATTAACGCATCGTAACCCCAACGCATTAACTAAATTCGCCGGCACCGGGTAGGGATCCGGTGTATCTCATTATTCCCGATCTCCCTCCGCATTATCGCGATCGGCGCGTTGATTTTTCAGCTGTTCCCGTCAAACAAAAGAGCATCAACAATGAGACCGGCGCGCGCTCATCTGTTTTCATTAACTCTCCGGAGATTAATCGCACATTAAGCTTTTGTTTACTACAGTCATTATTCAATTAAATTTTACATCAGCATTGTCCGGTTAGCAGGGTATCATCGGAATGGTCAGTTCTAAATCTAGGCGTTATTTATGAGGTGCTTGATTATAATGGCCCTGTTTTGTTTTGGACCGTAATTTGTCTCTCAAGCTTCATATTGGGGTCTATTAGCTTACGTTGCTTAAGGGTAAGCATAATAACGTTAACTACCTCAGATCCTCAACCCTTACACTAACGCTTAGGGAGTGACAAAGACGGTCCATTTTCCAAGACTCGTATGGATCCAAGTATTTTAACCGGTACCTAACTAAATGCGAGGTGTCCTACAATTATTCTGGAATATTTCGTCAGGTAGTTAAGTTAGTTACATACAGATATCAAGTCTTTATCCCTTAGGGCTAGACAGAGCCTAAATTAACAAAACCTTAATGCCACGTTTAGCATGATTAAGGGCGTATAGGTGGAAAGAGAAATCAAAATAGTGATGGGTATGGGCATTGCCTATAACATGATTCCTAAGACTTTCGCCCATTCCCTCGATGAGCTTTTGACATCTGCGCGGGATGAGAAGCAACTGGTAAATTCTGTTTTTTCTTTACTCCCAGACCAGTATGGAAGAAATGGTAGTTAAGTTAGTTTGTTATTAAGATTTTTAATCGTAATTCTTGATTCAAAATTAACACCGTCACCCTATTGATTCCATACACTTTGAGCACCCTGCCCCCGCCAAGTCGAGCGCGAAGCAAACACTGCCGTACCATCCTTTACTGGAACCATTTCGCCGCATTTTCAGGCTCCTATTTGAGAACCTCTGGATAAAACCAGAACGCAGAAATTTTCGTCATCCAGTAAGCTAAAATCACATACTTAAAATCCAAAATTTCATGTCTGTATGTCATTTAGTTCCAAAATTAAGCGAAATCAAAGTTTAAAAGGTAAAAAGAAAAAAAATGTGTCTGCAATCATCAATGGGTAGCGGTTCTGGCGACAGATTGGTGCAATGGTGTCATGGAGCACCTGGTTTTGTACCCTTGTGTACCCTTCAACGGTCAAGTCAGACAACATTAACTATAATAATAAAGATATCGCAGTAAGGAACCTTGGACTTGGCACGACTTTGTCTAGATTTCATTACTTTTTAGAGATAAACAAGCAGCTCCATCGAGACTTGGCTAGTTTTTTACAGAATGTTTTTGGTGGGATTTTATTTAAACACCGTTAAAGTTGCGTTAGTAGGTAGTTAAAAGTACCACTCACTTTTTCTATTGTGACTTGAGTTATCCATACAAATGTAACTATGACGAATTTTCGTGCCACAATGGAAAAAGTTAGTGGTAATTTTAACTACCTGCAACCGCCACTTAAACGGTGTGTAACTCTTTGGTCTTCACCCATTCAAGTTAACTAAACCAACCACATGCCAAAATATCCCGGATTATTTTTTAGACACAGTGTATTTATTTATATTATTATATAATCAAAAATACACGTGACTTCGTACCACAATTCTTCTTCTTCTTCTTCTTCAACCTTGGTCTACCCAATGCTGAGTATAGGTCTTTTCCATTTTAGACTATTCTGTGCGGTCCCGAGTTTTCCGCATCCATTCCTTCCCAGCTGCTCGCACCAAACCGTCGGTCCATCTTGCAGGCTGTCTCCCCAATTTCCTGAAGCCCTTCGTGATCTCCACTCCAACAACTTTTTGCCCCATCTTCCATCAGACCTACGGCAAATATGGCCCTCCCACTTCCACTTCCCAGAGGCTATGGTTTTGCTGTCAGCTTATCCCGTTTTCTTGCGGATTTCCACCACAAGTACACACCTACCACAATTACAATGTATTTAATCAAATCAATATGCTGTCAAAATAAGTGTCAGATTTTAATGCTGGCAACTTAGGTGAGTCGTTCCCAGGGATTATCATATCAAAACCGAGCACAACAGTCCAGGGCCAGGCACAAAGCATTACAAATTATAATAATTCATCGTCATAATAGGTCGTCCCTTTTCTCTCTGAGAGAAAAATCGTAACAATCCCTCACAAACCGCGTAACCTTTATTATTATTATTCATATTTCCAGCTAATAAATGTGTTAAAAGGCATTCTGGTGTTAAAAGTTAAAAACTACTACTGAAATTTAAATGAGCCGGCTGCAAATGAAAATTGAAAAGTAAGAAATGGTAGATTTGGAGCTTTGCCACGTGGAATGGCAACGTTGATTCTTTTTCATCTCTCATACCTACTCGGAAAGCCAACGCTCATGAGGAAAGGTATTTATTACACCTAAGGCCCCAGCGCACTAGACAGCCTATGGTCAAAACACATGGGAATTCGTGGCTGCCTGGTGCGCGGGCTCCCATACGACGTCATTGTTTTACTGGCTGCCGCAGCCTGACTGTCAAATTACAAGCATCCGTGCTGACTGTACTTGCATTGTCGTCCGTCCTACATAATGTGAACCAAATTTTAAGTCAGTCGGACCAACCATTGACGAGTTCTCTTCTGCAGAGACGGTCCTGGCTTCTACTGCCAGATTATTGTATTGTCATCTGTCTTACACAAGTATGCAAAATTTTAGCTCAATCGGATGAAGATATCTGCTTCAAAATGGTGTCGCAAGATTCCACCACATACATACGTTGCAAGTTAATATACAGCTTGTAAAAACAACACATAAATAAATCATTTAGCTCATGAAGTTTCAAAACAAACTGAATTAAATCAATCCTCAATTGTGTCAAACGAAACTTACGCGATAAAAATTAAAATCGAACAAAGTGTCAACGTAAGATAGAATAGACCTCGCGGTTAGCTGGCTCCGCAGCTGAAGCTGCCGCGAGGTTAAAGAACTCTAAATATTCCTTGGAGTCAGTATACGACTTCGTACCGGTCGCCGTCGAGACAGCGGGTTCCTGGGGCTCGGAGCCAAAAGAGCTATTCAGGGAGCTGGGCCGCAGACTGAGAGACAAGGGCTACGATCCCCGCTCTGGTTCGTGACTGGTTCAAAGGGTTGCCATTGCAGTTCAAAGAGGCAACGCTGCCAGCATAATGGGAACCTTTGAACCAGGCAAGAAACAGGGGGGATTTTATAGGTTTCTTTTTAATCATTTTTAATCAACTTTCCTAGTTTTAGTGTTCTGTATTGTTATTTAGTTTTTAATAGTTTGTATATTAATAAATTCCATTCTTAATTCTAATTATCCCAAGTTCTACTATTCATAATCAAACTTGTTAGTTGCTTGCATGATTTATCTTGTAGCTAAAATATTAATATTAATCTTAACCCGTGCTTAGCATAAAATTAAGTACAGTTAACCGTAGCCATTAGAACGCCATCACGGCAACATGTCGCTACCTGTCCGGCGTGATATATCGCGACCCTCGCCTAATTGCTTGTCTTTTTGAACAGTATGTGCTTGGAATACAGACGAATTTGCATCAGGAATTTACTGTGGTTGACAGACTACTTTTTCATATTTCTAAACGATACTGAAAAACAGAACAATTGAAAATCTGAAAAGGAAATCTATGACTGGGAATCGAACCCGGATCCTCATTAAACCCTGATGCGTGCTTTTACCCCTGCACCACCCGGAGCAGGTGGGTAAGTCTTCAAATTTTTTCATCTGCACAAGCGCCATCTGTTTGAATGATGACATCCCTTTTATAAATGTATGGAATTTAAGTATTGTAGCAAATGCATTTTATTTTGCAATGCGCTGATAGCTTCAAAAAAAGACATGTATGAAACCCTTGTCAGCTTATTTGCAAAATAACGTTTTGAATTTTGAACGTTAACATTCTTTTTTTTTATGTGTGTGTCTACGTAAAAATAACACATCCACGTGGAACATCTACTGCTCACCAAGGACGAGAAAAGGCGCTGTTTTCAATGAAAGAGTCTATCAATGGTTCCATAAGTTTTACTTTCCGATTTCTTATTTATTTAATAAATAGAGAAAAAACCTTTGCCAGACCATGATTCATCTTAAACCACATGACGTAATCTTTGCAATAGTTTACGCCACCCTATACGCAAAAATAAGTTTCAGTCAGCTTAATTTCAAATCACAATCAATTTAATAAATAGGCTAATATATGACCATGAATAAAATATGATAATATTCTTATCGCAATTATGTTTAATCTTCAAACTTTGCGTGGTCTACGCAACACCCCATGTTTAAGGGCCTGTACATACGGAATTGAATCGGACCGCGCACGGTCGTTAGTACAGTTTAATGACACAAATGGCTTGTTGACGTATGACCACATTATTACATTGCTTCCTGACGTTGCTCTGGTCCGTACATTACTCTGTAAATGATGAGCTACGATGAATTCCGTTTGGTTCTGAAGTACAGAGTAACACGGGCAAATTTGTCCCATAATATTGAATCTTCGGAGGTATAGTTTGACATAATTTTCTTTAGTCATAAAGCGTTGTTTTTGAAAATCACTACATAGTATAAAACAAAGTCACTTTTTCTGTCCCCAAGTCCGTTTGTATGCTTATATCTTCAAAACTACACAACGGATTTTGATGTGGGTTTTTAATAGATAGAGTGATTCAAGAGGAAGGTTTATATGTATAATACATGCATAATATACCGTGCGAAGCCGGGGCGGGTCGCTAGTTGTTAATAAAGTAATCTAACCTAACTTAGTTGTAAGAATCTGTCATTTTTAAATTTCTGTAAAATACAGGATTTCATGGTGTTATCAAAATAAAGTGACTAACGAATAATTTTACACTAAAAAAATACCCCACAGCAAGGGATAATATAATATGGAATCAAGAGATTCCATCAGAGAGAGAGAATCGATTGATTTCATGATAAATGGAATTTGTTGTTTCTGTGTTAGTTTTAAGTATGCTTCGCTTATCTGTATTTCTGTGGTCATCTGTCATTGGCTTTTTGTTTAGTACCTAAGTCTTATTATAATTTACTGTATTGCTGTTGATGCCCCAAATAAAATAAAATAAGAGGTTTGAGGTTAAAATGAAATCGTCAAACCAGGGTTAGGCATGATAGTTTTATACATTTAAACACTGTTTCACCTGATATACGAAAAACATGCATCACGGATTGATGAGGATAAGGGGTTCGATATCCAGACATAGCTCTACTTTTTTTTGTTCTAGTTTTCAGCATCGTTTAGAAATATAACCACTAGGTGATCCGGTTATGTGTTATGTCAAAAAACATATTTCCTAATCCGTGTAAGTTTTAATAATAGGAACTGTGGATATATCTTCTACATATTTACAAAAGCAAAAAGCGAAAAAATCATCTATGTAATTACGTTATGGCATTGTTAGTTTATACGCTACTCCATAAAGAAACCTGTCATTCCAATGGTATTGACTGACGTAAACCGTAATCTCTATAATAATATTTTGTTTCCAAGTCGGAAATTGCCGGCAAGAGCCATAAGCCTCCGATGTCAAGATTGTGGCTATTTATAAAATTCAAAAGCGGTTTTCGGCTGGGCACGGACACCCGACTGAACAAACTCAGATAGAACCAATAGACGCAGCTGTTATTGCGTGGTCTATCTACCTGGTTACTTAAATGTCACTATAAGGAAATGTTTTTATTAAATTTGCGGTCTTGTTTAAATTAATCTTCTGAGACCTAGAGTAGAGGTTAGAGGTATGTACCAAAAGTCTCGTAAAAATACAATACATTATCTTGTTAATAATTTTGCTGTAGAACTGTTCATGTGAATACTGAGTACTTATAATTAATTAATATTTTAATTGATTACAGGCCAGTTTTGAAATTATTGAATTATACAATATAAGACTAAGCCTTATTGTAGCTCTCGTGGACCATGATGATGATGATAACTACCTATAAATTTATCTGCTAACTCACGATTATAAATTATAAGTATGCAATTGAGGTCGACTCTGACCATTCTCGAGTTAATCCTTAGTTAGCCTAACCATTATATACTTAAGTATTCCGATTTCGAATAATCTGCGTATTGCTAAAGCATTAAATGGGTAAGGAAATAAGAGCAGCAATTTTCTATCACTCCACTCGTATTTTTATTTCAACAAGATTTAACTTCAATGAACGCCTTACCCGCGCAGATTTTTGTACTATCGGTAACTACATATTTTTATGAATGTCTTTAAAATATTTAGGGGTAAAAGGTTTGTGTGCTAAAACCATTAGGTCTAATCTTTGACTTTGATGATATAACTAACTAGGAAACCAGACAGTTTGTTTGTTGTTGTACCGTCTTCATTCTTTATCGTGAATATCAACCACCTCTATACCCAGCCTTACCATGATACGATAAAATTAATCGACGGACCCTTGTTTATGAGAGCGGAAAAACGTCCCAAAACTTTATCGATATTTCGTTCAGCAAGTTGGTGAGATTGACAAATATCGTGCCAACTAGCTTGGCTGCCCCGAGTTGTGGATTTGCATTTTCTGTGAGATTGGTTGCCCTTTTGGGAGCGGAAGGCCTTGGAATTTTCTCAAGAGAAGCCTTGTTTAGTTTTATACTTGATAGTAAGAAAAATTGTTCTTTCACGCTGCTGAATTGCTATGACATTGTGACATACGAATAATACATTGTAGCTGGCTTTAAAACTAGTAATTATTCTACAGTAAAAAATATTCCAGAAGCAACGACAATCATTACATCAAAATTATTTTCTGTCATCAATTCAGATTTTTTTCTACCTTAAATAAATTGTATTATATTAGAGAACTTCGTATTTTTTTATGTCAGCTCTTTAAAAGATACATCCAGTATCATCAAAGGAGTTCAGAGTTTCCTCACATTCCTTTAAGATTCGTGCTAAATCACGTTATTGGCGACTACTTGGTTATTACAATATTTCTAGTAAATAAAGTGGCTTCCGTGCTGGTCTGGGAGTAAAGAAAAAACATAGAATGTACCAGTTGCTTCTCCTCCCGCGCAGAATGGGCATAGGAATCATGCTATAGGCGATGCAGCTAGCCAGCCATCACTATTTTGATTCCCCTTTCCACCTATACCCTTACAATCATGCTAAACGTGGCCTTTAGGTCTTGTTACCTTAGGCTCTGTCTACCCTGCAAGGGATAAGGACGTAGTCAGCTTGGCAAAAAACTTCATGTCGATGGCTATAATTAATTGGCTAGTTTATCATTGACTGATACCCAGAATACACCGACTCCCGAATGTTCCTCCTGCGGACGAATCAAGAAAGGAACTACAGCCGTTAGGCCTAAGCAAGCCGACACGTACTCTATTTATAACCCTGTAACATTCTCGAAAATCGCTGTGTCTTCACTACTCTCGCTGTCAACACAGTATACAGCTTTCATCCTAAACACATGTTACTAAAACCCTATCGAACCACACATAACATTAATAACGTTGTATTAACCTGCCGATGCCCAAATTGCAAGCTTGCGGTGTTGTGGCGGAACTAACTCGCCAATATTCGAGGATACCTTCAAGTTAATCTGGGGTTGAGGTATGATGATAGATTAAATTATGAAGCGGGTTTATGTGAAATTAACCCTTTTAAAGTGCACTTAGCTGTAAGAATCTTGGGATATAGCTTCGGATTTAGTTGTAAGTGAAAAATATGTGGATGTAGTTGGTTTGACAGCTATGAATGTAGCAAACGAACACAGGTAACTCACAATAAGGTAGCTGCATGTGTATGTATCTGAGTTTTGAACTAGTTTATTTATATTATTAAATCGTCTTTCTTTCTCAAGGGCTATTGAAAGAAAATGAAAAACTGTGACAATTAAAAAGTTGCTGAATTTCATTACAATTAATTTCTTACACTGAATATAAATCTGGATAGTACCGATAATAGCGCCTTCTTGAGTGGTTTATCATCTAAATATATATAACTCAAAGGTGACTGACTGACCAACTGACATAGTGATGTATCAAAGCACAGCCGAAACCACTGGACGGATCGGGCTTAAATTTGGCATGCAGGTAGATGTTATGACGTACACATCCGCTAAGAAAAGATTTTGATCAATTCTTCCCCCAAGGGTATAAAATAGGGGATGCAAGTTTGTATGAAACTTTGTCAATTTTAAACCGATCTGGCTGAGACTTTGCATGCATAAAGCTACTGTGACGTAGGCATCCTCTAAGAACGGATTGCGTAATTTCTGCGGGATAGCGATAAACGAATTCTATGCAGACGAAGTTGCGGGCAACAGCTAGTCATAGTATAAAATAAAGTCGCTTTCCGCTGTCTGTCCGTCCCTATTTATGCTTAGATCTTTAAACCTACGCAACAGATTTTGATGCGGATTTTAATAGATAGAATAATTCAAGAGGAAGGTTTAAATGTACAATACATGGATAATATAGTAAACAAACAGTGATGCGTGCAAAGCCGGGCCGGGTCGCTAGTACATACAGAAATCGCGTATTATAATTGTAGGCGTATACGAGTAGGTGGAAAGGGGAATCAAAATAGTGATGGTTGCTAATAACCGCATCGCCTATAACATGATTCCTAAGATTTTCGCCCATTCCCTCGATGGGATTTACCATCTGCGCGGGAGAGAAGCAACTGGTACATTCTATGTTTTTTCTTTGCCCCCAGACCAGCTTGGAGGGAAACTAAACAGATCAAACATATTTGCCGCACAAGATAGGCAGCGCATCCGGCTGAAAAAACCCGGCGATTCCCATTCACGGTGCACGCTCGCTGTAAAAATACAAGTGTAAAGGGATCCTTATAATCTTTGTCCACGTACGTTATACGGCGTAAGATAATACATTATTCTGTAAGTACCCCGCACAGGGGAATACAAAAGTTGAGTGCGACAGGACCTCGGCATTGGGTCGTGCTATGAATAATTTAGATGACCGAGCAATGTTCACGAAAATTTTGTGAACATTTGCTACAGTACGGAGCGATGATAGGGGTATGCGATTTATTGGATAGTTTTGACCGACTCAAGAAAAAAGAAGTTTAATTCTATTGAATCAGGCGTTACTTTGCGGAGGTCCATTTCAATGAACAAAAAATATTTACCTTGCTACTCCGCTACTCATGTGCAAGATAACCAAACCTGTGTGAAATATATAGGAGCTCTGAAAGGAAAATGATTAAGCTTTTAACGATTTTCTAAAACGGTTAGTACCTTAGAGGTTGTTAAATTTCATTACTATAAATCAGAAGGTACCTACTTCAAAGTAGTGGCTTAAAACGGTGAATTATAAAAACGCTTTACGTATTTCGGGAGTGAGTGGCGAAGGAGTTTAGTAGAATGGGCTACAAGCGCACGACCAAGCTTAATTCCTGGCAAAAGGACCTGGCAAAGAACGTGTTGGTGGCGTCGTCCCTTCGACCTTGGTCGCTTTTATAGCGGCTACAGACTCACGCGAGAAGTCTCGCCGAGAATTCTTGCCGAGAAATTACGCGAGAACCGAGAAGGCATCTATACTCATGCGACCTTCTTATAGAAACCCCGAGAAACCCTTTGAAGCGGGCAAAAATACCGACACCGATCGGAGAACAGGTGAGCGCGAGAACGAGACGGCAAGAAAGCGATTACATTCACGGTTCTCGCGTGTTCTCAGGGGGTGATGCGGTCAGAGATCCCGCTGCAGTATAGGCTTGTTCAGGTACCACATAAAGTGCAAAACACATTGCGTCAGACAACTGCAAGTCCCAATGCCCAATGTAACGCGTCACGACACATCAGAAAGATACAATTTCGGCATTATTAATAACTTCTTCTTCTTCTTCTTATTTGTGGCGTATCAAGTCGTTAGAGCGACGACAACTTCGCCAATGTCAAAGTAACAAAAATATAATTAAAAAATCTTGTGACAAAATGTCGGCAACGTTCTACGGTAATGGTCAAAGACCCCCTCCCCCTGTCGGGCTCTTAGCCAACGGTCAATGATATCCCTCAGAAACTGCCAGGAAATCATTAGCCGATGCCCAGGGTGCACCGGACCAAGTACTGCTCTTCACCCCGGACGGACCCAAAAACTCGCACCCCTTATTAATAACAATATGTATACTGCATGCAATAACGCTGTTGGTGATCTTGAACACGTTATTTTCAAATGTCATAACTATGCAATGGGCAGATTAATTCTTACCAGTGAAATAAGCCAAGCAAAATAATTCTCCCGCCGCCTCACAGATCTATTGAAAAACTCGAAGTGCTTCTTACCACTTTTCAAGTATATCAAAAATACTGTTGGTAAAATTAATATTATAGTGTAACCTCGTGATGTGAAAATGTGAAACAGTTGATTCAATTAAAGACTTGGCTTAAAGGTTCAGTTACAAAGCCATATTTTACAAAAAAAAAACAAATTCGGCCTCTACCCTCATTTTTAAACCGTTTGACAGAAAATAATGGTGAATGATAGTGATACCCACTTTCCCAGTGCGTTGGAAAAGATAATCTTTGATTGTTCGCATAGCATTGTATGAAATAAAAGCTTTATGTATCTTGATACGGAATTTAACGCGAATGTGACCACGATTATTCGGAAATTATGATAATGAACATAATAGTCGATACAGGCTGCTACCATTGTATTGCGCATATAATCCCAAGTGTCTGCTGTTGTTTTACGATCATATTCATTAAGGATTAACTTGTACTTATAGATTTTCTCATTATTTTATACTGAACCAATTTTTCTTATTTTTGTACTAGAATATACATTTAAAATACAAATTTACGGACATTAGGGCTTTTGGCAAGGTCTTAGTCTCGGGTTCTGCCGCCAAGCAGCAGTGATTGCACTGTTATATTCAGAGGGTATCACAGTCTTTTTATACAAAGTACAAAAACTGCCATCGCCCATTTGATTGAAGTTAAAATATCTAATCAAAACATCATAATAAAAACGCGTTCTTCAGGAGGTAAAGCTAGATCAATTTTGCACGACCAAAATCCCTCAAATCAAACTGCATAGAAATCTTTAGAACCGTTTTCGAGATCCTGATATTGCTTCTTTAAAAGTGTTTAATTTCAATGTTCCTTTCATGGTTCAATAGATACAGCTCTGTAATGTACGAACAGACAGCAGAGCCAAGCAAATGGTTGATCAATATAGTTAAACCTGTGAACCGTTACAAATTACTAGTCCAACCAAAGTTTCGGTTTCGGTTTCGGCCAAAGGTTCGGTTTCGGCTAAAAACAGCCGAACCTTTCGGCCGCGCTGAAACTTACCACATCACACTTTCGTGTTAATTTTTTCGTGTAGCTTAATTTAGACCCAGTAAAACTATGATAATGTTGAAATTTCAATCCGAGAGAAGTAAAACGTAGAACCTTGTAATATTGGACCAACGAGAAGTTTATTTATTCATATATCTGGAAAGAACGGCCCACTGACATTTTATTCAACGTTTTAATCACTTTTATAAAAGGTTCGGTTTCGGTTTCGGTTGCGGCAAAAAAACATGTTTCGGTCGGACACTCAAATAACCCAAGTACCTACCTAAACTCTGGGAGTGAGAAAATACTTCCCAAGACTTAAATGAAACCCATTATCAGCCTGACGATTTATTTTCACAGTTATTGGTTTTTGCGGCCACTTTAGATCGTTTCAAATGTCACATTAAATTTAAATAAGTTTTTTTAAGAAGAGTATCATGATGAGTTGATTCCCCTTTCCACCTATACGCCCACAATCCTGCTAAACGTGGCCTTTACTTGTTACCATAGGCCCTGTCTCCCCCGTAAGGATATAGACGTGCTTTGTGTATGTGCAATGTGCATGTATACGTATCATGACATGACTGTGTCCATGAACTGAGATAAATTATCTTTCTACTTACAACTGACACACATCAGCCGTTATTGTTTTTTTTTAAAAGACATCGTGTTTTTTTTATTGTTCTTGGATTTATAGCAGGTTGAGTGAGTTTTATTAAACATGTGTTTGAATGTTTTTCATCGTGATTTTGGAATTTAAATAAAGCACCTTTGACGCCGTAAAGTTTGAGGATCGACCAATGTGTGGAAACATTTTGTCAACCACAATTTAAAAACTCCTGAAAAGCATAATATCAGGGATGTTAAGTCAAAGTAACACAACCACCTACTGAATAATGGTTGTTTTATTAATGAAAAAAAATACAAAAGGGGAATTAAAAACTGAACTGAAACTAATCTTAAAATATAATAATTAAAAAAGGATGGGCCCCCGTGGCATAGCACCACAGACGCTGCCAGCTATATTATAGCGGTATTATACATGAAACACACATTTATAATAAACTAGCTTCTGCCCGCGACTTCGTCTGCGTAGAATTATACATAAAAACCTTCCTCTTGAATCACTCTATCTATTAAAAAAACCGCATCAAAATCCGTTGTGTAGTTTTGAAGATATAAGCATACATAGGGACATATGGACATGGTGACAGAGAAAGCGACTTTGTTTTATACTATGTAGTGATGGAGATATAAATAGACACATACATACACAAGATGACAGATAGTGATACACCTTACATTAAATACAAAATTGACATACATGTTATCAAGCTTTAGGGCATGGCTCCTCTCTGGATATAGGCCTCCTCCAACTGTTTTCGATTAGTCGCTTTCGACTTCCAGTCACTGCCGGCTATGTTTTTAATTTCATCGACTCATCAGTCTTTATATCGGGATCGAGGTCCAGAATACATAGGTAAAAATGTATAATGGGTACAAAATACGTAATTCAATTTTCAGCGCAATTCCAAGTTGAACGAACTTTTTAATCGCGTTGTCTACACGTTAGGTAAGTTTACAACTTGGCAACTACCGTGAGACTCAATCATAGTTACACAAACGAACTAATATTTTGCAACACTCCTGTTAAGTTAGCGTTTTATGAGAAATCTGTATGTGAACCATTATGCTCTTTTTAAAGTTTATATATTGCAGTAATACGTACCCTTGCCTTAAATGCACAATCACTCATTAAGGTATTGATAATTACAAATAAATTTTCCACAGTCAAGAACTATCGAGACCCCTCACAGTTTTCAATCTTCAAACAGACTAGAAAATGTAAATGACAATGAGAACCTATTCAAAGGCGTAGTCAAAGGCGTGCAAAGAATTCCTAAGCCAGTGAAAGTTCTGGTTCAATGACTAGCAAAGACAGGCTCTCGCAGGAAATTAAACTTAACATGTGAACAGCTCCATAGATTTTATTTAAATTCCTCGCCCGACCCTACGCGCGTGATACCTTGAAAGAGATTAAATTGATCAGAATTTTACTCCGCTTGATTGGAACTTGAACCCTTTGTAAATTCAAGGATTTAAGATCATTTTAATCATAATCGTCTTGCGAGGAAACTGCTAGCTTGTCGGTTCCCAAAAGCGTGCATAACCCGTTTTGTTAATTCACTTAGCTAATAAAAATGTGAGTGCTGGGACTCTAAAGACTTGAAGTCTCTGATCACATCTTTTAGTTTTCATTTGTTTTATTTTTGTTAGTCACTGGAATAGAATTTAGTCGTTACTTATTTGACATAATTAATGCCGAGTACGGAATGATGTAGCACAGTCTCGATCCAGCTACTGGATTAATGAAACTAAAGTCACATTACGATCTTGCAATTTGGTGGTATCCAGTCTTGGGGAATACAGTACTGTTAATTTGTGCTAATGTAAAAAAAGTTTTTTGTGTCTTCTCTAGTTCAGTTGCGTTGCCATAAAATAGGAACTGAACGGAGAGCTATACAATCAATCGACACGTCACAGTATCATATTACTTGCAAAAGGAGCGGGGCGAGCATTCTCTATGGAAGTGCACCCGTAAAAACATCACTTCACAACACGTAAATACGTCTTCCTTTTGATTTCTATCAAAGGAGACGCAAGTTTATTCGATACCGATTAATAAACGTGGCCGTTTTGATTTATTGCCGGATTCCCTTTTGGCCCTATCCCAAGCAGAGCTGGAACAGAAAAAATATTTGCCTTCCGCGACTTCCCTTTTGTTTTTCTAGCCCTTTGTTGTCATATCAACCTTATTTTCTGGGGTCACATTAGTGCTAAAAGGGTAGTAATGCGTTCTTGTTTTCAGAGCAAGTCTCTGCAGGGTCGTTTCGGAAATATATTCAGAGTTCCAAATTTTGTAGCAAATGTCAGGTTTTATGTAAATATAGGAGACATATTTATATTCAAAAAGCGTAACTAGCTAAGTATGATTGACAATATCAAAACAGAAAAGAGTTTATTAAGCACAGCGCCTGGTGAGGAATAATAAGGCACACTAGAGCATAACTACACTAAAATACAGTCAATGAGACAGTAGCATCTGGACCGGTGCAGCCTGGGTAACAATATGTTTTTCTACCAAGAACAGCTACATAGGTCAAAACTGGAAAGGTGTTGCTTTCAACCTGGCCATGTGCGAAAACATCGACAGTGAAGTTTTGAAGTTCGTTTGGTGTCGTTTCGGTTACACTGGCCTTTAATTTGAAAATGAGAGGGATAAGGTGATACAAACTTCGAAAATTGAATTTCAGAGTAGCCCCCCAGTCATGAAACCGGGTCCTAGCGCTATTAGGCTCTTCAAAAATATTTCGAAGAGGCTTATAGACGCTACGGGTGACCGCAGAGCTGGCAACTTCCTTGGACACCGTATTAGTATCGCTGTCCGAAGGAGGAATGCTGCCTGCGTCTGTGGTACTATGCCATGGAAGCCCTTCTTCCTTTCATATTAGTTTTAGTCTTCTTTTTAATTTGTTTTTAATATGATCATAGTTTAATTTTTTTTCTTAATTACTTAGGGAACTCTAAAATTTGATACATATTAAACGCAAACGTTTTCATTGATTTCAGCTCTGTAACTGTTACCGAAACTAACGCATATTCGAAATAAAAATTCTATTCAAAACCGTTCATAGAAAACTTACCATTTGTTCTCTTATAATAAGGTGAGATGTCCAAAACAAATTATAAAGTTAAATAATTGTTCACAAGTCTAGTTCTAGTCACAGGTGACCCCAGGGCTGTCACTTACTGAACTAAACTGTGGCGGAAAATGTCGACAATGTACTTTTTAGTTATATTTCAGTTTATTTTATGTTATTTACTGTCGTTAATTAAGTTTACGAGTACCGTGAAACCGTACAACTTTGCCCGCTTTTAGCGGTTTTTTGAATTTTTTCGAGTCAATTAGTCCATATTGTACAACTTTATCTGGAACACTCACAAATTGACATACTCTTCTTTGGGTAGATGAGAACACTACATTAAAAATGAGTTTCCTTACTGTAGAAAACGGGCCTCAAACAGGCGGGCCAAAATATTGAAAAAATTTTGAGATTGCCCACATTTGTTTACATTATATTATCTTTGGGATTATCAACGTTATGGTCATGATTCTTAAAGTCTAATAATCTAGAATAGACATAGCAACGTTGTATCTTATTAATAGACCTTTAAGTGTTATATTTTACGGCCAAATTCGTGTGGGCAAAGTCGTAAACAAAAAATTGACATCCTTCATGCATCCTTCATACAAAATCCTGGATACGCTAGGGTTGTCAAATTTTTACTAATAGCTTTTATCCGACTACGACGATCAAACAAGGTGTAGTATGATATTAATATTATAATTTGCTCTTAACTGTAAATTAAATTGTGCCTGGATTAAGGTATGTTGCTTAATAAAACCAATTTTACATAATACAACAAATTTAATGCAATGCAATGCGTAGTTACAAACGTTACCTACTAAAGAAAAACTAGATTTAAAAAAAAATTAGGATTCAATAATGTACACTTTATAGACCACATTCATTGTTGTCTGAAATAAACGGATTATATTTTATATGATGATAATGATGATGATTTTATTTTATATATCATACTAGTGACAGCCCTAAGAGTAAAATTGTGCTGGGCAAAGCTGTAAAAAGTAATACGTAAAACGTTCATGACATTGCCCACTACCATAATTACGAAATTAACAGAGATAAGGAGTTGTGATTCTGTCTACGTCGTTTTTAAACTGTATATTAGTTACAGTTGAAATTACATAGCTGTAGGACTTTACTGGCTTGAAATTCACTTAAAGTTTTTTCGACCTGATTGGCCCGCCGAAAAACATACCCGCACTCCAAGCCGGCTCACGCGTGACTGACGATAGATACGCGTCAACCGATAGGTCAGTGTTGTCAGCAATAAGATTAGCTATAAGCCACATATTAGAAATAAAGTGTATTTGTGACCATTTTTGGTAGATTTCGCTTCTACTGAAATGTGACGCGGTGGGCAAAGCTATATGAAAAGGCAAAGTTGTACGGTTTCACGGTATGTTCATTTCGTTTATTAATTTTCTATAGTACTGTTTGATGTGCAAATAAAGGTACGTAAAGCCTCCTTAGAACCTTTTTATTATTTAAAATTTCATTATGCTGTTCACAACTTCTATTACTTGTTGGTTTTGTAATCTTTCATCACTGAAATTAACCATCTCGGAACAAATACTCCATACCAAAATTCGAAAGCTATACGTCCCACAATCTAAGTATAGAGGATTTTATTGATTGTCATTAGGTGACAAAAACGCCTGTTTTCAGCAATTAGTATGATAAATATCATCATCAGAATAATCTCATTACTACACTCCCCAGATTGCCAGGATATTGTCATCAGGAGTTCAGCCTTAATGTATTCTCTGTGAAATTTTTGTAACGCAATTTTTAATTTGCAAAGTGTCCCACGCTCCCTTGGTGCTCGCATAACTGAAATTTAATTTTATAATGTCGTACGCGTCTTAATCACATCGTTGGTAAGGGCTCGTCTTCACTGTGCTAAAAATAATCTAATAAATGTCAAGAGTCAACCCTGAGCCAATGGCCTTTGAGGCCGTAAGGTTCTAGAATGGAGACCGCGTGACGAAAGCCGGAATGTTGGAAGGCCTCCCACAAGGACGGACGATCTGGTTAAGAACGCGGGAAGCCCATGGCTGTAGGTAGCATAAAACCGGACATCGTGGAGATCCTCGCAGAAAGCCTGTGCCCAGCAATGAACGTCTCCCGGCGGATATGATAATTATGATGAACCCTGAGCCACCTAATTACACGTCCTTGTAAAATATTTGTGCACATCGCACGTTCGTTCCGCGCTGCTTTGTATCACGCTCGGTCTTCGCGAATGCTGAACCAGTAGCAAACCAAACGCAGACGTAGGGGAGAAGTGGGATACAATGAAGCGAAAAATATACTTTTAATTAAAGAAATACGGGAATTTAGTTTCAGCATTGTTATGCTTCTTAAATACATATTGTATACCCTACTGAAATTAGAAATGCGAAAGCATGTGAGGATTTATACAGGCTGAACAGTTGTGAAAGAAATTAGCCATACATTTAGATTACAATCTGGAATACCACATAGGCTACTTTTTACCAGAAATTCTGGCAGGATAGCAATTCACGAGATCTTCGCAGATGAAGTCACTGGCAAATACTTCCATGAACAAATTTATGAAAAAGTCATTTAAAAATAACTAACAAGTATTAAACATTGTTGACTAAGCGCATGTAAACCGATATTAGTTGGCCATGGTGTCAATTAAGAAATAATGGTATTTATCCTTTATTTCGCATTCTCATTAAAACCTTGCAAAAAATTAGCATAATATTATTGTGCGATAAGCATATTAAGCAGACCAAAATGTAATCATTTTTCATGCTAATTATATTTTAATCTCTCCTAATTAACATTAAGGAATAGGAAGGTTTTGATTCATCAAATTATTATACCGCGCTGATGGTTCCATAGCTTTTAACAGGTTGATTATTTTGCTTCATAATTAATCTATTTCCATAAATTTCCTATGTACCTCTGTACTGTAAAGAAAACTCTTCGCCCTTTATTTCTGTACACGCAAAACTCACATTTATACCTTAAATTTACGAACGTACCAATAAATCATGACAGTTTTTATACTGTAGTGTGTACTCGTATCATATATATTATCTTTGAAGCATGCAGCCGTCCTAATGAAAGCTGTAACTGTCTAGCGCATGTCATGTGATTAGTCTATACTAAACTTAAGCTAACTAATACAGCCATCCTAAAGATTTAGAGTTTATTGATTTCGTTTTCGCCTCTGGAATTATATGGACAAATTGGCAGCCTCTCTTGCTGCGCGTATCAGGAACAAACTTTTACCATACTAAAACTATTTTTTTACAAAAAAACTTACATTTATTATAGATGAATACTATTCGTTCTCAATAGCGTATAGTCAACTATGTCCATAGCAACATTTCCTTAGTACCAATGCGTCTAACACGCCCCTTATCTTCCTCTAAGAATATCAATCAATCTCTTGTTGATACGACATTTACCGACGCGCCATTTTTGTCGGTCCCTTGGGTGTTGCCAGCCTTGTATTATTTCGTTGTCACATAAGATATGCATTATTTATTTATACCGTCTAAACGGAATCATGGGAAAAGAACCTTACTACGTATTCACAAGCAACGCGTTCCTAAGGTAGTTTTTATTATTATTTACTACAAAAATAGCATGGTATTTTATTACCTGTGTTTTGTCTTGTATTACACACAAAAAGCTATAGCTAATCTGTAAAATGTTGCAACGTATTGTAAAGTATTGAAGTATAAACCATCTTTTTTTATTTTTAAACTGGCCAACAAGCCAATTCTTCATAGGCTTTCTGTCAAAAACCGACGGTCATGGTTAAAGTTATTGTTAAACTAACTTGGTGCAACTCACGCTCACTTTCTTTTTATCATCTTCTCTTACAGCTAAGTTCAACAATTTCTTCCACAAAAACAGTGCCCCTGAAAAAGTCCTTAATAAAAAACGTTACAAAATTTTCAAAGTGCTAATCGTACTATGTCACGATCGATCATTTGCAACGTAAACGATTTTCCTGCGCCATTAAAACTGCAAATTCCATTATAGTTACTTGAAAGGTTTAACGTGCTTTTAACGCTAGTTTTAACTAACCCTCCTTTGAAGCCAACGCGGTCTTTTAGTTTATTTTTAGTTGAGATACAGAACGGGGGTGACATTTTAATAATAACGTTCTATCTTAGTTTTATACGCGTTAGACAATATGTAATCGCGCTAATGGGTTAAATATTGTTACACATAGCGTCTATATATTCTGGTAACGAACACGACATTTAGTTTTCGTTCATTCAGCGATTAGGAAAGCTGAAAGGAAGTTTGGATACATTTATTATGTAGCACCTATATGTTTTATGGCTTCATGTATGAAAATACTATTATTGTCTTTGGCAATGTCATGAAAACAAGACAAGGTTTAGGCAAGTTTGTTTATTGACTAATACTAGAATTATAATCCATTTACACGTCAATCCAATCACTGGAAGTGGGTCAAATCTGAATTGCAGGATTTGATCTGATCAATAAACATACTTGTAAGTTAAATAAAGGAAGTGTTCATATTGTAAGAAAAATATTATATGCCGTAAAGTCTTTATGATTGTAGATGATTGCAAAGGAGAAAGAATTGTTTATCTAAATTTCCACGCGTTAGGCAATCCTACCATAAATACCAATTATCTAAACCTAACTCAATATAATTGGATTAATTAAAAGCATAATTGAATTTCCACCAATTGATATTTCTAAGGAACCCAAAAAAATATTAGCAAAACTCTTGATTAATTTATCCAAATTTCACTTTCGTAATGTAAGAAAGGTACAAAACTCTGAAATTAATTCAACTGGAAAATGAGAATCGGTCGCGGCCCGTATTTTATTTCGGAAGGACCCACTGATTCAGTACCGTTTTTCAAATTCGAGTCGAATGGTTTAAGAATACACCTTTCTGTTCTTCAGTAAACAAAGAAAACGCGAGGTCATTCTAGTATCCGTCGACGATATTGTCGAATGACACGGAATAGGCCGACCTGTCAGCGTTCACCTTTGTTAAATGAAGCAAATAAAACTCCGACTCGGGGATTTTTTCGTTGTTTCTCTTATGGCTTCTTATGGTATCTTCTTTTGTCAATTGTATATTATACAATGGAATAATATTAACATGTGTAAGTACGTTAAATTGATGAGCAATCTTTCCTTATGATTTAAAGAGTTTGCACTTTATACCCTAATCGAATTTTAATGGTAAAAAGGATGTTACTCTCGGGCTGATAAAAAATGCAAGAAGTGGGATTCGAGAATACTCTTGATAGTAATCAACTTAAGTTAACTTTTTATTACAACGCTTAAGATCAAGTCATAAAAAGCATAATAATTTAAATGAAATTTGTTTTATTTTTAGTTTTCGATCAAAACATAATATTGTCTGCAGCCAAAACTGAATTCGAAGGAATTTCTGGTCTAAGTGTTTGGTTTGTTTTATATGTGGTTGTGTTTATAAAAGCGAATATTTGAATATTAGATTCACTTCAAGAAGCCGAAACTTCAATTGAACACCGAAAACCGAAAGTTCGGTGAAGCATGAATTTAACTAGGTGTATCACATAAAATCACATTAAAATTGAAGGAAGAAGAGGCAGAGGAAAGCTGAGATGTGCTTTTATGGACCAAGTAAAGGAGAAGGGTAATGTAGTGTTGTATCAGGAGCTCAAAGTAATGGCAGAAAAAAGAAGTGTATGGCGATTACTCCACCGACAAGAGCAGAGCTCTTAAATTCAAAAGATAGAAGAATGTTGAGTTGTAGAACGAGTATTGTTTCATGGTACCGCAGCGCTGGTATACATCGAAGCAACACCAATAACGCATACATAGTGACTTCAAATAGTTCAAATAACGGCAAAGTGCTCTGCAAACAGATTGGAACACGAGCACCAATCGACGACACAGCATCCATGAGTATTGTGCACATATCGAGCATCGATCTGGATTGAGTAGGAAATCTTGACCGAAATTTAACAATGTAGTGGCTCTGTTTACACGAAGATTCAGTCAACATATCGAAGCGAAGTGCTCAAACTATAGGAAAACGCGTGAATGCGATGCGCGTGAAAATAGAGAAATGGTCCCCATATATTTACGCAACGCAATCCGGCCTGTATACGTCCTACTGCACTGCTGGGCACAGGGTCTCAGAATGAGAGGGCTTGGGCTATAGTTCCCACGCTGGCCCAGTGCGGATTGGGAACTTCACACACACCATTGAATTGCATCGCAGGTGTAAATATGCAGGATCACGACACACATTTATAAAGTTTAAAAAACACGCCAGTCTGTTGCCATTCGCTATCTGCCACATTGTCAATGGTGTTGGTGTGCTCACGTTTAACTTCTAAGATCTTCGATCTTCGGGCGCACGAGCGCCTAACTGACTAGCAGTCAAAGTGGACGCTATGGCCGAAAAATATTTTCTCATAAAAGCCGTGTTCATGCTACTTGCTTCGTACACATAAAATTAAAAGTGAAATGAGGAGAAAATACTTTTTTAAAGTCAATTTCGGAGATACAAGAAACCCGACCATAAAGGATTTCCAAACCATTCAGCTGTCCAATATAGCCTAAAAATAATTAAGCGGGTCCTTTCCCCATTTTCTCCTGTATTATTAAAAAAGAATTCAAATGAAGCGCGAAATTACAATCAGCGAAAGAGGCCCTTGAAGATGATTCCACCGGCTCTTTGTTTAATCAGGCAAGTAAACAATATGAACCTTTTTCTCTTCGAGCTTAACAAACATTTACTTACCGTTTCTAATGTCCTTTGCTGTGTGCGCACCGAAATAGATAAGTTTTCTTTTTGTAAGCGGGTATTTTTGGAAATAAAAAAATGGCACTATTTGTTAAAAAAACGAAGTGGTCACTACTCAGTCGACCAGGAAATTTCTGCATCCTAAGGTTCAGTGCATGACGGCCATGTATGACGAGATTGATGAATGTGGATGAAGCGAAAGAGGTATGACGGGATTGTAGCAAATGGAACAAAGTAGTTTCTGCCTACCCATATGAGAAAGAGGCGTGCGCGTGACGGTATGAATGCATCAGTGGCGTGGCGTCTATAGAACTCGATTCCCACCGGCTTGCCGATTTTAAGGCAGTTCAGCACTTTTATTGTGCAGAATTAGAGGAAAAGGATAATTAAATGCCCTTCAGCTTGCCTTCTAAGTAAGTAAGTAAGTTCAAAATTCAAAATTCATTTATTCATTTCAACAAAGTGGTTACAAACAAGCCAAGGTTGAGGCTTCTCAGTAGGTATATACATAATGTACCTGTATTGAGAAGTCTCGGTCTTCCAAATATAGCACATTTTAACAATAGGGCCACAGTATAGAAAATAAAAGTTTAAAAATGAAATTATCCTAGCTTAAAAACAAGCTTATTAGTTACTAACATGCAAAGCGTGTGTGTGTGTGTGTGTGTGTAAGTAAGTGATGAAATGAATGTCATTTGAAAGCCTTAACCATCAGACTATTTTAACCTCTAAGTGTCAATTTTATTAACCTCCGGTATCGTTTTCTTTCTGGTGTAGGAACTGTCATAAAAAATGATCAAGTACTCACTTGATCGACTGTACCTGAAAATAGCTCAGATCTCAGACCAACTAAAAAGTAAAGACGAAGTTTTGCGAACTGTATAGTGAGGTCGGTTTATTCGATGCATCGCTTTGTGAGCTAGTGCGTAGTTTAAATAGTTTCCTTGGCGAAGTTGGGTTGCACTCGGCTAATACATATAGGTGGTTTAAACTGACCCAACTTTGCCGTTTGCAAAGCTAGGTACGTCTTTACTTCTTATTTGGTCTGAGGCTCAAAACTTATAGTAAAAACAAACCTTTTTTTTTTCAAAGATTTCCAAAATAAAAAGAAAACAAACTAAATGTTTTCAACAAAAGTGTGCCCTTTCCGTTGTCATTGTGTCAAAATGTCCTTTCATTTTTGACAAGTTTTTTTTTTCATACCTACGATTTTATACATAATATGGTTTGTCACAAATCGGATACAAAAAATTGTATTACAAATTGAGGTAATATAGTCGGAAGAAGAGTACATCTTTTTTTAATGTCATTCTACTGACAACTTGTAGGTTCATGTCTCAGAACGTTCTACACTGACTTCCAACTAACCATTTATCATCGGAATACCGCTCTTTTGCCTTTTACATAAAAACTAACCGCTTGACTGAACACTAACCGTTTTTTTCTAACCTTACTTTAAGCAAGAACCACTTATATGCGAACTCACGTGCGGTGAGATGCTCGACTCCTTGTGCACTTTGCGCTGTAGCAATAAGGGCTATATTAGCACTAATTGGCGGTAAAAAGGTGCAGCGTGAATTACAGCGATATTTTATCATTTTTTCATTTCATTTCATTTCGGCATTTTCATGCGGGTGGTAGGGCCTTGTGCAAGGTCCGTCCGGATCGCTACCACCATCTTACTCGCTAATCCTGCCGCTAAGTAGCAGTGCTTGCACTGCTGTGTTCCGGTGCGGAGAGTAAGACAGCCGGGGAAATTACGGGCACAAGAGGCATTTCATCTTAGTCCTCTAGGTTGGCAACGCATCTGCAATCCCTCCGGGGTTGCGGGTGTCTATGGGCAGTGGTGATCACTTACCATCAGGTGACCCACTTGCTCGTTTGCCTTCCTATTCATATAAAAAAAAAAAAAAAAAAAAAAAAAATCATTTTTTAGCTTAGTTTTACTTTTTTTGTTGTATTTCTTACAAGTGGTAGAACCAAGCAAGGTCTGTACGGGTGGCAAGGAATACCTTACTCGTAAATTCTGCCGCCAAGCAGCGGAGCTCACGCTGCCGTGTTCCGATGTGAGAGGTAGGAAACCCGGTAAATTTACCACAATAATATTTTTTTTGCAAAACAAAACATAACTTATAATTAAACCGACGTCGTTGGTCTCCTATAAAAAAAAACAGGCCAGCGGTTCTCGGATTTTTTATTCACAACGGTATTGTATTAAATTGCATCCAAATTTGATCACGACTCTATAACGCGACAATCTGAAAACAGTTAATGTTAAAATTAATTGCTACATGAAAAGTAATTGTTATAGAAAGAGGCGCTCACAGTATACGTGACATATTCTCCATTCCAGTCTATTTTTCGCCTTTGTTTCATCTCGATCCCCACACAATCACGCACAATGTACGCAATTAGCATTCACATCCATTGGAATGTTAAAGGATCATAATTTAAAATCTCACAAAATTTAACAAGTAGGTACATATAAAAGGCGAGCGCTTCTAGAGGAAGGACTACAAGCTAGTCCGAAACATGTCGAGCATCACTCGACTTTTATAAGTTATCCATTTTTGTGTAATTGTGATTGAGTCTCACGGTAGTTTCATGCATCAATATTATGTAGATAAGTACCAAAAAAAATAGAGCCCTTGCAGGGTGTCACATGCAGACCTACCTAATCAAAATATTCCATCTTATGCCTGTTATATGATTTGCAATAAATTATTTTGATTTTGATTTTGATTATTAGATAACACCGTATAGCCAAGTAGTAATAACGAGGACTATGAAGCTAGAGATCTCGCGTTTGAATCCCGGTAAGAGCAGTCAGGTGAATGATGTTTGCACCTGCGTCTATGTATTTATTTAGAAGTATACTTAAGTATGACTATCCATTGCCCAGGTATACATGAAATAAACTTGAACATACAAAGCCGAAATTCTGCATAAAGGTTGCCTTTATAAAATATAAGTAGAGATTTACATTAATTCGCAACCATTTCCTCGCTTAGTCAGTCTCCACCCTATATTGTATAGAAATACGTACTTGCAAGCGTTCCTAATGACGATGCTAAGTGAATATGCTTGTACGTACTTAAGGACTGTGAAACCATTAGACTTAGAGCTCCAGCTTGTTTGGTAACTTTCTAAGTTTCTGCTTCAAACGTTCCTGTCACAATAATGTTGATTAAGAGAAGTTTGTGTAAGGTTCAGTTACCTTCTTTTCCTAAACTATACTGAAAAGCAGAAAAAAAGGAAAATAGTAAAAAGTAAAGCTATGGCTGGGAATAGAACCCGGAGTCATCAATCCGTGATGCGTGCTTTACCCCTACAACGGACGATTTAAGTAAGTAAGTAAGTAAATGCTTTATCGTACAAATATAACGAAGCAGATACAATTTACAAAAAAATAAAAATAACATTAATATATTTTATGTACAAAGGCGAACTTATCCCTATAAGGGATCTCTACCAGTTAACCTTTAAGTATATGAGAGAAGCATTAAACGATTTCTCCAAACGTTCCCATATATCTGTATTTGTGTATAACATACCTACATGACACAATCAGGAGGGTAATCAATCCAAATGGGTACGTAGAGAGAGCACAAAAACTTTAAGAGATAGGGGAATCTGTTCGTAGGAACAATGACATTAATTTAAAATGGCATTCAATTGTTTTTAATCAAACTTATTTTTTACATTCATACATACACAAATCACGTCCATGTCCCTTACGGGGTAGACAGGACCTGAGGTAACTAGACCTAAAGGCCACGTTTAGCATGATTGGTGGCCACTAGGTGGAAAGGGGAACCAAAATAGTGATGGGTTGCTAACCGCGATTATATAACGCGATTACTAAGAATTTCGCCTATTCCCTCGATGGGCTTTCACTATCTGCGCGGGACGAAAAGCAACTGGTACATTCTATGTTTTTCCTTTCCCAGACCAGCATGGAACTTATTTTTGCATACTAACTTTTTCAAAATTTCTGCGAACAATATCATGAATTTTTTCGTGGTTTTTGCAGATGGTGTTACTTATTATTCAGCCACAAGGAACAAAATTCTTAATAGAATCTTGTTAAATTATGAATAGAAAAACTCAAAAAATATTTTCTTTTAGCAAACGTTATTATTTAGACCGGATTCGATTCCCGGTTACGTATGATTTTTTTAAATAAAAATTTAATGTCATTTATATGAAATCTAAAATGGATGCCATGGTTCCTAAAAACAGATTCCCCTCTATCTCTTATAGCTTTTGAATTCCTTGATTATAGAATTTGACGTATTTGGACTGATCAGCCTGTATAAGCAAATATCTCCACAAAACCAGTGTCGTGAAATTTTGACGAGAATTTGGAGCAATATTAACCCGGATTCCTTGAAAATTTTGATTTAAACCGTTTCACGTGTCATTCTGCAATAAAAATGGCATTATGTTGAAAGAAAACTGTGATTTTTCTTCCATGCTGGTCTGGGAGTAAAGAAAAAAACATAGACTGTACCAGTTGCTTCTCTTCCCACGCAAACGGAAAAAGTCCATCGAGGGAACAGGCGATAATCTGAAGAATCATGTTTATAGGCGATGCGGCTAGCAACCTATCACTATTTTGATTCCCCTTTCCACCTATACGCCCACAATCATGCTAAACGTGGCCTTTAGGTCTTGTTACTTTAGGCTCTGTCTACCCCGTAAGGGATAAAGACGTAATTTATGTATGTATGTATGTATGTAAAACTGTGATTGTTAAGCTGGGTCTATTGGTAGCCGAGTAGCAAGGTAAATAATTTTGTTCGATTATAATAACATATAATTTTTAGCTAGTAACTTACATTATTCCTTCTGCCACTGATGAAATCGATCACCTCAAAAAATACCCTTGGGAAATTTACAATTCTATATTAATATTGAACTCATAGTAGTAGTCTTTTTAGAGAATAGAACAGTTATTAGTTAAAAAACGGCTTATCAAATTTTCCATGTCTTTAAGCTATACATTTATATTTTTTCGCAGACTGAAAAAACAGTCATAATTTAAAAAGCCTACGGTTATCCCGCTTATTAAAATTCAAAATTAAAACCCTCCTAATCACAATTTACTGAGGCATAAAGATAAACAGAGGAAAAGAAATTGCCTTAGCAATGGTAGTGATAAAAAATCTAATATAACTCATGAAATCGGTGTAATAATTCCAATTTTAGTATTAAAGAGATATAATATCGGGTATTCCGAGGTGTTCACGTTACTGGTTTGTTTTGTAAAATAAATGTATTTCTAGTGAAAATATATGTTTAATTCCGACGAACTCACATGAGTTGTTTACTAAAAAATAGAATTAACTTAGTACCTACTTGATTACAATTTTTATTTATCCCTATTGAGCATTACGCAAAAGGTGCAAACTATACCTAGTAGCTCGTTAAAAATTAAAATCGCAATTCTAGATATTCCTAACCAATGATAAGTCAATAACCGATCAATCCAGAGGCCAATCACCAGTACTAATAGTTCGAGCGTTTGACCTCACCACCTGCGCTTAATTTGGGCATAAAATAGGCACCTAATTTGTCACGGCTCGGACGTAAATCAGTGTTACGCCTTATGGCGGTTGTAATCAACAGCCCATGTTTGTTCTCATTATGCCAGCCAATGTGTTGTGACTTATGAGCGGGGTGTGACCAGTTCAACAAAAGCTGAGTTTGGGTACCGCGGACGTATCGAAATACAGAAACAAGAAACTTGGATCAATAAAGAAAATCTATCTGTACATAATATTATAAAAGGCAACCGAGGACTGATCATGCTGGTCTGGGAGCAAAGGAAAAACATAGAATGTACCAGTTGCTTCTCGTCCCGCGCTGATGGTAAAAGCCCATCGAGGGAATGGGCGAAATTCTTAGGAATTCTGACTGCTAGGCTTGACTTGAAATTTGATACACAAAAAAAGTACAATCTGATATGTTAAGGCTAAGTAGGTGTTACTTACAAGCGACCCGCCCCGGTTTCGCACGGTATATTATGCATGTATTATACGTATAAACCTTCCTCTTGAATCACACTATCTATTAAAGAAAATCGCATTAAAATCCGTTGCGTAGTTTTAAACATCTAAGCATACAAATAGCAACAGACAGCGGAAAGCGACTTTGTTTTATACTATGTTGAGTATGAAGTTATTTAAGTGTTAACACGTTTTCTACAACTAACTATTTCTTTCTAATCTCGTTTCAATAACGACTAACGCTTTATTCTTCACCAGGGATGTTACCGATATATAATTTCGGATCCGGATATGGATATGGATATTGGTAAAATACCGGTTTCGGTTACGGTTATGGATATTAAATTATTTCGGATTATCCGATAGTTTCGGTTACGGATATTAAATTTTTAAGGAACTGTAAAATTAAATACGATTCGACTAAACGCGCGCGCGGCTGGTCTGCCGGCCGGGCAAAAGCAAACGTCACGTTGTCACGACGTGTCATATTTACTAAGCAGTATTTAGTTAGACTCCGCCCTATCCGACACTATCCGAAACTTTCATATCGGGTTCGGTTACGGTTACGGATATTTTTTAATTTCGGATATCCGATAGTTTCGGTTACGGATATGGATATCCATAACAACACTGCTAGACACCATTCTCGCACTTACGCATTAATTACGAATTTATTCCACTTTAATTAAAACCAAGCGTGTTATGTTACCCGCAGCCTCGTACCGTGAAATACGTCCTATCACCGAAGACCGACAATTGTGGTTTCCAATTTCAAACATGACATAAATCGGTATCAAAGTTTCCGACGGAAGAGCATTTTCCTGTTTGCTTGAGTTCGTGGTCACAAAATAGTTGGGGCGTTCTCCTAACTAAATTAACCACCTAAATGTCAACTGTCATCGGCATCATGGAGTGCCTAGTTTAGGAATTACGAGTGTTTGCGCTTAGATTTTTTTTTATTTCATGCCATTTTTTTAGGTATTTATTTCATCTTAACCTTCCGTAAAACTACCCAACTATTAGTCCAGTACCTACTATAACTATAGACAACTTTAAGTATACATACATATATATCACGTCTTTATCTACAGAGAAAGATTATAATCTGGAATAGCACAGGCTACATTTTATCCCGGAAAATTGAGTAGTTCCCGCGGGATAGCGATAAGTGAATTCTTTGCAGACGACGTCGCGGGTAGCAGCTAGTTGAGAAATAAAATGGGATAAGTACTTGTTACCCCAATTAGAAATCATGTTATAGGCGATGCGGCTAGCAACCCATCACTATTTTGATTACCTTTTCCATCCATACGCCCACAATCAAACCAAGTGTGGACTATAGATCTTGTTACCTTGGGCTCTGACTACCCCTACCTGACTACCTACATAAGGGATAAAGACGTGAATTATGTATGTACTTCTTGTCTCAGAGGATTTCAGTTAGTTACTTTTCTTTTAGATTTCAGATTTTAGGTGACCAAGACCTTTTTTGCATTAAGATGCCGGGATCACTGAACAAAAAACGTAAGCCATAAACCACGCCACGCTCGTCGAATAAACAAAAAACTACGGCCCGCCATGTACTTTGAGGATTGCGCATAAGTCAGGCCACGTTTTTGCCTGCGGGACCCTCTGGGGCGACTCATAATTTCCGCGGGTCCCCAAACCCGAGCCGAAAAGTATTTTCAATTTATGCCAGTTTCAGGTGAGTTGGCGGACATTCCACAAGCGCTGTTCTGAATGGCCGACTCATATTTTTACATTTTTCACAAAAAATAAACGTTAACGCCACGCCGTTATGGTTTAATTGCGTTTAAAATTTCTATAGCTGTATATATGTACTATCCCCCTGTGGAACCTTTTCACAGTAAATTTCATAGTGACGTTACATTTAATTCGTAAGGAAAATCACTACGAGAACGTTCTACGATGGCTCAGGAATTTGTTCGATAGTAAGTACTTTGAACTGTTCAAATTCATTTCTGTATCGAAATTATTGTCTACTAGACAACGGTTTAAAGCGGCTTTGCTTTTACATTTTTGCAATCTAGCTCACTGTACTACAATACAATACAATACAATAACTATTTATTGAACACCACATATAACAACCAAAACAGAAAAAAGGTATACAGAATATTACAAGGTAACAATAGGCGGCCTTATCGCTACAGAGCGATCTCTACCAGGCAACCATAGGTGTGTGTAATGTGCAATTTGTGAGGTTCCGAAAAAACAATACCTACCTATTTTGTACTACTCTATTTTAAATTAGAAAAAAGACTAACCATGGAGCTGGTGTAAATAAAATATTTATTGCAAAGGGAGCCCTAAACGTAGTTTTATATTTTTTTTTTTAATCACACCTACGAAAATACGTTGGTACGTTACACGTAAGCTTTACAGTATTTTCTGCTGCTTGCTTTAACTTCCTCCTTCTGTAGGCACTATAAACAGTGCTCGCTATTGTGTGTGTGCTTTTAATAAACCCTGAAGGTGAAGCTTTGTATTTTTAATACCCCGATACCGAGTTCACCTACCGTAAGTGCCATAAGTATTTTTTCTTTATATTTTTAGCTAAACAAGTAAAACGAATACTTAAACTATTAAAGAAATAGCCTAACCGGGCAAAAGGGGAATTTTGACAGCAATAGTTACACTTAGTTAGCTCTCTGTTCTTCCATGCTGGTCTGGGAGTGAAGAAAAAATATAGAATTTACCAGTTGCTTCTCTTCCCGCGCAGATGTCAAAGAAAGTCTTAGGAATCATGTTATAGGCGTTGCGGCTAAGCAACCCATCTCTATTTTGATTTCCCTTTACAGCTATACGCCCTTAATCATGCTAAACGTGGCCTTAAGGTTTTGTTACCTTAGACTCTGTCTACCCTGTAAGGGATAAAGACGTGTTATATGTATGTATGTACGTATGTATAGTTACACACAATTGATATTGCTGCTTTCAAGTGGTATTTTCAAAAATGTGAATAAAAATCGATCTGGAGGCCGATTTTGAAATCACGTCCATCGAATACCATTCTAAAGTTATGACCACAAAATCGACGAGAGTCTACGATATTTGGCTTCATATTTAATACGCATTGCATGACAATTGTCGAGTTGGTAAAATGGGGGGCAGATCCATACTAAAAATGTCAGCTTAAACCGGAACTAAGTCGGAATTGAATCGCATTAAGACGTGGTAAGACCCCTGTTCGTTTTCCATTACTTTCCTGAAGCAAATAATATTTACTTTTGTATTACTCTGAGGAAAACTAGCGATATTTTGTTAGCGACACGTGTATTGTGACGTGGTAGCGTGGCGGAAGTGGAAGTGTTTACATGCCAACTTTTTCAGCAGAGGCCCCGGATTTTCCGGGTTGGCAACGCAAAAAGGCGTCAACGAACATACTTATGACGCTGCCCTGCTAGGGTTGCCAACATTTTTTCAACGAAATACAGTATTTTTCAAAATAAGCTACATAAAATAATAGTATTAAAATTAGCCTAAAATACGACAGAAACCTTCAAAAATTCATTGGTTAAGGTGCCTTTTCACTAGGCCGTGCATGGCTTTTGCTCAGAGCAGAAACGTACAGTATGCTTAGTGTAGGTTATCGGTCACAAAATATTTACGTCTCGAACGCGTTTGCGTTAAAATGTCAAACACTATGAAAACAATTTGTTGCCGTTTCGATCCGCAAATGGCGCTGCCAATTTTTCCATAATAATTGAGACGTTTACCGTGAACGCATTCGAGACGTTTTTATGTGCGAAAACTTACACTAGAGGCTAAGATTCGGCCAATCCCATGTCACTATCACATTAAAAAAAAAAAAGAAGCGAAGAGAAGAATTAGTAAGAGAAGCGGCGTGAAATGTAGATTTCAACTAATTTGAACGACTGTTTCTACCATATCCGCTCCGGCTCAATAAAAGCCAGTCGGGTTGCATTGTCTGTGGCCTGTTTCTCGCATATTTAACAAGATTAGCACCACAATCAGCTAAACATAGCCTTGGTCTTGTTACCTTAGGCTCTGGCTGCCTCTTCATTACCTACCAGCATTGCACGGTATCACTGTCTAAGGGAAGACTGGCCCAGCGTACGAGCCCTCCCCTTCTTGGCGCGGTCCTGGTGGAACCTGGGGCCACCGGGGGGGCGTTTGTGGTGAAACCCTAGTGGCATCCCACTGCGTCCCCATCACACCGGATTGAGGCAACGCCGGAGAGTTTTTAGTTTGGGTATACCCCTTCGGGCGGGAGTCCCACATAACCCTAGGCATCCCCGTGCCTAGGGCATCCATAAAGATTTCCTCTCCGTTAAAAAAAGCTCTGTCTGCCCCGTAAGGGATAAAGACGTATTTTATGTATGTGCGTGCGAAGCAACGTATCCTCTTTATTTTAACGTGCATATTGGAATACTTAGACTTGCTTTACTTACACATTATCCCCTTTGAGAGATCTCCTTGGTTGAGTAGGTAAAGCATACGCATCTACACACGAACTTAGCTAACAGCCCGGCCACGAGCATACGCGACGCGGAAAGCGATTTTCTAATACATTGCCTGCCTTGTCAGTTAACCCCTTTTAGATGACCGTTTCGCCCGCGCAATGGACAAAACATTCGCTAGCCGCACCGCCTGTCGCGGATACTTTTGGCCAAGCGGTAATGGTGTTCAAGATTTAAAGGTTCTGCCATCCATTCTCAGGATCCGTCTTAGAAATATATCACGTCTCGGACTTCTAAAGGAAATGGTGAGATGGGAATTTCCTCGATTTCATTACTCTACGTTTGTGAGCATGTGGATTAAGGTGAAATGAGTTGCGTTGATATGAATGGTTACCTTGACTTTATAAATAGGTATATCAGAGGATAAACTTAATTGTCATGTGAAACCAGAATTATGTAACACATAATTTATATATGATATGTTAAGATCTGTATATATACTGACGTAAAAAATTACGCCTATTATTAACAAGCACCGTATAATATTTATTGTTCATTTGAAGGCTCCAATTTATTAACTTTCCAGTTGTCGTTGGTAATCTCAAGCTGTTTGCACACAAAACAAGCTGTTACTGCAACTGTTACACAAACATTGTTGTATGTAGTTTAAGGCTTGCATACCACCTACACACTAGTTTTGGTTCCAGGAACGTATGCTCGCAGTTACAACTCATCCTTAAACATGAGCACTCGCCTTTAGATCCGTTGTTCATTGGAGTGTGATGAGAGCAACACGACTTGAACACAAACATCTGATTGGTCAATTCGCCAATGTTTGGCGCCAATGTTTGTTGCCAACGCAGAGCTCGCATTTACCAAAATTGAGTTTATTTTTTCAATGCCAATCATAATGAAGTGTCATAAAACAACATTTTCGGAAGGTTAATAGGGATAGTGAATTTCGTTTAAGTAAGACGTTTATTTATATTTTTCTAATTTTTACAAAATCAAGTCACGAACCGAATCAAAAACAGTCAATCACAGCACGGACTTTCGAATACGATTCATTATTATATTCGGGAATATTTTTCAACATTTCTCCAAAAGGCATTACGCTGATCGCATCTATCTTAACCCCATCAGTCAGGGGATAAACCGTTTTTATTCTACTTAAAAAACGATTCTTCTTGCCAAATACTCGGATTTCCCTCGAAACTCTCTAAAATGTGAAGTTTGAATTTCGATATTGATCTCTGAGCTGCCGTGACTTGAGTGCTAACGGGATTGTGACGTGTTACCACGGGTGTCATACTCATTACTTTATCGCTTAATAAAATGTCACTCAATACTCCTAACAAACCATGACAGTAAAAAATATCCACCTGAAGACGAAATTCTCTGAACGGAAAGGTGAGGTCGTTTTAAACTTCACGTCGCTGCGTGATATTAAAATTTGTCCAGAAAACTAGTTACTAGTACGAGGTGAAGCGTACTTTTACCAGGCCTCACTTTGTTGTTCACAGAATTGTATATGGTCTGAGTATCAACTTAAATATACCAAATATGTCTCACTACTTACCGCGGAGCGAAGTGCAGATTTACATCACCATCGGAGTCCATACCTTGTTCGTAGGTAGATACTACTTTAAAAGCTTGATTATATTTTTAATGATTTCTCAATATTTATCGATGGCATGAAGATCGGCTCCATTTTTCATTCAAACTATTTATAACCATTATTATCTAAAATAAGTGCCAGAATCATTTAAAACACCCAATTAGATTGAAAGATTGTTATTTGACTAAAATTAGACTGTGAAGGCCAACCTCAATTCACTAGCTACTAGGAGTATCATTTTCTTCCAAACAACGTCTAAAAAAAACTGGCAGTGGTTTCTTTAACCTCGACATTGACCATATCATCAATCATAATATCGATGGAGCTTCATTTAAAAAAAAAACAATTGAATTACGATGCTACCTTATTTACACAAAATTGTCTGCTTAATTAATAAATTAATGTTGATCTATTAGCAGTTTGGCAACGACACAGAACCCGCTGGAATTCTCAAAGATAATTACTCCATTGATACTCGAGCGAGTAAGGTAACTAAGCTTTACTTTTGTATTCTGCCAAATTCTATACAAAAGCCTTTGCCATCATAGTCTGATGCCATTCGAAATTTAATTACCGGAAGGCATACTACGACATCGATGTGGTTTCCTTTGCCTGAGTAAAGCTCTTTGATAATGTCCGGATAAGCTGACTGTTGTACAACTTGTTTCAAATGATCGATTTTACACGTCGTTAATTTTAATGGGACATTTCATTTGTTAAGGACTGTTGAGAGTTTTACAAAATTAATGGATTGTTCTGATTCTAGTACATTCTACTGATATTGTGTAAATTTTTCGTGAGTCTCTGTACGTTATTTTTTCACGCTAAAACGGTTGGACAGCGGGGCTTCGAAATTCGAAGTTCGTGTCTAGCCGTCCCCCTCGCTCTCTTATTAAAGCATATTACCATTACGACCTTCGTGTTTGTAACTTCGGTATATAAGGCCAGGTTTGGTTGAAATTTGAACACAGGCTTCATTTAATTCTGATGTTCTCACATTTCCAAAATTTACGATTGTAATCCCGAAAACTCAACCGTAAAGACTAGACAGCACATTTTATCAACTCCCATGGGATTCAGTTACAGCCCGGTGCTTCGACCAATTATGATTTACGCGAGCAAAGCCAAGGGTAAAAACTAGTTCAGTCTAAGTTCCATCTCTTGACAGCTGTTTTGTACTTACCATAGTTTCTTAGAAATGACATCGTGCCTTATTAGATATCACCACCATAGACGGAGATTCGTCGGGTTTACGTGACAGCTCCTTGTGACCTTTAAAATTGATAGCAGCTACTTGATTAGGGATGATACGGCTTCGTGAATACCTGCTTCTAAATAGCTACACTAAATTTGTATATGTGTTGATAGATTTAAGCGATTAGTTGTACCTTGTTAGTAAATTTACAGTTGGAGTGAATTCTACGGCAAGAAACCATGAGTCTATTACAAGTCATATTACGACCCTTTATATGTATTTACTTGTTTATGTTTCTATTATTAAAATTAAAAAAAATGAGAATTTTGTCTATATGACGAGGTAATAAAAGTGCTATTTTTCCAAGTTCGTGATCTCGTATTCATACGTTACAATTACCATTACTTTTGTAAACGAAAACATCGAAAAGAAAAACTAATTAAGTTCTTAATTCGCATGGAGCACACAAATATGGTGATTAAACTTCTAAATTTCATAATATCATCCCAATCAACAGTGGTGTACACATTTAAACATACAGTGTGATTAAAACAGTCTTTCCATGTTTGTTGCGGAGCGTGTATTACTATGGCTATATTTTTTCAGTCGGTGCTTCGCAACCTCGTTCCAATTTTCGATCTAAATGAATAGCACAATCAAATATTACTAGGAATCCTAACCCGGGGCTTGTTTTCGTATTGCTACTCGATCCAAACAGACATAAATGTATTCCAATTTCTATGGTTTATACGCTCTTTTGCGGCGGTAGTATTTATTAAACCTCTCGATTGCTTTTGTATCTACTAGAACTAAAACTTATATTTTATTCATGGCTTTTTCGATATTACAATTGAGATCTCGATTAAATTGCTTGTAGAATAAATTACCTCAACTATTATACTATTCAGTTTCAATTTCAGGTATAGGTAGGTTGATACTAGCAATTATGTCGTCCGTCATTTAGATTATGTATATTCGAGCATTTGGTACTAAGCCATAGAACAAAATTGATTCATTATTTTATCATGGAAAACGGGAAAACGGGCTTTGAACTAATTAAAATAATCGAACAGTGACTATGCGTTCTTGTAAATTAAACAACTCATCATTTTTCACCATTATGTTACAATTTTTTTCTACCACTGATGGTACAAATCAATGGTGCTATAGCCACAAAGGGATTATTACAAAAACTGAAACCTCTCCATAACAGCTATGTCCTATAATATCCCATCAAAAACTGCTGTTTTTGCTTTTTGATTAATCAAGGTGTGATTTAAAATTGGAAACCATCGATTAGCCAGGAAAACAGATAAAAGGAATTTTCACGACATTCCAAATATATTATGTACGCCTGATATATTGCGAGGAATGTTAGAAATGTGATTACTTAACGTCGTAATGATGCAATCTTTATACTCTTCTAATGCCTTCAAATAAACGAAGGAGACGACATTTCCAACACAATAAAACACAGACAGTAACAACGAAAATATTTATTTCCTCTTTAAAATATAGAACATTTCTGATGTCTGTAGACTTCTCGGATGACATCGAACGCGAACGTCAGCAATATCAGTTTTGATGTATGAGACGCCCCTAGAACAATGGGGTAGGATTACGGGATTATTAGGAGCGAGGCCTATTATAGTCGGTGATATGACGTGCCATCGGCTCGTACCGGCAAGTCATGTCTATTATTAATGACGTTGACGACGGGAGTAGAAAATACTTCGCAGTGATTCGCTGTCTTTTGAGGCACCTTATGAAAGATGGCGCTTACACCACTTTGAGTTTGATGGATGTAAACGGTACCGGCAAGCAGTAAGGTTTATTTGCCGGTATGGTAATAAGAGATCAAATATTTTCAGTAAAATCTTTTAGCTACTTGTATAATGAGCGCCTCTTTTCTTTTAATTATAAACCATTTCAAATTGTTTTAATTGGCAAATAGAAATTGGTAAAATCAGTGAAATAGTTCTGAGATAATTCATATAATTAATATATTTGTACAAATTAATTAAAATAACTTCGCAACCCTCAGAGTATTTAAACACCTCAAGCATGTTACTATTTTAAAGTTTTCACTGAAATTCCTCCACAGAACACGCATTTGTGTCGTCGTTAATTTAAGTCATAGAAATCAGGATAACGTCTACAAAATACGTAAACAACTTTGTTATCACAACATCATTCATAAGTTTAACGAAAACAAAAGTTTACGTCTTCTCAAATAACAAACAAACCGTTACTATAAAATATCAAACAGGCATAAACAGTACCTCCGTTATCAGACTCCGGCATAGTGATGCTATGCATCACTGAATCCCTCAGGAAGATATAATCCGCTTTGAAGCCGGTGCCATCGAGTCTGTCATTCGACCTAAAGGTGACCCTCAGGAAGTTTCGCTCTGAAGTCACTTGAAGCTCTTTGAGGTGTCCACAGTGCCGATGGCTATCCGTGTCGACTATTTGACTAGAAAATTGTACGTAGTCGCTTGCCGAAACCACTGCACATCTGGAAAATAATATTTGAATTTTATCTTAATATATTTTTTTATATTAGAGGGTTTCTACGTGGCTCGTTTTAGTTTAAGTGAAATGTTAAGTTTACGTTTACATATATTATATTCGGATTTTTCAACTCCAAAATACTTTTTGGATTCTTTAAAAAACATGTGTTACGCTTTGTTTGAGGCTAATAAATAAACACTTAGTCATTGTTAACACGAAATAATTATGCAAAAGAGTAGAGTAACGTTTTCTTGTCACTCTTTGGCTTTGTTCTCCTCGGTCACTCTTTAAACCGCAAGTTTACAGGTTTAAAAATTGCCGAACGAGTGACTTTTGCGGTACTATCAAGGTTCTTCTATAATTGGTAATTTATTAAGCATGTTAAAGTATTTCTTCTAACAAACTGTACTACTTTTGTTCCCTCGCTGATGGGGCAGAATAACAACTAGAAATAGTTGTTCCACCCAAAAATCAATCTTAGGTTTTATTATAATATTTTACGAGAACTTCGAAGGTGCAGCAGGCAAACAACGAAAAAAAGCGACCAACCCTGCCAGAATAGCGTTTCACTCGGAGTGATAAATGTGTTTCTGTGACCATCAATCATCAATAGTAAAAAATTAAAAAATGACGCCAACTTGCTTCATTTCTCAGGAATAAGTCACGCATCCTGACATACTATAGTATAGTAAACATTAGTTGTGTGCTTTACTTTACTAAATGAGCGCATTTTTAACGTGGTTTGTATACTATGTTTTTGTTTAGGTACTTCGTAAGGTAACCTAGCTTTTATTCTCGAAAAACATGTTACAGATTGCTTAATATATAACAAAACAAAACGAACCGCCTTTATATGTAGTCTAAATCCGCCTATAGATTTCATAATAAATTGTATTAATTACGCTACTTTATAAATGTCAAATTAAAATTATTTTTCGATTTTTTTTAATTGGACTAATGTTGCAAACGCAAAAGACAGACCGTTTGACACTAAAAAAAAATCACACAAGGATCATAAAAAAACAAAGTTCTACCGTTATTGTAAACAATGTAACTACATAAAAAGAGTACCTGAACAGTACTTGCTAAAACAGCCAAATTTAAAATAAAAATTACTAGTGATGGTTTTATGACGGCACTTTGATAAAGCAGGTCGTAGACTGCTTAAAACCATGTCCGTATAAAATCGTAAGTTGTTTACAAACTTTCATAACCCGTGATGCAATTTACTGTATTTACATAATAATCAAACGTCAAACTATATATTTATAACTTAATACATTTAGTAATTTCACGGAACCCCCGGTTATGAATATGTAATGGTAATAGAAACTCACTGAATCGGCTCCTAACATTCCCGAATCGTGTAGACAACATTCCACTAAACATGTTCGCAAGTAACAGTATAGACTGTATGTATTATCTTACTTATCCTACTAATACTACTAATATTATAAATGTGAAAGTATGTTGGTTACTCTTTCACGCCAGAAATTTGAAACATACATAGATTATAGTCTGGAATAACACATAGGCTACTTTTTATCCCGGAAAATTGCGAAATTCCTGCGGGATAGCGATAAACGAATTCTATGCAGACGAAGTTGCGGGCAACAACTAGTACAACTTATATTGCAGAGGACCTAGATTTTATTTTACGATCTAAGTGAGTTTATCTCATTGTACTAAATCAGAGTCTCTAGTAAGTTTTTGCATATAAAAACGTGTCGAACGCGTTCACGTAAACATCTCAATTACTATGGAAAAATTGGCAGCGCCACTAGCGGATTGAAACGGCAACAAATGGTTCTCGTAGTATTTGACATTTGAACGCAAACGCGTTCAAGACGTATTTTGTGACCGAAAACATACTGAAGCTAATTAGACAAAACATAAGTTAAATAAGGAGATTTATCGCATCGCCTGCAAAAATGATTGTCTGTAGAAAATAACTATAAATAAAATGAAAATGTTTAGGAATTTAATAGTTACTTTGTCTGTTACTCTATCAGTATCTTCTGTAGTATAGCGTTACCTGAATTTGAAATAACAGTAAGTATGTAGCGTTGAGATGAAAATACTCATTTTAGAAACTTAACATGTTAAATACTATAAAAACGGTAGGCACATCTAGCGTAAGCAATATGACTGTATCTATATGTAGGTACGCGCATAACTTCCAAATGACTGCACCAAATTGGATAATATTTTTTTTATTGTGTTTGTTACTGATAAAATTGTTTGTTAGTGATAAAAATGACTTGTAATAACTATAATTATTATGAATAAATGAGAATGAGCATGAGTACTATCTGGACCAGGTTTGTATAACAAAACATTTCGAAAAAAAAAACTGCGGGAATGGGGGCCGCTAACAACAGCTACTTATAATACGACTATGAGCAAATCGCTAGACCCATGCTTTTCTTAAGTATAAAGCAATCATTGACATAACGCTTCTCAACTGTCACCAACATTCTCTAGAAATGAAATATAACATTTTTATTTTCCATACTGCGTTTATATTCAATAAAAAACACCGCTACACCATTGTTGCTAGACATTCGGCATGCGACGTGCGGAATAAAATCCTTCGCACAACTTTTGTCAGACGCAGGACACGCTAATATATTTGGGACAAGCTACGTGTGTTGGGAACGGAATTCTTACTCGATATAAATGTCTGAACATAACTTTATATCCTGCGCCTGGGTTTGGCTTAAGGCTCTGGTGCAGTAGAGAAATGAGGCTGTCATAATTAGACCTACGGTCATAAATATAAAGTTAACAGTCTGTGGAGAGCCAGAATAACTCCTGTTTCTATTTAAGCACATCCTTATACGTACGGTTGGGGAGCAAAGTTTCTGAGCTTTACAGTTTTAAGTGTACACGGCCCAAGAAGGCTAAGCTACTCGTATTTCTAGCTATTTGTAGCAAACTAGTGGACTGTATGTTATAAATGAAAGCGGCTTATGATAATGAACTGGTTTGTAATAAGTATAGGAATAGACCACATAAAATGAGTGACCTCGTGGCGGCACCTCCTACCATGGTTCGTAAGGAACTGAATCAGTTATAAAAAATTAGATGCTGCTATTACAAGGTTTACACCTGCCGGCTATAAAATACATTTTGGCAGTAAAAAGGAGTTTATCCTCCACACTATTTATATTTTAAATTTATCTCTTAATTTGAATTCAAATTTGTTCTATTTCTAGTAATTTTTTTGTAATCTCTGTTCATATACTTATGACTGCGGATTGTATGAATTGACGTTTTTTTTCGATAGAAATTGTATGACATGGCGCCATTGATGTAGTTTTTAACTCTATGGTTGCAGCGCACACTTGCTCAGTAAACTAGCCACTTTGACTGCGTCAGTTAAAAAGCAAAACAAACGAAAAGCAAATCGAAAAGCAATAAAGGCAAATACTCACGGCACCACACCCTCGACGTCGAAATACGTAAAACGTAAATGTACTTTTTCGTTTTCGTTTCCATAGAAAAAGTAATTGCATTCTGTATCCCGCGGATACAGGCCGGGATAGTTCGGTGACGTCACTGCTCCCCGCCCCCACTCGCTGCTATTAAATACGAAGGCACATGGAAATTCCATAAGTTGGTTACCCGTTGATATCCCGTAATCTGAAATAGAATAAGGTCTAAAAACCTTACTTGACTTCGAAGTTTTTTATGCTGCATAATATTGTATAGCGATACAATACACAATACACACAAATCACGTCAGACAGGGCCTAAGGTGACAAAACCTACAGGCCACGTTTAGTAAGATCGTATGGCAAGGTATTGTGTAGCAATAGACTTGCTTAATCAAAGACGGAGCATGTTTGTTCAATGAAAAGGAGATTTTTCAACGTAAGTGTCACATTTTCGATGTAAATTCTTTTAATATGGTATCATTTAATATGGTATCAATACCATTCCCTCGTTGGGCTTTTACCATCTGCGCGGGAAGAGAAGCAACTGGCAAATTCTATGTTTTTTCTTTACTCCCAAACCAGCATTAAACGCATCTTTATTTAAAGATTTAAGTTAAACTGGTTTGATTTATTCAACTTCTTGGTTCTGAGACAAATGGTTTACCAAATTTACAATGTTGGTATTTAAAAAACAATCGACATTACGGAGATGTTCAAAACGACTGTCATGACAGCAGATATGTCAGCAACTGTAACTTGAGATCCGTCCCAATCGGCAATCGGGAAATACGAGACGGTTTGAAAAAGGAACTTACTTTTAATTATGTGGTTTGCTAACGCGTTCGAAAAACAATTGAAAGCTAGATGAAAATTTTCATTGTTCCGTAATCGAAAAATAATAAATATTAATCAAATTCCACAAATTTATTAGGTAAGTCGGTCTGAACAAAGCAAAGTTGCCAAGTTTCGCACTCTAGTAATAATTTTAATAAATTAATGGAATGAGATACACGGTGAAGACTGTAAGTAGGTACTAAAATGCATGTAATTTTTTGTTAGCCATTAGCCGTTAGCCAAAACAATAATTCAACAGAACTTTGCTAGATATTTTAGACAGATTCTCAAGTTCAAATCTCGCTTGGTTATTTTTTTAATAGTATAGGGATTGCATTAAAAAATAATCAATCACTTAGTCGTTTGCACATTGTTTAGCAAAGAATATAATCTATAATGTCTACATGGTTTAACAAAAAAATTTGTTTGTTTTTAAGAGAAAATATTATAGTCATTTGGCATAGTTTCAGCTCCTGCGGCTCAGTCTCGGCCAAACAGAAAAAGCTCGTCGGTTATTAGCTCAATTACGCCTAATGGCTTGCCTTGTTTGCTACTTTCTTGTTTCTTACATGACAGTTGGCGTCAAAAGTAATAAAGGTATTTTTTGTACATCTCTGCGTATATAGATACGAGTCATTTTTGTCTAAATTGAGTATATGAAATCAAACATTTGGACATGATATCATTTAATTAGGTAGTCATCATCTTTGTCAAGTAATAGCAGACAATTGTCTATTTTTTTTAACGTAGGTAAATAACAAAATATCCAGTTTTTCAGTCGATTCAGACATACTTAATGTAAAAAAGTAAATTTTAATAGTTTTGAAGTTAAGTTACAAAAACACGCAAAAAAAAAAGAGAAAACCGACACAATATGATTATACTGACGAGCAAAAATAACGGGTCATATTTCATACAACTTTATATGGGAAGTGACCCTTTATTTGTGCTCGTCAGTGTAGCTCCACAGGTATCTTTGTTTTAACGTAGGCTTTACGCTAATTAAAACTATAAATCGTAGGGACAAACTACAAAATCGCAGTATCACACTCACCTTCTACAAAATAGTACGATATCTTAAACCCCCTACTATGTCTCGACGAGTAAATCCCTCTAAACTCAATAGACATTTTCGGTCCATTCGACATTATTGGCTTTGGTACATCGTTCCCACAAAAGGAAGCCATCTTCTCGAGTCGACCGTCCACGTACAAAAATACGTCGAGAGAATCCATACTCTCACAGCTGTAACAGAGTGATTCCATGAATAGTATTTAGGGATTCAGGTTGTTTACGTCTCGAAGATTTGAATTTAGCTTATCTAAAAGAATGGGGCTTCGGAGCGTTTGGTCTGCGGAGGGGATAAAGGAGTGTTGGATGCTTTGAGGAGCTGTTTGTTTGAAACGTAACAAATCAAGTTTCGTGGGGTTTTTGTGTTAAAAAAAGAATGCAACTTGACTAAGTCAATTTTCCGTATAAGAATACAACAATTTAGACAGTTACTTAATTATAAATGTCAATTAGCTTGAACTGTCAATACTTATTTTTCTGTTCGCAGTAAATTATTTATGAACAGTACATAAGTTGTAACAGATATTAAATATTGACTTATGGGTTTTTCTTTGTGCAAATTTTATACATTTTTCCTTTTCCTTTGAGCCCAATCGATTCATAATTAACGAGAATGATCCATCCAAAGCAGCATCGGATTAATTATTAAGTACACGGTACTAAATAAGTACCTATCCATTGAGTTAATTTAGCGATTCTATTGTAATATCCGTAAATTATTTATTAGTAATTACCAGATGAAATAACTTATTCAAAAGTATGATTCAGCGTGTTAATAAAATTTAAATTTCCTTTACAAATACTTTTCCAACCATCTAGAAGAATAACATTAAACATATTAGGAAAATGTCCCAGGCAATGTATCAAAACAACTGGAAAATGTAAAAGCGAGTATTTTAGGTCTTCAAACATTGAGGCTAAAATACAATTAATTATTTTCGAAATTAGTACGTGTTACTTTTAGTAGTACTTAAATAGAATTTAATGATGTTCATTTGGATTATAAGAAATGTCATTCTGCGTAGTTTCTTGCGACGTACTGCAATGACTGTCTCTCTGAAAGCGATTGTAATTAAAAATAGGCATTATAAGAATAAGAATAAGAAAACTTTATTAGCTGGTACAGAAACACAAACAGAATATTACACGTGTATACTTATTCGCACCAGCCAAATGGCCGCCACTCAGCTATGTGTCACGATAAGATCCAGGATAATATCGTGACGCTGATTTTCAGTGACGCCAGTTTCAGAGTTACGGAGGTGGCTGTCACCAGGCACACATCCCAGTTCATACTGGTTTACGAAATCAACACTTCCGATACCCATACCTTATACAAGACTTATGGTTACAATTTTATCATTTATCAGTACCAACAATTTAAATAATTCAACACATATTAATGTTAGTGTGTAGTGTTTTGTGCGTGTGCGTTTGCGTGTGTGCCTGAGTATGCATTAAATTATTAATTTTGATTTCTGTCAAATCTCTTCAATACCAGCTCAACATTGCATACGTACATAATTTTCTCGGAGCATGTGGCAGTGGCATTGCCACAAATTTTCGCACTCGGTCCCTTCGAACCGCTATGAGCATGCTGTTCCGTCACAGATATTGCGACCGGTTACGCGATAAATTTCCGCTGTCGCTGGATTTAGTGTCGGATACATTTTATATGAGATCGGAAGACATGGAGATGTTTCGTGACTGGAAATTATCCCGGGACACGCCGTATTTATGTTGCAGAGCGACGTAATTGTTTTACTGTTTTGTTATGCTACTTTGTATGGCTTCGAAGTAAAGGTTAAATAAAAGCTTTGCCTTATTTGCTAAAATCGTTAGTATAAGTTTATTACGGGCAAAAATTAGACGAAAAGTAAAAATATTCATACAATTTTAGATGGGCAGGGCATGGGAAAGTTAATCAGGGAGTAAAATACATTATGGGTAATACTTTTTGTCTACTATAGTACTTTAGTTAATACTTACATTATAATTTAAATAATATACGAATGTATTGAAAATATATTACTGAATTTACAGCCGATTAATTGTCTTGTTCCTGATACAATCACTGTCAGTTTCTGTCTGTATAATAGAATCTAACGCTTATAAGGAGTCTCTTACTTGGATGATTTAAACACAATTTACAAATTAAGTTTTCTATCTTAAAATTAAGTAGGTACCTGAGCGTTTAAAAAAAAAAAAACAAAAGAACATTTTTTCCAGAATTTAAGTTTTTTGGGTTTTTTTTACTCAGAATCGTTTACGTCATCGATTCTCATATAACAAAAAAAAGAGTCCCAGATTTTACTAGGTATGGATTTTTTTGGCTTATGGAAAATTTATGGAAAAAATTGACATGCGAACTTTTTTCTGGAAAACGCTCACCTACGTTTTTGCGTACATTATAATAACTTTTAATAAGTGAAAAATAATTCAAAGGTTAAAATAACTAACTTACTCGATAATGCTAGCAGTAACCCTTTGAAGGCTGAAGTCCTCAAAGACTAGTCTGATCCGCTCTCTCCCTCTGGCATAGAAGTCGTAGTGACATTGGGTTTTCTGCGGATACGGCGCCGGGTATTGCGGGGAAGTGATCTTACCACTTTTGCTTTTGTCACTACTGAATACTTGGTCACAAGACGATGCTGCAACAAGACCATCATAAAGTTAAACCAAGCCTTGTTACATTACACATACGTGAAATTTGAATTTTGCATGAGGACTGTTTATCGCAAATTAGATCTGTCACAATTTGGTGAAGCATACGTAAAATAAACGTTTTAAAATGTCAGATTTAATAAAGTTTAAATTAATTTGAATAGTAAATAAAGCTTTTAATTAATCGCTTTTCGTTACTGAAAGTGGCCGAGTTTTCGAGGTGTTTCATATAAGGCTCGTTTTCGGTTCTTTTGTCGGCCTAGCCTTGAAAACGAAATTATTATGAACAACTAACATTAAGTTAAAAAAAATATGCCAAAAATGCTTTACATCATTTTGGAAAAGATCTGATATTCTTCTAACTGCTCGACCGAATTTTTCCAAACATAGTTAAGAACCACCGCAAGGAATCTGGCTTTCAAATGGAAAAAAACGCATCGGAATCGGTCTATTCGTTTGAGAGCTATGATGGCACAGACACACACAGATATCGACATCAAATTTATAACCCTCTGTTTGCGTCGGGGTCTAAAAGACGGTCAGTTTATCTCGCGCGCAATACAGCGCTCGTGCTAGCAGTACGGGATGCACATCTTTAATCACAATGAACTCACTTGCTGCGCTTACGGCGGGGCCCAGCCCGGATATTGCTTCGCTCGCGCTTGACTTTTTATTGACGTCGCCATCTGCGAAATAAAAGTACAATGTGCAAATTATTATGAGCCATCATCATCATCATCTGCAGCCTCCATGCGTCCCACTGCTGGGCACAGGCCACCGATCAGAATGAGAAGGCTTGGGCTATAATTCCGAAAGGCTTATACACACACACACACACACACACACACACACACACACACAAATCACGTCTTCATCCCTTACGGGGTAGACAGAGCCTAAGGTAACAGGTACCTACAGGCCACATTTAGCAAGATTGTGGGCGTATAGGTGGAAAATGGAATCAAAATAGTGATGGGTTGCTAGCCGCATCGCCTATAACATGATTCCTAAGACTCGCCCATTCCCTCGATATGCGCGGGAAGAGAAGCAACTGGTAAATTCTATGTTTTTTCTTTACTCCCAGACCAGCATGGAAAAAATTGCAATTTGGTTTGAAAAATACCTTGTCTAAGTATTCAAGAGACGTATATATATAGAAATATATATTTATTATATATATTTGTTATATATAATATTTATATATATATAAATATATATTTATATATAATAATAATCGTGTGACATCATCATCAGCCAGAAGACCTCCACTGTTGAACAAAGGCCTCCCCCTTAATCACGTCACATGGAAGTAAACTATATTTCTTCTTAACGTCTAAAATTTTATAACCCACTAACCCTATTTGAGCCGAACAAATTTTTATTAAAATATACAGGCGTTATAATACGATGCGACGTGAATTTTATTACAAGTCGCTAATTAATTTTACTAGCCGCCGTCAAGTATAATTTCCTATTTCTCCCTCTACTAATAAGATTTTACATTCTACCGCTTACTAGACCTGTGATTGTGTCGTCCATTTGGAACTGGTAGCTAGCCTTAAATCCCTGGCCAGGAGTGTCCGAGTTAGCCGTGAACTGCACCAGGAGATCAGAACCAGTAGACAGGACTTCATATCCTAAAAAAATAGACAGATGACTTAAAGGATGGCGCATTCTTCTGCAAATGCATAAACTGTGTATCTGCAGTTACGGGTAAACTTTTGAATGTTTGGGTAGGATTGTGCATGTATTTTACTACCAAAAGATGGCGATTTGACAGAATCTTCGTTGTCATAGAAAAGGGCAATCCCGCCAGCCTACTACTCGTAGATACTTTGCTAGACTTAAGGAGCGGAGAGATTACTATCTGAGATTTAAGATTTTGGTTCTTATGATTTCATTTTACTTATTTAGTGTCAGATCTGAAACGCTAATAATACTGATACTCTTAAGAATAAAGATAAATGCTTAACGTTCAAGAAAATGAAATTTAAAACACGGATAAATTTATTCTTACTCTTACCTATTATCTCGTTGCAAAGCATGGCCAGAACAGGCGCAATGGACGATCTCCCGTCGAAAACTTTTATAATATCAGCTCGATTGAGACAGCTGTAACAAACTCTTATGTAAGTAAAAAGGAAAAACAAAAATTGATACTAACAAAACAAACAGTGTACCTTTCATCTCCCTTCTGAAGGAATGATTCTTCAAAAACTAACTTGATCCGCTCATGCTGCCTGAACAAAGTAAATAGGGTTAAAAATATAACAATATTGTTTTCCTTGGGAATTGTGATTTTACTGTAAACGCCTGACGCTAAACATACGGGCGTCTCAACCGCTATCCGTTAATACTGGCAAGTACAGTAACTACCTTATTTTAAAAGAAGAATCTCGCAGCTTTGCTTGATTACATGACTTTATTTTTATATAAGTAACAGAATTAGATAAAGGAGAATAAATACCATGATGTTTTTGAATTATTACACATAAACGGATAACTCACGTATAAAAAGTCGAATGATGCTCGACATGTTTCGGACTATTTCGTAGTCCTTTTATGTTGTTTGTTTTGTGTATGTAGTGCTTTTTGTGTTCTTTTTTATGTGTAATAATGATTAAGTCTCACCGTAGTTTCATGTTGAAAATGTTTTTGAATTGTTCTGGAATAATTTCATTAGCTGGTTGGGTTTGCTTTAATTGAAATTGGGGTGTTAAAGTTTTTTATTGTATTTAAGTTATGATGCTTTGACGTAAAGTGTAAACATCGCCCAATGTGACAGCAAAAATCCTAAAAAACATTTTCCAATCAACTACTAAAGTGCCTGAAGTAAACTGGACTATGAACCTACACAAAGTAACGCCTGCATATACTCTTAGCCAAATCGTGAGGCAATGTTTCACGTGAGAGCGGTTGAAACGCCCGTTCCTCCGAAAGGATTTCTTGTAAGGATAGAGCATGTCACAAATTGATTCTATAAGTAGCTCTGCCACATGAGGCTGTTATTAAACATAAAAGGGACACACTTTATTTTAATAATATTCCCTGGAACTATTTATTATATTACGTCTTACTTAAAGTAATAAAATTGAAGCTTTGTAGCTTTCACATTATATTAAGCCAACTTAGGGACTCCTACACTTTTAGTGTTTTAAATTCTTTTTGATCACAAGAAAGATGGGGTTAGGAATCGAATCCAGTTCTTCGCCAGTGCCGACGTAACAATATCGCTTTTAACGGTCTAAGCAGATTTTGTTAACGGTTGGTCTTCCGACCTTTACTGTAGACTCCTTATCTACAGCATTTCGTAGTCATTTCATTTAGACAGATAGACGGTTTATCCAAAATTTTATTCTTTCCTGAGGTACAGAATTAAAGACATTTAAAAGTTCATAAAATTCTATTAAACATCTTCGGCATTCGATCACATCAAGCATCAAGGAATCCACTAACCTCGCATGGAAATGATAAGTGCACCGCACATTGCTGGGATAGCTCGAAGGGTACCTCGGACTATAAAGCCTCCCATACGCGGGCCGATTCGGCTGCGAATTAAACACGTAGTCACACCACGTGTCCGGAACATGCACGCCATCTGTCTCGAAATTACCTGAACGCAAAAAGTTTGATAGTCGAGCCCTTTTGTTGGAGTTAGTTTAATTTATACATATATTCAACACGTGTTTTGGATATCCAAAGTGAACCTTAAACTTCCCCGTCCCGTGTTTATGTGCCATTGTTATGTTAAAGTGATATCTGGATCTGTTTATGAAGTAAGTTTAACTTTAAATTGGCTGTTAAGTGGAGTCGGAATAGCTAATTTATTCCAGTGTTTGATTCTATTGTGGAATTTAGGATTTAGGTTCCGTTTTCGCAATCGTTTAAATTAGATTATGAAGTTTTGTTCTGTGTTCTTTGTCTTTGTGTCGACACTTCGATTATACACACAAACTATAAAACATTTTGTTGCTTGGCAGTTTTCCTGTAGTACAGCTTCAGATACGTTTTCTTTGACATGTCTATTGATCGTAATGCTCTGTTATTCATAAATGCATGTAAAGCTTTATGTTAACTTTACAATTCGCTTGTCTTTAGACAGACAAAACACACATGCACTTAGAACCGGTTTGTTTTTGTTTTATGAATTAGGGCCAGATTTTACGATGGATTTTTTCCTGTTCGTCACGTTCCATACCTATATAAAAAAAAGTGACGAACTGGAATGGAAATTTTGGGACACATTTTTTCCTGTATAAGGATCGATAGGGTAAACGATACTGAGTAAGAAAAACACAAAATAGTTAAATTCTGGAAAAAGTGATCATGTGGATTTTTTTTTTAGAAAACGCTTAGACACTTACAGCAAAAATATTGTTTTAAAACTTAAACCACTGGTTGTAGTGTAAACAGGGCTTATTTTTAACTCTAGCGTGTGCAGTGTATACGGGTACTTATATTAAAGATAATACTCACGTCTATCAATAAACCTATAGGTTCCAATGAACCCTGTAGCGTTGGAGGCTTTCTCCCCCGTATGCAGCTCCAAAACTAACAGAGGTCCATGAGAGTACAAGGCAGGAGGGGCATCGGCCCTACTGCCGCAGAGGGCTCTGGACCACGCCGAGTACTCATTGACCCCAGGAGGACCCGGGCCGTGGGTCCCGCCCTCTGAGTAGACCTTAAGGTAATCGCCTTGGATGCAGCTGGTGACAAGGAGAAGAAACGGTTCAGACAAGGCAAGTTCAGACAACAATAATAATTATACTAAATAATTATGCTAATTATATTTATTAGCAACAGCATGCGATTGCTAATAAAAGGTAGATTTGGTATATTATAGTAAAATTGTAATAATTTAGATTTCGTGTAATCCATTAGATAAACTGATCTCATGGATAAATTCGATTTGTATAAGATTCAATACAACACAATAAAATACTACTAATATAACTAATATGACATGATTGTTGTTACGTTATTAATAAATTCAATTCCGAGTCTAAATTTCAATATTAGGTATTTAATCCAAAGCATGAATGTAATTTTGTAATTTTGTAAATTCAAATTTTCGAGAAGTAGATTAAAGTTATTTAAAGTTAAATATTTATAAGTTATTAAGTTGTTTAAATCAAGTATAATAATAATTAATCACATTATTAGGTTAAGTATGTCGCAGTGCCCTGCTACAGGGTTTCATGTTGCGTAATTTGTTAGCTAGTAAGATCCAATGTACACATGAAAGCGACGATTAAATGACTTATGACTTATGACAAGGCTGGAGAGAAATTAAGCAATTATTAAAAAATAATGGAACGAAATACAATTAATTTTCGGATAGTAGGACCTTGCTTTGGGCGAAAGATGCACCAATCTTGTTGGGAGTAAGGTGTGTTTGGAAAAGTCTCGGGCGATTTAGGGTACATACATACATAAATCACATGTTTATCCCTTACGAGGTAGACAGAGCCAAAGACATCAGATCTAAATGCTACGATCTGAAAGGGGATTTTAGTTAAGTTGAATTTATTTATTTTTTCCCAGCTCAATAGAACACGTTCATCAATTCAAATACAAAAACGATAAGAACGAAGTTATTTACAGCTTTTCATTTTCTTATCTCCTTAGTCATAAAGTTAACTGTGTGATAAGTATTTGAACTTAAGAATGTACGAACGGAGTCTGCATCATCGTGGCTATGGTGCAACGCGTCGGCTTACCAGCCTACATTACAAATCCCCCGCAAATAAAATCACATTTTCTTACCAGCTATCCTACTTTAGTCCAACTTTTTAATCTAATTATTTGAATCTAGATAACTTAGCCGAAGAAACTGGAGGTCTATGGGCTGGGGCGTGCAGTGGATTTTGACAGAGGGTAGGCATATTGCCAACAAAATCCGTATTGGTACGAAGCGTGTCGGGCACATTTACTTGTGCTTACAAGCACTGCTTAAATGCCTGTAAGGGATGAACGCGTCTGTCTATGGGGGATGTCTATGTCTAACAGTGGACGTCCTATAGCTGATATGATGATGATGAGGTAACTTTCTTTCGAGAGTGATAATGTTGACGTTCTTGGTTAGATCTGCGAAAAACTTACGAGTAGTTTGTTACTTCGAAGATCTGGTTTGATTCATGCGATTTTCCTACAGAAGATGGACATCCGACATTTCAGTAGGTGTTACATTTCAATCGAACGTCAATATTTTTTGAAATGTTGGTGAATTCGACTGGATAAATTTTAACGTACATTTCGTCTGCCAAATTTGTTACGCTTTTTATTTCGAACATGTTTTTTGGAAACAATATAAATTTAATACACATCGATTGATTATCAAAGGCATTAAAAAATGAAACTTTCACGTGGACAACTAAATGGAGTCTCGTTTGAGACACTTAATTACCTTGGATGTAAGCGTAGAAAAACTACTGACTAGTTTAAATTCAATTCCAAAAGCTCAACTCTAAAAAGTAATTATTTTTACTTATCTCTGAATCAGTTACGAATCAACAATTTAAATGTAGAACAGCGTACACTTAAATTAAATAACCTTGGAGTTCCATTCTAGAATCCAGAACATATTTTCATCCCACCTATTTTGTATTTCATAGGCGAGTGGATACAATTTTGTTTTCATATCAGATGATGTTTTTACTCGAGCGTTAGTTTTGGTGGAACGGCTAAAGTTTTAATCAACGAGCTCACATCAGCTATAGGAGTATTTAGGTATAAAAACAAGCCAGCAAAACGTTTGATTCCAGTTTTTCATTTGTAAAGGGTTTCTATTTGAATTTAAACTGGTTACGTTGGAAAAGAGCGTAAGTGGTTATTGTTCCATTTGTTAGAGTATTTTGTGTCGTTTGTTTTTAACCCTCGACGCCATAAAGAGGAGTGTGTTTGACGTCGATGTCTGTGTATTTGTGCGTGTGTGTGTGTCTGTCTGTCAGTGGCATCGTAGCTCTCAAACGGAAAGACCGATTTTAATGCAGATTTTTTCAAAAGCCAATTTTTTTGTGCTGATTCTTAGTTAGCTATGTTTGGTAAAATTTGGTCTAGCAGTTTAAGATTATCAGCTTTTTTTCAAAATGATAAAAATCATTTTCGGCATAAAATGCAATTATGTTTTATTTTCTAGAGAGATGAAAGGAAGAACATTTTTGTCAATGTCTGGTCAACGCAAATGTTAGTGACACCTAAAAACAAATGAATGTTAAATTAAAAGAAGCTTCTCGTGCACTTATGAATGTGACGGTAATAATAAGCATTACACGTACTAAGTAATATTCCGCACTAAAATCGTTTGATCATCAATGAGACTCTGCTTTCGAAACTACCATTTGTTTTCCAATTCTTTTATCTAAAGAACTTTAACAAAACTCATAAATCCAAGTCACATTGTGACATTAGACGTGAAACCGCGCAAAGTGGATGTCAACTAATGCGATTGGTCCAGTTCCGCTGTTACCCTAATATAATACTCCTTTCATCCACTCAAAGGTTGACTGGAAGAGATCCCTTAAAGGGATAAGTCCGCCTTTGTGCATGTATCTCAGAATCAGAATCAGAATCAGAATCGTTTATTTGCGAAACATAGGTATAAAGAATACAGGTGGAAACAAAGAATAATAATAATAGTAGGTACGAGTACCACTATGTTTGGCCAGTCAAATATCAATGTCACGCAAAAAATAAAAAACATTAAAAAAATTAAATAATGTAAAAGCCTGTCAATTGGTCACTAATAAATCAAGGTCAGTGTTTGTCAATTATATTTTTCTTGTTTATTTTGCACAATAAAGAGTTTACATACATACATACTATAGTAGCGCATCCAGATTTTTTTGAGCAAAAGCGGCACAACGGAAACAGGTTTCATTACGAAAGTTGCCAACACGGAATAAAGTCCGATACAGCGAACGCATTGCGGCTGAACAAGTTGATGTTAATTAGAAACAACATACGTGACCGAACAGTATGGAAAGCGGCGCAGCCCGAGTTGAAGCGGAATTAGTAGCAGCTCTTGCTGTCTGGTTTGGAACATTTTTCGTCCTACGATCTTGTGCAGGAATTTGGCTCTCGAACCGAAACTCTTCCGTGCCGTACCTAATTGCTGGGTTTGGCAGGCAATCAGATCTTGATCCGTTCGATCGGAAGCATTACACGGAGTCGGGCGTCTTTCGTCAGTCATGTGGAACGCCAAATAGCAGGACATCCTCTCGCATGGGAACTAAGTTCTCAAAATCAAAAAACCAAAATTTTATTTTTGCAAATTGGCATCCATGGGCTTTACATGTATTTTTGCAACTATCACCGCATTCGGAAAGACCATCATTGCCAAGAATGCGCCGCAAGAAACTTGGCAGAAAGACATTTTTTTCAAAATAAAATACAGTAAATCCCCGACCCTTAAATTATATTAGTCTATAGTAGAGATGTATAAAGTCTCTACTAGTCAAAGTAAAATAAAGTAGATATGGAAAAAAAAGAGAAAAAAAAAATTATAAAAAAAAAATTCAGTGGAGGTGTAAAACGCCTACGCAAAAAAAATACCATTTTGCCAAATTTGAGCTTTCTAAGTCGAAGAATTTAAGTTGTGCGTTAATGAGACAATCAGACAATCAAAATTTTTATTTTTGTACCTACCTACCATTAGTATTAAATTGTCTGCATCATGTCAACAATACCATTGCCGGAACAAACAGGGTACCATGTTAGGCCGAAATCTGCAATATCGTCTAGTTTATTTATTCATCCCAAAAACATTATTTCAGGGCTCATCGGCTCACTCGTACCGAGTATCCACCAAATCAGTGAGAGATGGCTAAGCGAAGCGCGAAACAAAAGTCAATCAATTATGATGAATTTATTGTCACCTATCGCAGTTCTAGTGAAAATTAGCTTATTAGAGCGAGATTTATAACGAAGGGAGATGTGCGTGTAAAGTACGGTGTGTACAAGAAACGTGTGCGCTATCTGCATTGGTACCATTCCCTTTGTTCCCACCTGAAAAGAGTCCTACTCATCGCCACATCACTCATCTGCTTACAATCCACTCAACATTTATGTACCTGCCTGGTACAAACTCACATACTTTTTCAAAGCTTTGCAACGTATCCTCACACCACAACGCTACGTCACAATTACCTGATGGACGTAATATAAAATCCACTTGAGATTAAGCGAAAAAATAAAAAAAAACGTGCGAGGAAATTACATCGTTTATAATTTATATGCGCTCACCACTTAACTGTTTTCCCATCGGTGGATTCACACCGCTCCGCTATCTCTCATAGCTCTGGTGGATATGAAGCCTAACAAACGCGCCATCAGGCATCGCATGAATTTTGAAGCAACTTGTATGGATGCATGTGATGTTACAAACTAGGTTGATCCGGCTCACGTATATGCCCCTGGGCATTCATGCCTCATTAGAAAGGCACGGAAACAAAGTGGAAGGGGTCCTTTTTGACATCGGAGTGGAGTTTCTTAACTATTCTCTTAAAATGCCTATGTGAATACACTAGTCATAACAATTACTTTGACACGCATAAACACACACACACACACACACACACACACACACACACACACACAAATGATTTCGGATTCTTATGTTAGTCCCTTATTGTTATAACTGTCTCTAGTCTCCGCGACACAGGCTCTGAGTCTAGTGCGGAGGCTGCTGAAACATGTTGTAACCTTTTGTATATTATAAATAAAGACTTTTACTTTGCTTTATGTCTGCGTGTGATATTACTGCTAATTTAAGAAGTAGAAATAATAAGTTTATTAATAATTTTTGACTCTAGTACCTACTTTGAATTAGAATCCGAAAATGTTGAATCGCGATTTTTTTGTGTAAAAATGCATGGAACTGTCAAGATTTGAACCAGATTTTGCGACTAAATCGTTTTTTTTTCTGCAAAAGGGCCTTAGTATGGTTGAGTTATTGTTCCGAAAATAAAATTCTTCTAGTATGTAAACAACGCTGTCATTAGCTCCACTCTACAAAGGTCGCGTTCCACCCAACACATTCAAAGAGAATTAATCTCATAATTATCACAGCGTGTCACAAATGACTTTCTTTTTGACGTCACATCTAATTAAGAATTCAATTAGAACGCTTGGAGAGTGTAATGTTGTCTGTGCTCTGTATCTTAGAGCGGAAAGGTCCTTATTAGCGCCACGACACAGGATGGGGGCGACATTTTGTCCTTTTTGTTGGGGGAATGAGATATCCCGCTGTTCTCTCGAATCGCGGCCGCTAAATGACCGTGGTATGAGAAATAATCAAATGTTGTCGGTAAATTGTTGCAGTGGTGATAGTGATTCTTTTTTGTTTTGCAACTGCTCGAATTTAACAGCATTTTTTTCTGGTTTTATGTTGTCGCATTGTTGTTAAAAAATCTTTGCGTTGCGGGCTGTCATTGGCTTAGGACTAGCTCTTTTTTTGAGTGTCAAAACCGGACTGACGTCACTTATACCGACGTTTCCTCTTGCTAGTCTGTTTGGAGTATTCTATGCAAGGATTAGAAGCACAAGTGATAATAATCTTCTCTTTCTTTTATGACGTTCATCAGAAACTTAAGTAATAAACAATGGAAACTACATTTTTAAAGTCGATAATACCCAGTTTGATTCGTTTGATTGACTTGCATGATAAAAATAAACAACATAAAAACATGGGGTGCGAGTCGGGTTACCTTCGCGTACGGTTAAGAGCTGCGGTTCGTTTTTGGATCCGTCCGAGGGAAGAGCAGTGCTTGGTCCGATGCACCCTGGGCATCGGTTAATGATTTCCTGGCAGATTCTGAGGGATATCATTATCTGTTGACTAAGAGCTCGACAGGGGGGAGGGGTCTTTTGACCGTGTTGTATCATACTACGTTGCCGACATTTTTGTCACAAGATTTTTGAATATTGTATTTATTACTTTGACATTGGCGAAATCATCGCATCGGTCGATGGGGCCATATTAAAATAAAGATGATGATGAACATAAAAAAATGTGCTAACCATATTGATAATGATAACACGGAATTAATAATAATAATAATAATAATAATAATAATAAAAATATTTATTGCCACAACACAAAAAAGACATGATACATATTTATCCAAAAAAATGCACACAATAATAATTTTGAAAAAAAAAAAGAACAACAATATATATACATAACACAATTACACAAAAACAATACACAACAGTTGGTGGCAACAGGCTCAGGATCAGCATGAGCTGCCAGATTAAGTATTTCTACATATATTTGTACCTAGTACTTTTAGTTGTGAAGCAAGACCACAATAAACGTGGAAACTACAAAATCCGATTTGTAGTGGCTTCTTGCATAAACCCTTTGTTGGTTAACTACATTTGTCTAGTCCGTAATTTTGAATTAAACTTTTAAACTGATTGAAAACGCTCGTCAGAGGTATAAAGTTTAACTACAGGACTAAGCAAGCTTCGTTAAGTCGTATCATCCGCAATAAATCGGCCAAGTGTTCATGATGTTTGTTCCATGACCGTTAAAGCTGGCTCATAAAGTTAAATCGTAAAACGGATTTAAACTTAGATTTCAGAGGATGCCATTAATTTACGGATTTATGCTCGTTTTTTAAAATAAAGTTAATAAAATTAGGAAAACCCTTACGAGGTAGACAGAACCTAGGGAACATACATATTTAGCGTGATTGTGGGCGTATAAGTAGAAAGGTCAAACATAATTACTAAGATTTTCACCCATTCCTTCGATGGTATTTTACCCTCTGCGCGGGAAGAGAAGCAACTGGTACATTTTAGGTTTTTTCTTTGCTCCCAGACCAGCGTGGAAGTATAGCCAATATTGGTGTTATTCGTAAATATGATAAAGATATCAGTAAGATACTTACAAGAAAATATTGCTCTTTTTTAGTAGAAAATCTTTTAAAACTAATGACTGCAAACTAAAACCATCGCATGGTATAAAATACATCCTAGTTGGTCAAATTTTAAAGGTGATGCTTTGCGAATACTACCTATGTATATTATGTAACTTTGTATGGTGATAAGGAATGTAACCATACAGGTTGATTTCAGTACCAGATATTCTGAAACATTATCCGATAAACAACAAGTATACTCAAAGAGTTATTCAGGCAGAGAGGACGTCAAGTTATCTCTACGACCTAAGAGCTAAAGCATGCTCTAGAACTACAAACACTAACCGTAAAGCTTTGAGGAAGATAGCGATATAATATCGTAAAACAGAAACGCTGTACAAAAGTGTACTACAATGTTTTAGCATTCTTGTTCAAAACTCTAACACTGCGAAGAAAGAGATACTAAAACAGTTTCTAATAATCAGTTGAAAAAAACAGATACAGTTTTATGCGTAAAAAAGCAGCATTGCAGTGTTACTTGGGCAATATAACTGTCAGGTGTCTTTACGAGTCCAATATTGCGTTTGGCCAGCTATATTGCCTTGAAAGCTACGCGTCAAGTCTAATTCGGGTTACACGTTCCCTCCGACTCTTATATACTCGTAATCAAATAATTATTTGGTCTAATGTAAGGTTTGATAATGACAAAACGTCTAAAGTGAATTTATTCTGATATCGTCTATATCAAGAATCTTAACCTAACCTACATAGCCTATGTAAAATATTTTCTGAAATATGGGACTAAAATAAATAACTAAGAAAAGCTTATTAGTCACCGAAATATATTTTATTTAATATTCTTTAGATATTTACATATTGAAGTCCTACTGCAGACTGATTACAATTAAACCCTAAACATCTTGCATACGTCATCTCATTCTTCAAATCGAATATTCATCGTCTCGCACACAATATCGTCCCGTCACCTTCACACTCTTACGTTCCATTCCACAGAAATATTTTCAGTTACAGCTGGAGACATTTTGGGTCAATCAATCCATTAGTCCAAAATATTATTCGTCCAAACAAACGGCACTCACTCGTAATACTTCGCTCTAAGTACAATGTTTCAATGTTAATACTAACATAAAGTTACATGACCATTGCCGCAACAAAATCCCGTATAGGTAACCCCAAATCGCACGCCTGATCATGCCAACTCTAATACAAACTAATTCCAAACTTTTTACAACTCTCATTTGACTCGGCAAGAACATAAACTTGGTGGTGATAAAGAGACTCGTTACTCCGTACAAGTCATTATTCTGTTATGAGAAGAATTTTCGCTGAAGAGACCCTGGGGTGGAGTGCGAGTAATCGTGTGAGATAGTGATGGTCGGCTTATATGCGTGCGAGGGACACACTGCCGCAGGAAATTAGCATCTAAATCAAAACGTCCCTGTTTTGTTTAAAATGTACCAAACACCCGAAGATAATGCACTGAAAAGGCGGGCGTGCACAAAGTTTTTGTCTTTCTAAATTGCCATAGTACACAAACTACACAAGCGTTTGCCTTTCTCGATAGCTGTGCAAAATTCCGACTTACCTAATTTTGTTTAGATTAAGTAATTAAACGTGCCACCTTAACACGTCTCATAATGTATGATGAATTGTAATAACTATTATTAATTTTAAAATTTAGTGTTTTAATTTGGGAATTTTTAAGGATTTTTTAAAATTTAATTACAATTGTAACCATCGGGACTCTTGATTCTCATGCAATGTTATCATCGATACTATCTCGTCTGCCTAAGATATCATTATTATTTCAACACTTTGAAGTTCTTTACGTTGTTCTCTAGTTTTTAGTCTCTAAGTAACTAAGTTAGTTATATCATACTTTCGACTTCTTTCTAATCCTCTTTCATGATCTTGATCTATTAAAATTAAAGCTACCTTCGCTAACCTTTGTCAAACAATGGCCAATGTAAAGTTTGCATGGAATATTTCAAACTTAAGAGCACTGCTAACCAAACTCTGTTTTCGTACGTCACCGCTCCCCTGATGGCTCCAGTTAAGATTGCCTCAGTCATACAGCGGAAGGCAATGTCGTCTAAACAAATTAACCAGAGTTATCTTGCAAGCGAGATCTGACAAATAGTTCTCACGTTGAATGTCTCGCGAGATGTGCCTACTGAAAACCATTCATCACATAACGTAATGTGGAATATGTTTTGCAAGTTATTTATCATTCGTACGCATTTTTCCGAAAATATTACTGCTTTTATTGTACAGAGGAAACTTATTTTCGTTCACAGAGTTCCATTAAAACAAAAAAATGCTGAATACAGTCGAAGTGGAATTATTTGAACTGAATATTGTTGTATTAAAACACTCATTTTTCATATCTATATTATGATTTTAACTATCATTGCACCACTGAAAGTAGATCGCAAACAAACAAAATTACAAATTGAAATAACTTATACAAATCTTGTGAGAACAGAAACTATAATTATAAAAACAAACAATAGCACCAATAAAATCTATTGAACAAACGTACATCCAGAATACGTGGCATAAAATAAAGTCCTACGCAGTAAGGTCGGGAACAATACAAAATTAAAACGAGGGAAAGTAATTTCCTCTTACCGTAATGAAACGAACACAATCCTCAATCTGATGAAACATTCAATACGAGTATGGTTTGTGACAAAGAGTTTTGTAATACAATATTTTCTGTATTGAGCAACGTTTTTCAGTACGATGTATGTGTGCTTGTTTTTAATGCCTTGTTTATGTTGAAGCATATTTATGTGGGCCAATCGTCTTTCTGATTTACTCACGATTTAGTCTGGATTTTGTATTTCTGCGTTGGATTTCCAAGAATATTTAGCCGAAAATATGTTTGGTTCGGAAGTCTGAGAGGGCACGTCAAGCATTGGTATTTTATTATCGCTATTAACGTGTTCCTAAAAAGATTTCCTGGAAAACGAGATGAAAATAGCATCGCTCATAATATATTTGATCGCGTTGAAAGGCTTTTCATTGTTTCTACTAAAAATGGACGTTTCTTCGATTCATAACCTATCTTTCAAAAAGTAAGTTTGCTAAATATTCATTGCTTTCTTTTCTGGCTCTAGTCGGTTCATTAAATTGAAGAATTAAAAGGAAAACTTAAACGCTCTGGGTGTAATTTGAATGCAAACTCTAAAATTTGCATGCAATGACAGTTTTACGAAATAAATTAGCAAAAATTATATTAGGTATCATAGTTTCATTCGATGAAAAAATCAAGTTAAATATAACTTAATGTTCAAGTTAAGTTTGAACCATAGGCAATCACTGATTATTTTGTACCCCTTGGTCTCTCCACTGGCTTTACGTAAACATACGCCCAATTCGCCTTCGCCACCATAACACAGGATCAAGTTTCACATTATGATACTACAATAACACCTCTACAAATAAAAATACATCTAATGTTATTATTACGCACAAATCTTAAGAATTAACTATAGGCGATGCGGCCAGCAACCCATCACTATTTTGATTCCCTTTTCCACTTATACTTCCACGATTATGCTAAACATGTCCTTTGTGGTTTGGTACCTTAGGCTCTGTCTATACCTCGTAACGTATAGACGTGATTTGGGTATCTATGTATGTAAAAGTGTTGCCATTACAAATTTACAAAACGCATCGGAAAACCAGCAATCCAATCGCAAACGGTAAAATACAGCACTAATTCGCCCGGGTAACATTTTTAAAACAATCCAAAACACAGATATCGCGTGCGCCACAAAGAAGAGCAATAAAAGTAGTGAAATCCTGTGAACACAAAGCGCCGGCTCTTGTCCGACAATAATTTGTCGGAACGGGCGGTACGACGCATAGGAGACCTATTCGCCGGTGCGGCCGCCGATTGCGTTTAGGTAAATGTGAAGTTTTCTCGCGTTTTAGGGTTTATTGCCCTTGTGATAATGGAACGTGTTGGTGTCTAGGGAAGTTATGAACGTTGTACTCGTCGGAAGGGAAAATGAAGAAAGGAATGAGACCAAGCACCGGTTTTGTGAAATTTAATTTATACGCGGACAAGCGAAATATCAAAATACGCGATTATAAGATGACTTAAAAGAGAAAAAGAAATAACTTCCTAAAAATAAATGTTTAAGTTTGTATCCATCCCTATTCCCGTTATAGCTCTATAACGATGGATATTACATCAAAAGCGTGTAACATTAACAAAGTATTTAAACATTATCTGAAATTTTATTTGGACCACATAAAATTAGGTATAGGAAATGGCCATTCGATCAAAAATATAATATAAATAAGAACTTATGAAGTAAAGTTAAACATCACTTAACTTGTTCCTAACATAAAATTTTCAAAAGTACCTACACTTTTATATTGGCAACTAATATTCAGAATATTACCGGCCGTTGTTGTTAGCTACCCATAGCGTGCCAGTTTTTATTTTTAGTTGTAACTGCAAAGCGATCTGGTAAAGATATTACTGTTTTAAAATATGATAATATTCTGTTTGAGCTGCAGCTTCTACTGAACTTAAATAATGGAATCAGTTCATTGTTGCGATAAACAGGTTTTGACTGGCTTTATATTCCGTAGTTTCGCCTGAAATCTGCCTCCTTATTTATGTTATGAATATTGTGAACTTATGTTTATTAATAAACTTTGTTTTGGTTTATAAAAATAATAAAAACTGATTCAATATTTCGCGATTTTAATTCTGATACTATCCCTTCAATAGTAAAACAATCGACAGTCAATTTTTTTTATAAGTAAGTACAACAGGATCTTTATTAACTGCAACCATTTCGGTAGGTACATAGCATTATTAAATATAACTTAAGAACTTCTTTGCTTTAATTGATGCGTGTATTGTGTGTTAAGAATTTAGGGGCTGCAATTGGAAACACGTCACCATAATACAAGTTTCTAGCGCAAAAACTGAAAAAGAAAAATGTGTAATAGGAAATGCTAAATATCACATGCTATTATTTCAAAACCCGACCTTATTAAGCTGACTACCGCGCAGACAATGAGGCTCTATTAGAGCTAGACTAGATCATAAATTGGACCAAATAATAGACTGCAAAATTATGGTGTAGCCTAACCGAGGTTCAGAAAGGGTGCGACAGTGCCAGGCACCGATTTGTCACCTAGCCATTGTGGAAGCAGCCCGATTTTCTAGACTACGCGTGACCGCATTTTCGCAACGTGTTTAGAATTAATGCCACCATAAACTTTGAGATAAAAGTGTAAATAACACTAGTTTTTTTCCGACTGTACTTTTGGAGGACTGTACTTCCATATCCATTCATGTTACATAATTTACACCAAATTTCAAGTCGAGCCTACAGCCAGCCAGCACTATAAGTAGCTTAAGTTTGGCTTGCAATTGCCTTACCATGACGTCTTAATGCGATTCAATTACGAACCAAAGTTATTAGCTCGACCGCTGTTAGATACATACTAGAAGGTGTGAAAAATGACAGCTAAATAATCAGAATTGAATCGCGTTTAAACGTCATGGTAATGCCCCAGAATTTGTCAAGAAAATACATAATTTGCGCGTAAAATAAAAACTTGTCGTAAAGTATGCTACAATATTAATTGCAGAACTCTCTGTAGCCAGAAAACTTCAAAAACTCCGTCCATTTTCTTAATTATTAATATCAAAATATGAAAATAGGTAATAATATGCAATAGTTTAACTATCTTTTGTCCAAGGGTTTGGATAAAACAGTCCAAGAACAATTTTCGGGGTTAATTTAATCACCAATTTCAGAAGAAATTAATACTAACTATTGAAGGTACAAGACCTATGTACCTATTTAAAATAGACACAAAAATTCACTTGAGGTTTGAGGTTTTGAGGTTAGGTTTGAGATACCTACCAATACCAAGAAGCATATTAAGACACCTGTTGAACTGTCTACAGTTCAAAAGCCAATAATTTGAATTTCGTTGCTGCCTGCAATTAATCTTCCCTATAATTAAACCGCTAAAGCTAAGTATCCACTCACGTATTCATGGAATGCCCATTGAAAATCTACACATCAACCCTCCTTGGGAATGTTCGAGTTCCGCGAACATTAATGGCAACCCTTGTAAGTTGTAACATCGGATACAAAGGGGCTATCACCATAGAAGTTCGTATCGTACCGTCTCTCTCGCTCTCATATTGATGGCTGTTAGTGTGAGCGGAATAGCACGAAACGAACATCGAATTTGGGAGTATAAGACCAGTTTGTTAGTTCCGTGCGATTAGTCGCAGCGATGTCACCGCAACGCGCCGCGTGATCTATAACCGGAGATACGGGCTTTGAGGTGGATCATGAGCTACTAAAATTATGGATATGCATTAAAGATGTGAAAATGAGATGTTTATTGAAAAATGGTTTTTGAGCTATGAGGAGGTCAAAGGTGTCTCCAAATGGTTCGTGTAATTAGACCTATCGTGTGTCTAGACCATTCGATAAGAAGCCATTGGGATATAGCCGTTTACTAAGACTGGATTAACTATACTTGAAGAAATAAAGTTCGTTTTTAAGAAAGAAAGAAAGAAGACATTTATTCCTTTTTGCAAGACACACAAATACAAGAGAATATACACAATTTTATAGAAAAAATACAAGAAAAAAAAACAGATATGAAAAATAGATTATCAGCGTTGTGTGTGTCTTCGCAAAACTAAAACGGTCGCTGGCTCAGCATTACGCTGAAGTGTTAGACACCTGCAGCACTGATTTTCACACAGAACCGTCCGTTATCAGTCTTATTAACAGAATAAAATCGTCATTATATGTATAGTAAAAGAGTTGAGACTATTTATGTTTAAAAATATGAGAACTACCTACTCTAAATAACAAAATATTAAATACTTGAATGACGCCCAATTTTTTTATCAAACTGAAAAACTTGTACCGCTTACATACAAGCAAACCTTCGCTTAAATAGTTTTACTGTTTAGTGCTTCTAATTTATAAATGTCTCCGGGTCTAACCATATAAAGATTGCCGGGAGAAATTAAATAATAGAAGCACTGTACAACCAGTACCTACGTAAGTTGTGTATTTATAGTTTTCTGAATGTACATTAGCGTTGTTCCGTCATACATTTTGAACGAGACTGAAAAATTGCACCTGCCTGCAAACATCTCTAGGGTTTAACGAATGCTGTTGTGAGATTGCACGCGCATTAGTAAAAGGATAGAATAATACTTATTCTGTAAAGCCATATAAAATTTGTTAATGATACATTTTCATTATTTTTCAGATTTTGGGATGTCGTAGTCTTTTTTACATACATACATATATAAATCACATCTCTATCCCTTACGTGGTAAACAGAGCCTAAGCTAAGAAGACCTAAAGGCCACATTTAGTATGATTGTGGGCGTACAGGTGGAAAGAAGTATCAAAATAATGATGGGTTGCTAGTCGCATCGCGCCTTCGTCTTTTTAATGTATCTACACATACATACATACACATACACAAATCACGTCTTTACCCCTTACGGGGTAGACAGAGCCTAAGGTAATAAGACCTACAGGCCACGTTTAGCAAGACACTGAGGGCGTAGAAGTGGAAAGTGGAATCAAAATAGTGATGGGTTGCTAGCCACATCGCCTATAACATGATTCCTATGATTTTCGCCCATTCCCTCGATGGGTTTTTACCCAAAATGTATCTAAATATAAGAAAAAGCTGACAGTGTAACAGATTAACTGATATGCCTACGCACTGCAATGCGTAGCTACTGTGACTTGGATCTAGACAATATGCTCAAAACGCCCTTTTGCCATTCACGCGAGTAAGTAGGGATTTTCGAAATTTGAACGTCACGGGGAGCACTACAACGTTTTTAAACAACGCAACTCTGTCTCTCTCGACGCAAGCAAAGCAGTCGGCACACTGTACTACCTACATACAGTCGATACTTTGATACCAGAGCATAATACTTCATACGTATTTACATTGGCTTGCGGCTATTTGCGGCCAGTCTCATTCAAAATACACACGGGTTACACCAGCAAAACCAATATTTTGGCAGCTCCATTATTGCATTACGAATTTATACATTCGTGTAGCGTGTTACAGTAATATTTATGAGCCTCACCGCACCACAATTGCGGTAGTGCGACGGAGACAAACGACGGCCAACAAAAGATAGTTTCTAAGTTCCCTCGACTCCTACCCCTTGCCCGGACTGAGTTCGCCTTCTAATTTAAATATCTGAAAGTGATTAATACTCAATTAGCGAGCTTCTGAGAAAATTGCTGATGTAGTTTGGAAACGGTTTAGTTGATGGATTGGCCTTGCATGAAAAAGTTGAAGGAGTGTCTGTGGGCGTGGTTAATTTCGCAACGTACGTTTTTGGGGATCATCCTAGAAATGTTGTACGAAATTTTGTGCAGTTCATGTTACTAGTAACACTAAGATCAATTGGGTTAATCCCGTGAGACTTTATCTTTTTTATGTTAGACATGTTCTTTTTAAAGCCCCACACCGAAAGGGTGTTGAAGTTCCCTATTACAAAGATTCCACTTTATATTATCACCCATCTATCATCGCAGGGTGTCATATTTCGACCCGTAATTATAATGTAAGTCCCTAAACAAGAAAAATTGACGATCGAATAATCAAATTGCAAAGCCCTTCGCGTGTGAATCTAACTCCCACTTGACTGGTTATTAAAATATTTATAAGTTTTCTTAGGAATCATGTTTATAAGCGATGTGGCTAACAACACACCACTATTTTGATTCCCCTTGCCACCTATACGCTCACAATCATGTTAAACGTGGCCTTAGGGTCTTGTTGCCTTGGGCTCTGTCTACCCCATAAGGTATAAAGACGTGATTTATGTGTGTATGTATGTAAGTTTTCTAAAAACACTGTACAATAAAATCTAAGAGCTTAAAAAACCGTATCGATACAAAGTAATTTTCCACAAGTCAGCTGCTTACTTACCCGTTGGCGTGGAAACGGAAACTCACTAATCTAAAATATATGTGTCCCTACTTGCTCTCTAACATGTTAAAGACATTACGCGGAATTTCTTGGAAAATTCATTCGGCGTGAAGCGACGATAATTAAATTTGACAAACACTTTGATGAGCATAGGTATTTTGAGTTTATCTGACATTACACTTCAAAGTGAATTCTTAGCGATGTACACCATCACAGGTACTAACCGGTATAACAGACATTCTCGATGTAATTGGTTCCAGGTCCCTTAAATAAAGTAACCAGAGAAGGCGCTTTGATGTTCACGTTTCGTGGTTTTCATGGAACGAATTTCACCAGGACATTGCTATTGGGAAACTCAGAAATTGGAGAATTCTATACCTGTCGCCGTTGTATAAGATATGACGGCAATTTCGGTTACTCAGTAGATTAATTTGTTTATCTCCGTTATACTGGCTTACATTATGAAGTTGGGTGAATAGAGAATGAGCATTGTACAGAAATATTTTTCAGCAATCGGATATACTTTTGGAAAGAATATTATATTCGTTGTTATAGTTATAGGGCATTATGCTAGTCACAGGTGTTTGCGGTGACATCCAATATTAGAATTCACAGAAGATTGATTATTTGAGACAAAATAAAAGTATGTATAACAAATAATATGTTGGCTGTCTTGGCAATGATTAGAAATAACACTTTAATATTGTAGCTTGGAACTTTCTGGATTGATAGTTTGATAGTATCTGAAGAAGATTTAACTAAAGTACGTTCGTATCGTGCCAAAATGATTACCAAAAGAAAATATGCCAGGCACAATGGCACAATTTCAAAATAAACGTAAACATAACACAAAACAACTTAAACACTGACAATATTACATATTTAAGAGTATATGTTTATGTCACCAAAAACAAAGGAATTTACTTACTGGAAAAACGAAGAAGAAACTGAAAAAAATATGACACATAATGACACCAGTTTTCATTTGTGCTTCTCCCAAATGTAACAAGTTTGAGCGCTTGTAGACATCATAATATCTAAACCCTCTTGATAAGTAATACATATTATTTCAACTAGATGAAAAGCAATTTCATTAAATAAATGAACGCTACAGGATTTCACATGGCTCCCATCAAAGTGTACTTAACCTTTCCAATCGATCACGTCGACCTTCCCAACGCACATGGTGCAAAATAAACGACACTTTAACTCGTGTTCAAGTTCCAACATATTGCCAAGATATTGTATGGCGAGTTACAAACAATGCTTAGTACAGAGGTGCGCTAAACTTTGGAGCTGCAAAGGAAATTGTTCATAGATTTTCAATAAGCCGCAGTATCTTGGCTTTGCACCTTGTCTCAAACTCACAGCCACGTGAAGCGGCCGCGAAATTGGGAGAACCTCGTGTTTCTAATACGAAAAAAAGTCATGAAAAACATATTAATTTCACTAACTCATCATTTGAAAAACTTTTTTATCTGATTATAGTTATCAACTCTTTCAAAAAAATAATAATGTGACCTGACCTAACCTAGCGTACACAAACGGAATAGCTTTTGGGTTATTTTTTTAAATTTTAAAGTTAGCAGATAAAGGTTTCTCAAATATGGAGTATGTAAAATTATGCCTTTTTCTTTACAGTGATTAGTCGCCAGACTTTTATTAGCTGTGTTAAGTAGATGCAGGGCTTTTAAAATGAAAACCAATGCCTTGCTGCCAACTCAGAGTATATGGTTGTGGTTCCTCTTTAACCTCCTAACCACATTAGCATTGTCAAGTAATCTAGAAACTATTGAATTGGGGTGATTTGTGAGTTGTTTGATATACTGTTTCTTAAAGCGTTCTATTTCTGAACTGTTGCAATGTTCAAATACTCGTGTATTTCGTCAGTCTTCGCAAACCATGGAGCTTTTACGATGTTTTTCAATATGTTGTTTTGCACCTCTGTTGCACCTTTGTTACTCTTGCTGACAACTCCCAAAATTATGCATTTGTGAAGTTTTTTGTCTGATGAGCTCCGTTTGAAAGTAATTAGTGTATTATCATTTAGAAAGCTACTTAGGTAATTGATTGCATGTCAGTTTTAACAAGCATAACATATTCAAGAGAAGCGACACGACCAATTTTCTCAATTGCTCTTTAATTATTCAAACCATTATAGGCATAGTCTTTGAAATAAATATTTAGTGCTATTGCTCATTGAAGCAAGTTCATGTATTCATTATCTAAACACAATTAGTTTTCAGTGCCTCTAGGGATAAAGAAGGAAGTCGTCCATGGAGATATTTTGATGAAGAACCAAGATTTTTCACGATAAAAAAATGGTAAGCGTAAGCCAAATTAGAGACAAGGGTTCTGCGAATTTGTAATTGATTGGGCCTCTTGGGATTCGATTCTTAATGGACTTTCTTGATTTTTCTCGGAATGTGTACCCATTGGAAATATTATTGAATAAATTTATAAGAGGGTTGTTGATCACCTTCAACAAGTGGTGAACCTTTAGACCAAGGACATTTGCTTGCACACCGTGATAAAATTTACTTCCCGGTTGTTATTTTCTTATGAATATTTTTAGGAATCTTTATTACCAAAGTAAACTTACTTTAAATTATTTTGTTATTTAGTAGCCATAGTATTTTTAGCATGGTTAAAGCAGGTTTAAAAATAAGAATTTTGAGACTGACTTATTAAATAGTATGCAAGCGTCATTCGTCTTAGACAACGTCATCGCTTACTATCCGGCGTGATTGTGGTCACTAAGTGTTATTATGCATAAAAAACGTAAGAATATAAGAGCAGACAGTGATGTTACCCCTGAAACAACGACAACAGTTAAGCTAAATGACATAAAAGTTGAAAATTGCTCATTTCCTTAAAGATGTCATGGCCATGCAGACAAACTTGTTACGCTTACATATCCTCGTCGAAAATGCTTGTATAAAATGTTATCAAGGCAACGAGATGATGATAAAGATTAATATTTTGTATACATAATAAAATGTAGAATGCAAAAGGAAATTACTGATTAATTTTTACGTCGTGACCAAAGAGAGGAAGGTCAAGAAGAACATTTATAGACCAGGTGAAAGATAGAAGAGAAGTGTCGAATCAGGATGTCAAAGAAAAGGCCCTGGAAAGGATCACATGGAAATTGCTCCACCGACAAGAGACTAGTTCTTAAGTTTAAGAAAAAGAAGACTAATAATTATGATATTATATCAGAACAAATAAAATCACTTAATATTGTTATTTTTACAAAGGTATTGCGCTCATAGAGTTTAAATTAATAAAGTTACCGTAAAAAATTCGTGATACAAGTGTCGGCAATTTGCGTGCATTGTTAAATGCCAAATTTCCGTTTTAATTTTTAATTTAAAACACAGTTCATCTATTTTAGGTTCAACGAAGCGTACAAATAAATATTTAGGTCCACGTTATATCAATATGTATTTGCTTTCAGCGAAAAAATAGCCAATTTACGCGCTGTACAATTTCAGAACAAGTCACTCACGCATGCAGGTCAACAGATCATTGCATTGTTTAATTTCCGTGGCCACTCGAAACCCCACTAAGCCTATTATTTATATTATTCCCAAACTTGCGGGAAAAAACGAGGTATGATACGATACCAACGACATTTTCCCGTCTTTTGTTAATGAGAAGCTTGTGTAAATCCTTCAGCTGCCATTGTACTGTTTTGCCTTTTGTATTGATTAAAACTAATTTGTCACATTGAGTGCTAGAGAAGTATACTAATGAAAGTGAAAGGAAATCGGTGTAAAATGTTAATAAACATAGTATTACAGTAGTACCATCAGTTTCAAATACTTATTTTTCAGACAGCATAACGGATGAGTTTCAATAACTTTTTTTGTGGCAACAACAATGATGGCCCTCCATTGGGGGTCGATCGACCCCATGCCGCGGTGAACGTGTAAGTACCCTTGTACCGTGTAAGCACCGTGTAGTGATAAATTAAACTATTGGAGTTTTTCAGTACTGCAGTTTCGACTAATTCGTATCTATTGAAGTAACATATTCTTTGTCATTATAGAAATTGTATTCTAACCATAACATGTATCTGTCTGTACGCATTCTAGTATGATCTTAATATTTGTTTCATTTTTACTTTAGTATAAAAATGTTTCGGCTTTATCACCTTTCTTCATTTAATTTACTTTATTAATGCTCCTTTGAATACCAAACAATACTCCCGCTGCACACATTAATTTATCCAAGGGATATAAAGCAACTAAAAACGTGAAACGAATACATTTTAAAAACGCTGTATCAGGGATTCCACAATACATGTTTATTGCCTTCGGAATGGCTGTCTTTAGCCGTTCACAACGTCGGCTTTACTGCTTGCGATGTGACAGAAATGTAAATTGATCCTTGAAGCACTTATATTTACGTTTAAAGAACATGTTGAGTTTCATTCAGCTGTGTATAAAAGGACTTTTTATGATCACTTTGTTCCGTAAGTATGTTTATATCGAGGGATGCAATTGATCTTCTTTATGGGAAAATTTATGTTCCTTAATGCTTATTACACTTATGTAAAACTGGCATCCTTTTTGTGAAGTATGAAGGGAACGCACGCATCGATGGATTGGAACGAATGTTATACTGCAATGGAGGTCAAACTCTGAAGTTTGGTTAGGTTAGGTTTTGGGTTCCTACCATCTTACTCTAGCAGCAAACTTGCACTACTGTGTTCCGGTGTCGAAAGTAAGATAGCCGATGAAATTACTGGCATGAGGTAGGTATTCTACCTTAGGCTGCTAGGCTGGCAACGCATCTACAATCCTCTAGTGTGGCCGCTGAACGGGGATAGTAGCGCTCAGTTAACATCAGGTGACCCACCTGCTTGTTTTCCTTCGTTGTCGTATAAAAATGAATTGGTTTTGGTAATTTTTATTATAATTGGAATTATTCAGAGTGCCAGTGTGAAGAACAAGAGCACTGTCTCACCGGGACACCCATGCCGACGCCGCCAGTTACCGTAGACAATTTTTATAGGAATGTATCGGCGGTCCCTCACCTAACCCCGCTTTGGCGACGATTGATTTGTACAGAATACGTAGCTAGCTTGGCTCTAATTTATTTGAAACATGTCTAAACATGTCTGACCTGGTTAAAGTCGCTGGACCTGTTTAAAGTTGTGGGTTTACGGTGGATGCAAGCCGCTTTCAACCGAGGCAACTGGAGGTCTATGGGGGAGGCCTAAGTCCATCAGTGGACATCCTACAGTTGAAATAACGTATGAACATGTCAGTACTCACTCAAGATGTCCCTTGTAGATGTCGAAGTCTGTGAACACGAGCTCGACGATCTCGTGCGGCGCGGCGAGGAAGGTGTAGAGCAGGCAGTCGAGACGCGGCGGGTAGGCGCGCGGGTAGTCCGGGCTGCTGAATGTGCCTCGCTCCTTGCCGTGCGTCGACGTGAATCGTATACACGTACATCCTGGCAAGAGTGAAAGGATAACATTAAAAATACTGGCTTACCTCGCGATTAAAGTTCTTATCTTATCTTAGTCGTTGCTTTCTAGGTCCATTTCAATGAACAAAAATAATTTACTCCACTACTTAACCGTTTTACTCCGTTACGAGTAAGTACTCGTAAGTAGCGGAGTAGCAAGGTAAATGTTGTTTTGTTCAGTAAAGGTACCGTAAATTCAATCGTGGTTTTCGTTTACGTAGCATGATAGAAGAACACTCGTGTAAATGAGTTATATCTCCAAAACTACAGCTCTAATCAAAGTAATGACTAGCTCACAAGATTAATGAGAGCTGTGATTTTCTTCTAAGCTTCTAATTTTTCACCACTTTCGAGTGGTATTTTCACACATATGCTTTCTGCCCCTATTTTTAGGGGCCCAGGTCGTTTAAAAATGGCTGAATATCACAACCTCATCTTAGCCTAGTAGTTTAACCTACGGCCACTTGAGCAAATGATCTCGGGTTTGAAGTTTCGAACCCGGGCTCGCATTTCTAAGTTTTTGTAATTTATTAGTGAAATTGCATTCGATCGCGTAAAACCGATACGTTCCTCTGAAGCAATCTCTACGGAATAAATATAGCCAGTCACTATTGCCTTTGATGCGCTCCTGTCGCCCGAAAGTCTACACGTGATCGTGATGCTTGCAACTGCGTAGAAATACCGGGAGCTTAAAGATAATCGTGGTGTAGATATATCCCGTAGGAAACTAGTGAATAGGTAAGGTTAAAATCAGGTAGCTATATATCGAAAATAAAGGTATCCCTACTAATATTATAAATGCGAAAGTAACTTTGTCTGAAACTTGGGACAGAAAAAGTTTTAGTCCCGGAGAAGGATGTAGGATAGTTTTCATTTTATCGTAAAGCAAATCCTGCGCTGACGGAGTCGCGGGAAACTGCTAGTACTGCATAAACTTGGTATTTGGACGAAACATTTTAATGTTGTTACTTTCCCTCGATCGATAATGTTATCGTGTTTCAAGCACATGAAATAACATCATCCATAAATAGCAGCCGTTAAATATTTTCGTAAGTTAATATTATTATTAAGCGTGTACGGTGATAAAGGGAATAAGCACGAATAACACGGGTTTACCTACACGAGTGAACTGGCTAAACTCCAGCGTGGTTCGTGGCCGGTGGTTCCGTATATCATTTTATAAAATTAATGTTCAACGAGGTTTTTAAATGGTATAAAAAGCGATGCACAGAAAAAACAACACAGTCGACATAAAGACCTATGTGGCTAAAAGTCACTTAGTATCGATGACGGTAAGAGAATGCAATGAAGTTGTATGTGATTGACAATAAGCTGAAGAAACCAAGTGATCTAGCAAAATATACAGTGTATTTTAGACTTTTTTCGGAATATTAGTGTTAGTTTGGCTAAACAGCCCTGTAAATGTCTTTTAGGATTTTTGAATCATGGATGGACTAAATGTTGAGTCAAAAATTTTAATGATAAATCTTTGTAGGGATGTTCAAATCTGAGAGACTTTGTAAACTACTGGCAAGCGAATAAGTATGTTGATAAGGATATGCCTTCGGAGCGCATGTCACTTGGCCAGCCACTCGGTTTTTTTAAAAGAAGGCATTATGTCCCCCTTGGGAAAGCCATGGGTTCATACAAACATACTTAAATATGTATATAATCACATCCTCAAACCTTATGGGGTAGACCGAGCCTTGGGTAATAAAATGTAAAAGCCACATTTAGCATGATTACGGAAAAGGGAATCAAAATAGTGATGGGTTGCTAACCACGTCTCCTCTAATATGATTCCTAAGATTTTCACCCACGCCCTCGATGGGTTTGTACGATTTGCACTGGAAGAGAAACAGTTACAGTACAGCTAGTACATTCTGTTTTTTCTCTCTGGTTGACCGACATGGAAAATAAATCATCATGGGAAATAAATCATGGAAATGATATCAGGCAATCGCAGACTGTTGCTACCCTGCGCAATCGCTTGAAGGCGTATTGGCTCGATGGATCCTCTTAAGTGAATGTGAAGTGTTTTGTAACTTGTGTGTGTATGTATATATTTATATATTATGTAGTATATTTTATTTGTTGTTTATTAGTTTATCGTATTTATCTATTATGTGTAGTTTATTATTATATCTTACATTATTTAAAATTTAGACATTTAGGATTATTTTAGGTTTCGATCGGTTCTTTTACTTTTTCTGTGTGTCTACTCTTGCTTAATACTCATGTCCTGTCAATCGTTCAAAGGTTAACTGGAAGAGATCCCTTCTAGGGATAAGTTCGCCTTTGTACATGTGTGTTGTCCTGTATTCACCTTTTTCTTGTGTTTTATGTACAATAAAGAGTTATACATACATACATACATGGTCTTTGAGCATTTTGCTTTAGGTGTTAAAAATGACTGAAAATTTTCCTCGCTTGACCACGTAATACAAAATACGCATAAATTTTAACAGTTGCATTGGCAACCGTCGATCAGATTGCTGATTGGATAGTTTTGCTACATCGATGAAATGCTTTAAAATAAATTGTATGCTACAATTAACCACACTCGTTTTCTTTTTTAGTAAAACCAGTCCGCTAGCACTATGAACATGGACATGGTACCTATATACTCACAATAACCTGTATCTGATGGTTGAGTATATGAAATCACAAATAGAATATAAATTGTTCCCGCCTGCAGTCATTTTATTAAAATCTAACTAAATTCTCATCATCATCATCGTCCTGTAGCAGTCCACTGCTGGACATACATTTACCCCAAAACTATACTTAGTTCTATTGCTGGAGCTATGGGGCTTGTTTTTCTTTTTCAGTCAAATGTTTTTTCTAGTGTTCTATTTTGGAACAGTTTTATTGTATTATATTCCATGTTTTATTGAAAATGACATAATCGCTTTCATAATTGCACACAGTCGTAAATAGTTTTTATCAACGATACCATAGTGACTATAGCGTCAGTACGTACAATAGGTACAACCCTACAACTCCTTCCAATGTTATTTCCTGCAACAGACTCACTAATGTCCATTCCTGAAGGAACATTATTTATTCCACGCCGATCTCCAAAAGGCAGGCATTACGTGCATGCCGAAAGCGACTTTGTGCCGTTAAATATTTTAGACTAAATCTCGTATATGAACTTTGTTTTACCCCATGTAATCTCGCACGGTGTGAAAATGAGAAATCCAAGATGTTTTTGCAAAATTGAAAATAAACGTGCGCGCCGTTACGACCGGTGTCTCGGCGGAATGGAACTTAAATAACCTTTGTATTAGCAAATATTTGCAATACAAAAGAACATACTGGTAAATAAGGCGGGGTAGAGTGCGTGGGTGATATTTACAATGTCACGTCGGGGGTAAGGAACCGGTAACCATTTTTTCGATTGTTATTAGAGATAGTTTGTACTGCGGAGAAGGGTTATGATCTTAGTGGTTTGTATCTAGACATATGATATGGTGGGAAATATATAATTGAAAAACAAGTAGTTACATATTTCAATAATGTCTTGTTCATAATTTTGGCAAAAACCATAAGTAAAGTGTCAATATTGTCGAATAAATATGATATGGCAATTAATGTCAACACGACATTTGCAAGGGAAAGGTTAAAACACATTTAGACGTACTATTTAGATAATCTGTCACGTTCAAAAAGTCTTGTTAAAAATCCACCACGCCACCATAGTGATTGCATTATGATTGAACGTGTTATGAAGTATTCTTTTGGTAAAAGGCGTCCGTTCAGATTGCTACCGCAATCTCACTAATTCTAGCACGGATTAAGACAGCCTGTGAAACACATGCCCACGAGATATTCTATCTCAGCTCTCGAAACTGAAAACGAGTCTACAATCTACAACTCCTTTTGTAGGTCTTAATGGGTTGATGCTCATATTACTATCAGGCGATCCACCAACGTCAACCCTATTTCGTGAAATAAAATGGTGTGTAAGTCTTTTTCCTTGTATCGAGCAAGAGACTCACTAAAAGCTAATTTAAGACCATCCTCCATTAACAAGAAGCACCGTATAACCCAATTAATCAACAAGCGAAATCTAATAAGCCACCACATTTCGCCTTTCCTGTCTTTGGCAATTTGTTAAAACTGCCAGAGGAAATCGGGGGAAATTCAATTATTATCCCACCCGTGTCCTAGTAAGCCGGAGGCTTTTAAATTATTTATCGGTATTTATCTTTCTTCGGTTCGATGTTTCTAATAAATGGGCGGTATTGGGTGTCACGGGTGAATGATGGCCGCTCTGCATGGATAAATGCATTCGAATCGGTTTGCGACGTTGTTGACGTATTGGTGATTAGTTTGAATGCATTCAAGGCTCTCGCTGTATTCATAAAATGGTTTCTCCTAGACGCTAGTTAATATTCAACGGTAACTAAAGCAAGGAGTCGGGAATAGTAATCGGAGAACGGTTACCGAGTAGAAAGCTAGAATGAGGCTACAAAGGCGCAGTAAATTAGTGAAGAGGACGAGATCTTACTCAGCACTGGCTAAATGAGCTAGGCTGATATTTAGCGCTTTTATGGCGTTTTTTGCTCATTAACCTACTTAGCAAATATTGGAGTAGACGGCCATTATTATAGTGGGATCCATGCATACTGCGATTCTTCCGTCATAATAAACGTGGAATATTCTAAGCGGTCAAAACTATTGAATATTCAGTCTACTGATATTTATGCAAACATAACGACAACTTGCAAAGTTGTGCTGAAAACCATTGTTATTAAAGATCCTAAAGTTGTTAAAAAAACGCGTTTAAATAATTCCATCCGCTTTGGTTCGTTTATTCTTGGTTTTGCGTCGGGTTTTAATAATGCTCATGATGGATCAGAAATTGTGATAACATAAATATTGAAAAGTAATATAATGGAGAACGATTAAGTTTATAATATAGGTACAAAAGTGACTTGCTCTCATTGCAAAATCAACTAACTTAGAATGTGATATTAAATTTATAATTAAATTAAAATTAACTTCATCATACATGGCATGTTAGTGGGTTGGTTTCAGTTTCGGTTTCAGTACGTCAAATTATGATGAACTTCTGCGATTTTTACTTATAAATTGCTAACACTCGTGGCACAATCAAGCAAAATATCGGCAAAGTTATCTCGAAGTTTTGGCCGCATTGCAGCTGCTTGGTCATAAGTAGACACACTTGCACTAGAGTATTCTTGCTCAGACCAAACAAAAAGTAAAGACGGAGTTTTGCGAAAGGCAAAGCGATACCGGTATAAATTATGCCTTGATGTGTGCATACAGTCGCACGCACACAAGTGCAACGAAATTTCGCTAAGCAGACTAGTTGAGCACTCGTATGAGGTAAGTAGTGTAATTATTTTATTTAGTACGGGATGATAGATTAATTGAAAAGATACTTCAGGTGCGAGTAATTTTAGCCGCTGTCTTTCTTTACGGTGGAACACAGCGACGGAAGCAATCTGCTTGGCGGCAGAGTTAGCGAGTAAAATGATGGCAGCGATCCAGATCTGCACAAGATTTTACCATCCGCTACGGCTTTATATTAGACGTACCTAATAATATTTTGTACTTGATATAGAACTCGATTACTTAGTGTTCATACGCTCCCAATATTTCGCAGTTGTATGCATCGTAAAATCGGGTAGACACAAATATCAGGATATGCCACTGATTACGCAAATGCATTTTCTTCTTCTTTTTCTTATTTGTGGCGTATCAAGTCGTTACAGCGACGACAACTTCGCCAAAGTAACAAAAATATAATTAAAAAATCTTGTGACAAAATGTCAACAACGTTGTACGGTAATGGTCAAAGACCCCTCCCCCCCTGTCGGGCTCTTAGACAATGGTCAATAATATCCCTCAGAAACTGCCAGGAAATCATTAGCCGTTGCCCAGGGTGCACCGGACCAAGCACTGCTCTCCTCCTCGGACGGATCCAAAAACGAACCGCTCTTGATCATACGTGGAGGTAACCCGACTCGCACCCCCAAATCTACTTCGCGTATTCAAACAAAGCGTCGAGGTTTGTTCAGTACATTTAGGGAACACGAAGACATTTTGGCGGCGGGCCCTGTTGAATCATTTCAACCGTTGCGGGGTGCCAGCACCAGAGTTTTGAATTGGTTTGGATTTACATATATACATACATACACAAATCACGTCTATATCCCTTACGGGGTAGACAGAGTCTAAGGTAACAAAACCCACAGGTCACGTTTAGCAAGATTATGAGCGTAGAGGTGGAAAATGGAATCAAAATAGTGATGGGTTGCTAGCCGCATCGCCTACAACATGTTTCCTATGATTTTCGCCCATTCCCTCGATGGGCTTTTACCTGCGCGGGGAGAGAAGCAACTGGTACATTCTATGTTTTTTCTTGGGTTTGGATTTCCCGTTAGTAAATTTCGGTTGTGGCGTCACAGTGGTAACAAGTCGGCACGCTTGGTTTCATAAAAAATAGTGATGTTTGCGTAATGTATTTGGTATATTTGTAGGTAAACTCGATCATAATCGGCATCTATATTCCGTATAAAATATTTTGTGATGTGATTAATCATGAGTCAATTAAAACTTTTGCACTGACTTTAACGTTTCAACGAAGCAACTTCATCAATATAAAAATACTCCATCAAAAACACATAAGTCACGCTCATAACCCCTAACCCATAAACAACAGGTGTGTAAAAAAATACTACATTATTTTTTACGCGCACTAAATAAAATGGAGTGAGTGCTAATAAAGCTAGAGTGTTTTTACACTCACCGGGATTTATGGCTAGTCCTTCATCCACTGTGTGAAGAGATAAGTGGAGCAGCAAGATGAGTGCCGTTGACGTCTGAAACGAAGAAAGCTTTTTATTTCTGATTCTATTTCCAAGGTTAAAGTCGCTTTTTATTATCCGCTATAAGTGACAGGTGTTGTTACTCTTGAACCACAGAGCAATAATACAATAGAGTGGTTTTAAGAGCCATCCGAGTCCGAAAGTAATTAGTAATTTGTCGCAAATAATAAAAATATTTTTTAATTCAATGTAGTCCAAAATTAATTCAAATAAGTTACTACAAATTTTAGTTGATGTAATTTAAATTCTCCAGAAACACTTTCTGTGAATGAAAACAAAGCCAGAAAACCTGCACATAATGGTGCCAAGAAACTCAGTGGCGTGTGTGAAGATCTTACCTCATGATAGAAACGCATGACAAATGCAACTCAAGGCGATTTTAGAGGAGGCCCGAGACGATACAATTCTTTGTATTAATCTTAAGAAACTATTGGCTATATTTTCGTCTACCTGTCATTGTAACAGTAACGACAAGGAAACTACATATAAAAATCAAGAAACATGCTTTTACGTCAAGCCCAACAACCGCACAGGGTAAGAGCGGGGTATGAAGCGACGTGCAGGCGCGGCGCACACCCCCGCTTCCCCAACCCCCGTCCCCTTAAAACTCGCGCGCGAACTGTACTAACATTCAGCGATAACGATTATTCTATCCACTGTCCAATCACATTATTTCAGAACTACTCTCACTAGAGTTGAGAGATTTGATTGGTGTCACATAACCTCACCTTTTACTGTCAAATAAACCCGAAATCTAATGTTGTCTATGTTCATACTTACTTTATGAGGGACACGTAGCAATTCTATTAGATACTCTACGCTATTGAATCTAACTTACTGATTCAGATGTTATTCGTAGTAAAATTATCGAGGGTTTATTCGCTGTAAGTCGCAGAGGATTTGTGATTTACATTTTTAATAATATAAATGTGTAGTAACTTATTTCATTTTGAAATAATATTTCTAATCTATATATATAAAAGAAAGTCGTGTTAGTTACCGGAGAACCGGCTGACTTTTTATCCCGATTTTCCCACGGGATTGGAAAATTCGCGAAATGTTGTACTAATAAAGCTACAGACATTAAATTTAGCATGCCTACACATTATTCCTTGATTAGTATAAAGATGCACATACAAAGGAATTTTTCAAATTTAAGGCGGAACAAAGTTCGCCGGGTCAGCTAGTCACAAATAAAGCTAAAAATTCTGGTTACTGAAGTGGGTATTTATTTTTGTTTTGTGACAAATCAGACTACTTTTGGAGATGGATGGACCGAAGCGCCATTTGGTCATTTATCTTTGATTTATTGATTGTTCAAGCTTTAGTGTGCGGAGATCTATATTAATAAACAAATGCCATTTTCCTTGCTACTGCGCTACCACTCAGGTAAACAAGTCTGGTTGCAAGTTAAATATTTTATTTCATAATAAAAATCGTTGATATAATAAGTCACAGGGCTATTATATACACATGTTATAACCTTTGAACCTAACATATTATATTGGTGAAGATTTAAAAACCTCATTGAAAAACCGACTCAATTAAAACAAAACACAGCAGCTGTTTAAAAACTTGCCCACTTCAATTTAAAGTTAACACATTTACTGGAATAGTGGCTCGTTAAGTTACGACCTTATTTTAGGTTGAATTAACTACAACTCACAGAATGTATACAAACAACTATCAAGATTAATCTCAGCGTGTGGTTCACTTGAGTATTTTTAGGGACCCGTCAGAGGGTGCCGATAGAACCTTGTCACTAACAACTAGCCTATTAAACGGTATCCAGTTTGTAATGAAGCTGCTAAAGCTTATTATAATCCTCAACCTGTTTCCAGTTTACTTTTTTAGAGCAAAGCCCATTCCAAACTCAAAATTTAAAATTCATATCGATCGTCTCGTTTGATCCTTTGTGATCGTAGCATGTGGAACAAAGGGGTACGTATTAAAATACATAAAGTTTAAAATGTATAATGGGTTAAAATACATAATGGTTTATAATATAAAATGCGATTTTCTCAGAAAGTTACAAATTAACAGGATTGTTATAAAACAAACTTAACCGAACCTAAACCAATCTATAGATTACGATATCAAAAAAGTTCATTTAGCTAGTAGTTTTACAGAAAATTGCGTTATATATATTGAACCATTATGTATTTTAACCCATTATACATTTTAAACTTTATGTATTCTGATCCGCTCGCGGAACAAAGTAGTCTCTGCCTACCCCTGTGGGAGAGGCGTGACGGCATGTATGTATATTCTATTTTTGTTATTTAGTCATCAGCGTCACATAAACTAGCAATAAAATTGTTAATTCCATTGCTACCTCGAAACATAGAATTCACCAGTTGCATCTCTTCCCGCGCAGAAGGTAAAAGCCCATCGAGGGAACAGGCGAAAGTCTTAGGAATCATGTTATAGGCGATGCGGCTAGCAACCCGTCACTATTTTGATTTCCCTTTCCACCTATACGCCCTTAATCATGCTAAACGTGGCCTTAAGGTTTTGTTACCTTTGGCTCTGTCTACCCCGAAAGGGATAAAGTCGTGATATATGTATGTATGTACCTCGGAATATTGCTGCAATGCTTAACCATCCAAACCTCCGTATAATGCGGCAATGTGTGCGTAAACCACTTCGGAATTTTAATGAAGTCAGCCAACTGCCAGTATTCATACAACACGCGCCAAGCTAGTTCATAAAACAAATGATTTGAAAGAACGAAAACATGTAACATGTAGATTAACAATTCTAAAAACCCCCCGCGCAAAATTACATAGTTTGATAAGAAACAACCCTTAACAATTATTTAAGCTAAAATGCCTTACATCACTTTGGAAAAGAGCTGATAATGTTCAAACTGCGGGACCGATTATCAAACATGACTAAGTACTACCGCAAGGAAACTGGCGTTCTATTGAAAAAAACCACATCTAAATCAATCTAATGGCTTGAGAGCAATGACAGACATACACACACACACACACACACACACACACACACACACACACACACACATTTTGCGTCGGGGGTTAAAAAATATAGTAAAGACCTCCGCAATAGCAAAGTGTGTATACCTTCTTGCCTCTTACTCATTATTACCGAGATTAGATAGAGCAGATCGAACTGACAATATTCTGTTGCTACTTTAATCACTACTCCATTCTAGTCTAAGCTCTTTGCTCTAACAAGCCACAGACAATCCTATCAGAGTTTCTTTTTTACGACCAGTAATTTTTTAAGGGGTTACGACCCTAACGCCGTCTATCGTATACCCATACTAGATTTTCAAAGTTTTCTCGTTCAGCTGGGTACCTAAATTTACAGTTAAAACTTAATTTAAGTATTTGTTCTGGATTACGTACTCATCAACTTGAGCTTATTTAAATTTAAGTAGCTACCTATTTGTTTTGGAGAGCACAGTCGTAAGCTCTGAAGAAAACTAAATAATTAAAACCTTTTTAAAATGATTGACTTTGGGGTTTCAAAAATATTTCAGAGCTCAAGTCGTTTTAGGTTTTATAAAAATAACCTCGAGTTTTTGATGGAGATAAATAGATTTTTCCAAGCTTTAAGCTGGAATTCCAATTAAGATCACTAATCTTGTTTTCACTTTAAAATACGGACAAATTACTTAGGTCTCGAAAGACCAAACTTTCAAGATTTAGAGACAAATTCTAGTCTTTTGCAAAACTAACCACCAGAGCACATAAAGACAAAATAGCTGGTACTCAAAGCCAAGAAGCTGTACAGATAAGTAGAGGGAATAAATAAAGGGAATGGTGTCATTTAGTAAATATACGTGCAATTAAACCTTTCACGCTTGGTTTTGTAAGAGATAAAGGAGCTAATGCACAAGTTTCGCTAGCGAACTACATTCTGCGGTCAGACATCATTAGTCTCTTTTAACCCCTGAAAGGAATCCTATTTTGAATACATTATCTTAGTTACACAAACGGACAAGCAAAAGTCGAATATTGCTCGACATGTTTCGGACTAATCGTAGTCCTACCTCCTGGAGTGCTCGCTCCGGCGGCAGCGAAACGAACACTGCGCGCCAGCGCTTTGAGCCTCTCAAAAAAAAGTCTTGAACGCGTTCGCGTAAACATCTGCTATGAAAAAATTTGCAATGCCACTTGCGGATTGAAACTGTTCTCAATAGCCTGTTTGACATTTTTAACTCGAACGCGGCCGACACGTATTTTGTGACCGAAAACTTATACTAAGCGTACTGCTCGCGTGGCTACTCTACGCAACTGACTGCGGCGCACGACTACCCTCGTTTTAATATTGTCTTTCACTAGTAACAAGTAATTAACAAATTTTACTTAACTTGATTTTGCCTTATGCATTGCTTATAAAACTTTGTCCAAAGTCCGTCTGGCTCTCTGCCACCGTCTTACTCACTAATCCCGCTGCTAAGCAACAGTGCTTCCGCTGGCATGTTCCGGCGAGGTGAAATTACCGGAATTATGAGGTATCCCATCTTAGCCCTCTAGGCTGACAATTTAACTGTAATCCTTTGGTGTTGCGGGCGTTTATAAGTAGCGGCCCTCTGTGATGTAGAGATACCATCTCTACATATTAGATTAAGTGATTCTTTTATATGGCGATGCGGCTAGCACCCCATCACTGTTTTGATTCCCCTTTCCACCTATACGCCTACAATCATGCTAAACGTGGCCTTTAGGTCTTGTTACCTCAGGCTCTGTCTACCCCGTAAGGGATATGGACGTGATTTGTGTGTGTGTGTGTGTGTGTGTGTGTGTGTGTGTGTTTATATGGCAGAGACATATTAATCATCAATGCACTTTATAATGTAACTCTTATGAATAATCAATATAGATCGAGACGTGACGTAAAGGTGTGTTTCATTAAGTACTCCCTTAACGACTACCCATCTCCAATGTAGGAAGACACAAGTATTATACTACACCTCACTTACTATCTATGTGACCCGCGTGGATAATTGTATTAAAAAAAAAACATAAAATATACTTTATGTTAGTCATGTTACATTTTTATAATTAACATTATCATCAAAATTTGAACTGTATCCAAATTTATTTCCTGATAATTGCGATTACTGAAATTGGAATTGCATTGTGTAAAACTAATTAAAATGATAATTAAATGGTATTATCAGAAAATGTATTCGCTAACGGCAAATTTGCGTAATTAGTTCAGAAAAATAGCCTAATTATTATTATGTTTTCTCCTTACTTTTATTAACTTTATAATTATTGACACTTTAGATTCATATTTCATTATCATCAGAACAGCAAGTTTTTAGAATAACCGATATCTGATATACAACGGCTTCTTTTATGATGATTTATGTATGTGTGTATAAATAAAAATACTTACAGTTTCAGAAATAAAATGCTTTATGAGTAACGAAAATTATGTGAAACTTTACATTCGGAACTGCAAATTTAATCAGAACTAACGTAATCTGCCAGCGACAGGCATCGCGTAGCATGAACTGTACAAACCTACACACTAACACCAACAAAGGCACTCCAATACAAATCTAGAACAAATTAGAATTGGAGAGACGAATCCCGAAATGTGGTCTCTACTTGTTTGTTTATTTAATTATTGTTTGTTTCCCAAACCCAGCTTGTTTACGAGAACCGCTTCGTCTAATATTCAATGAGAGTTTTAGTAATTCCCAGAATTATTAATGGAAATTCGGGATTTCATCTATTTAACATTTCTTCGACGAACAATATGTTGCTTCTCAAGGTCGTATACATTAAAAATTATCCAGCGCTGTCACAAACAGCTCAATCTTTTTCTTAAAATAACAAGTTTTCGTCAAGTATATTTGCATTTTATCTATCACTAGCTTCTGCCCGCGACTTCGTCTGCGTAGAACTATACATAAAACCTTCCTCTTGAATCACTCTATCTTTTAAAAAAAACCGCATCAAAATCCGTTGTGTAGTTTTGAAGATATAAGCATACATAGGGACATAGGGACAGAGGAAGCGACTTTGTTTTATACTATGTAGTGACTAGCTTCTGCCCGCGACTTCATTTGCGTAGAATTATACATAAAAACCTTCCTCTTGAATCACTCTATCTATTAAAAAAACCGCATCAAAATCCGTTGTGTAGTTTTGAAGATATAAGCATACATAGGGACATAGGGACAGAGAAAGCGACTTTGTTTTATACCATGTAGTGACTATGTCTATCATAAAATGCAAAATATGGTGAAATAAATATCTTTGACGCTTTTAATGGAATTTTCTTATAAAACATTTAGCTCCATAGGGGTTCTTGTCAACGTTTAATAGCACTGCAACTTATTACCCGCGTCCTCAATAAAACCACACGGCCTCTAGCGCGTGAACTTAGAAATAAATTTGAGATATCCCCACAACTTTTACTTCTCAAATTAGGGTAATAAACGGATACAAAGCAAAATTATGTAGACTCGGCGGTAAAACTTTGAACTCACGATAAGACTGTCAATTTGACACCGACCACGTCGAAAATTTAGCACAATCTCTGTTCGAAGCGTGGAAACTTTTTCAACCAATTTCCCTCTTGAAAGTTAGAAACATCACGTAAATATGTTAATGTGTATAATTAAATTGTGAAGTGAGATAAACTCGCGAATTACGCAAAGACACGTTGACAGCTTTACGGGAACGATAGGATTAATACGGCTTTCGGATTAAGACTTCGTCGTGTTATGGTAGAAAGGAATTATTGCTTAATACACGATATTAAACATACGATATTAAGCTGCAATGTTGATTGAAGGAAGGATCGATTAATACGAGCTCGCTAATACGGAATATCCTTGCCATATAATTCACGGTGCCAATGCTTACCGTATTGCTAGAAAAGAAATATACTAATATTTAACACAAGCCACTTCACAGAGTAAAATTAAAAATGTAAAATCCTTCCACGCAATTCGATTTTATGCCAAAAATGCGTTAAATCATTTTGGAAAAGAGCTGTTTTACTCTTATAACTGCTGGAGCTATTTTTACCAAACATGGCTAAAAACTACCGCAAGGAAACTAGCTTTGGAATGAAAAGAAACCGCATCGAAATTGGTCCATCCGGTTGGGAGCACACACACACAGACATCGACGTCAAACTTATAACACCCCTCTTTTGAGTAGGGGTTAAAAACGAATTTTTCTTCTTTCATTACTCCATAAACTGACTCTTATACCACCATAGAACAAAGGTGACCATCATAGTCCGAAGAATTGCTACCACTTTTCTTCTTTTTTTAATATGGCCCCATCGATCGATGCGATGATTTCGCCAATGTCAAAGTAATAAATTCAGTATTCAAAAATCTTGTGACAAAAATGTCGGCAACGTTGTATGGTAGAACACGGTCAAAAGACACCCCCCCCCCCCCCCTCTGTCGGGCCCTAGCCATTGCTACACTCAAGTGGCAGTGGCAGGTCACGTGGCTCGTAAGACTGACGGCCGATAGAGCTAGAAGGTTCTAGAGTGGTGACCACGTATCGGAAGACGCGTAGGAAGGCCCCACAAGATGAACTACATGATGAAGGGAATCCGTTGGATGAGCCGTGCAAGACCGGTCTTTATGGCGCTCTTTGTAAGAGGCCTATGTTCAGCAGTGGACGTCTTTTAGCTGGTGATGATTGTGGCGAACTAGTGGACTGTATATTATAAATGAAAGCGGCTTATGATGATGAACTGATTTTTAATAAGTATAGGAATAGAACTACATGAGATGAGTGACCTTGTGTGGCGGCACCTCCAACCGTGGTTCGTAAGGAACTGAATCCGTTATAAAAAAATGAGATGCTGCTGTCACAAAGTTTACAACTGCCGGCTATAAAATACATTTTGGCTGTAAAAAAGAGTTTATCCTCCACAATGATGATGAATACCGCACACTTTTTTAAACCCAACCAGCGTAAGTAAATCTCGGTCGCAAAACCGTTAGATAACTTCGCGAGGTGTCCGTCTATTTAACAAGGGTTGCTAGTTTAAATTACACCGCGACAGGTGTTTTAGGATCGCGACATATTGAGCGGGGTTCAGGCAAGGTATCCACGAGTTCACCGCAGATGAGTGCCTGAGCTCTTGTCTGTCCTATGCCGTTATCAGAGTCGGGTTCATTTTAAAGGATATTAAAATTAAGACCGTTCTTTGGCGTTTATTATTTAAGTAGATACGCTTTTGTTTTTATGTAAATGACCGGTCCCGGCAGCTTGAGAGTCCGTTCTTTTGTTACTAAAGTTATGTTAAGTATATCACAAGTAATTTGCTAAAGTTTAGTGCTATGTGATTGGTTTTCCTGTGGTCGTGTAAGTGTTTATCGATGTTGCAATTGTTTTTCTTGTTCATATTATTGACCGTGCTTCCATAGTTTTTTACAGCTGACTAAATTTACCGTCGCTTTGATGGAACTACCCGACGTGACTGAGTTTCTTAAAATCGGTTTAATTTTACGAGCGTATCAGTGAAACGTCAAGTGCATAAAGTTCAGCTTTTGACGTATTGCTGAAACACACAACAAAAATGCTATGATCATTTTTTTTCCACTCAACTATTAGGTATTTCCGTCAATACGTCTTTTATAACGACCGCTTCGGCAAACTCAAATAATCTAACTAAAATAAAATAGGTACTCCCACTCGAATTCATTTGTCAACCAATTTGTATTTTGCGGAGGTCTTGTCTATACAATGGATGTCTTTGAAATGAAGTCGGTCCCATTCTATTGTCGTCGAGTACAATAAGTCTGAGAGATTCAAGTAATTCCGAATGATTTGAATAATTATTGATTACGATAAAACCACATGCTATCCTCAACTTGAGTACATCATAATTTTTATATTTGATTGAAATATCTGAATAATAATTGACGTCAGAAAGTATAACAGCTAGCAAATTTTGGCGTAGTTTTTAATACCGTACGAAAATCATGTAGGTAAGCTTTTCATTTGAAACACTCATTTTGAGGAAAGATTATTGCATTGTTATCGAATATCTGTATCAAATTTTGAAGTCAGAAAGCGATATGACTCTCAAAGCTTACCCAAACTAAAGAGTTAAAAGTTGCTTGATATCGGTAATAGGACACCGGAGTCGGGTTAGAATAATATGCCTGTGTTCTTAAGGTATCAATAATAACCAAATTTAGCCTGTGGATTTCAGTGTAATGCGTATCGTGATCTCAAAACTATTAAATTATGCACTAGAAGCATGCTTACTATAAGCTGTCACTCACAAAATACGTGTCAAATGCGTTTACGTCAAAATGTCAAATATTATGAGAACAATGGTTTTACCATGACGTCTTAATGCGATTTAATTCCAGCTCATTTCAGGTTTTAGCTGTCATTTTTAGTATGGTTCCGACAGCGAGCGAACATTTATTGTTTCGATCCGCAGATGGCACTGCCTACTTTACCATATTAACTGAGAGGTTTAAGTGAACGTGGTCGAGACGTTTTTTGTGTGAAAACTAACATTAGATATTCAGTTATCAGATTCAGATATCTTTGTGACATTGTCCTGTCGGCAGCAACGTACCAAAAGACAGCGAGTTTAACATTACCAACTGCAGAAACTGAATCAGATTTCAATTTCAGCACACAATCTTCGTATAATAAAGCCACACTCCGTCTAACCTATATAAATTCCTATCACCTCTATTAATAGTTCTTTATAGAATTAAAACGTTGGTGAGATAATTCCATTTAACGATGACTACACTGGCAGCACATTAGTCTTTACTTACATGTAAATAAGGTCGATCCTGGCAGGTTTCCTCATTGTTACCTAACGAAAGACCTCGGATTACAGCTCTATACATTTGCGAGGGAACCATTTAGTTGGCTTCCTGTGGTGCTTAAGCGTGTGTTATCTTTTCAATTACTTCCGTGATATAACGTTTTTTTCTTTGCAACAAATGCCAGTGAATTAGGAGGCAACTCTAATGTTAATGCTTTATTCCGGTATACATCTTTTAGTACATAGATAGAAGAAGATAGAATAAGGAACAGTCTGATAAGGGAACGTGCTGGTGTGAAAGAGGATATAGTGACTAGGATAGAAAAAAGTATGCTTAGTTGGTTTGGGCATGTAGAGCGGATGGATGAAAGTAGACTAACTAAACAGATCTATATGGGGAGTACGAATGGTTGCGTTGGGAGGGGAAGGCCTAGACGGACGTTCCGAGACCAAATAGGAGACGTTTTGGAAAAAGGTCAGGTCAGGAGTACCCGAAACCGACGAGCATGTATGAAGAGATTGATGACTGTGGATGAAGCGAAAGAAATATGTCAGGATTGTAGCAAGTGGAATAAAGTAGTATCTGCCTACCCCTGTGGGAAAGAGGCGTGACGGTATGTATGTATGTATGTATCTTTTAGTGTGTCTTTTTATGCCATTCTTGAAAATAAAAATGAAAAAAAGATTAACTAAACAGATCTATGGCGAGTGTGTATAGATGCGTTGGAAGGGGAAGGCCGTTAAGGCATTCCGTGACCAAATTGGGAACGTTTTGAGGAAAGATCAGGGGTCTTACCATGACGTCTTAATGCGATTCAATCCCGACTCAGTTCAGGTTTTAGCTGTCATTTTTAGTATGGATCTGACAGCGAGCGAACCTAAGCTGAATCGGAATTGAACCGCATTAAAACGTCATGGTCAGGCCCCAGGTTTCAAGTACCGACGAGCATGTCTGAAGAGATCAATGAATGTGGATGAAACAAAAGATGTCAGGATACAGGAAGTGGAACAAAATAGTCTCTGCCAACATCTATGGAACAGAAAAGTACTTTATGTACCACGGAATAAAATAATGAAGCTGGAAATGTTTGAGCAAATACTCATACTTAACTTAAAATAAGTTTCTGTCAAAAAAAAAATATTTTTATTTATTTTTTTATCAAAATTTTTACGAAGCTTAAGTGCACCTGTGACTATGCCAGCCTTATGGATGTCTCTTGAAAAAAAAAACATGCTTTTATTACGGACTGTACTTGCATCGTCATCCGTCCTACATATACACACACAAACACACACAAATCACGTCTTCATCCCTTACGGGGTAGACAGAGCCTAAGTCCTACATATATGTGTACTAAATTTCAAATCAATCGAACCAACCGTTGGAGAGTTCCCTCCTGCGGAGACGGTCATGGCTAGAGCAACAGATATTTACTACCAGATTATATTGTCATCTGACTTTCACAAGTATGCAAAATTGCAGCTCAATCGGATGAAGATATCTGCTTCGAAATTGCGTCGCAAGATTCCACCCGGACAAACACACATTGCATGTTAATATAAAGCTTGTATCTTGTAATGATAACACGCAATATGCTCCATCTATTTTTATCCCACGGCGTGGGAGGTCGTTTAACACACCGCTAAAAATATTTTGCGATTTAGGGAACCATTAGCGAAATATAAAGCTTTGATGCATCAAATTTGTTACTGTCCGGTGTCTCTCCAACTGCCAGCCTAAATAGCTATTTTCGTATATGTGAAAAAGTTCACGGCAGCAGTATTTAATAAATACTGTTGCCATCATTTAGACGACATTAAAAGGATATCTATCGCAGTTGAATAAACTTGGCAAGTGAACGACAAAATATCCTACTGATATTATAAACGCGAAAGTTTGTAAGTATGGATGAATGGATGTTTGTTACTCTCTCACGCCAATACGGCTACGCGGATCTGGATGACAATTGGGACAAAGATAGATTATGGTCTGGGATAACACATAGGCTACTTTTTATCCCGGAAAATTGCGTAGTTCCCGCGGGATAGCGACAATCGATTTCTTTTCAGACGAAGTAGACTTATAAATAGATTAACGGTTTTTACCACCACCTTGTGCTTGTACCATACCAAGCAGCAGTGCTTGTGCTGCTGTGTTCCGGAGTGGAGAATAAGACAATCGGTGATGTTACTGGTACGTGAGGTATTTCATCTTCCCTCTAGGCTCGCAACGCATCCTTTGGTGTTGCGTGTGTTCATGGGTAGCGGTGCTTACTCACCATCAGACCCTTATTTCATCAACTCGACATGTGACAATTCGAAATGGAACGCGTAGTCAATACGAAGCCATACCGCACGCTGAAGCTACCGAACAACGGCTGATTAAAAACCGGTGTGTATGCCTATCTCTCTCACTCTCTCTCTCTCGCTCTGTCTCTCTCGCTCTTAGGCGGGCTAACTGTGCTCGAGTGGAAGGGACGCGTGCCTTTCACTTTTTATGTCTGTCTCTCTCGCTCTTAGGCGGGCTAACCATGCCTCTCACTCGCTCTCATTGTGAGCGCATAACGTGAGCGGAGCGTAACGCAGTTTCTTGAAGTGTCACCCGGCAAACCAATTTATAAGACGTTGTCACGTCAAAACAAGTAGTGTCTTCTTCAACCTCGGCATGGCAGAATCATCGATGGTATGGATGGAGCTAGATTTTTAAAAATTGAATTGAATAATACGAAGCCAACCGGCGTAGTTTCATTCGGTGTCGGCGTACAGTTTGTAATGTAAACAGAATTGTCACTGTCACCGAGAATTGTCGCGTTTGTGAAATATACTTACTCGTTTGTCACCCTTACAAAAAATCCTACTGATCCGACACGCGCTTGGCTGGTTTAATACCTACATATATCACGCCTTTATCCCTTACGGGGTAAGAGCCTAAGGTAACAAAACCTCAAGACCACGTTGAGCATGATTGTGGGCGTAAGGTGGAAAGGGGAAACAAAATAGTGACGGGTTGCTAGCCGCATCGCCTATAACATGATTCCTAAGATTTTCGCCCATTCCCTCGATGGGCTTTTACCATACGCGCGGGTAGAAGCAACTGGGACATTCTATGTTTTTTCTTTACTCCCAGACCAGCATGGAAGAAATAGGTTTAATTAGGGTTCATAAACAACATAGGTACTACGTAATATTAACCCGTCTTGAGAACATGCTGTACAAGATCGCGTTCGCATTTTCTACACCTGCGTTACTTAAAATTGTTTCAGCAACACTTGATAAATTAATCTTCCGAAGCTAGGGTTACCATTTAATTTAGTGAAGTTCTCACACAGTTGGCCATTCTAAAAAAATACCGGACATACATACATACATACACAAATCACGTCTTTATCCCTTACGGGGTAGACAGAGCCTAAGGTAACAGATACCTACAGGCCACATTTAGCAAGATTTTGGGCGTATAGGTGAAAAATGAAATCAAAATAGTGATGGGTAGCCTCAACGCCTATAACATGATTCCTATGATTTTCGCCCATTCCCTCGATGGGCTTTTACCATCTGCGTGGGTAGAGAAGCAACTGGTATATTCTATGTTTTTTCTTTGCTCCCAAGCCAGCGTGGAAGAATTACCGGACATGGAATACCAATACAATACAGGATATCACTGAGACTTAGTATTTTTTTATGTACCTACCTAATTAAGTAAATTAGGGTCCTGGGGTTCGAAGGCCAAGCAGCTATTCGGGGAGCTGGGCCGCACTGACAGATAGGGGCTGCGATCCCCGCTCCGGTTTGTGGCTGCTTCAAAGAGTTGCCATTGCAGTTCAAAGAGGCAACGCGGCCAGCATAATGAGAACCTTTGGACCAGGCACGAAACGGGGGGATTTTTGAGGTTAATTTTTAATCATCTTTAACTTACTTTACTTTGAATCAACTTTCCAAGTTTTAGTATTCTTTATTGTTATTTAATTCTTAATAGTTTGTATATATTAATAAACATTACTGAATTCATTACATTAAGTAAACATTCGGACAAATTAAAATATAGTACATATCTGGTCCAAAGGTTTGGCAGATTTAGATTATCGGGACATTTGATAACGCAATCCGTAACCAACCTAAGTGTGAAGAACGGCTTATAGCTTGTGTCTACACTTTTAAATATATTAAGTACTAGAAAAACGAAGCAAAACGTTTCTGAACATTAGGTTTCAATTAGGTAAATTCCTGACAAAGTCCGGTCGAAAACCCAAGAGCCCGGACATGTCCGGACTAATCCAAACGTATAGTAACCCTATCCTTAGCCAACTTAGGTGAGAATTATGGCTTACTTATTATGCTTGCCGCGACTTTAATCCTAATATAGGGTGAAAAATTATCTTTCTGAGTTTAAGAAGGTGAAAAGGGTTTTTGATATATTGGTAAGGGGGTCTTTAATGATAATTGGAACTTACTTCACGCCTGGGTTATTTCGGTACAAAGCCAGGTTTTTGCAGATCAATAGCTTTTCGGTTCGACCTATGGTTGTTCCCTTATATTCTGTATCAGTGGGGCGTGCTATGGTGGGGCACCAGAGTGAGCAACAGGAACAATTTTTGCCCGCTGCCTACCCTCTCATTGCACCTCTTAACCCCTGAATGAATACGTAGCTTTTTTTATGTTAGAGAGGCCAGACAAACGAACTAGTGGGTCACCTGATGGTAAATGATCACCACTGTCCATAGACACCCGCAACGCCTTACGCGATGCCACGAGATGACAGGCCCTGCAGAAAATTGTACACTCGCCTCTTAAAGGCACCCAGGTCGTAACTCGATGGGAAGACCTCAGCGGGAAACTCGTTCCAGATTTTGCAAGCGTAAAAGGAGATCAGAATTAAATACAATGGATAGGTTATAGCACAGTAATAATTTTACTCCTCGATCACGAGACAATAACAGAACAGAAGCGCGTGCACAATGGGACGGAGTTTTCTGTCGCGGCGCGCCCCAGCTGACGCTGCCTGAAGCCGTCTGCTTGTGTGCGGGTAGACGCGTCGGTGTGTGTGTTCGCTTTACAGTAGGTTTCCCTTTAGTTCAATAACTACTTTATGAAATTACTAATGGACGAAGTGACAGGGAGAAGCGAGTTTAAAATAAATTCTTAATCTACTACAAGGGCAGACGGATGAATGAATAATAACACGATTTGGGACGTTTCTGATATTTTTAGCATCTCGCTAAGGCTGGCTTGATCCACGATTCCCATCACGTACGTACATCAGTAAAATATTACGTTTCCTTCAAAAAATGTGCAAGTACAGCATAAAGGAGGCTTCCCCGGGCGTTGGGGTAAGAGGATTAGAGTATCTAGTGCGGAGTGTCCCGAATGACTTGATTTGGCCCTTGTGGGATTTCCACCCTCCATAAGGTACATCAAAATGTTGCATGACAACGTATTGTTAGGAAGTTATGGGGAAGGAAGTGAAGATTTGGTTCGTAAAAATATTTCTAAGATGCGTGTCACGTTAGATAAACGTTCAAGTTTCGTTTTTGCTAGCTTTTATTTATTTAACGTTTGTAAATTGTTCGTTTCAAATCTTGCAGGTGAATTTAGATCATTTTCTAGCTGTCGAATTAACGTGGAATCGAGTAAATGTATAGAGCTTCAGTCAAAATAAGCGAAGAAGATGATCATGTTTTATTACAAGACTAGTTATCCGCCCCGTTTCACATCACAGTTTCTCTACTATATTATGCATGTATTATACATTATAAACCTACCTCTTGAATCACTCTATCTATTAAAAACACGGACGGGTTGCACTCCGGGAGTGCCGGCAGAAGTGAAAACTAAAATTGCACAATGCACTACAAAAAGAAAAAGAAATCAAAATCAAAATTTTATTTTTTGCAATTGGTCGCGAATGGCTCTTTTACATGTCTTTTTTGAAACTACCAGCGCATTCGGAAAGACCATCATTGCCAAGAAGAATACGCCGCAAGAAACTTGGCAGAAAGTCATTTTTTTTTTCAAAATAAAATACAGTAAGAATACTTAAATTCTGTATAGGTACTTAAATTAAATACATTTATAAAAGGGATGTATAAGGTCCCCGAGCCTTAAATTATAATAGTCTATAGTAGAGATGTATATAAAGTCTCTACAAGTCAAAGTAAAACAAAGTAGATATGGAAAAAAAGAAAGAGAAAAAAAACAATAAAAATCATAGCTCAAATCGTCATCGAGGAAACGTAGCCAGCATTATGGGCACCTTGCCCCATGGCAACGATCTGGGCGATATTTGTAAATATAGGTATTTAGGATTAGATTAAGATAGTTTAAGGTTTTTTCGTATCAACTTTTAACTTGTAAATATGTTTGTTTCGGTATTTTTATCATTGAACTATAAATATGTCTTTAAGCAAAAGTAAAATAAAAATCATTTAAGTTCAGTGGAGGTGTATCATATTATAACGCCATGATAATAAAAAAACCTTTCACCTTCGCAGACGCAGGTACGTTTTATTCAAACTCCATTACTGCCATCAATCACTCAAAACGGTATCACAATCCATTAACAGCCTATTTAAAGGAAATTACAGCTTGACCGTACCTATTTCCATTTACTCGGTGTCAGAGTATTCCATCCCTACAAGTTAACTTAAGTTAAATACTTGCCTTGAAGTTGACGCCGATTATCCAGAATTTTAACCGTTTCTTTAGCACTCAATGAACTATTAACTAACACGAGAGAGAGAAGACTGGCTAACAGGACGTCTAGAAGCTATCTCGCTTTAGCACAAAGCATTGGTAGGTAGGTATGCTTTTTTGGATAACGTTGCTCTGAGGGTTTACAACACAAATGGTATTTTTACAAATTACACACAATTTAAATTTACAAAACAAAAACTGTACACAAATAAGTTAAAGCAACCTACCTACCTGCTTTAAAAGAGCAATATCGATTCAACAGTACTTAAAATAGTCTGAGTACTTTCTCCTCACAAACCCTTTTTAACCCTAAATTCAATTCATAAATTGTTTAAGACATTCGGTCGGAAACTCCTTACCAATTTACCTTTAGATCCTGTCCTGTCTTTTCGTTGAATATACGCTTAAGGAACCATAAGGTTGTCTTCTCCTGTGTATATTGCTATTAGTTCATCATCTCCAGCCTATATACGTCCCACTGCTCCTCTCACAATTAGAGGGCTTGGGCTATAGTTCCCACGCGGGCCCGGTGCGGATTGGGAACTTCACACACACCATTGAATAGCTTCGCACCTGTGTTAAAGCTTATGGTAAGTTTCAAATGAGATATCGCACATAAATTCCGAAAAACTTAGAGGTGCGAGCCCGGAATTCGAACACACGACCCTCTGCTTGAGAGGCCACAGGTCAAACCACTAGGCTACCACGGCTATAATACTACTATTAGTTATTAGGTACCTATTTATTTATTTTTGCTAGTATTTCGAAGGTAAGTAGTACCTATTTGCAGGAGGTATTTTGACTTTAAGAATGTTGTAACAGTTCCCTGGGAGAGACCAGGAAGCGAGAGAAAGAAGACCGTCTATTTCCTATTTTTTAAATTATTTTTGTGTTCCTTTTTCTGTATTATGTGCTTAATCAAGAGTATTATGGGAGTAGTCGGGTATTGTATTGTACTGCAAACTCACCCAGAATTACTCTTTAGAAAACAACTTTGAAATAAAGCAAAGGAAAGTTTCGTCTCATATTTTAGCTAAAGTTTCAGTTGAAATATTTCTTGTATTTATGTTACTATATTTTTTCTTTGCCCGGCATAATGATATTCAGGGTATCTTTTTGAAATGTAATTTCGTATATTTACCCGGTCTACGTATTTATTAGAGGTTTCGTAGCATTTCAGCGAGGGTATAAATTGGCAACATTTTAAGGGTTAAGTAGCCACTTTGATCAGGCGAAATTTCCATTACAAAGTGAAAAGGATGATTTCATGTTTTTTAAAAATATCAAATCTGTAGACGTTGATGGAGATGTTTTTTCTGAAGAGGAAAAATGTTTCGCTGAAAGTAATGTAATGGACCATGTTGTAAGGATCCTCGAAGTAGATAAGTGGCTAAAGATTTCTTCTAAGGTTACCTTACCTGTCTCAATCTCGAGTACTTTATTTCCGAAGGTTTATTTACCATACTTTCAATGGCTGTAGTCATAAAACAAATCGTGAACATTTTCCAAAATCTTTTTTTTTTTAACTCCTGTGACATCGTTGGCAAAAAAGTTTTATTCGCAAAATTAGTTTTCCGACCGACGGCCGCTATGGGGCTAAGTCGACTGAGGTCCGCTGTGCAAAGCTTTTGCTGGATTATGCCCCTAGATGTGACACTAACGTGTTCTTTTTCTCCCAAAATTAAGAATTCCCTATTAAATCTAGTTTAATTTTGCTACAAGTATTATATATGAAATTAGGTCATCAAATGAAAAAATGGGTATTGTGATTAAACAGTGACGTTGTAATGTTACGAAAAACAAAAAAATGGATAAAAAAAATATTTTTCGGGGAAAGGAAATTTGAGTAAAATAAATTCGGAATATTAAACACTGAAATACGCTTTAAATATAGCTCCACTTTCACGTTCAGCTCCACAGATGTCATGGTATTACTCAACGTCGAAAAGCAGGAAATTTCAAATTCAATTTCGCCCATAAATTTAGAGAAACTCATAGATGCAAGCCTGGGCTTCAAATGCTTGAGTCGCGTTACGTAATAAAGCAGAAATGAAACGTAGAAAAAAAATGGTTTAGTATTTTTTTAAGAATTTTTTGGATCCGATATAGCTTTAAGTCACCTACGAAAAGTCCTGAATCAATGACTAAATAAATTAAATTTAAATTATTTTTATATTTTAAATTGAATTTTTAACGACCACCTAATTGAGAGCACAAACATTTTTGTATTTTCCCCTTTGCGATAAAACTCTAGCGACAGAATCTTTGTATGTACTACCTTTCAGGTGTAACGCCCAGTTTTACATTTCCACAGCACTACTGAACTGTGAACCCACGTTCATCTTATCCGGGCCAGGATTAGCATAACAAGAGACCTGGATTTACCATGGGTTTCCCCATCATTTAACTCCGTCCAATGCCCATTTGTTAGTTCCCAACTTCTATTGTTACAGTTACTCCGCGATAAAGTGGTCGGAAGTTGGCGAATAAAGTTAACGCTGGATAGAAGTTAAATGTGTGTTTGATCCCTAAGATTTGTTGGCATTTCAAACTAAAGGGGCGTTGTAGGGACATATTTGTAACTTTATTAAAGTAGCTTTTCATTTTTCAGCATTTTTCACAAATTGGTCTTGTTGACCAACGAAAACTGTTAAAATTTGTACCTATTCCGCAATTTTGTACATGGAGAATTATTTCAACGGAATAAAAAGCATAAACTATATGTGTACCTATCAGACAAAATCTTTTATATTCATCAAATATAATTTACAATTTACAAAGCATTCGTGTTCAATTTGAATTGAATTATATGCCTAAATATGTCAAATATCTCAAGAAACCCAAGTCCACAGGATCTTTACAATTAAATTAAAATAAATAGTATTTTCAAGCTATCAGAGCTAGAATTATAGAACTTAGGTACTCTTAAATAGGTACTAGGGTGACAGCGCCAGTAATGGACATGGACCCAATAATGCACAATATAACTGTTATTTAAAAGACACTAAGGCATAGTCATTTATTTTACAACAGTCAATTTAAAACCATATCATCTTTAAATTAAGATTGAAGTGTCCATTACTGGTGCTTGTCAACTTAAAGTGCCCAATACTGGTGCCGTCACCCTACTTTTCAGACAGCCGCTCGTCACCCGATTTTTTTTAAATGACTTGTAACTTTTTTGAATCAAGGTTAAAGCTTAATTCTCTGTTATCGAACTTCAGTTGTTTAATTGAATGTCAATCTTTCATTATTTTCCATCCTGTATTTCAATTTAATCATGATTTCTGTAAAGTCTGACAGAAGCGGCTATTATGAATTTAAGACAAAGTTTAATATTCCGAGTGAAACGTAAGTTTCTTCGAGATGTTAATAAATTTTAAGAAAATGGTTTTCACTTAATATATACTTCAAAGTGATGTTGATCGTTAATTAAGTGTCTGAGTAGAGACGGTAGCATTATCTTTATTTAATTATTAAATAATTTAATATGATTTAAAGCATTATAGGGTTGTGCTTTTAAACAAAACTCTAAATATTGTTATTATAAACTAGTGTTTCATAAAGATATGAATAGTTTTATGAAGTATCTTTATTATTTGCTGCTTTGAGCATTAATTTTAATATAAACTAGCGACCCGCCCCGCCTTCGCACGGTATATTGTGCATGTACTATACATATAAACCTTCCTCTTGAATCACTCTATCTATTAAAAAAACCGCATCAAAATCCGTTTTGTAGTTTTGAAGATATAAGCATACATCGGGACATGGGGACAGAAAAAGTGACTTTGTTTTATAATATTTTAATATTAATATAAATATTCATTTCAACAGTAAGTTTTTATGTAAGGCCATAAAATTTTGAGAACAAAATTTACGAATTATTTTAGTTTGACAAAAGATATTTATCTTGCTAACATGATTGCATTTTGTTTTATAAATTAGATTCTACGATATCACAACTTACTGCAACAAAAGTAAGTTTTTATGTTCACTAATCGATTTGGTAACATCTGTTCCGAATCAAACTTATATCTTATCCAATATCCATACACACACACACATAGATCTCTTTTATCCGTTACGGAGTCGACAGGGCCCAAGGTAACAAGACCTAAAGGCCACTTTTAGCATGATTGTGGGCGTACTGGTGGAAAGGGGAATAAAAATAGTGATGGATTGCTGGTCACATCGCCTATAACATGATTCCTATGCCCATTCCCTCGATGGGCTTTTACCATCTGCGCGGGAAGAGAAGCAACTGGTACATAATTATGTTTTTTCTTTACTCCCAGACCAGCATAGAAGCAATCCAATATCCAGCCGTCAAATTTCCCGAAAATCAAAATTTACTCCGAAATATAATTTTCTTGATTGCTCAATCTAAAATAAACTGAAATATCTTTACCAGGAAACTAATTATTTTAGATTCATCACCCTTAATCGTTCTACTAAATTATTCCAATTTATAATAACGTTTAAAAGTCGATGGTTTATCTCTGTCAGTGCCGTCGGATTCCGGGTTTTAATATTCTTGTTATAAAATATCCAGTTCTGTGACATTTTAGCTTCTTTTATAGTTCTAGCGGTTACTTGCTGAAATAACTCGATTTACTGTTTAACTCAATTTAGTAATACCTATCAACCGACGAGCATATATAAAGAGATTGATGAATGTGGATGAAGCGAAAGAAGTATGTCAGGATCGTAGCAAGTGGAACAATGTAGTATCTGCCTACCCCTGTGGGAAAGAGGCGTGACGGTATGTATGTATGTATTTAGTAATATCAAAGAAGATAGTAACTGTCACACTAAAAGTAGGTTTAACGACTAAATCTAGAATTTCTTTGTTTTCAGCGAGTAAGTCTAGGAAGTCTTTCTAATTTAGGTATTCTTATTTGCATCCTTATTTTCATAAGCCTTCAGTTGTAACATAAAAAAATAAATCAATTTTGCTTATTAAACGAGCAAAAAGGATAGCTTAATGTATTCTATAAAAGTCACATCGTATAAATCAGTCCGTCAAATAAACTTGCATAGTAAATTTCAGAGGTCAAAAACTCACACACACACACAAATCACGTCTTTATCCCTAACGGGGTAGTCAATCCCTAAGGGAACAAGACGTAAAGGCCACGTTTATGTTTATGTTTATTTAGTCATTCAACATAAAATTACATCACTTAAAATTAAATGTCAAGGAATTTATATTGATTATTATATTTGTTTAGCATGATTGTGGGCGTATAGGTGGAAAGAGGAATCAAAATAGTGATGGGTTGCTAGCCGCATCGCCTATAAGTCATGATGCCTATGCCTATTCACTCGATGGGCTTTTACCATCTGCGCGGGAAGAGAAGCAACTGGTACATTCTATGTTCTTTACTCCCAGACCAGCATGGAAGGTCAAAAAAATCTTCTGATAGTATTGTCGCACTTTATTTTACACCACATTTTGAGAACATTTTTGCAGTCGTGCTATTTTCATATGCGCTCAAAGCCGCATCAATTCCTCATTACAATATTGGTCACTTTAAATAACAATAATTAAATAACGTTTTAAATCTAGCCTACAAAATACGAAACTATTTCTCATCTCACACTTTGTAACGTCAAGAAATAATCAAATAACGTCGCGGAACCGAGAAAGCGTGGAAAAGGTGATTACATCCCTTGACCTGTTTGGCGTAAACAAGCTGTCGACTATTTAACTAAAGACCTCACAATGGCCTCTAATGGGCAGGTCTGAGTAATTCAAAACACTGGAGCGACTCACGCATTTTACGTTCCAGAAAATTCTGCGATAAAGTCGCGTTCCTATTGAACGACGCTAAATGTTTCTGTTAAACTGACATTGGCCCAAGCCCTACGGCCGCCATTAAGGGAGAATAGAATAGAATAAATATTTCTGTCTCAACTTAGAGCTTAGATCTTCCATGCTGGTCTGGAAGTAAAGAAACAACATAGAATGTACCAGTTGCTTCTCTTTCCGCGCAGATGGTAAAAGTCCATCGAGGGAAAATCGAGTGAGCGAAAATCTTAGCAATCGTGTTATAGGCGATGAGGCTGGCAAACCATACTATTTTGATTCCCCTTTCCACCTATACGCCCACAATCATGTTAAACGTGGCCTTTAGGTCTTGTTACCTTAGGCTCTGTCTACCCCGTAAGGGATAAAGACGTGATTCATGTATTTATGTATGTATGTATGTATACTATTTATGTATGTAACTTAGAGCTTAAAATGAAAAAGAGGTGAGACGATAGTTAGTTACGAGTTATCGACCATTTGATTTAACTCAGTGTGAAATTCCCCAGCGGAGTGGTTCTATGAAGACTAATAAAACACATATTCCGCCTAATAGTGCTAGAGAAATTACTGCTATCGAAATGTGAGTATTATGAACTATACTATACAACGAGAGTTATGAATCTAGACACGTGGGAGCGTGTGAGCCAAGTTCAAAGTATCCCAAGTGAAACAAATGCAGGATTATCTACTCAGAATTTGGCGGAGGCAATAACGATGCATATGTTTAATACAAAACTTGGTTATCATTTCACATTTATGTTGTTGATGGGATATAAAATACACACTAACCATCTAATTCTTAGATAAGATGTACACACGGCAATATAATCAGGTAAGCACCTACGCACGCTCGCGCCGTATCTATCCTGCTTACCGAATAGCTTTGCTGTGTGTACATAGATATTGTGAAACAACGAAAGTTTTACGTGCCGTAACTTTAACCCTGAAAATATATCACTGTTTTTTGTACACCATCATTTATCAATTTGATTAGCTTCCTCCTAACAAAGACGATCGTGTAAGTAAGTAATTTCCACTTAAATTAGCCTTCCAATCGGCACGCACCTTAGCGTTTCACTTTGTGAATTGCCCTCATTTATTCGCCTCGGAATAAACTTGTTACATTATTGTCATTTCGGCTTGTCCTCAGACAATTGTGCAGGCTCCAGACGGCTTCCAGTTTTGTGAAATATTGCCTACAGTTTACAGTTAGAAACGAGTATTTATTTTAAAACTAGCGTAGAATTTATACATAAAAACCTTCCTCCTGAATCACTCTATCTATTAAAAAAACCGCATCAAAATCCGTTGTATAGTTTTAAACATATAAGCATACATAGGGATATAGGGACAGAGAAAGCGACTTTGTTTTATACTAGACTAGCTTCTGCCCGCGACTTCGTCTGCGTAGAATTATACATAAAAACCTTCCTCTTGAATCACTCTATCTATTAAAAAAATCGCATCAAAATCGGTTGTGTGGTTTTGAAGATATAAGCATACATAGGGACATAGGGACATAGGGATATAGGGGCATAGGGACAGAGAAAGCGACTTTGTTTTATACTATGTAGTGATTAGATTAAAATTAACGCGGTGTAATATTTTTTTCACTTCTGCAAAATAAACCAATCCCGTACAAAAACTAAGAGTGTTTTATATAACTACTGACATTTATTCACTAAAAGCAGAACTTATATTCCTTACCTTCATATTATTGCAGCCCATTTGCCGAATATTGTATCTGTAACGAAATGGAATTGTTAAAATATATATCACTATAATTAGCTTGGGCTTATTCTTATCCGATAGTAACGAGATATATCGCAAATACGGACGATAAATAGCCTGAGGGAGGCTTCAATATCCAAGGCGAGATTAACAGTATGTAATATCGTATCAAAGACTTTGTATGTACAGTCGAGCCAGTTCAGTCGTGACCCTCTTTAGAAGTTTTCCTTAATGAAGACAAGTAATAATGACATGGTCAAGCGTAGAAAAGTAATTATGGCAATATTTAAGACTTAATCCACAGTGGACTGCAATTCAAATATTTCGACGAGGAATACCTAAATATTTTGAAACAAATTAAAACACGAGTCATTTGTGCAAGATGTTTAAAAACAAACTCGTAAAATGCTGGCCCTAATGTTTTCAAATTTATTTTCATCAACATCTGGCCCTGCTCTATTTGTAAAGAAATAAAATGGCTAGTAGATTTCGCAATGGAACACACCTTTAGTAAAGTACAAACAAAAAAAAATGTGGCTAAACTAATATTTCTTTTGTCTAATCCAATACTTATCGATTAAATATTGAGTGTCAATATTCCACTACATGATGCCGTGCAAGAAAGGGGTAAACCCCCCCCCCCCCCTTCCACCCCCCGCCCTAATAAATATAATAAACATACAAAAGGTTTGAACGGATTCCGAAACAGAACGGCTTGTTCAGCTCAAAACAGTTCCTGGTTCTTATTTGCACAAGTTTTAGCTTTATATCGTTTATCAAATTCTGCATCGTTGTCGTTTGTATTATGCCAGCTACAAGACTAGGACAAGAAAACAGCTAAAGTTTAGAGCAGTCGCGTGACAAATAGCCCTTCCAACTTACATAGTTGCAGACAAACTACCCTGCTTATTGTTACTTTGCACTCGGGATGTAGGACGTTCAAGAGCATGTGCTTCTATTGCTTTAGTAAGTACTTGAGTGAGAGTGTAAGGTAGGCGACACAAGTTTATGAAACTTTTCTGCCACTTCATTACTACTGGCCACTAATAAAGTTCTAACTGGCGGCGCAGCTGAAAGAAGTAATACTTTCTCTTATCACAGCCTCAGCGCGGCGTGTCTGGCAATTCTCAATTTAAAATTATTTGATATTAAATAGTTTTACGCTTTCCAGTAAGTATTTTACTCCCTTAAATTTAATCTTAAAAGCAAATTTCAAAGAAAATGCTGTTAATTGGCAGTAAATTAAAATAGGAAACTCCGGCAAATGAGACAATTTAATCTCTTTTGGCAAGCCTATGCTATGTTCAAAATGGTGCTGTATTTCTGTTATAGTTGCTTTAGTTGTAACAAAACCACTGTACGATATACTCGTACAGGGTGACTTCCAATTGGCAATAAAAAATAAAGAATGAAAGAAAGAAGACATTTATTTTATTCCTTTTTGAAAGACATACAAATGGAGCATACACACAATTGTACAAAAATGAAACATAAAACACAGACATGAAAATCGATTATCAATGTATTTATGAGCGTGTCTTTGCAAAAGTGTAACGGTCGCTGGCTCAGCATTATGCTGGGACGTTAAACACCTGCAGCACTAATTTTCTGCCAGAACCGTCTATGACTCACGGAAAGATACATAGATAAATATTATACAAGGTTTTCCATGTTTTTTTTTTCGGAAAATACCGTCTTGATTATAAAATTAATCTATTATTGTACTATTGATTCTTCTGGCGCTTCAAAGCTTTTTCTTCTCACTAGTTTTTTAAGGTACCAGGGAACCATATTCAACTTTTTGGATCTCACTCATTTCCATTACGTTATGTGTATTTGCTCAAAATTATACATACACGTGTATAGAGACCTTTGCAGTTTAAGTAAGGAATGGTTTTGCGCAAATAAACACACCCGTTCGTCCGTTTTCTTGGAACAGAGTCGGATGGTGCCAAGAATTCTCTGAACACGGGTAAGGTCTGTATGTATTTATACACATGTTGTACCCTAAGACTAAGACGACAAAGATTTTAAAGGTTTTTTGTACCCGACGAGCATGTATGAAGTGATTGATGAATGTGGATGAAGCGAAAGAGGTATGTTAGAATAAAGTAAGTCTCTGCAGTAGGGGTAGCCCTACGGGAAAAAGGCATGACGGTGAGTATGAATTTGTCTGTTTAAGGCATACCTACTGATTTTAAAAGATAACATGGTAATTTGGTTTGGGCATGTAGAGCGGATGGATGAAAGTAGACTAACTAAACAGATCTATATGGGGAGTGCGAATGGTTGCGTTGGGAGGGGAAGGCCTAGACGGACGTTCCGAGACCAAATAGGAGACGTTTTGGAAAAAGGTCAGGTCAGGAGTACCCGAAACCGACGAGCATGTATGAAGAGATTGATGACTGTGGATGAAGCGAAAGAAATATGTCAGGATCGTAGCAAGTGGAATAAAGTAGTCTCTGCCTACCCCTGTGGGAAAGAGGCGTGACGGTATGTATGTATGTATGTATGTATGTACATGGTAATTAAAGGAAAAGACAATAGCAAAACTGTATGGAGTTGAAACATAGAACTCTATCTTATATTCGGGAAAGTTGAAAATCAACGATGATTTGTTTACAAATGTATATACTTTCTTAACACGTATACAGGATATCTCATTGAAATCGGCCAGTATGGGAAAGTCTGAAACTATAAGACATACGAAGATCTGTTCTTAGGAACCATGTCATCGATTTTAATAACAAGGTGGTCATTTCGAACTAAAATAAATTAAAGTACGTGAAAACAATGCATTTCATTCATTTTAGACATCATGTTTCATATAGTCATTTACTGCTTAAGACCTACACAATCGATCTCTAAATAGAAATAGTGTAAGTTTATTTTTTCAAAACAACCGGGCTGGATTCCTGAGCTGAGTACAGGTTTTTTTTAAATGTATGCATGCAGTTTTTCTTGTTATTAAAATCGATGACATGGTTCCTAAGAACAGTAGGCTTATTACCTAACTCGCTCGCAATCGCCATCGTGTTCATTTTGACAGTTCTTGTATGAATGTGACAGCTAGCTGATTCCGATGCCAATTGTCAGCCCATACATGAACTGTCAAAATGAACACGATGGCGATTGCGAGCGAGTTAGGTTAAGCCTACAGATCTTCGTTTTGTCTTATAGTTTCAGACTTTCCCATACTGACCGATTTCAATGACACGCTGTATACCTACCATTTTTATGGATGCAATACTGCCTTATCTCATCTGCTAAGCTATTTTTGAATAACTAACTTTCCTTTGTAGGCAGTATAATGTGTCCGGTGTCTCGACATCGGTCAATGTGAAAGTCAACGACCCACGCCGGGACACGTGACTCCGTATAACCTCTACGTGCGAACGGATCAAGTTATGTTTGTGAATCGCTGAATACGCAGATGAGATATATTAAATTGTAGAATACCTAATACTTACCCCTGGGTTTACCCATCGACTAAACTTTCTTTCAACCACGCGTGAATTCAATTTTATTTACCGATTGCAGTAAAACAGCTTCATCCTTACGAACTAGTGGAACAATGCATTTTTTTTATTACACCCCCTTGCAAAAAAATCGGGCACCTATGGTTTTTCAAATTTTTAGGCATGAAAGCTTAGGAAGTACGCTTTTATGCCCATAAAATACAAAAACCATGGGTGCCCGTTTTTTTTGCAAGGGGGTGTATATTGATAAAATAGTTTCTTAAGTTTAATTGTTTTTGTAACTAACATAATATAGAACGCCATGCTGGTCTGGGAGCAAAGAAAAAACACAGAATGTACCCAAATGGTAAAAGCCCATCAAGGAAATGGGCGAAAGGCTTAGCGATGGCGATGCGGCTAGTACCCATAACTATTTTGATTCCCCTTTCCACCTATACGCCTACAATAAAGCTCTGCTAAACGTGGCCTTTAGGTCTTGTTACCTAGCCTCTGTCTACGGAAGGGATACAGACGTGATTAGTAATTAAAATCAACATAATTATTTAAAGAACTACTTAAGAACTTAATACGTGTGAACGAGCCTTCGGATTACTTATAGTTTACTTTTAAAGATAAGATAAGATAAGATAATACTTTATTCGCTTAAACATGGTAGGTACATACAGGTGATAACAGTTATTTAGTTCACATGTTTAGCCAACAGTGGCATGCAAAAATTATTTATAATAAGTTATGTCAAAATTTATTTATTATGAGTTATGTCAAAAAATAATTAATACAATGAAACTAAAAAATATTAAAAAACGTTAAAAAATTTATATATACATAATATCAATTTGGCATGTCAACAGATTAAAATAACAATATAAACAATATCACAACAAGTGAAAAGTACACCAAATCATAATCAAACTTATATTAGGTTTTATTGCAACGTTACTTGATTACAAACCACCTACCCGGAATGACCGCCCTACTTAGTACGGCTTCACATGTGACGACGTTTACGCCTGCAAAGTTAGTGCGACCGAGGATTTAGGTCCTAGGTTGAGTTGGGGTTTTAAACCGGCTAAGCTGAGCGGATACTGGGATAGTTCTTTTGGTACTGGGTATAATAGTTGACTTAAGGTGATACGAGAATAAGCTTATTTCAGAGCGTTGGCGTTATGAAATTTTGCAAAGTTTATATAAAGAGGGATAACTTCAAAAAGAATTTCAAGATAGATGAAAAAGGCACAAAAAGTTGCGACAAAGCATTAGTGAAAAAGGAAATGTAAAAGTAAAAAAATGCATTTAAAACAGGGAGCCATTTGAATTTGGCACAAAACAAAAATCATAGTTCATTACTTGGTACTTAGGCGTTTTATTAATCAATGGTGTGGGAAGGTTATCATTTCTAAAAACGAGTAACTACATAGAGAAATATTATTTGATGCATAAGAAGTACCAAAAAAGAATGGACTTAAAAAAATCCCGAAAAAGTGGAGTTCAAAATAATAATAATAATAATAATAATATCTTGGGACAATTGACACCAATTGACCTAGCCCCAAACTAAGCAAAGCTTGTAATATGGGCACTAGACAACGGATAAACATACGTATATAAATAAATACATACTTAAATACATATTAAACATCCAAGACTCGAGAACAAACATTCGTATTTTCATACAAATATCTGCCCCGACCGGGGATCGAACCCGGGACCTCAAGCTTCATAGTCAGGTTCTCTAACCACTGGGCCATCCGGTCGTCAAGAAATGAAACTCGTTTTTTAAAATCATGAATAACCCGTAGTTAAATTAACGAAATCTAATGGTAGCCGGCTATTTCTGTAGCAATTAAATTTGCTACAAATTCGCTACCAAAGCCAATTAAATCTAGCAATTAAGCATTTGAAACTTTGGGCTTAGTGAATTCCATTAATTTGATAAAATACGTACACTATTAGGAACTTAATACCATACGTTAGCTTAGCGTAGGAAGGAACGGATCACGTTGTTCTAATTTATACACATACAAACATACATAAATCACGTCTGTATCCCTTACGAGGTAGACAGAGCCTAAAGTGACAAGATCTAAAGGCCACGTTTACCATGATTGTGGGCGCAATAATCTAAACAAAAAACAATTTTCTAATTTATCCTTTAAATAATTAATGTTAGATGAGGATCCATAAGAATTTTAAATTATTTGATAGAAAGGAAATTATGGTAAACAAAACTGACGTAATGACATTAAAAAGCAGTTATACCTAATTAAAATGAAAAATGAAAATTAAAAAAGTGTTTATTCCAAACAAATTTTACAGGAAGTTAGTTACAACTGAGGGCCCTGTGCTAGGATACCCTGTGTTAAAGGACCCTTCCATACAGATACAATGTTAAATGCTACAAGTCGTACAGAGAAGAATAAAAATAACAGCACGCGTACAAAACGAGTAAAGAAGTAGGTAGTTACCTACTCATTAAATCAAGCATAGGCACCATATTGCTGCGAAATAATGTGCGCGTGTGCATGCTTATGTAAGTTAAGTAACTGATGTGTATGTGTGAGTGTGTGTGGGTATGTGAATGTGTGTGGAATATAATTTGAGTAGATATAATCTGAATATATTCATAAAATTGATGAAATTGGACGTTTAATCACTTTTTATTCTTTTCAACTTCATTTTATTTAAATACTAGCTGACCCGGCATTTAAAACCAGTTTTTGTCACGTCATCAGACATGCGGGCATACGATTAAAAAAAAGTTAAATTTACGCTATTTTTGTTGGTTATTCTGCTATTCGAGGTGGAGACGTCTTTAACAAAACAATACATACATAGGTACATACATACATATATCACGTATTTATCCCTTACGAGCTAGACAGAGCCTAAGGTAACAAAACCTTAAGGCCACAAACATTTAGGGCGTATAGCTGGAAAGGGAAACCAAAATAGTGATGGGTTGCTAGCCGCATCTCCAAACAAAGATTATAAAGATCGGTGCAGACGTATTTGAGTTATAAATGATGTAAATAATCCGACTTTGTTCTTTGCATTATAGGTTTCTTATTTGAACAGCTCAAACACACTGTTTAAAATTACAAAATTGTGTTGAAAATTACATGTCTACATTTTAAGGTTTAAAAATACCATGGTTTAATAATAGACAGATTAACCGACAGTGTGGTCGCTTATATTATCGCGAATCATGTTATAGGCTATCAACCCATCACTATTTTGATTCCCCTTTCCACCTATACACTCACAATCATGCTAAACGTGGCCTTTAGGTCTTGTTACCTTCTGCGCTGTCTACCCCATAAGTATGTTGGTCACTTCGCTTAGCAAAGGGGTCCCGTTGTGCACCCCATATACTAAGCTCAAAAATTACAGATAAATTATCTTTTGTCTGTACCAAAGGCAAATGTCATACAGAACAAGACCAAAAATTTGCGCCTAACTAAGATTATAGCAACAATTGTTTTTTCGTAAGACGCTAGACTCTTTTCCATACTGGTCTGGGAGCAAAGAAAAAACATAGAAGGTACCAGGTGCTTCTCTACCCGCGCAGATGGTAAAAGCCCATCGAGGGAATGGGCGATTATAATAGGAATCATGTTATAGGCGATGAGGGTAGCAACCCATCACTATTTTGATTCGATTTTCCACACGCCCACAATCTTGCTAAATATGGCCTGTAGGTACCTGTTACCTTAGGCTCGGTCTACCCCGTAAGGGATAAAGACGTGATTTGTGTGTGTTGTGTGTCTAGACTCTACTCAGCAACCCAGTGAACAGTATTGCTTTTCACAAGGCAACAAATTTCACACAATTAATTATTCCGGTCGGCGGAGATTGATTTATTTAAATAAGAGTACGTCGATTAATTTAGCAGCCGTTCAGCCTTAATTTGTCCATGACCTTTTGATTCTTTGAAAACATAAGCAAAGGTTAACGATAGGTGAAACGACATTTGCGATAAGCACGCAACCATACTTTGTGTAGGTTTTCGGTCACAAAATACATCTCGAACGCGTTTGCGTTAAAATGTCAAATACTATGAGAACAGTTTGTTGCCGTTTCAATCCGCAAGTGGTGCTGTCATTTTTCCATAGTAATTGAGACGTTTTTGTATGCGAAAACTTACACTACAGGCTATTAATAATAATAATAATAATAATTAATTTCTTTATTCGGGTAACCGGGACCCACACTTTGTTAGTTACATAATTGCTTATTGCTAGTGTTAGTAAGTATAAAAGACATACACGAATCACTACTGCACGTGACCGTTCGAAAGTACACGGCAGTGGGTCATGAACGGACAGTCTAGCCCATCCGAGATCATTTTTAGGATACTGTTGGTGCTGTCCCTCGCCCTTCGCACCAGAGAGGCGCACCGTATTGGCGCGTATTAGTGTTTGACATTTTAACGCATACGCGTTCGAGACGTATTTTGTGACCGAAAACCTATACTTGGCATACAAAGTCTCTAGTGTAAGTTTTCACTCATATAAACGGCTCGAACGCGTTCACGTAAACGCTCAATCATTATGAAATAATTTGCAGCGCCACTGGCGAATCGAAATGGCAACAAACTGTTCTCATAGTACCTATTTAACATTTTAACGCAAACGCCTACACCACAGACGCACGCACGCACACACCACACACATAGCACGCGTCACGGAATGACGAGGATCCGGGTTCGATTCCCGGCCATAGCTTTACTTTTCGGATTTTTCTGTGTTCTAATTTTCACTGACATTTAGAAATTTAATTTCTAACGGTAAAACCGTAAAAATCAAGAAATAAAAATTCTTGATTCATTTGATAGTAAGTTTTTTTGTGGCTACCAGATGCTAAATCTCCTAGTATCATGTCGTAACTCATCAATATATCAATACGCGTGCTCGTGCGTGCAAAACACATCAAATATTATGACGGGCATAAACAGAACACGCCTGAAACTTTGTAGAAAAGGTAAAACAAACTTTCCGCACATCATTTATGATAAAATTGTTATTGCCGGCCCACATATTAGGCCGCCAACTTCTGGCGTTACGCGTGACTCAAATAAGTTAAGTGATCGGCTAAACTTTTTACGTAAACCAATCTCCATATTCAGATTACAGCTAATAAAATGGAATAACAAATATTTTTGTGTTCTTTACTTGTTCTACTGGTGTACAATGAATCGCATGTTTAAAAGAAATACTTTCAACATGAAACTACCGTGAGACTTAATCATAATTACACATAAACGGATAACTCACGTATAAAAAGTCGAGTGATGCTCGACATGTTTCGGACTATTTCGTAGTCCTCACACCATCACTCGACTTTTTATACGTGAGTTATCCGTTAATGTGTAATTATGTTTTAAAAGAAATAATTTAAAAACCAATAGCACTTCTTCACTCTCAGCTGATACCGTCATGTCAAGACTTGCACTTGTTGTTTTTGTTGTACTGTATTTCTCTTGTTTAGGTATTTTGCACAATAAAGAGTTTACATACATACATACTTGCATCGTAAAGGATGCACATTTTATTTAGGTACGGTGATAATTATAATAATCGGAAAATGCGGTTGGAAAAATATGTTACTGGAAAGAAAATAGAATTTACATAAAGCACGTCTTTATCTCTTACGGGGTAGACAGAGCGTAAGCTAACAAGACCTAAAGGCCACGTTTAACATAATTGTGGGCGTATAGATGGAAAAGAGAATCAAAATAAAAAAATGAGGTTCCACATAATCATTAAAATATTTTCAAGTCAATTAAGGTGTCAATTGTTTATTGATGTTTATTTGTTTTAAAACCATACACTTACCATTCCAGATAAAACTTGAAGAAACAAATGACATTAATAACTGAAAAATATACAAACACATGTAAAAGTACTCAACAACCCTTATCCAGTTATTAAAATAACCTATCACCAACCGAAAACACGAAAAAGCCCGTCACGAAATATCCCGAAGTAATATGCCCGCGAGATACGATCGCCCAAAAATTCAGGAGTGGGATATTAAATTCGTAGGAAGCAATATCGGAAATTCATTAATAATGTTGCAGGCCGCGTCTAATTCCATGACTCGTCCATATTCCGAGTGGATCAAAACCGCTGTTATATGAAAAAATTGAATACGATATGAAAAATGCCTATAATGCTGCCGGCATTAACGGGTTGAGGGTTTAACGACCGATATTATTTATGCGTTTTGACTTTTTGCCTGTAGACGTTTTATGCCATTTTGTATTATTCGTTATTCGGTAAGCACTTGTAAAAAAAATATTGTAAAGATCTCAGGCATTATTTTGCAGAGGCTCATGTTGAGTAATATATCGTTGGTTTGTTTAGGGTTAGTTTATTCTATTTGTCACTAGATGTCGCTGTACCATACTCTATGCATTCCTATTTTATTAACTTTATCAGTGAATACAAATATAAAAATACACAGAGATTATTTTCCGATTCATCAGATTTTGTCTTTGTTGGAAAGTAAAACCGCAACATTTTAATTCTAGTTAGTGAAAAATATTAACTAAATGGGAATCTTACGAAATAATAATTCGACGAAACGAGAATCCGGTGAAACCAGAATGACGAATTAAGAACATTAGTTCACAAAACGTTACCCTTTTCTTGTGTTGGGTTAAAATAACACTTTTAATTGGTAAAAACGATAATTATAAAGGCCTTTTTGCGACTTATGGATCCATAATATTATGTATGAATTCCACAACGAGAAAAACAGATGCCATAATGAGATGAAACGAAGTTGAAATGTTTTTCGCAAAACTTTTTTTCAATTATTCTATGTCAGACGACTTTGTCACAGACTAAAGTATTTTCCAGAAGGTAAAAAAGCAGGCAATAAGAAGTTGTTTTACGAGAAAACTATTGTAAGACTATGAAATGGCATTGTTATAGTATTTTTGTATAAAACAAGTATTTTTCATAGTTCTTTGAAACCTTTGAAAAATACTGTTTTTTATCGAAGTAAAAATTACAAACTATTTAAACGCTACATAATTCGTTTAAAAATTTAAGTTTTTGCGTTATTTATTTTAAAAACATTACTATAATATTGCAATTAGCATGTGGGTTTGGGTCCATTAAAAATAATAATATTTTCGTTAGAATTTATAGTTATTTATGACTTGTAAAAGTACATTATTATACTCAATAGATGTGTTTTTTGTGTGTGCATTGGCAAATACATTATACATTTAAAAATACATAAATTACCAATATATTTACCTGTTCAAACGCCATCAAAAGCCATGCAACAAACTTAATTCACCAAGTCATTATTCACACCAACCAAAGAAGAAAATCTCGACCACTCAATCAGTGCGGCTATTTAAAATTCAATTGTCTACCGACTAGTGCATTACGTATCTCGTAGCGCATCTACGGCGTAGGCTGCTACGTCGTAGCAACGTAGACGTCCAACCTCGGAGGCTGTCACGGCAGACTGGCCGTTAAGTTTCGCGCCTGGGACTGAGCTGGAAATGTTTGTACGGAATTGGGAAAGGTATTCGCTTTGCATTTTTTTGGATCAAGTGAGACGTTAAGGGACTATGAAAGGAGGTGATTGATTCCTTTTTTTATCGACGATATGGTGGGTATAATGGTTATTTATCCTTATGTTATGTAATAGTTTTCTGATATTCTATTTTTATTTAAAACATCAAGTACACGCAGCAGTAACGTACCGTGACTGACCGACTGGCGATCAATGCACAGCCTTATTTGACGTAAGCTGGAAACTTCAAATTTTGCGAGTGCCCTTGCCCTTGTGCAGAGTCCATCGCCAAGCGGCAGAGCTTGCGCATCTGTGTTCCAGAGTGGAGAGTTTTAGCTGGTAAAATTACTGACACGTTAGATATTTTATCTTATCCCTCTAGGCTGGCAGCGCAACTACAAAGATCTAATGCTGTGGTGCCGTAGCTTCAACAAGACCTAGGTAATGTAAGAAATTATTTTTCTAAATTCCCATAAGACATACTCATACTCATACTCATACTCATACTCATTTATTCATAATAATTATAGTTATTACATGTCATTTTCATCATTATTTTATGTCATTTCATATCAAGACAACTCATGAAATTTAAAAAAATATTACAATTTAAAATAATAAAACTGGAGCACCAATAAAATAATAACACTTTTTTTTCAATCATAAAGCCGTAGGCTTTGACTGCCAGGAAAAGGTTCGTCGAATGTATAGAATGTGTACTCGAGAAGCCAATTCCTGAGTTTAATTTTAAAACATCTTAACGACGAGGCCGAAATGACAGGCACTGGTCAAACGTAACTATCAAGTCTTCTTTCATTCTTGCATGAGAGTGAAACCACGGGCATAAACAGTCACATTATAATGATGTTTTGATCGAAACATCGTCACGGTTGCCAAATATGGTGCATAAAAAGAAAATGCCGTTCCCAAATCCTTACTAATATTATAAATGCGAAAGTAACTCTGTCTGTCTGTTACCTTTTGACGCTTAAACCGCTGGGCCGATTTAGTTGAAATTTGGTATACAGATAGTTTAAGTCCCGGGAAAGGACATAGGATAGTTTTTATCCCGGAAAATTGCATAGTTCCCGCGGGATAGCACAGCCCAAACCACTGGACTTAGAGACTTGAAATTTTGCACATAGATACCTTATACAATGTAGGCATCCACTAAGGAAGGATTTTTGGAAATTCCCACGGAATAAGGAAAAAATGGAAATTATATATTCGATTCCGAGTGACGCTATCTCAGTAACTATAATAACTAGACTCTTCAAATTTGATACAAAAGTAGGTGATTACAAAACTGAGAAACTAATTTCAGGATTTTTGGAAATTCCCACGGGATAAGGAAAAAAACGGGATTTATCTACGCGGACGAAGTCGCGGGCATAAGCTAGTAAAAAATAGCGCAGCGCGTTTTGCCGTCACGGTGTTGACATACGAGTACCTATATAATATTAACCTTGATAGTGATGTCTGCATTCCTACAGGCTTTCCGCTTGTTTGATTTTAATGGAACGATTGGTATAATGTACAATTTGATGTAAAACTGCAACGAAACGCGGACCTTTTTTTTTTTTTATATATGAATAGGAAGGCAAACGAGCAAGTGGGTCACCTGATGGTAAGTGATCACCAATGAAATGCCTCTTGTGCCCGTAATTTCCCCGGCTGTCTTACTCTCCACACCGGAACACAGCAGTGCAAGCCCTGCTACTTAGCGGCAGGATTAGCGAGTAAGATGGTGGTAGCGATCCGGACGGACCTCGCACAAGGCCCTACCACCCGCAACCTAACCTAATACACACACGGGATACGGGAGTTATCCAACTGCCAAGTCACTTTTCTTTACCTAGTTTGGAAATCGGTAATACTTGACTACTTTCAACATGAAACTACCGAGAGACTCAATCATAATTACACATAAACGGATAACTCACGTATAAAAAGTCGAGTGATGCTCGACGTGTTTCGGACTATTTCGTAGTCCTTCTTCCTGGAGCGCTCGCCCCGGCAGCGAAACAAAAACATCACTCGTCTTTTTACTTTTTTTTACTTTTTATACGTGAGTTATCCGTTTATGTGTAATTATAATACTTGACTACTCTCTCGGCTGTATAAATTATTTTTCTACTCGGAGTATACTCGTACAATAATCATAAAACGTGCCCTTTCATCATGCTAAACGTGGCCTTTAGGTCATGTTAACTTAGGCTCTGTGTACTCCGTAAGGGATAAAGACGTGATCTATGTATGTATGTAGTATACTCGACATATTTCGAAACAATCCGTGGTTCTTTGCTCAGGGGTCTAGCCCCTTATTCATAAACACTCTATAGACTTTTGTTAACTTAGCAATCGTTTGTCCTTATCTGTGAAAGGTAAATTTCAAAGAGACAGATAAGGACAAACGATTGCTAAGTTAACAGAAGCCTACAGAGCGTTTATGAATAAGGAGGTACCTAAGTATGCTCAAATCAATTGCTTCCTTGCTGGTCTGGGAGCAAAGAAGAAACATAGAATGTACCAGTAGGTTCTCTACCCGCGCAGATGGTAAAGGACCATCGAGGGAATGGGCGAAACTTATAGGAATCATGTTATAGGCGATGAGGCTAGCTACCCATCACTATTTTGATTCCATTTTCCACCAATACACCCTCAATCTTGCTAATTGTGGCCTGTAGGTACCTGTTACCTTAGGCTCTGTCTACCCCGTAAGGGATAAAGACATGATTTGTGTATGTATGTAAGTATGCTCAAATAGCCAATTTTGACAAAGAATCTCAGATTGGGAACATATAGTGCAACAAACACGAAAGTGGCCCATGTGCCCTATTTTGATGATAAAGGCGTACTTTATTTAGCATGGGGACTCACAGCTTATTATGCGGTTCGCTTCATCTTCCTTATGCGAACTGCTAAGTAATGGAATGCGCTTCCATTATCTGTATTTCCAGAAAGGTACGATTTTCACCCAACTTGCTCACAAATGAAAATGCCCCTAAACTCGAACTTCCAAGTTGATAGTCAAAATTATGCTTTATGACGTGCGCAGGATTTTCAATCGTAAGATAGCAGACCACGTATTTGATTCTTCTTTTACCCGTGGTTCACCTACAGGTCGTCCACCGGGATTTCGCCCCGGGCGGAGCTCCTTTTTTTGAGTATTTTGCCCTTCGAGCAGCTGATAATACCTAACTAACCTAACCATCCTATTTTTTTTATTAAAACATACATTATTGAGTGATTCAAAATAATGCCAGCATTTTTTTCGGATGGGCAAATTAGGTGGACCACGGGTAATGATCTATTTAGTTCTTGGTTCAACTTGGGGCTCTTCTAGGCTAGTGGATAGGCTGTTACTGAACCAGTGAGTTATAACTTTGAAGTTATCTACCACTTTTCATCAAGTTAGTAAGTTTCCGCCAATTGATGATCAGTGTACTGAAAAAAAAATGGTATCACTTAATTGTTATTTCTATGTTAATTTAAGGTATTTGCCCACTATACCGTACCATACTATGACCGTAGCCGTTACTAGTATACCTTGCTTTGTCTAATCGTAGGTACAGTTAACAGCAAAAAATCTGATGAATTATACTCCCAAAATAATATAAATATTAAATGAAGTCAAATGTTTCTGACTATTGTAGTTTATTAGAAGTAAATGAACACATAACGTGTCATAAGTAAGTGATCACATTTATTTCGATCCTTGAAAATTAAGCGACATGCCATTCAAACAGTTAAAGTCATTGTTGAGTGTTTCAAATTAAAGTGATTATCTTAATCTCTTCTCTTCTAAATATATATAACTCAAAGGTGACTGACTGACTGACATAGTGATCTATCAACGCACAGCCCAAACCACTGGACGAATCGGGCTGAAATTTGGCATGCAGGTAGATGTTATGACGTAGGCATCCGCTAAAAAAGGATTTTGATCAATTCTACCCCCAAGGGGATAAAATAGGGGATGAAAGTTTGTATGAAACTTTGTCAATTTTAAACCGATCGGGCTGAGACTTTGCATGCATAAAGCTACTATGACGTAGGCATCCTCTAAGAACGGATTGCGTAATTTCTGCGGGATAGCGATAAACGAATTATATGCAGACGAAGTTGCGGGCAACAGCTAGTTATCTATAAAATACGGGTTTACGGGACACCTCGGAGTACAAGTCAGATGTTCGTTTTACCTTTCCTGTTTGTCCTTTCCTTTGGTTAGTAAAACGTCGTAACGAAATACAATACGTACCTTTACGAACAATAATAAAGCCAAACAAAAAAAGTCACGCGTGTTTCATATTTTCAATAACGTACAACAAAATTGGTATCTCCTTTGTTTGCTCTTCCTCATCCGTGATTTACTTGTAAAAATATAATATCAGCGACATTTGGAAACACGGCGGAACGTATTCAATATTATTATACGCATTTTGTTCAGACGCAAGTCAGAATCAGTCACTTCAAACGAGCAACTGAGATATTTGAATATTTTGTTCATCTGTAATATCTAAGTTTTGTGAGATATGGAACGGTTGTGTAACTTCGTTCCCTTGGATGTAGTTTTTCAAAACAAAGAATAGTCTGGGGCCTTACCATGACGTGTTAACGCGATTCAATTCCGACTCAATTCAGGTTTTAGATGTCATTTTTAGTATGGATCTGACAGCGAGCGATCCGACTCGAATTGAATCGCATTAAGACTTCATCGAAGGTCACAGATCATGAAATTTTAATAACTATCTTTCTAATGTATTTTACTTTTCTGTTTAGTAAGTAAAAAAATGAGTTACAATGTCTATGAAAAACAACACATAATGTGAACCACGTCAAATTACGTATATATCTAAACTTAGCGTTCATGATTTAAAGGTTATAAATATTTAAATCCTGATCCCATAGGTATTTTGAGATAAAATAATCTAACCTAAAAAAAAAAATTTTTTTACACGCTTTTTTGATGACTGTACTTTTTGTTGAATGTACTGGCATTGTCATCCATCCTATATGCGTACCAAATTTCAAGTCAATCGGACCAACCGTTGAAGAATTCTCTTTCAGCTCAATCGGATGAAGATATATCTGCTTCAAAATTGAGTAGTAAGACAAACGTACATACATACATAGCAAGTTAATAAAAAGTTTGTAATAAAAATACATTCACTGGGGCACTACCTAGCTTTTCTTCACTAAGTACAGATTTCATGTAAATTCATCTACCCGTTTAAGCGCGGAAGAGTTATTAACACACAAGCAAACGCCATTACAATAATACATACATAATATCACGTCTTTATCCCTTACGAGGTAGACAGAGCCTAAGGTAACAAAACCTAAGGCCACGTTTAGCATGATTAAAGGCGTATAGCTGGAAAGGGAAATCCAAATAGTGATGGGTCACATCAGCAATCCTCACGATAATATTAGCAGTAGGTATTAAAACATTTCTTTCTCCAAAGTAATCCGTCCTTTGACAGACTTCTCTGGTTATTAGTTCACTATTAAGGACCCTGTAAACATAACTTTACACGGTCTTATATTCATCTCAATAACCTACTTTACCCAAACTATCTGACCCACGAGCTACGAACATTGTAAATCTTACCACCATACTTTTGTGGCCAATATAGTACAAATTCCAGATGCGACAAGCAAATGAAAACACATCGTACCTTGGGGGAATCGTTCGTATACCAAACTTTATTAATTGATTTGCTTCCAGTCCGCCGGGAGGTGCATACCGAATATTTTAGTTTACTACACGAGAAAAATAGTATTCTGATGCGGTATTATTATATTATAGTGTTTGCGGGTTCCATGCGGGTTTAGGAGCAAAGAGAAAACATGGAATGTACCAGTTGCTTCTCTTCCCGCGCAGATAGTAAAAACCCATCGAGGAAATGGCCGAAAATCATAGGAATCATGTTATAGGGTATGAACCCATCACTATTCTGATTCCATTTTGTGCCATCTATAGGTACGGCCACAATCTTGCTAATCGTGACCTAGGTCTTGCCACCTTAGGCTCCGTCTACCCCGAAAGGGATAAAGACGTGATTTGTATATGTGTATGTAGGTATGTTTGCGGGTTGGAGTTCGATTTTGCGGTAATCGTGGTCGGCATAGATTTGTGTGTTAATTGAGTTTGTACTTAATCTACTATAGAAATTGACTAAAACACAGTTATCGGAGCAATCTACCTAGAATACCTAGATGGTCAAAAATATGTCTGACTCGCTTTATAAAGTTACATACATACATACATCACGTCTTTATCCCTTACGGGGTAGACAGAGCCTAAGGTAACAAAACCTTAAGGCCACGTTTAGCATGATTAAGGGTGTATAGGAGGAAAGGGGAATCAAAATGGTGATGGGTTGCTAGCATCGCCTATAACATGGTTCCTAAGGCCATTTCCTCGATAGGTTTTTACCATCTGCGCGGGAAGAGAAGCAACTGGTAAATTTTATGTTTTTTCTTTACTCCCAGACCAGCATTTCTTTCCGCCAAGTTTCTTGCGGCGCGTTCTTCTTGGCAATGATGGTCTTTCCGAATGCGCTGGTAGTTTCAAAAAGACATGTAAAAGAGCCCTTGGCGGCCAATTTGCAAAATATTTTTTTTTATTTTCAGCATGGAAGAAATAAAAAGTTTGAACGCTTAAATATGCAAATGCGATGGTAATTTAATTTACCCCCTTATCTTTAATCGCTTATTAAGCTACTTCTCTAACAGGCGCAGATCTTTGCTCGTCACTTTGATCTTTCCCAAACAAAGACATGTCAAAGGTTTTCTCTTGACGTATCTCTAATTGATTAAATCTCTATGTTTAATTATATATTTAAAATCAACCCCGGTCGTACTGACAGGGCTACTCTTCGTCTGTGACTCTGTCAGTTTGGAATCGTGAACGTTTATGGTCACTTGCTGGAAAAAGTTAAACCTCGATTTAGTGTTAAACTCGACCTTAGTAATGTCAAAATTTAGAACTACCAAGTTTTGAACCAGATTTTGTGACTAAATCGAAATAATTTTTTTCTAAATTAAATCCATTAAGCTATACTGGAAATTTCCATTTTAAATCGTCAACAAGGCCTATAACTTTTCATAGCTTAACATAACAAACCAACATTTCACACTAAACCATCAGAAAATTCACCCCATAAATTAACAAAGTGTAGCGCCATATATTTTCTCTTCGCATTCGCATAAATTCGAAAACATCGCACGTTGCATGTCAACGAACAACATTGGGCAATAGGAGGTGAACCGGCGCCCCGTATTTTTATTCGGTGCTTTTGCACTGAATAAATTTGTTGCAGCAAAAACATCATTGTGCGCGCAGAGAAACTGTTGACGTAAAAATATGACGGATTTCACCGTTTACAAAGTTCCGTAGCCCAAAAGACCCTTACAACAGCCTTATATGCCGGCCATAGCTTTACTTTTCGGATTTTTCTGTGTTAATTTTCAGTGTCGGTTAGCGGTAAAACCGTAAAAGTAATACATAAAAAATCAATAAATAAAAATTCTTGATTCATTTTAATAGTGCCTATCATTTGAAATACAGCGCCTTCTCTCGTTCCTGGGTGAGTAGTAGATGTTCCACGGGAGTTTGTAATTGTGTCGTACAGACACATCATTCAAGCAGACGACGCCTGGCGACAACAGCTAGTAACAGGTAGAAGGTTTACCCACCTGCCATGTGTGGTGTAGGGGTATAGCACGCGTCACGGAATAACGAGGATCCGGGTTCGATTTGTGTTCTAATTTTCAGTGCCGTTTAGAAAAAAAGCATTATGTTCAACATCTTCATGTGTATGAAAGACCATACGTTCTCTGTTCTAAGTGAACGGCTTGAAGCTTTGTTGTGGAGAGTAGGACAGCCTGTTAAAAACTCTTGTCTTCTTCGTCGTGTAAAAAAAGGTGGTTGACAAAATTGTCTCAGCAGAACAAGTTGCAAAGGCGATTTTTTAAACTTAGTAGGTAACTAATTTTCTCATTTTAAGAAAAATACAGTTACTCTGAATTAAGACTCTGAATTAGTTACTTTACCTGACCTAGAAACAAAATTTGTACTGTAATCCGTGAATTGGTATGGATGACGTCCGTTAGCAAAAAGGAGCTATCAGCATACTCATCAAAATGCATTCGGTAAATAACAGGACAGTCCTTTATTTGTTTTTCTAATAATCCCTGTTAGGTTTTTGTCCGCGGCCGTTTCAGGTATATGAATAAGAATAAGAATAAGAAAACATTAGAAGCTGTGATACTTATTCCAACCAGCCAAATGGCTGCCACTCAGCTACGCGTCACGATAAGATCCAGGATAATGTCGTGACGCTGATTTTCAGTAACGCCAGTTGCAGAGTTACAGAGGTGGCTGTCACCAGGCACACATCCCAGTTCATACTGGTTTACGAAATCACGACTTCCGATACCCATACCTTATATAAGAATTATGCATACAATTTTATCATTTATCAGTTCTATAGTACCAACAATTTAAATCATTCAACACATATTAATGTTAGTGTGTATGTGTATGTGTGTGTATTTGCATGTTTGTGTGTGTGTGGATACATGTAGGCATGTATATGCTTAGAAAAATATTTGATGTATTATAAGAAATTCAAGTATTTGCTACAGTATAGAGCAGTATACGATCTAGAAGCTATCATGGCAATAGAACGCCCCCAGGGCATTCTCAACTTCACAAGTGCAGACTCGGGCGTGCACTTAGTCTATAACAAGCTTATCGGGTACGTCATTGTTTACAAGTAACTCAACTCAGCCTGTCTGGTGTGGTTTATTTTCAATAGTACATTATCTTTTATATTTTATATCGGGCCGTAAAATGTTGTTCTTCCGTGCTGTTCTGGGAGTAATGAAAAAACATAATGTACCAGTTGCTTCTCTTCCCGCGTAGATGGTAAATGCCCACCGAGGGAATGGGCGACAATCTTAGGAATCATGTTATAGGCAACCCATCACTATTTTGATTCACATTTCCACCTATACGCCCACAATCATGCTAAACGTGGCCTTAAGGTTTTGTTACCATAGGCTCTGTCTATTAAATCAGCAAACATGGCGGCTATGTTGTCATCTAACTCGATCTTGTTTTGTTTAGGGGCAACAATGAAGTTGTGAATCGAAATAAAGATTTACATACATACATACATAAATCACGTCTTTCTCCCTTACGGGGTATACAGAGCCTAAGGTGACAAGATCCAAAGGCCACGCTTAGCATGATTGTGGGCGTATAAGTGGAAAGGGGAATCAAAATAGTGATGGGTAGCTAGCCGCATCGCCTATATGATTCCTATGCCCATTCCCTCGATGGGCTTTTACCATCTGCGCGGGAGGAGAAGCAAGTGGTACATTCTATGTTTTTTCTTTACTCCCAATAATAAATAAATAAAGATTTATCTGTAAATAAATAAATGAATAGACAAGATATTAAATATAATAATGTTTTGTATAGATATTTTCAAACTAATTGATTCAATATTTCATTGAATCATGCGTTACTTTGCTGAGGTCTATTTATTTATTCAGTACATCCACATCATGTATCTTACAGTGTGCGCCATAGACACTACTAACTGGTACATTAGTCTGATATACACGACAATAACGGTGTACATCATCATTGTCCATACTGCGAGATGTCTATTAAAATATTACAATAAAAAATTAAAATATCCACAAAAATAGTAAAAGTAGGTGTTGTCAAAATTAAAATCTTATTTGGGACACAGCTGGATTTATCACTACATAGTATAAAACAAAGTCGCTTTCTCTATCCCTATGTCCCTATGTCCCTATGTATGCTTATATCTTCAAAACTACACAACGGATTTTGATGCGGTTTTTTTTAATAGATAGAGTGATTCAAAAGGAAGGTTTTTATGTATAATTCTACGCAGACGAAGTCGCGGGCAGAAGTTAGTTTATGATAAATGAGATTAAAATAATCATGGAAATAAAATTCTAAATACAATACTATAAACAGGTCCATTTCAATGAACAAAAAATATTTAACTTGCTAATCAAAATAAAAAAGTTGAAAAAAATAATTAAGAAGCCTTTTTCTAAAATGGCTTAAATCACGGAAAAACAGACGTGCATACGTTTAAATGAACGTTTGTTGCTACTTGTACATATTTTTTTGTGTACTTTTCGATTCAACTTTACACTACACCCACAAGTAAAGCATTATTTTATTTGTAAAATTCATGAATGTCCCTGCAACGCTCCATTCATGAACGAACCTGTACAAAACACTTAGCATGCCCAAGACTGAAACGCAACAACGAAATAGTTTATTTATTCGAATAAAACCATACCCAAAAGTGTGTCATAAATCTGACTGTACCGCAGATACTGAATAATAAATGACAGTCGTAAATCTCGTATGAAAACCCTATAAATCTAAACGGTAGTTCTGCACAGGTTCACCACAAACCGACGGAGTGGCAGAAAATTTAACCATATCTACTGTACGGGCAGGTAGTGTGCGTTTTTCATAAGGTCAATACATTATTCATTGACGGATAGTCGAATAATGTTGGGTCGCCCCGGTATGTTCATGCAAGCTATATTGGCTCACTATGTTATTGAAATAATGAAGGGATTTTTATCGGAGTAATATCAAATTCATATTTTCATTGTACTTAAAGCTATTTTTTTTACAAACATACATAAATCACGTCTTTATGCCTTACGGGGTAGACAGAGCCTAATGTAAGAAGATCTAAAGGCCACGTTTAGCATGAATAGTTAGAAAAGGGGAATCAAAATAGTGATGGGTTGCTAGGTATATAGTATAGCTATTCCTAAGATTTTCGCCCATTCCCTCGATGGGCTTTTATCACCTGCTCCGGAAGAGAAACAACTGGTTCATTCTATGTTTTTTCTTTGCTCCCAGACCAGCTTGGAGCAATTGGTTGCTTCTTTTTTAGTTTTGTATTTTGCTTTATTTATTCTATCCAATGTTGCGTACGTTCAGCAACACAAGTTGTAATACCCAAGGTTCACAAAATTAGTGACTGTACAAACATGCCTCTTCATTTCCACATCCATTCCATTTATTTCCATTCTACGAGACAGGCTTGGCCTAGTGTGGATGACACATGGGTAATTAAGGTCCTTCAAAACGTGGAACAGAGTTAGAGCGCTTGTAGACGTCCGTTTTTTTCACCGGATAACGGACCGTGTTTTTTGCCGGATTCACGGTGGTGTATGGACATCGGTCCGGCGAACAATTTACGCCGGATGCACCACCGCTTCCCCTCGGCGAGACGGACACCGGTCCGGCGGTCCGTTATCCGGTGAAAAAAACGGACGTCTACAAGCGCTCTTACTTAATTTTAAATATTTGACGCCTGTCAGTCACTTATTTTTATACAGCAAAAAAATGTATTCAAAGTTATTAGAAAGGTAGATTTATTGTACGACTTCTATTTGTAAACAGTCTAGAAAATGGGCTCAAGTTGCTTAATTCTGTTATTTGGCTCGTTTTTCTCAGAAATAAGATTCAGTACTACAGTAATCTGGTTTAGGAATGAGGTATCTGCGATGAATAAAAGAAACCGACTTGTATTTATTTCACATCGCAGAATACAATTATGTCCAGCCTCAATTTCATAGCTGATAGGCAGTGTTTTCTGAAATACGATGGCAAAAAAGAGTTTAATTGAGTTTCCTTCGATTCGATACAGTACAGTAATAAGTTTTTATATTAATCTAGCTCTTGCCCGCGGCTTCGTTCGCGCCGATAACGACAAAGTGATATCCCTACCCCGTAGTAATTAAAAAAAACCGTTCTTAGCGTACTTCTATGATAATCAAGGAATATGTCTGCCAAATTTCAAGTCTGTTTTTTTTTTATTTTTTTTTATATGAATAGGAAGGCAAACGAGCAAGTGGGTCACCTGATGGTAAGTGATCACCACTGCCCATAGACACCCGCAACCCCGGAGGGATTGCAGATGCGTTGCCAACCTAGAGGACTAAGATGAAATGCCTCTTGTGCCCGTAATTTCCCCGGCTGTCTTACTCTCTGTCTGTAGCTTTAATTGTACAAAATTTCGGGATTTTCTAATCCCGTGGGAAAATCGGGTCAAAAAGTAGAATCAATAAATTTAATCTAGACAATCAGCTATCTACATACCAAATTTCATCTAAATACGTTCGGCCGTTTTATCGTGAAGGAATAAGAAACACGCATACATATTAGTAGGATAATAAGAACCCGATGATAGCCTTTGAAAAACATTTTAGCCCACATGCTCGTAGTATTTGTTTGCCTATGTATTTAACTTACATCAACGCATTTAATTTGGTAAGGAAATGGAAGACTTACATTATGTTGCCAAGACAAAGGCAGTATCATGTCTTTACACCTGAAATTAAATTGCTCCGAGTAAATTGTGTGTCGACATCAACCAAAAACGTTTTACGTGGCCCGAAAACAACGTTAAAACTTACAGGCCCACTTTGAATAAGTATCCTCCCAAATTCAATTTTGTAAAATGATTCATTTCGCAATCACAAAAAGCAAAAGAAACACATTCCAAGCTCAACTAAAAGCTTACATAAAAGACCTTTTCACAAAAGTCTGAATCCTCCCGAATTAATACATTTTCCGAAGCATAACTTCAAACTGAATCGTTGTGAAAGTTGAATTTGAACAAATGTAATGAAAAGAGATGTTCCAGAGTGCCCGATGGTGTCTCTTTTGAATCACCAATTAGTCCGAGCGAAAATTGAAAAGTACACTTTTCAATTCGATTTGAGTGGGCAGTTTTGAAAAGTTGCGTTGGCACTTAACGCTTTATTAAAATTAGCTTTTGCTTTGCGTTGTTTTTTTGTTGACGTTAATGAGATTATCGGATGCTCTTAATGCGGATTGTTCTTTGGATTTCCTAATAGGACGGGGAAAAGGAAGTTTTGTATTAAAGATTTATTTGGCGCGTCTGAAGTTCCGAACGTTTTATGGGAAAGTTAATTTCTCGCTTCAAAATGTTTGAGTTTGATTAACAATTTGTCCATTAACACAAATTTCTTACTTAACTACAATTTATACTTTGCCACGCCATTTGTTAATTATGTTTCCTATACATTACATCTATGATTTAAATATTGCGAGCATAATCTTGCAAAACAAAGTGTTTTTTGTGAGGTAGGTAAATTCCTTTAAAGGCTAAACTTTGTAAATGTGTGAAAATTTCTGAAGAGAAATTTGTCGCATGTTATTCTAACTTTCTTGCATCGTTATGGTTCAAGTGACTCACGAGAGCGTTACATTTTGTAAACAAAACAAACGCCTGTAAAAATAATTATAATAACATGAGTGCTTTATTAAATTTAAAGAATTTGAGTAAGTGTTACTAAAAAACAACAATAAAATTGGCTTCATAGAGTGTTGTCTCGCTCTAACTAACGTGGCGCCAACTGTGTCTTTCCAAAGACCGAAGCGCAATCTTTATGGCCGGGTACTGTAAAAGAGTCAGAAAAATTACTGGCTCAGGAGGCTATATTAGCCCAGATAATATAGGAGGCTATACGAGGACTGCAACGCATTACAATTCTCTAGTATACGTGATGTGCATGGTTGTTGGTCCTCATTTACAATCAGGTGAACTGTGGTGCATACTCGTAAGCCTTCTTTATCGTAAAAAAAACCTTGATCAAATGCAATTCTGAACGGTTGGTCGGTTTAGATATCATTGGACCGTTATGCTTCAGAGAGATCTTTTGGATTTCAGGGCCGATGGATGATGACAGCTACCTCAAGATCGCAAGGACTGGAGGAGTCTGGTGTTGGAGGATACCTCCACTTATGGCCACTGCGCTTAGAGAGTAAGTAAGACTACATCAATACAAGCTGCGCCAAACTTGTCCCTTAAACCCACTGCATCTTGGGTTAAACATTAGATGCATGCACCAGCTCCATCCCCAGAGGAAACCGAACAAACTTGGCCATGTGCATGAAAATAATCGTGCATGGAACATACTTTGCTCGCAGTTTGTTGCAACTTGTATTGTTAAGTATGCTACAAAGTTTCGAGACGCATTACAATGGCGGTGTGAAATTTCCGCCGTAAATAATATGTTTAAGCGCAGAAGAATGTTTCGAATGTGTGAATGCTTCAAGTTATTTCCAAGTAGTAATTGCAACAGGTATGAAATTGTTTTATGAGCCAAGTTTTGTACGAAACGTAGACTGCAATTCCGGGTTATTTACAATATTTATAACTTAAGAACGGCTGCTGTTAGATTTGTTGGTAACAAATAAAAAATACTGCCTTTACTCAAAATAAAAAAAGCTTCGTTCATTGGAGGTGTAAAAAGCCACCGCCGTCAAATGAAGATTTGTAAGAAATATGGGTATGACCCTTTCCCTGAAGTAAGTGGTATATTTAAAACGCGAACTTAAACTAAGGACAAATCCTGTCATGCTTGGTCCATTACATGGAATCCAGTTCTCTCTAATTGCCAAGTTTACTTGAGCCGGAACTCGAGTTAATCGAACCAACTTGTTTACAATAAATCCTTAGCAATTAGGTACACAACACAATTTAATTAATTCACAGTTAATTGCATCGCAGTACGCGATCTGGTGAATAATTTAATGTAAACAAAAATCAGACAGATAGTGTCCGACAGATTTATAGTACCATGTGAACAGGTGATTAGGATCGCGGGATCGCGGTGGATGCGGAGGGCGCAAGACCGGTCTGACAGAACCTTGGGGGAGGCCTATGTCTAGCAGTGGTCGTCCTTCGGCTGACATGATGATGATGATGATGAACATTTAGGCTGTGGTCGTTCTCACCCACCACTCACGGCGGACAGCCAGCGCTCCATCACCCGCGTTATCTCTACACTATTCATAAATGTTCGTGAGTGGTTGTGCCACGTTCAAGGCAAATAACGCGGCTACCACCGTTCTTCTCACTAATCCTCCACTGCATCGTTGGGGTTAAAAAAACAGACAAAACTCGAGATCTGGCTATTAACAATTTCCTTACCCGACAGAGCTTTCTCATGTGCCAGTCTTATTCTCCACGCTAGAAAGTGCCAGCGAACGGTTTATCTAACGTATAAAAGTAGTTGGAAAAAAAGATTTAAGCGATACAGATGTTGTGAAGTGACTTTGTTTTATATTACTACCTACTCAAATATATTCGCGGGAACTAAGGATGTCCCTATCCCCTCATTAGCGTATTAAGGGATTAGGAGTCAAATCAACTTGACGAACAATAGATTTTTGTAACTTGAAATCGCAGCAATTCTTACTTAATTCCAACTCGTCAGCTTTTTAATTTCCATAAGAATTGTTTCCCACGTTAATTTATGCAAAACTCTTTTGTCCCCCGCCGCGCAGATAAATTATTTGCAAACACGGACTTTTTCTTAGGATATTCCCTATCCAAATTTATACCCGGCAGGGGAGGGGGTCGAATGCTCACTTAGCGTATTTTATTAAAAAAGTTTCATCGTCCTCCGCACACGGTCACAACTCTAATTCTGTTTAATCATGAGAAGTTGAATGGAGTTTTAATTCTGTGGACTTTTTTTGACGTCTAATACGACGACTTCAAAGGATTAATGGTTAAAAATGGAACACTGAATACAAATAAGTGTCGTAATGAGTTCTTTAACCCTCTTTAAAAGTTCCATTTTGTTTACGTTACGTTGCTACTACCTTGTGCCTGCGGCTTTGATCATTTCACAGTTGCCAAATGAAGGAAAGGCATCACAGTATCGGATGTTGGTAAAATTGGCCAAAATGTCTGATACAATCCTTTAAACAAATTATTTAACAGTGAATTCCTATCACTAATATCGTCTAACGTGCTCTCAAGCCCAACACACATCAAGTTCGCAAGCACATGAAGTTCGCATATTCGCACTCAAATGGGCGAGTGCGGGGTGTGAAGCGAAGTGGGAGGGGGCGCAGCGCACCCCCTCCCACTTCCCCAGCCCCCGATGAATTGGAAGTCGAGCGCAGTCTGTGCTAAGATAAATTTTGTATGTAAAGTATTGCTAACGAGTAGGTATTCTAACTTAACATTGCCACAAAGCAACTAAACAAAGGGACGTCATTACTACTTATTTAACGTCCTGTCTTGTTTATTTACTTATTATTTTATCTCACTCTCAAAATTTCAATTCAAATGGCGTTTTCATAAAAAAAAGGTCGCGTACCGGAATTAAACATTTCCCTTTTATATCAAAATGTTTTGATATAAAATTTGTATAATTCAGTTGTGAATTCCCTCTTTTATGGAAATCGTAAATAAAAGAAAGGGCCGAGAGGGTCTTGACGACGTCGTTCCATGTAAGTCCGTCACTAAAACATTTCCTTTGTATTGTAATGTTCACACCTCGCGTAGAGAATTTGAATTTTTACGTGAGTTTTTAGAACGTATTTGCGGTTTTAATAACATTTTCGTCACGTAAACTTTGACCTTGTTGTATTTCATTTGCATTTTAAAGAGAATCCTTCCAACCGTTTACGGGGGAAACTTTGCCAACAAGAATATGGGGCTTTGTTGTACAATAAAGACGAACAGCTAGCTCTTTCATGTAGCTACATTTTGACATTTTTTTACGCATTTAACTGTTTTTTTTCTGATCAAACTTTGATCCCATCCATGCTGCTCTGGGAACAAAGAAAAAATATAGAATACACCTATACGTCCACAATCATGCTAAACGAGGCCTTTAGGTCTTGTTACCTTCGGCTCTGTCTACCCCGTAAGGGATAAAGACGTGATTTATGTGTGTATGTCAAACCATAATTATTTTGACAAATAAGATTACACTAACACTCATGGATGACAATCAACCACAAATAAATTTCTAAACGACACTGTAAGCTAGCACACATAGAAAAATCCGAAAAGTAAAGCTATGGCCGGGAATCGAACCCGGATCCTCATCATTCCGTACCTAATGCGTGCTTACCCCTACACCACCCAAAGCAGGTAACAATATAACCGTAACCGCTATAACCGTAAAAATAAAAAATCAAGAAGTCAAATTCTTGATTCGTTTAATACAAATAGAGTTAACAAAAAGTATAGTTAGCACAAAAATGAGATTCTAATGACCTATGCACATACTCGTAGCACTAGACTTATAAGTCTTGTATAATCGATTGCCGCAACCACAACGTATACGTCTAATGTCATAATGACTTATTTATTTGACTGATCACTATCAATTTGTCGAGGTGACGTCACAGACCTGCGTTCATTATGTTTATGGTATTCTATTTCCGTTGCTTACAAGACAAACAAGGGTCTAGTATTAGTGGTGTTCGTCGATATCCATTTATCGATAAAGTAAACTACCTATTGGATAGAGCGATGCGTGCATAAACAAGTATTTGCCTAAACAGTGTTTACACTAGTCTGCTGTTAATTTTTAGGTAAACTCTGGCAAAAAAATATAGAAAACGAATGAAATAAAGAGTTAAGGATCTTTATGATTGCTACGTTTATTTATAAACTTTACATTAATGTTGACCAAGTAACGAAATTTACTGTCTTTATTTTTTTCTACAAAATAGTCTCAGCTATCTAATTTTATTTTACGAAATTTCTAACCGACCCAAAAAAAGGGAGAATTCTCAATTCAACTGTTTTTCCGAGCGTTTGTAGATATGTCAATGAGTCTCTTTACTTAATTGCACATGAATTCGTTTAAGCTTCTGTTATAAGAAAAAGTATGTATGTAAACCCTTTATTGTGCAAAATAAAAAATACAATTTTAAAAAAGCAAAAGTCCATCTATAACAAACTTAATCATTGTTGTTCAAATCAAACATCGACATCGGCCCATCCCTTCAACCCATTATCTGTCTATACAAACACTCGATCACGAGTAGACAATAAAAGTTGCATTTCGCCCTATAAAGCCCATTGCGAGGCCTGTACGGAACTTTATGGCCGCCCTTGGGCGAATGGGTTTATACCGCTTTTGATAAAGATCTGCTCATTATTTCAGTACTTTTGTCTGGTTGTACCGAGTTCTGCTCAAAGTTTTAGGCATTTTTGAACGTGACTGGTATTTTTTTGTACACAACATTAACAGGGTGTTTTGTTATTCATTGTACTGCTACAAATAATCTTATAATTGCATTCTGCCCCTTTTTAGTTTACTTGCAAATGTAAATAGATAATGACGAGTGATTTAAGAAAATTTAAATTTACAAAGAACAAGATACCTAGTTTTGGAATAGTTAAATTATTATTTTATTTGCAAACAAGTGCTAAAACTCCGTACGTGTGCAAAAAATGATACGAGTGTCAATTGAATTTTTGTGCGCTTTTCCCACGAGATATAGTAAAATTTCTAAAAGAAAAGGAAAATGCTGGGGTTCGGAATCACAAGCGATATCAGGTCATGATACATTTCCTCGATGTTTATGGAGAACCGGAGCGTTATTACAACGCTGTTACGAGCAACTCAAACACGAAAGCGCTCCTTGGCGCAACTTGTATCCCAATACCGTAAATGTTTATACGAATTTGCCTTTAGAAATGCACCTCCACTCCAGCCAAGTTTGGAGCCACGACTTCTAGCGTGTCAAGTCTTTCGGTAGTTCCCTGTTTGAATAACGAGAGGCGAGTACCGTCAACAGTTAAATATTTTATTCGAATGTCCTATTTGATACATTCTTGTCTTGGGTAGACTCGGATGCCTTAAGCGACACTTCAAACCTCCTTGTATCCTTCTTATACATTGGTTTTGATTTTCAAAATAATTGGCGCCAAAGAGGTGAACGTGATTACCTGCTTAATTCTTCCACAATAATCGAAAGGCATCTTGAAAACATACTCGAAAACTGACATAATAGCAAATACACGTGTAAACATGAAGCACTAGTGTATAATTATTAATTGTTAGCATTAGATAGTATTTAAAGATCCAGACATGTATTTTTGAAAAATTATTTTACAAAATATTCGTCATTACCGTTTCATGCGACCGTTTATACACTTTGGTTAAGGAAATAAACTTATGGCACGCTACGTTGGTGGGCGGATACTTTAACTGGTCCTTTAGATACTAAAATGTACAGCGCACAAATGACAAAAATCTACCCAGGTATATTGTAAACAAAAACATTTTTTTTTACCTCCGACGCTCTGATTCGCAAAGTGGGCAAAGTTTCCTCGACGCTTAACCTGCGGATATAAATCTCTATCCGGATAAGCGGTGCTAGCGCACTCTATTCTTTTTTTATTGAAACTCGAATGTTCACTGGTGCGGAGATCATCCTGTAACTGATAAGCCCCTTACGTACGGCCAGCGTTTGAAATTTACGTTAATCAGCATATCTATCATTATGTCTTAGCTTAATCCTCCATCCTTGCTACTCATAAAAGCTCATTAAGTTAATTAGTCTGCAAAGTTTCATAGTTTCTTTATGGCATTTGTTTTACTTTTGTGGGACGCTGGTGATGAGTTTTTGTTTCGATTGCTGCGGATATACCAAATATTATTTAGCTATCCCATGTATAACTTTAGCCGTTGGGCCAAGGAAGTTAGATCCAAAAGCAATGAAAAAGAGGATTTTGATCACATTCAATTGGCTTCAAGTGTCTGCAAGTTTGTCAGGTTCCGTTGAAATGACATTTATTCGTATTATTACTATTTAGTTACTTCCATGCTGGTCTCGGAGCAAAGGAAAAACATAGAATGTACCAGTTGCTTCTCGTCCCGCGCCGATGGTAAAAACCTATCTAGAGAATGGATGAAATTCTTAGGAATCATGATATAGGCGATGAGGCTAGCAACCCATCACTATTTTGATTCCTTTTTCCACCTATACGCCTACAATCAAGCTAAACGTGGCCTTTAGGTCTTGTTACTTTTAGGCTCTGTCTACCCCACAAGGGATATAGACATGATTTTGTGTATGTGTATGTATATGTACTATTTAGTTTTGCGGTCAAAATGGATTTTCGAGATTTGATACAATTTTTATTACTTAAGTAGGTTTAGAACCTTTAGTTAGTTTCCAGTTAAGCTAATACAACTTGTCAAAAAGATTACACGGTCCAGACATCACTTCAAGTACTACACTCTAAACTCGTATCTACCCGACCCTCTAATTAACACGCCCGAATAAATTCAAGTATATTTAAATTCCAACACATTCATTACCATACAGTGCCAAGATTGTTTAACCGAAACCGCAGTTCACTAATTTAGCGAGCATTAACTGTAAACTGAGTTTTCCTGTTGTCCGTACACTAAAAGTTTCCAACAAATGTCAAACTACATTTCAGTAGTTCCTGCGAACGAGGCGAGTAAATAATTACACTCCGCTGGACTCTCTTAATAGAGGCGCATTTCCTTGGCTTTATTTAGGATTTCCTGACACACTGTTCTGTGTGCCTTATTCTGAAGACCTATTCCCATTAACTATCAGAAAATATAGCTATACGAAAGCATTACTAGAGTTATTATTCACGTTAATAACTCACATAAGACCAAGAGGAAAATACAGCTAATACCTAATCAGTAAGTTGAAATTTTTGTTCTCAAAGTTAATAAGTGAACCGAAACCAAGAGTGCTCGAAAGAGAGCAGCAATGTCGAGGTATGCCAAGAAAGAGATAGCCTGTTAATAATGTCAAATCTTAACCTATTTATTTAACACTAGCCTTCCGTCTGCAGCTTCGTCCGCGATAAATTAATTTTCCCGTAGGAATAGGTATTTTCCCGCGGTAAAAAGTAGCCTATGTCACTCAGTGATAATGTAGTTTTCTAACGGCAAAAGAATTTTTAAAATCGGTCCAGTAGTTTTGGAGCCTATTCACTGCAAACAAACAAACAAACAATCAAATTTTTCCTCTTTATAATATTAGTATAGATAGTATTTTACAGTAACAACTTATAGATTAAAGTAACATTGCGCTGGAGTTGGTAGAGGTCGAGAGAAAAAGATCTTAGCTTGGGACTCGAAAGTTCAACGACCACGCTTCAGTTGATAAAGTGCAATAATTCGTAGAACGATGATTGAATTAATTGGATAGAACATTGTTATCGAAATGAATGGAAAATATTATTGAAATTTTATTTCAATTTACTCGTTTCCAGGTATCGTTTTTATTCTGCTTTTTATAATAAAATCAGTCGAAGCGTTAAATTTGAAGTCGTTAAGTCGTTATTGCTCGCAAACGCTCGGAAATAGCCGAATGCGTTTTTTATGTTACGAATCCTGCTGCTGTAATTTCATTTCTGTATTTTTTCATTATAATTTGATTTAAATACCAATTTATTATCAATTTTTAATCCAGATTTTTATATGCGGTCAAACCGTTTAAAACAATCAAACCCTACAAGCCCATAGCAAATAACATCTATTCGATTATGGTCAAATCAAATCAGAAATCACGTCTACGGGGTAGACAGAGCCAAAGGTAACAAGACCTAAACACCACGTTTAGCATGATTGTGGGCGTATGGATGGAAAGGGGAATCAACACAGCGATGGGATGCTAGCCACATCGCCTATATAGCGTGATCCCTAAGAATTTCGCCCAATCCCTCGATGAGCTTTTACCAACTGCGCGGGAAGAGAAGCAACTGGTACATTCTATATGTTTTCTTTGCTCCCAGACCAGCTTGAAAGAACATACATAATAATAATAATAATAATAATATAGCCTTTTTATTCCGAATTCGCTACAATTTCATTTTTTGTTGTTGTTGTTGTTGTTGTTTTATTATTAAATTGTCGCGTAATTCGGCGTGCCTCATGGCATAGGCCTCCTCCGTGTATTGAAGGGTTTTGGGCTATAGTTCCCACGCGCGCCGAGTGCGGATTGGGAACTTAACATACACCATTGAATTTTATCGCAGATGTGTGCAAGGTTTCCTCACGATGTTTTCCTTCACCGAAAAGCTCATGGCAAATTTCAAATGTAATTTTCGCACATAAATTCCGAAAAACTCAGAGGTGCGCGCCCGGGATTTGAACCCACGACGCTCTGCGTGAGAGGCCACAGGTCAAACCACTAAGCTACCATGGCTTTTTAAGAACATACATACATACTTATCAATATATCGTATTAAAAAAGTTTAATAGTCAATTAGGTTAAGCCTCCACTTCGAATGCGCAGCTTGATATAGCGATGCAACGATAAAAGCTTTACCAATTAAGCACATATGACCCGTATTTTCACATCCCACGAGATGTTAAAGCTACGTGGTTCGCTAACAAACTGCCTAATAGATGGAACGAATACACACAACTTACATTAAATTACTGTAATTGAAGTAATTAAAGTAATTGAACGAATTAAAGGCAAGTTGGGTAATGAAAGGCGTAATTTTTAACCTTGGTTGTTACGGTAATATATGAGAGTGTAATGTGGAACGATGAATTGGGGAGCAAAAACTTGGTTTGGTTGCGATGTAGGTTTCGTGGTGTTTTTTATATGAGACAAGGAAGGCATTCCTTGCATTTGCTGAAATTCCCACTAAATAATATACACAAATCACGTCTTTACAGGATAAACAGCTAGAACCCAAGGTAACAAGACCTAAACGCCACGCTTACCATGATTGTGGGCGTATAGGTGGAAAGGGGATTCAAAAATAGTGATGGGTTGCTAGCCTCATCGCTATTTTTTACCATCTGCGTGGGAAGAAAAGAAACTGGTATATTCTATGTTTTTTCTTTACTCCCAGACCAGCATGGAAGATACCCACTAAATAAATTAGTTAGAAACGGTAGAAAGCATTTTGACGAACTCATTTAGTTTATAATTTGGATTAACATAGCATACTTTTGTCCCGGAAACCCTCATAGTTCCTTCGGAACAGTGCTAGAGAAATTCTTCACAAACTTAGTCGTGGGCGACAGTTAGTTCACAATAATACTTAGAAGATCTTATTCGGGGATTGAAAAATTCACCCGGAACACAAAAAGTTCAAGTTAAAGTCAACGTCCAAAATCCGACAGTCATTCACAGAAGTCTAATAAAACTGTCAGTGACCCCAACAGACACCCACATCGTTTCCGCGTTTATGTTGACTCAGGTCAATTTATCCGGGTTCTATATTGAGACCCCTTAAATTGTCTTCTGATACCCGTCTTTGTTACTTTCTCTGTTGTTTAGCACTTTTGATGTTAAGGTTTGATTTAAGAATCAAATCGTTGGCCAACTAACATGTTCAAAAACGGCAATACACTACAAAAGATAATGAAGTCGTCACTATATCTTATCTTATCTTATTCTTATTTGTGGCGTATCAAGTCGTTACAGCGACGACAACTTCACCAATGACAGAGTAATCAAAATGAAATCCAAAAATCTTGTGACAAAGTAACGGTCAATGATACCCCTCAGAAACTGCCAGGAAATAATTAGCACACTTGGGTTTTAAATTAGGCGAATCAGTTTGACAAATAAAAATGCTGCCAAACAAAAGAAAACTTTAAACAGCCGTTAGCAAATGTGAATTAAATTTTCATCGCTATCCTCAGTGTTTAACAATAAAGAGAAGGAAGAACGCACATTTTTCGTACAAAACCGTTTCTATTTCAAACGATTTTGTCGGAACAGAAGCCATATACCTATTTATTAATTCACATTTTTATATCGTGGAAAAAATGTGGGCAAGTTTTATAAAACTACGCAAGTATAAGTTGCTCATGAAAACTGTCTAACTAAATTAAGTTAAAGAGAAGATCCTGACCTTTTCATCGCTCGCACTACCTCCTCTACAGCGTAGAGTAGAGTTGACCTGACCAATAAATAGCTCAGCCAGGCTGCTAAAAAGTTTCTAAAGTTGATAGGTACTTATTTACTTAAGAAGTTCATACCGTTCTTAAGTTTAAGTTTTGTCCGCCGGCAGCCATAGAATCGTATCTAGCCAGCAATCAAAAAAAGAACAAAAGACACGTCACATAACGTCTTAAGTGTGGCTTCCACACATTTTCGCCTACCGTTTCGGATCAGAATGCTATCGCTTTCATACGTGTAATATGAGAGAGAGAGACACGATACAAGCCATCGTCAAATTTGCGTCTGACAACTGTTAAATTTTGTTATTAAATGTACGCAATCAATGTCGTCCTGATGAATCCGGCTTAAGGTTATTTTATAGTTAATAATTTAGGTACAGAAGTATTGTTTACGGTTATTAAAAGTATTTTTAATTAGGGACCCTATCGTGACATCATTATTAAAGTTTAATCATTTTTGTGCTAAAATTGTTTTTCCTTATTTGCCAGCTACATTTTCACTTCTTTCTTAGTTTAACTATACCATTTATTTTACTATTATTTAAAACAAACCTGATTATATGTCATTTAGGCACTAAAGTGAGATCCCTGGTCACAATTTTGTATGGGGTAGCGTTTCAAGACAAACAGTTAAGTCCTCTTTGAGTTTGATGTCGGCTTCTCACTAATACCTATCTAATGTAACATTGTTAGATCGACTTATTTTTACATGACCTTTTCTGCCTTTTTAAGATCAAGATCTGATGAAATTTTCCAACTTTTCTTTCTCATTTTCCACATTTTCTCTGAGATAAATAAAGCTTGAGGTGAAATTGAATTTTCAGCTATTTTTACTGGATTAATAAAATTTGTAAAGTTATAAAACAACTGAATCTAAAAACGCTACATTTATCTGAAACACGGTAAATTAGAAAAATTTCAAATACAACGACATAAAATACCCAACGAGAGCTCAGCTTTCGCATAGTCGAGAAATAAAACCAATATTTTGAATGAATTTTCCCGCCTATATTTCAAAGGTTCCAAATTATCTCCTAAAGAAGTATTCGGCCACATTTCCGACCTTTGACCGTCATTTGTTACCCGCAAACTGTTATAAAGACACCGTCCTTTACCGAGGTCACTTAATTGATTCTTTGTTCAGTTGGAATCGGGAAAAGGAAAGTTTAAGGAATTCCCTCATGAAATTTTTCGTAGAACTTTGCCTAAGTTTTATTAATATTGAAGATTAGGTAGAATTTCTCAAGTATCAGGCCTTTGGAGCAGTAATTTAAAGGCCCTTGATCTTGTTTATATTACGAAAGCTTGCTATCGTAGAATATTTAAAAAATAATCTTGAACCATCTGGGCATTTTAAGAATCACGAAATGGCGGGTAACTATATATTATAGCAAACTGCAATATATCTCTCCGAAAAGACTTTCTATATAAACTACCGCGAGACTTAAGCATCTTTACACAAACGGATAGCTCACGTATAAAAGTTGAAGTAGAAGTCGAAGCAGAAGTCGAAGCCGCCGTCAGCGGGTCGAGCGCTCCAGGCGGAAGGACTACGAATTAGTCCGAAACATGTCGAGCATTACTCGACTTTTATACGCGAGTTATCCGTTTTTGTAACTAACTAGAACTGCAATATAATTGGAAACCAGAACAGATTTCAATGAAACAGCTGCATTTTATTACTGCAAACAAGTAAGAATCAATTAAAGAATAGGTTAATCGGAAGGCTTATAAAAATGTCAAATTAGTATAGGCATCTGTGTTAGCTATCCTGTCTTCCACCTTTATTTTTTATTTAAAACCACTTATTACCAACAACTTCTGCGCCCCGCAGAAATTAAGCATTTTCGATGAAAATTTATTCTGTCAATGTTTCTAACATCCCCCGGAGTTTTTTTTTCTCAAATGTATAACATGTAAAATAAATAATTTTCTTAAACCAAATTGGACTTAAGAGCGCCGAAATCTAATAAATAGCTCAGCGGGCACCCTAAAACATTAAATGTCTTGCAACAATATGAACACTTTTTCATTTCTTAGAAACAGTTTATAACGGTTTAAACGCAATAATACAATTTTACTACTGGCAGTAAAAGATATCACGAATTGCTCCACTCAATATAACTTTCAGGGCAAGTCGTTACATTTCTTACTTTCTAATATTTTTTATGTACAACATTAAGTGATATTGCAATAGAGTTCTGTAAGACAGGGCTATGAACTTGGATATTTTTAAGAGAATGTACAACTTTTACAAGATTTTTGTGACACGCAGTCATAATCTTGATGGTCTATTTTAAATCCTACAAAATAAAATTAGAGATTTATTTTTGCCTCATTAAATATTTGGTCGAATGATTGTTTCGTTTAGTTAAATTTGTACTGAAAACCATCCACTTCTTAAGAAATTAATGAAATAAAACCAACCCAATGTACGAAAATACTTTCTTGTGTGAAGTATTTTGATTTTCTTGTACCTAGCGTAAAATTATACCAATCTATCACTCGACCAACTATCAGGATACAAAATATTTTGACTATTAAGTAGGACACCGTGATGTTCAGTTTTGCGTTTAAACAGTAAATATCGCCTGAATTTACTTGCAACTATGGCCACTTGCAAAATCATTATTCTGATAGAACAATATTTCAAATTTTCTCTCAGCTATAACTAAAAATAGTCCACAATAATCTAGAACTAGACTTGCGCATATACCTGACGAACGTCCTTTTCTCACTAGCCCGAGAAGAAAGAGACGGTGTACAACGTACAAGAAAATGGTAACCGTGTTTATCCGTCTTGTTATTTACGAGTGTAAATAAACAAACGGTTGTCGCAATCTCGACGTAAACAAATGCAACACGTCTAGCGCGAGGACACGAAGCGTCGACAGGCTTCATTTCCACTGGCAAACACTCCTTTGAAACCAAACATAAGAAATACATTATCAGAATAAGATTTATGATAGAATAAAAATATCTAGGTATATAGGTATATAGAGAGGTTAATTGTGTACCTACCTAGCCTTGAAATATTTCATTTTTTTTGTAATAGTAAGACATTCATTCGCCTTTTTTATATTTTTTGTAAACTTCTTGTGATTATTTTTGGTGTTCAGTAAATGCCTGTTTTGTATCGTATTCCTTGAACGTATCAAGATTGTCTACTTTTAAAGATAGTTCATTCTCGACTCGTAGAGACTATCCATAAAAAAATCTAAATTTGATTTAAGTTACCTAACTTAACTTATTTCATCGTTGATTGGCGAAGCGATCACTTAACATCAGATTATCTGCATTCCCATTGGTCAGCATTATTTTTATTCTAAACCTTCCTCTGTTTAGAAGTGTTCCAATTTGTACAATTCCTCCATTTACTTACTAATACTAAATCTATTATCCTTGTCCAACACAGTGGTTGTGATTTACTCCGCTTAAGTCCTTATTTAGATGATCCGCGTTAAGTTTAACTCGTGTAAGGAAGTCAAGAACAGACCTAACAACTACCCAACCACACCCAAAAACTAGCTCCTATATCTCCATCCGTATAATAGCTTTGTACCACAAGCGACATAGCTTCTGTGGCTGGAGTTCTTACACTGTAGTATTAAGTTGGTTTTAAAGTTGTACGTGAGCTGTGTGGTGGGTTGTGCATACACTACGCATTGTTCCCTTATTTCACCTTTGTCTATGTAAATGAGCTCGAGCACACCAAAGTCGCTCGCTCAGTTCGCTCAACAATGGGCCTAGTGAAGATTTAAATGTTAACAAACTTGTCGTGTCATGTCCGTATTCCGGGTTGTTTGCAATTTAAATGAATATGGTTTATTATTATTGCGTAACATACATACATACATAAATCACGTATTTATCCCTTACGAGGTAGACAGAGTCTGAGGTAACAAGAACTAAGGCCACGTTTAGCATGATTATGGGCATATAAATAGGTGGAAAGTGAAATCAAAATAGTAATGGGTTGCTGCCGCATCGCCTATAACATGATTCCTAAGATTTTCGCGCATACCCTCGATGGAATTTGATAAATTTAAACATGTTTTACCATTTTTAAGTCTTTAAAATGGCGTGACTGCACTAAAATAAAACAATATTAATAATTTTGTTGCATTCAAGTTAAAAAAAGGTTGCCATACATTCCGACACGATAGACGTAAAAATAGACTGAGCCTAACTCCATATTCTATGACATCATTGATTAAGTAACCTGTAGTATAATCTTATTGACACAGGACTGAGTAAATCAAGCGATGTCGATTAACGCTGTCCAAATAATTATCAAAATCAACAATCAACGTTAGCATAGAATAGGCCCACCACACAAACGCCTCTGTATTCATGAAGCAATTAAAATAGAACACGGCAACCAGAGTAGGCATATGAATTCCTCCAAATATTCAAAAGGTACGCGTGAGAGAAAAATGAGAATGGAATTTTCGAGAACATCCCATTATTATGAAGCTTATAAATATAGAAATGTTATGCTGTTATTATTAGCGTTCTGGAAATGTAGGGACGGATATCTAAATCTAAGTACCTATGCAATGTTGTATTTTGCGCAAATGAAGCGAAATTATTATAGAAAAGTAGTACTCAAGTCTTAAGTATGTGGCGACTATACATAGCTACTTATTATTTTATTGGTTAGCTAGACTTTTCAGAGGAAACTATTTTCATTGACAAAGCCGAGCGCTTCCGAGCGCCGGCCGAGGACTGCCGACCTCAATGGTCGAGTGCGCATGTGCGGTTTCAAACAGCAACTGTCACACTTTTCTTGCCGAGTGTTCTGTCACCTTAACCACACGCATATTCCTTATTGTTTCCTAGTTTTCTCTATTCCTTGTATATCTAGCTGTTCCTTCCTGTATATATTATTCTTCAGTGTTTCCTTCTTAATTTTTTTTTTTTTTTTTTTATATGATATACAGTTATATGTTTTATTGTGGAGTGCCTGGTTTCCTTGTAGCATCTGTAGCACCCCACAAGTAGTTTAAAGAAACAATGTAAAAACTTAACGCTAATTATGAAAAATACCAAATATTTAAGCCATTGTTTGTTATTCAGTAGAAGTAAATCAAATTACGATGCTTGCAGAAAACATCCTTAACGAGAGCGAAAGCCAAATTGAATATTTTCGGCGTAAACAAACGCTGACAGTGCTAGGCTAAAATTATAAATTGCATGTAACATTTGTACCTACATACCAATGCAATAAAAAATGATACTGTTTATTGCGTAAACTTACTGAACGCAGAACTATTTACTAACTAGCTGTTGCCGGCGACTACCACATCGAATTCATCTTTCGCTATGTCATCCCGCAGAATTTTTGCGATTTTCGCGGATGCCTAATAACCCACGTTATAAAAATATACGATGTATGCCAAACTTCGTCAAAATATATTCCGTAGTTCTAGCAATACAATGGAAAGTACGATTTTACACTAAACATTAACAAAATGTCTTACGCTCTCTTCTTCTTCGTCAGCACATTATTGTCCACCGTTTTCTTCCACTGTGGGCCCGATTTGCCGTTGACTCTCCTCCAGATTGGGCCAACGGTCGAGCATAATATCGTCTGACCAACCTGAACCATTGCAGCACATAATGTGTATTTATCCTCATCGCCAAAGACCAAACGCGCTATGTATTACGTTGTTACGTGTACTGCAAGTTGTTCTAAAGTGTCACTTTGTTCCCGTACAACGCATTTCGAATAAAATTTTAATTGCATAATAAACTCCTGGAACATTACAATCGAAACAGTGTTCCGCCGTTTTGGATGTACGAAAATTCAAATTTGTTTCAAACAGTTGCTTGGATTCGTTTAATTTCAAAAACGAAATTAAACAATTAACGAGTCGAAGAAGGAAATAAATACCCGCGGGATGGGAACTTTGGAAGTACGCTTCCGTCTGTGTAACTTGCGACGAGATAATTACCTTGATACCTTTAATTTGTTTAATGACTAGTGGCCCGCCCCGGTCGCATGGGTGTAATTTAGAAAAAAGAGGTGAAAAATGTGATGAAAGGCGACCCCTGACGGCCGAGCGAATCCGGTCCGACAATTATTTTTTCGGTTGCTTTAACCTTTGATTTTCTTAAAGTATTTGACAGAACAATATACTCTGAAAACAATTAAAATCTACTACCTGTCAACTAAAATCCATCGACTTTATAGAAATTGACATAAACTTAATCTAACCCTACTTAGAGTTGGTATTTACGAGTATACTAACGTTTTCTGTAATTCAGCTCCTACATTGCTTCAAGTTTCAAGTGTCAAAAACAACGTTTGGTTAGAGGGTGAATTAAGCATGTTCGTATAAACGCAAAGCTCATAATAAATAAATAAAATATACCACAATGATCTCAATATCATATATCCTAACTGAAATTGAACTAGGAACCTAGTTTTGTCCGATGACGTCCCTTTTGTACAAGTCAGTGGGTTTGAAAGGGATATGTGCATTCGTGTCAGTTACACGTAGTGTGGTCTGCACTTTTGTATTTATTTAAGAAAACTTCTTTAGCGGTGTTGTGCACTTTTTTGGGATGGGTAAAAAATGTTAAACTCGTTCCAGTCAGGCGTCAGGGTCACGTGACCGTCAGACGGAGGGAGAGTTGCTGCTGGGCTGCAGCGCTGGGCGCTTGCGCGAGTGTGTAGTGTTCACTTCAGCCGGCACTCCCGGAGTGCTACCCGTCGATTTTTTGTTATTATTGTGTCTCCCTGTATGTTATTACAATATGTTTGAACAAACAGTCACTGTATTTATTAACAAACACGGTTACAGTCCGCGAGCTCTTAGAATGCCATTTGGGTTTGTCTTTGTCTCACTCACACTTATGAAATGAAATGAAATGAAATGAAATGAAATGAAATGAAATGAAATGAAATGAAAGTTTATTCGTCATCATAGGTATTTGAAAAGATGAAAGTAAAAGTAATGAGGTACATCTATGATCTGCCTTTTTGGCGTACGAATTGTTAGTGAGATTAGTCACGATTATTTTTATTTATTAATTGATTTGAATTGATTGATTTATTATTATGGATTTGCTATTTGAATTGGCCGAGTAAGGGAGACAGCAAGACAAACCCAAATGCCATTATAAGAGCTCACGGACTGTACAGCTGTGTTCACAAATTTTAAAAAAGGTTGAGCCTTATTTATATAAGTAATTTATTAATTTTACGAGTGAATTAAATATTTGTATACATGTAATAAAATATATATAAAATAAGAATAAAAGTGCCCCGGATATGCATTCATACAATGTATCCCGCCTGTGGGGAAGTTTAATACGAATTCCACTTTTCGAATAACGACTCACTGAACGTACCTGCTTGTAAGGTTATTTTTGCACATCACAACTAAGATAAAATATCAGACAATCATTTTTCTTATTGCTCCTGAGTTCTTGCTTATTTTAGAGGCAAAAAATCGTATCAAACTTCCCCAACTTCCCGTTCTTCATCTTTTAATAGCTATTCAAAAATCCAAATTATTCTCAGGCGCTGTTTTTTAAAATTGTAGCAAGAGCTTTCGATTGTTTTCACTCGAAGTTTCTGAAACAAAAGTAAGTTTTAGTTACAAAATTAAATTAAAAGTATCCAAACTAATATCACGCCTTTCGACAATTATTACCTCCCCAATATTTAGTGCCAGTTGTACGTTGTCCCTTTTATCTATTTGACTTTGAACAATTTGCTAATTTTAAGTAAAACCCTTGCTTATTAGACTGTGCAGGACGGTTTTTATTTCACCAAAATTGGATTGGAAAATTGGAAAAGTAAATTCCAGTCGTACTCACAACATTCTTTCAGAGGTACACACTTCCCGTCCTTCCTCCTGACCAGACCTTCCTTGCACACGCAGCCAGGAATGCAGACTTCAGTGCAAGCTAATTGATCACCGTTTAACTCACAAGTGTCCTCGCAGTGACCGTAACAATCACTTCCCACTTCATTTTCACCGCAAGCCTCTGAAAAGCAAATAAAATGTTTAAAATAAAATAAAATAACTTTATTTTGCAAATTGGCCGCCAAGGGCTCTTACAATATGTCCTTTTTTAAACCACCAGCGCATTCGGAAAAACCATCGTTGCCAAGAAGAATGCGCCGCAAGAAACTTTGCAGAAAGTCATTTTTTTTTAACAAAATGAATTTACAACAACACTTAAATTCTACTTGACTTGTAATACATTTATTAACGTCCCCAGATTTCAAAAGTACAAATTTATAAGAGTCAGATGGCAAAAGTCATCAAGGCAATCGGCGAAAATCGTAAGAATCATGATACAGACGATGCGGCTAGCAACCCATCACTATTTTGATTCCTCTTTCCACCTAAACGCCGATCATGCTAAACGTGGCCTTTACGTCATGTTACTTTAGGCTCGCAGTCTTCCCCATAAGGGATAAAGACGCGATTTGTATATGTGTATTATTTACCTCTTTTTAATATTAGTATACGAGTAGATAGTAATTGTGCGGAGTAATTTAATACACATTAAATTACCACTGACTCTTAATTATTAAAATATAATAAAGACTTAAGAACTGATGTTGATAGTATATACTGCAATAATTATTAACGTCGCGACTCTAGGCAGCTACGACCTTTGTCATGTTTATCGCTATCCCACGGGAACTATGCGATTTTCCGGGATAAAATGTAGCCTCCATGTTAATCTAGCTATCTCCGTTCTAAATTTTATTATATTCAACCAGTCATTTCAGCGTGAAGAAGGAACAAACATACACACTCACATCGTCACAGCCATCCATCCTCACAAACTTTCGCATTTATTATTTTAGTAGGATAACGACAAAAACACCTGAGTACTCACCAGAATTCAATGCCATTGAAACTAGAGCCACGAATGTAAACCAACAAAACAGCTTAACGCACACCATGTTTGCAGTTGTGGTATGAAACGTGGACTGGTTGATTTAAAATTTACCTAGCCTTATATAAGCAACAATTAGTGATCTCATAAGGAAATCTAGTCACAGTAAGTTGGAGTAAAAAAGTGCAAAAAATTGTTTGACTCGAAGGGGATCCCCTTATAATATTTGCATTACTATGTTCGGACTAGCAATAACAACTGGGTAGGTGTCTCTTTCAACATGAAACTACCACTACTACCACTGCTACTACTACTAGTGTAATTGGGTAGGTGTCTAGTTAGACGCTTGTTTTCAACGTACCATGATTGTATGAAAATATTTCTTTGCACTCGGCAATAATAATATATCATCAAAATAATTATCGTCGTAAATGGAATTCCTATAGTTTCTGTCCGTCTATTTCTATGACGTGCATGCATTAAATTTACTTGGTAAGAATGAATTGAGACAGCTGTATTATGATCATGCAAAAACAGACAAATTATTATCAGTATTGGATACACACACACAAATCACGTCTTTATCCCTTACGGGGTAGACAGAGCCTAAGGTAACAGGTACCTACAGGCCACAATTAGCAAGATAGAGGGTGTATAGGTGGAAAATGGAATCAAAATAGTGATGGGTTGCTAGCCTCATCGCCTATAACATGATTCCTATAAGTTTCGCCCATTCCCTCGATGGTCTTGGATAAACAATACAATACAAATACTCTTTATTGAACACCACAAATCAGTACAAAACACAATACCACAGAAATTGACGAAAATGACCGATGGTAGCGAATGAAGGCTTTTATGAAAATTTTATTTAAGTTATGTCCGTTCTGGTTGAGAAATATCCAGCTTATAAGTGATAATTTGTGTTAGTGTCTAGTTCTATTTAAAAAAATCGGGCATCTGATGACAAGCAATATTTGGTCCCAGAGACCACTAATTCATATTAGAGAATGCCTATTTTGTATTTTACGAAAAAAAGGAACGAGGTGTCTCTAGGTATTCGAGGCGAATGTGAGGTAATACATTTTTTTGGTTCAAATAACGAATGAGGCTGTACTTCATAAATTTTAATAAAGGTTAAAACTAATTAACAAATGTGTTTTTTTCTTTTCAGCAAGTGTAAACTCAATTATATAAAATGGAAAATTACATAAGTGAATCAAAGTGCCAAGGGTACGTAAGTGGTACCCAGCAAACGGGGTAGTTTGTACATAAGCAGATCTAAAAAGGTGTCAAGTTGCCCCAATTTCTCTTGGTTGTTTGTCCTTACAAAATGTAGTATGTTTTAAAATTGCTACTTTCAAAGTTTCTGAAACAAAAGTAAACTTTATTACTTACGAAATTATTGAAAAAAACACATAAAAATATGATAACTATTATCACCTAAAAATATTTGTTACAAATAGTTTTTTAAGTCGATTTTTACGAATGGTGGTCGATCTGAAAATTCCTACACCACCTTCATTGTCACCTGTACAGCGTCATCATCGTTTAATACTATTATCTATTTATCACACAAATCAATTGACTTATTATAATTTTAATTCTTTTTAAAACCTTTTAAATTCGGATAAAGTTCAATGGCTACGTTAACGTTGTTCAATAAATAAATTCAGTCATAGATACTCACAACATTCACTCAGAGGCACACACTTCCCATCCTTCCTCCTGACCAGCCCTTCTTTACACACGCAACCGGGTATGCACACAGCGGTGCAAATTAATTGACCACCGTTTATCTCACAAGTGTCCTCACAGTGACCGGAGCAATTACTTCCCACTTCATTTTCACCACAAGCCTCTGGAAAAACAGATATCAATGATAGCAATCGAAAAGAATAACGAAACTTCTTATGAACATCAACAGACCACATGCACGGTCTAAGGATTAGAAAATCAATTGATAACCTGGGTTAAGAATAGTTATTAAAATTAACTTAATAGACAACGGCAAAACCATGAACTTCTAACACTCACCAGCATTCAATGCCATTGAAGCTAGAGCTATGAACACAAACAAACAAAACAACTTAGCGGACACCATGTTTCCAATTGCGGCATGTAACGAATAGTTGGTTCAAGATTTATCTTTCCTTATATAGGCAACAATGATGTCATAAGGAAATCAAATCAAAGTACGTTTAGTTGGGAGTAAAAAACTGCAAGAAGTTGTTTGACTAGTAGGGTATCCCCCTATACTATTTGGTTGATTTTTAGGAGAGATAAGGTGGGATTAATTGGGATTAAGGTAGGGCTGCACTGAAGTTTGGAAGCACTGGTTCTGCGATGATGCGAGTTTTTCCACTGACACTAGTTAACGCCACTTTAATCGGTAACACAACACAGCACTAACACTTGTTGTCTCAGAGACTTGTACGGGAAGTTTTCTAAGTTTTTTCACAGAGCTGCGCGCGCGATCCTCCATGTTTATTTCAACTCCGAGTGAGGGGGTGGTGCGGGTGTTGAATAGCAGTATTGCCAATATTGCATGGTACGTTCGGAAATAAGAGCGAAGGAAAGGAAATTGACTGTGTTTATGTAGGTATGTGTGTATAATGTGCGTCTGACTTTATTCGGCCAAACCACTACCTATTTACATTGCATACGATGCTGGTATTCACAACAACAACTAGGTAAATATTGACTGTCTAATTATATGATTGTTTTTCCTCGTAGGTACGAGTACGATGATTGCATGATAGTAATATTTTGCACTCGACAATAATATCGTATAATGATAATCGTCCCGTAATGGCAAAAACGGAATACTTATAGTTTCTGTTTGTATATTCGTATAGCATACGCATTGCATTTAGAAAATATAGTGGCTATATTATTAGCGGTACAATGGTGATGTCTTTGAAAATTATTAGGAGCATTCATGGAACATAAACTCCAAAAACGCCAAATGTTAAGGTTGAGTTAAGAGACCGCCGGTCAAAACTTAGTGGTGTTACCTATGGACTCTCCATCAGTAAGTAGCCTAGTGGCTACGACGGCTTTATAGATTGACACTGTAATGCCAAATAGCTTTTTTTTTAAAAAAAGAAAGAATATATGTTTATTGTGACAAAAAAAAACAAATATTTTAAAAAAGCATTTATTAAAAATTTCATTCCTAATGCAACTTTTGATATTCCATCTTTGCTTTCCAATGTGAGATATAAAATTTCATCAATATCAGCTTCACTGCTTCTGAAGTTTCTGAAAAGAAAAAACAAATTTAGTCAACCATATTTATCTACGATTTAGAAAATTTAGTAATTTGTCTGAACTTTTTTTAATTGCATCTTCACCTCATAGCGGTAGAAATATTGTTTTATTATTGGATATTATATAACCCTACAAGTAGCCCAAATGCTGGCCGAATAGCCAATGACAAACGCCGCGCCGATCTAATCTAATGTAGTTTTTTATACAATTATATTATGAATGCCACACAAAAGGGACAGAAACACTTACAGACAACACATTGGTCAGGAGGCACACACTTGTCGTCACTTCTTCTGAGGAAGCCGTCTTTACATACACAGCCTCCTCTGCAGACAGTAATGCAAGAAACTGGACCCTGTCCACAGCGCCGCTGACAGTGTCCATTACAGCCACTGAAGACCTCGTTTTCAGGACATAATTCCACTAAAATAGTACATTACGATACAAGTGTGCTATGTTGGTAATTACAGACGAGACGTATTGTACGCGCGAGCGCTAGCGAGCGCGGGTAAGAGAGCCGAGATGTGTAATTACCAAAGCACACGCGTCGCATACGACGTTTTTCAACACATTTGCGAGGAAAAATAAATAAAATTTAGTTAATAAAAGGACTTTAAGAATTTTAGTTTACCTTTGTTACCAGACATTGCTTACCTGGAGCTGCTTTAAAACGACTTTATCATTTGGTAATTAACACCTTGGATTTCTTACTGATATAACTGTCCGAATATTGTCCGAACATATTTTAGTATTTCCAGCGACGGACACTAAATTTCTTTATTACTTGAACTAGTAATTTTTAAAGTAATGAAATAACAAAGTCTGAATCAACAATATCTCCGCGCCAATCCGCACGCAGCACTCGCGCATGCGCGCTGTGCACTTAGCACGCGCGTGACGCAGACACTGACAACCGACTGCTAAACAGCCTAATATTAAAATTATAATAAAATAATTAATCAATGTCTTAAATATGCAAATTATGGTCCCTTTTTAGATAAAAATGAATAATTTGTCGAAATTAAATGTTTATTTATCATCTTTAAACTAAAATAGTTTAATATTCACGAAAATATTCCTTGTTCCTATTGATACTGAACCGTTTGCTGAGATTAAAAAAAAGTTTAAATTACCGCACTCGTGCGGTAATATTATTACAGCACTTGTGCGTAATAAGCTGTATTATGAGTTTAAATGCGGTGCAATCAGACTCAATTTACGAGCAACTGTGTTGAAAAGTATATTATGATAATGGCTTCTTATAATAATTACTTCCATGCTGTTCATGCAAAGAAAAAACATAGAATGTACCAGTTGCTTCTCTTCCGGCGCAGATGGTAAAAACCGGGGAACGGGCGAAAATCATAGGAATTATGTTATAGGCGATGCGGCTAGCAACCCATCACTATTTTGATTCCACTTTCCACCTATACACCCACGTGTTTTGCTAAACGTGGCCCGTAGGTCTTGTTACCTAAGGCTCTGTCTACACCGTAAGGGATAAAGACGTGATTTGTGTATGTGTGTATGTGTATGTATGATAATGGCAATCGTTTTCGCCAACCAACATTTTGCCAAACGCTATAAAACGCATCATTTGGCAAACGTTTGTTTATCTACTAATTTCCTGTTTAAAAAAAGTGATCCTAATCGCTAGTCTGTTTTTGTCTACACTAATATTTAATTATACATACATATAAATACATAAATCACGTCTGTATCGTATCCCTTACAGGGTAGACAGAGCTTAAGACAGTTCTGGAACTAAAATCCACGTTTAGCATGATTGTGGGCGTATGGGTGGAAAGAGGAATCAAAACAGTAATGGGTTGCTGGCCACATCGCCTATATAACATGATCACGAAATCTTAATAATTATTATTATGATTTTAAAACGAGTCTGTAATAAAGGTAAAATTAATAAAACTTACAAGTATTGACAGCCATTAAGACAAAGGATACCAAAACAAAAGTCAAAACAATCTTCGTGGAAACCATGGCGCTGTGATATGACAAAGACGTATGTTGATGTTTCCGTCATCCACAACTTATATACCTGCGTTTGATTTTTTGAACTTCAAATAAGGAAAACCATGTCTAGATATACAAACCGTCTCCGTGGTAAGTTAAATAAGGATAAAGTATAACCATCTGCTAACCAACCGTTTAGTTGTCAAAAAAAATTAGTAACTAGTTGTGAAATAATTACCGTGGCTTATGTAGAAAATGTGTTAATTCAAAACGTCTGCATCTTATAAATGTCTCGAACTATCAAGACGAAACTACCGTGAGACTCAATCATAATTACACATAAACGGATAACTCACGTATAAAAACTATAAAAAGTCGAGTGATGCTCGACATGTTTCGGACTATTTCGTACTCCTTCTTCCTGGAGCGCTCGCCCCGGCGGCAGCGAAACGAACACATAGAGATCAGTGTTCAGTGAAAATCCAACGCTACATAAGAATAAAACAAAAAAATTATAGTGCTGCTCCCATTTAATCCTAACTTATTAGTCCCAGCGGGTGGCTATGCGTTTTCTTTCTTATAATTAATTAAGTTCTATGCAGGTTTATTATAGAAAGCTAACATAAATCTAGACTAAGAAAATTCTCATCGGGCTTTTTACGGAATTAAAAGGAAAGTTCAATTAAAATTAAGTGTAAGTTAGATAAAATGTAAGTTCATGTTTTAAGCATATTGCGCGTTGAATTCATCTTACCTTGTGTTTATTGGCTGTTACATCAACTTGCCAAATGAAGTTTTTGTTGGCCAGTGCAATTGGTCCAATGTATGTTAGTCGAATGTCTGGATTCCATTCGGGGTTGTTAACCAGGAGTAAACCTCGAGCAGATCGAAAACACTTACTTACATTCTGACTTTTATGAGAAAAACGCCTTAAATCTCATTAATGACACAAAAACTGCAATCTCACGGGAAAGATTGCACAATGATATCAGTTGGCAGTTCTTTTGACAAATCCCATTAGTGTTATGACTATCAACAGATGAAGATGTGCTAGATGTGTCATTTTTAAGGTTTTGTACTTCAGAAGGAAAAGTGAACCCTTACAGAATAACTTATCCAGAATTCAGTTGATATTTAGTGCCTATACAAAAAACACGGCATGATTTCTATACAAAATAATGACACTTGTAGTACAATTAAGAAACTTCAAGCTATCATTATGATTTTCGTTTCGTATCCCCCAAAAAGTGAGGTTGATTCGGTCGGTTTTTTTGTTGTAAAACAGGTATTTAGGATTAAGTTAATATCATACAGTAAAGACGCGTCAATCAAACTCACTTACATAACCCTTTTTTCGATCAACAAGGTAAATTGTTTACTTATAAAAATAATCTGACTGAACCGACGTGGCGCAAAAGTCGGAAGACCCAATTAACAAGACCCGTTATAGCAACAGACAAAAGACGTCAAATATGAAACATTTAAGTTGTATCACCAGAACGTAATAGTGCCTTAAAGCCGAGACAGCTAACTCAACCATTCGAAGTGCTTCCGACTGGATTATTCCAAATGGACGCTTTTGCAAGTTCAATTTTCGGACGGTGGCTTCACCGTCTGCCATATGACAGGATGTACTTACTCCGGAATTTGTTTTATTGCAATGTTATCTTACTATTATTATTATCTACACACGCGAGCGGGAGTATGTCAGTCAAGTACAAAGTGAAAGGAACTGGTTACGCTGCCGTGTGTATATTTACACGAACCATTTCGATCTACTTTTGACCCCTACACAACTGGAAACCTATTTATCCTACATACATGAAATTTAGCAAATTTATTCAGATCCCTAAGCTTGCCCAAAATAGAAAATTTCGTAATTGTAGCTCAAACAGATACTGCTATATTAACGTTCAAAAACCGGCAAACTTGTGGCTGACTCACTGACTGCTAAGTCAATATCGATGCATATTTTTAATATTGAACTTGGCTATCATTTTACATTTGTGTCTTTGATGGGATTATTTATTCACTAGGAACTGTGCGTGTAAATTTGTAACATACCTCTTTTGTTTCATTTGTGCTGTTTTAAATTTGTTGTTAATTTTATTTAGTGCACGTGTTTCGAGTGCTTGGTAAATTGTCATTTTACAATTAGGTCAGCTGAAAGAGATTCTTAGGGATAGTTTATTAAAGAGTTTACACGCATACATAATATGGCTTGGCCCAGCAAAAGCATCGTCAGTGGAGAACTTCCATTAATTTTATCTCATGCAAGTGACATTCACGCTACGCTACGTTACAATTCGCCGGACACATAAAAAGAAATATCATTCCGCTAATGGGCCTTCTTATGTGTGCGTTCACATTAGTATGTTTAACGTTTGTATGTGTGTGTTTCGATTTAATAATATATGTATTATATCTTAAACATTCAGTATTACATGACTTAAATCAACTTATTTAATTATTTGTGTTTTTGTCAATCAGATCGCTCGAAGATTGATTTGAAGATAATTTTGGACAATTCAGTTTTAAACTTAGCTAGAACTTTTAATATGTTGGATGTGGAGAAATGCGCATTCCGAAATAATTTATTCGTTGCCCCCGTTGCGAAATAATTTATTCGTTGTCATAAGTGGTTGTTCAGCTTCTGTGAAATTCAATACAATATTTTTTAATTTTCAATATAATTATGCTAATCTTGGAGAAAACAGAATCAGCTTTTTATTCTACCCGTTATTCGTTAGTTTCTTTTTATTTACTAAGGTTAAACTAAATAGTACCCGTTTCATCATCAACATCATCAGTCCGTGTCAGTCTATTGACAGACATAGTGCTCTCACATGGCACGCTACTGAAGTCAGTCTTCAGCTCTCCTTCAATCCCTGCCCGCTGCTTTACGAATATCACTACCCCACCTAGGTAGCCCCAACGGCCCTCACTTCTACGGCGTATGTAACCTGCCCACTGCCACTTCAGCTTGCTAATTCGATGACCTACGCCATTAACCTTGATACCTCAAATATCTATTAAGTAACCGTAGTTTTCCCCTTTATTACGTTCAATTAATTATGATGATAGGTAGGCAGCTACCAACACAACGCTTTGTAGATGGCTCAAGTAGTACATAATGGCAAGAAGCGCCGCAAGAAACTCAGAACTAAGCATTGGGATTTATAAGTTAATTAAACGATATCTTATCTCTTCAAATTAGTTTCATCAATGTACCATAATCCCGAAAACATTTTGAATTCAGGACACAATTAATTTCAAAGCTTAATTGTAACAAAGTAACATTTCAAAATGGTTTCTGAAACTGTATGTTGACATCAATGGGAATATCATTAGGCAGTCAATTTAGAAACACAGCTACGTGGTCCGCCGCAAAAGCAGAGAGTAAACCTCAAATAACTTGCAACCGTGAATTTGAAGGAAAATGAAGCTTGTTACTGACACAAAAGGATATCGTCTACAACGTGCATTAAGAATAGGAAAACGCAACGATCCGAGTTGACAAAGCTTTGGTCTCCGCAAACAATAGAAGAATTTCGACAAAATTTGAGATAAAGATGAAATATAATTTTGATAATGGAGTCAAATTTATTTGAGCTGAGTTTGCGCACGGCTTATCTAACTGTGAATTATAGAGTAAGTGTGGTGTAAAGAAGATTTAGAAGACATGCTTAGGTGCAAGAATAGATATAATTTGGTGTTTAAAAAGTTAAAAACATGCAGTCTGGATGAAAAGAAGATACTATTACCAATACTAGTACTGAGGATATTTTTGATGAAGAGATACTTACCTGCCAGGTGAAATCATCTAAAACTTTTTTGGGTAGGTACAAGATATTGATAATTAGACTTATTGTTAATCTACATTATATAAGAATGTTTATCCGTTGCCTGGTACCCATAGTAAAAGCTTTACTTAATTTGGGGCTAGGTTTCTATTAGGGCTTAATTTGTCCCAAGATATTTATTTATTTTACGATTCTATTCGTGTGCAAACCGCATCTAGGCTGTCTGTGTGTGTATTTTGACCTTGCAATACCTACCTTTGACTAGCTACTGTTCAGAAAATATCAGGTTTTAAATCTCATTTCATTTATGAATAATTTATTTGAACAAAACAGGTATTTAAGAAGACTACATGACGCTATTGTCACAGTACAGTATACTCGTACCTAATTTAAAAGTTAAACACTGTTTAAAGTTATCTCATATCTCATCCAACCCTTACTTCGGCAGTGAAACCCCTGGAACGTTACGTTTTAACATCACTTTAATTAAGGATGTCTTAAAACCTTAGCGTTTTTTTAATTAACGCTTTTATTTTTATTCCAATGGCTCGACAACTTTATGGACTTCTGAAATAATAAACTGGATGACCGCTGCGAGAGATAAAGCAGATATAAAATTACACTTTAAACTTTATTAAGAAACGCAAAGAATGAGGTTAGGATTTTAAGAGACGGCGGTATACTTCTTAATTGTGCTTTTGACGTTATTACTGCAGAGTGCGATAAATTTAAGTATTATTTTGTACGTTTTAATACCAGCGGATAATTGTATTTCGGTAAAAAAATGATATACATAAAATATTGATATTGTGGACCAAATAAAAAGTAGAAAAGTAGTCTGCGAATGGTAAAGGGCCCTTTAACAAGTAAGCATACAAACGCAATCAAACTTCGCCAATTAGTTAAGCTACATACTAGTACGAGGGAAGGCGTAGTTTAAACAGACCTCGCTTTTGCCGTTTTTAGTAGCAAAACATTATACCATCTGTCCAGCCGTTTTGGCGTGAAAGAGTAACAAACATCCATCCATCCATACTTACAAACTTTCGCGTTTATAATATTAGTAGGATTTAGTAACATTTAATAACTTATTTATCTTTTTGTGTTGTGCATACCCTATTAATGAAAAACTCTTTAATTATGAGGTATAAAAGCAATTTATGACGTTATAAAGAGTCTTCCATTCTGGTCTGGGAGCAAAGAAAAAACATAGAATGTACCAGTTGCTTCTCTACCCGCGCAGATGGTAAAAGCCCATCGAGGGAATGGGCAATTATAAAAGGAATCATGTTATAGGCGATGAGGCTAGCAACCCATCACTGTTTTGATTCCATTGTCCACTTAGACGTCCACAATCTTGCTAAATGTGGTCTGTAGGTACCTGTTACCTTAGGCTCTGTCTACCCCATAAGGGATGAAGACGTGATTTGTGTGTGTGTATGTATAAAGAATTTTGAAAATAGTAAATTTAACCATCTTATTCAAAAGTTAAAAAGTATTAGTTAGTACCAAACGTATTTTGATTGCGAGTCAAATCAAATAGAAAAGTTTAAAAAGGACATTTTACCCGGACACTTTACTGAGGGAAACTTTAACTTTTTTCGTAACCAATCGTCAAAAGAAAAAGCGGCCAAGTGTAAGTCGGACTCGCACGCTGAAGGTTCCGTACAGTTTGACAGCAAAAATAATGCTCCACGATGTACCTGCGCAGTATACCAATTTTAGTAGCGCGGGAAACTCTGGCGCTGTTATTGGTCGATCGATTTCGTACCAACAATGGCAAAATCGTGTAAGCGGGACAGAGCTAAGAATGCAAAGCAAGCAATACTCTGCCAGTTGCGCTTGCAAATAAAGTTCAATATAGATTATTTACACGTTCGGCTACCATCGGAAACTGGTCTGCGCTTCTCTGCGCAAACGAATACTGCCGATGCGCATTATATTTGTTGTCAAACTGTACGCGTCAATGAGTCGATTAAATTCAAATATGATACACTCGTTAATTTTTGTTGGCCGAACACCGATGTGTTATGTAAGTAAAGTATTATCAATTTAGCAGTCATGCAAATTAGTAAATGAAATTTATACTGACAAAAATAAAGACTACTAGAATTCATACATGGTTGAAAAAACATTATTGAAGGGCGCAATCAAATCGCAAAACAGAAAAATTTGGATTTGGAACATTTTATTTATTTTTTGAAATTAAATGCAAAAATAAACCAAATTTAATTATTTTTTAATTAATCGATTCAGAGCGAATTGGCTGACGGAATGGAGTGTTCTTATAAGGGTCTTTTCTTTCCTTTTAAGGTCCGGAATCCTAAAAAGTATCACGGTAAAGTTTCGAAAACTGGCAACAGTCCGTCCGGGCCAGCGGACTAGTTTCAACGAAAGTTTTTAATAAATTTTCAAAAGAATACTTCCACGCTTCTAGTTTACCTTCAGAACTTTGTATGTATCAAAGCTATTAAATGTTTGAAGTGATCGTTAGGACAACGTCAAAGAAGTGCTTAGAGCTCTGCAGGTTCTTTATGGAACTGCAAACACTTAATAGTTTGAAGTCGTCATTAGCTCTTGAGAGTATCTGAATTTGAATGGCGATCACGATTGTGGACTAGTTCGGTTGTTAACAGTCTAACTGACCAATCCTGAAACTTTCTTAAAACGTGACAAACTAGACGAATAGTGCAGTGACTAATAGTGATGTTGAACAAGTCTCTAGTGTAAGTTTTCGCATATAAATTTCTGTCAATTACTATGGAATAATTGGCAGTGCCAATAGCGTAGTTCTCATAATATTTGACATTTTAACGCAAACGCGTTCGAGACGTATTTTGTGACCAAAAACCTACACTAAGCATAGAATCGACTTAACTTATTATCATTGGTTTAATAATGTTACTTTTATTATTTGCTGGTATCTACAAGTTCTATTTATTGTTTCTATTTTTCCATGGCCAATCAGATACAATAGATATACAAATAAATACATAAGAGGCATTTCATCTTGGTCCTCTAGGTTGGCAACGCATCTGCAATCCCTCCGGGGTTGCGGGTGTCTATGGGCAGTGGTGATCGCTTACTATCAGGTGACCCATTTGCTCGTTTGCCTTCCTATTCATATAAAAAAAAAAAAAACTTTTTGAGCACTTTCTAAGATTCATTCAAAGTTTGAATGGATAAATCATCGATATTTTATACTCAACGCGATTTTTATACTACCTAAAATACATGTTATTTGTGTGCCTAACAAAAATTAGACTTAATAAATAACAAACCTACACAGAATCAAAACATGGCATCCCTTCATTTCGAATAGAAGTCTATTGTTAAACTTTTTACAGGCAAAGGAACAAAAACGTACTCCCTCTCGCTTTATCTCCAATTATCTGATCTATGCAGCCATATATTAACCTAATCTTGCATCAAATCAAACCACAATGCTCTCTGCTTATTTAGTCGAGCCACTTAATCAAAGGCAGTGCTATAACACAGGATGTGTGAAACTAAGCCTTAACGTAGAAGAGGAGAAGTTAACTTGCAATGGCACTGCCACAATCGTTTTTTCCTTGCGAATTATTAATGGTGGTTTTCGTAAACAAATTACTAAGACCAAGCCATTTATTAGTTATCGGATTGTTATGGTATCGGGGCGTTGTGTTTTGTTTCTTTTCAAATTCAAATTCAAATTCAGAATTTAGTTTTGCGAATTGGCCGCAAATGGCTCTTTTACATGTCATTTCTGAAACTACCAGCGCATTCGGAAAGACCATCATTGCCAAGAAGTATGCGCCGCAAGAAACTTGGCAGAAAGTTTTTTTTTTCAAAATAAAATACATTAAGCTACTACAATACTTAAATTAAATACATTTATAAAAGGCATGTATAAGGTCCCCGAACGTTAATTATATTAGTCCGTTAGAGATGTATAAAGTCTCTACTATTCAAAGTAAAACAAAGTAGTTGTGCAAAAAAAAAGAAATAGAAAAAAACGATAAAAATAATTTAATTCCAGTGGAGGTGTAAAACACCTCCACCGTCAAATGAATTAATTGGAGATATGTCCAATGTCGAAGAGAAAAGAAAAAAAAACATGAAATTGTACTCTCTAACTCGTCATTTGTATTCTTTTTTCATCCCAATCGCGTTTCTAAATTAAGATTATTTTAATGTGACAGATTCCGTGCGGCGTCAAAAGTAGATTAGGTATTTTATAGTGCCAATATTACTTCAAACGAAGAATTTCAGATCGTAGCTCATAAGCATTTACCCAGTGCGCTTCTTGACTTTAGCATATTATTTCTTACAGGACGCTCTGGAGCGGAAATTCACAATAAAGCGCCTGCATATGCGGGGTGCATCTGAATTTACGCCCGTAGCACAATTTTTGAACAGCTTACTCATATAACTAAAACCCGCATCTTCCTTCTAGAACTTTTTTATGAAACCCAGTGCTTTGTTATCAACTTAATCGCCATCAAATATAGGTTTTACCAGTAGAGTACACGTCTCAATTGTTAGTTATGACTACTCTTTTGTTTTCTATATTTTTTATTTGATTTTATTAATTTCGACTAACTAACGTCTATGGATTTCTAGGAGTGAATTATAATTTCATTTCATTAAATTAGTTCTGCTTTACTTTTAACACTTTTTCCACCTTCGTCACGTTTCAGTGGATAAGGGTGATTTTGACCTGCCTTAGTGACTTTAAAATAATAGTTTGATGACCAATTCACTGTTTTTTATTTGCATTTGCTGCTCCCAATCGATGTCACCCGTCTACTTTTCGACAACATTTCAAAATTCCACTTTGTTTGTTCCATATACATTTTATAACAATTTTAAATGTATCAGAGTCGTCCCAATTTTATTAACGAACCCGATAACTGGTACCTAACATTCGTAAACCCTTGAAACTGTAAATTTCTAAACGAGACTGAAAACTAAAACACATAGAAAAATCCAAAAAGTAAAGCTATGGCCGGAAATCGAAGCCGGATCCTCATCATTCCGTGATGCGTGCTTACCCCTACACCACCCATAGCAGAGTGGCGTTTAGAAACATACCCTCTTATTCATAAACGCTCTATAGGCTTCTGCTAACTTAGCAATTGTTTGTCCTTATCTGTGAAAGGTAAATGTCAAAGTGACAGATAAGGACAAACGATTGCTAAGTTAGCAGTAGCCTAGAGAGCGTTTATGAATAAAGGGGTTAATTTGTAACAGGTAAAATCGTAAAAATAAATATAAAAAATCAAAAAGTAAAATTCTTAATTAATTTCAACAATGAAACGAATTCAGAATATCACAGCACTCTCGTTAAACAAATAAGTCATCCCATTAGTGCAGTGAAGTCGGCAACTGGCGTAACTATGACGAGGCAATTAGCCCGATAAGTACGGCCCGGTGGCCTCTCCACTACACTATCAAAAGCTTCATAATTATGATACGAATTTCATGTTTTAATGGAACCCTATTAATTATAACTTTATCTACGCACATATAGTGCTCTAAAATGCGTTCAGAAACCGTAGGAAATGACCAGCAATATTACGTCCTGACAACAATGTATACCTAATACAATAAGTCATGTTTCTAAGTATACATCAATTTTATGAATATACACAGATTGTATCTATTCAAATTACATTTCACACACATTCACATATCCACACACACTCACACATACACATCACTTACATAAGCATGCACACGCGCACATTATTTCGCAGCAATGGCGCCTATGCCTAATTTAACGGGTAGGTAACTACTTACTCGTTACTTACTCGTTTTGTACGCGTGCTGTTATTTTTATTCTTCTCTGTACGACTTGTAGCATTTAACAATGTATCTGTATGGAAGAGTCCTGTAACACAGGGTATCCTAGCATGGGCCCTTATTTGTAACAACTAACCTTCTGTAAAATTTATTTGGAATAAACACTTTCACTTCACTTTCACTTTAAGTACTTTAATAACAGATAGTATTGTTAGTAACAGATAGAAAAAATCGAAGGCCTACCCACCTGCTATGGGTGGTGTAGGGAGCACGCGTCACGGAATGACGAGGATCCGGGTTCGATTGCCGGCCATAGCTTTACTTTTCGGATTTTTTATGTGTTCTAATTTTCAGTGTCTTTTAGAAATATTACTGTAATAACGTTATTATCTATACTAATATACTAATAATATTATAAAGAGGAAAGATTTGATTGTTTGTTTGTTTGAATTGAATAGGCTCCGAAACAACTGGACCGATTTCAAAAATTCTTTTGCCGTTAGAAAGCTACATTATCACTGAGTGACATAGGCTACTTTTTACCGCTGGAAAATACCTTTTCCTACGGGAAAATTAATTTATCGCGGGCGAAGCTGCGGACGGAAAGCTAGTAGTACATAAATCTGTACTTTAATCTTATTACAGTACAGATTTTACCTAATACCACTAGAAAGTACTTACATAAATCACGTGATCGTTTACTGTGATCACGTCTTGATGCCTTACGGGGTAGACAGAACCTAGTATGATTGGTTGTAATAATACTGGTCATTTCCCTACTGCTTTTGAACCCAATATTAATAGCGGCAACAGGTAGACGCTTGAAATATTCACTGATGATGTATTTTTATTGCCGCTGTAACAACAAATACTAAAAACAAGAACCTGTCTGTGTATGCCGGTGACCAATATAAAGTGACCTCACACTGCGTACATTTTGCTTTGGAGCAGGTTTCCGCTTACACTGGTTTAGTTATTTATAGATAATGGTACGGAACCCTTCGAACGCGAGTCCGACTGGCACTTGGCCGGTTTTTATCTTGTACGTAGCTCAAATAGTTAACATGGCAAAATTTGTTTCCGTGAGATTGTTTGCACTTTGCCATTGGCATAACTCCGTCTAAAGACAGACGGATTTAAAAATGTAGATACATTTTATTTACGTACTTACCGTCACGCTTCTCTCCCACAGGGGTAGACAGAGATTACTTTGTTCCACTCGGTACGATCCTGGCATACTTTCGCTTCATCCACATTCATCAATCTCTTCATATTATGCTCGTTGGTTTCGGGTACTCCTGACCTGACCTTTTCCAAAACGTCTCCTATTTGGTCTCGGAACGTCCGTCTAGGCCTTCCCCTCCCAACGTAATCATTCCCACTCCCCATATAGATCTGTTTCGTTAGTCTACTTTCATCCATCCGCTCTACTCTACGTGAGCAAACCAACTAAGCATACTTTTTTCTATCCTAGTCACTATATCCTCTTTCACACGATTTTCTATACTCTGATGGTAAATCAGTTGACAATTCCTTATTTTTAGGGTTCCGTACCTCAAAAGGAAAAAACGGAACCCTTATAGGATCACTTTGTTGTCCGTCTGTCCGTCCGTCCGTCCGTCTGTCAAGACCCTTTTTCTCAGGAACGCGTGGAGGTATCAAGCTGAAATTTATATCAAATACTCAGGTCTACTGCCCCTTGGAGCTGTGAAAAAATCAAAATTCTAAGCCAACGCAATCAAAAGATACAGCCGTTTATGCCGCAAATTTCCGCAAATTTTCAACTCTCAAGGAAATCAAAACCTACAAGGTAGTTCCCGTGAACGCAGAATCTTGAAATTTGGTATGAAGGTAGGTCTTATAGCACAGATTAAAGAATAATTGCGAAAACCGTAAATGTGTATGTATGTCTGTATATAGCGGTGACCAATATAAAGTAACCCCACACTGCGTACATTTTGCTTTGGAACAGGGCTCTGCTTACACTGGTTTTAGATATTTATAGATAATGATACGGAACCCTCGGTGCGCGAGTCCGACTCGCACTTGACCGGTTTTTATATACAAAACCGCAGACTCGTATATCATAGTACCTAGTAGCAGTTAAATCTGCACACTCACGGTCATTTTAAATGACAATGAGGCTATTACTTGGATGATAATGGGCGCGTGGCTCGTTTTTTTAATTACATACCCAGAATGGCCAAACGTACGATAATGGTCGTGTTTGTACTATAAATTTCACTCTCAATAACAGTATACTATAGCATCGTACACAAAAGTATGATCTTTACAACCCTCCTTTTTGAGATGAAATCGACACTTGCTTAGCAAAAAGAACATGAAAATCAGAAAAGAAAAAAAATGGATTATGGTATCGCTGTACAAGTGTATACTCACAAACGACATGACCTGTCTATTTGGATAAACTAAAAACCTAACCTAAAAATGTCATTTTTGATACAAGTTTTTTTTGCTAACTGTACTTGCATTGTCTCGCGTCCCAAAGGCATGTCGCCAAGCACAGCGAAATCGAACGTTGACCTTTGCCTCTACAACCAGTGGTCTACAACATTTTTATATAGTGTTCAATGAATGATGACCAGTATAATTATATTAATCACCGTCGAGCATGTATGAAGAGATTGATGAAATGTGGATGAAGTGAAAAAAGTATGTCAGGATCGTAGCAAGTGGAACAGAATAGTCTCTGCCTACCCTGTGGGAAAGAGGCGTGACGGTATATATTATTATTATTATTATTTAAAATAATATACTAGCAGCTCTTCGAGCTGATACGTGTATATCTATCACTGCACTTGTGTTCTCTGACTCTTTAAAATAAATTAATATCTAGTCTATTTTAAAAACTGTACTACTACTATGTACTCTATGTATATATTAACCAAATAAAATGCAGTATTTTCCTATATTATTGTAAATATTAATTCCTATATAATAAAAAATTCAAAATAATACCTTTTTTTACATATATTAAAACCGACAAACGGGCATGCGGTGCACCTGAAGGTAAGTGATCACCGCCGCCCATCGACAGCTACAGCACCAATGGGACTGCTAGCGCGTTGCCGGCCTTGCAAGAAATGGTACACTCGCCTCTTAAAGGTACCCATGTCACAGCCAGTTGGAAAAACCCCAGCCGCCAGCCCATTCCAAATTTTGCACGTACGGGCAAGAAAGACCGCTTAAATCGCACGGTGTTGGAGCACCAACTATCGAGGTGATGTTGGTGGAAACTACTTTTGTGTCGAGTAGTAGGTACGGTGATGGAACTTGCTGGGATAAGGTTAAAAAGTTCAACGGAGCACTCCCCATTATAAATCCTGTAGAACACGCAAAGAGAACTTACGTCTCTGCGAAGAGGAAGAGGGTCAAGTTCCACAGAAACCATAGGGTCACCAATGATGCCGTGCCTGCGTTGTAAGCGATCAAATGGTAGGAGCTGGTATCGTGGGGCCCCAGCCCAGAGGTGCGAGCTGCATGAGTGGTGGTCCATGAGTGGTGGTGGTGGAAGTGGACATTTAAAAAAGGCATTTTACTTTATTCCATTGAATTTTATTGTTCTCATTGCCATTCTAACTAATTAAAATACCTATAACTATGGTGAAGAACCGAACAAAAATAACTTCTTAGGTCCAAAAAACGGCTGACATTTTGAATTTCTAGACATTTTAATAAAAAAAATAAAGGGGTAGAAAAAAGGCTACTATTACTGGATTAAGTATTTTATTAATAACCACGTTACACCGTATCGTATCATGGGACCAATGACATTGCAAGCAAAATAACACGTGCGTAAGATCCCGCCCGTATACCCGCGAACCTAAGGTTTACAATCTCTCCCACCAGCGATCAAGGTTACTGTGCGAGCGTTTCGCCCATTCCCTCGATGGGCTTTTACCATCTGCGCAGGAAGAGGAGCAACTGGTACATTCTATGTTTTTTCTTTACTCCCAGACCAGCATGGAAGAGTAATTAGTAAATTGCAGACACTTACTAATGGTAAAGTGTAGCCACATACACACGCACACACGTACGCACACACACACGCATACACAGGCAAACACACACACACACACACTCTAATTATTCTTGTGTTTTGAATACTTCAGTTGGCACTCGCAATACAGACCCAGAGTGTAGCGCGAAGGCCGCTGTTTCACTTACCACATAAAAATATGTCATCTACCTATCTTTATGTAACAATGTGTCCTTGTTATGCACTTTGTAACTTCTGTGGTGAAATAAAGTTTTTCTTATTCTTACTCTTAAATAGTAATAATACTTAAATACCATCACTCCAATCACGTGCCTATTATTTTACTCTTTAGTTCGGACATCAAAAGCAAACGTAAACCTCGTTGACTAAAAATCAATTTAAGCCGATATGAAAGTTTTCCTGATATTATGAAGAGGCAAAGAGAAACTTTGGAACTATGGCAACGATTGCTATTAGCAGGACCGCTCTAGATGAAGTCCGTCATTGAGCATAACTTTTGTGGAGTTCTCGTTATTTACACTACGTGGTTTTAGAACGTAGAATTGACAATGTTTTAAGTACGTAATTTATTTTATTGAATCAGGCGTTACTTTGCGGAGCTTCATTTTAACGAACAAAAAACATTTACCTTGCTACTCCGCTACTCACGTGCAAGATAACCAAGGCTGTGTGAAATATATATGTTTTTCATGCAATCCCTCCCACTACTATTGCCACAAAACACATAAATGCATGAAAAACAAAATATATTTCACACAGGCTTGGTTATCTTGCACGTGAGTAGCAGAGTAGCAAGGTAAATATTTTTTGTTCATGAAGTAAATAAAGTAAATGCTTTATTGTATAAATATAAAGAAACAATATTATTCCTCCATGCAGGTGTGGGAGTAAAGAAAAAACATAGAATGTACCAGTTGCTTCTCTTCCCGCGGAGATGATAACAGCTCATCGAGGGGATGGGCGAAAATCTTAGGAATCATGTTACAAGGGATGCGGCTAACAACCCATCACTATTTTGATTCCCCTTTCCACATGTACGCCCACAATCATGCCAAGCGTGGCCTTTAGGTTTTGTTACCTAAGGTTCTGTCTACCCGGTAAGGGATAAAGACGTGATTTATGTATTTATGCATAAAGAAACAAACAATTCACAAAAATTATCACATAATTATCTGCACAAAGGCGAACTCAAGATTCTTTTCCAAGTTCACTACAAATGAGTAGCTGTGGTCCATGGCGGTGCTCGCTTACCATGAGGTGACCCACTTGCACGCGTTTTCCTTTCTTGTCGAATAAAAACATTTTTTTTTTCACCATTTCAATAACTTACCCCCTGCTTTTATTCGACTTCGCACAGCAATGTGACTTTGTTTTGCGTAAATCAAAAGATTGTCGCAATTCAGGACATCTACTTACCTACATTATAATTACTACTACTAGAAATAAAAATAAAAACTGTCATAAAAAACACCGCAAAAAAAACAAACAAAAAAGTAGAGCGATGTTGCGATAAAGTCAATTGTTTATTGTACAAACACAGTAGCCAAACAGACATGCCTCGGCAAACGCAAACATGCAAGTCTGTGACAATTAATTTATGGCAAATATATATAAACCTCGCCTAGTGTAGTCCGCGGCTTTGCTCTGTGGACTCGTCTCTTGTCGCGGGAGATTATTAAAACTTTCCATTCCTCGTAATAAAGTTTCATATTGGAAGGGCTGAGTCGAATTTTTGCAGACCTTTTATTGCATTGGATTATGCAGTTGGATGTAATTGAATGCTGAATCGGGCCCTTTGGAATTTAAAGCTTTAGATTTTACATACACTGATACACAAAATCACGTCTATATCCCTTGCGGGGCAGACAGGAGACAAGTCAAGTAACAAGACTTAAAGGCCACGTTGGAAAGAGGAATGAAAAGGGCTTTCGATTTTACTAATATTAAGTACTAGCTGTTGCTCGGAACTTCGTCTGCATAGAATTCGTTTATCGATATCCCGCAGGAACTACACAGTTTTCCGGGATAAAAAGTAGCCTATGGGTTATTCCAGACTATAATTTATCTTTGTTCCAAATTTCATTCAGATCTGTCGAGCCGTTCCGTCGTGAAAGAGTAGCAAACATCCATCCATCATATATGTAATTGCGTAAGTTTGTGAGAAGGGATTTTTGGATATTTTGTTACTTTCACACAAAAGCTATTGGATGTATTTGGGAAATTGTACAAATCCCAAGTTAGCGATCGTGCATTTCTTCGTACTCGTAGATCAAGGCACGGGAAAGAGCTTGAAATAAAGGAGTCATACTTTCCAGACATCTGACTCGTTATAATGCCTACGAGCAAACAGGTCAAGTTATGATTGTCAGTCGAATGCAGCGCTGAATCTCCGGATGAGGTTTGTTCATTAGAATAACTCCCCTGATTAATGATTATTGGAAGTTTTTTTTTTCTGGAACTGCATCGGTCTTTATTCTATCATACTCAAAATTAAATTATAAAGCCAATGCTGATATTCTCGTGGAAGTGATATTTTTATAGGGTTCCGTATCCTGGGCTACCAACGGCGACATATTATAAAGACTCCACTGTCTGACCATTCGTTTGTCACAGAATTCAATCATTTGGTCCCAACGGAAGACCAGCGCCGGTTGAAAGGCCAGCAAATGCTGAGTTGGGACAATTTCGTGACAATTTATTTATCTGTCTTTTTTAATATGTGTTTATTTATGTGTTGTGATTGTCATAAATTAACTTCTTTTTTCTTTCTTTCTTTCACTTATAATGTAGGTACAACGTAATAACGTTTCACATTGGAGAGCCAAGCGCGACTGCCTTGAAAAGAGCTCGCAAAATGACTTTGAAATGTTTGGCCGAGACCTTTAGGTGCAGCTGGTGTCATATCCTGAATATAAATGAGTGAGGATCATCAGGCTGTCTCTTTTTAACCTTTAAGTACTCAATACCCAAATACTCAAATGAAAATAAAATAAAAATAAAAATAAACAATTTTCTGTCATACCGATGAAAATGGATAGATTTATTTGTCACCCTTTTTAAAAATACAATACCAAAATAAAATAAAATGTATAAGTAATTTACAAAATGATCGTCAGTTGTAATATATAATAAAAAAATACTTGAAATTAAATTAAATTACCGTCGCGTATATTAGATTAATGTACCTACCTACCAATTAATAGTGTCTATGGCTCACACTGTACATGGTGTGGATTTACTGAATAAATTAATTAATTAATTAACTAACACAAAATAACAACAAAAAATTACACACACACAAACACACTTTTAACTGAGTTGTCTTCTAACTGTAGTGCTTGCATGCTTAAAAATGTACCTAGTGCTAAATATTTTACAATACAGAACCCTTTGTACGCAAGCCCCACTCGCTTTTGGGAAGTTTTTTAGCATTCGCGGCTTTGCATCTCAATGGTTCACTTCGAAATTTTGCATATAAATGGTCTTGTTTGTGAACGTAGACCAAATGTTGCTAAAATATATATATATTTTTTGCATTATACCGTTATATTTTAAAGTATTTTGAATACACAGGTATGAAAAGTTCGTACTATCCTATTAAGTAATATTATAAACGCGAAAGTATGTAAGTATGGATGGATGAATGGATGTTTGTTACTCTTTCACGCCAGAACGGCTGGACAGATCTGGATGAAATTTGGAACATAGATAGATTTTAGTCTGGAATAACACATAGGCTACTTTTTATCCCGGAAAATTGCGTAATTCCCGCGGGATAGCGATAAACGAATTCTATGCAGACGAAGTTGCGGGCAACAGCTAGTTATAATATTATGATTTGGTAGTTTGGATAATAATAACCTAACCTAAAAAAAAACATTTTAGATACAAGCTGTTTTGCTGACTGTACTTGCATTGTCTGTCCTACATATGTGTACCAAATTTAAAGTCGTACGGACCAACCGTTGAAGAGTTCCCTCCTGCGGAGAAGGACTTGCGTGAGCCACCAGAATTCTACTACCAGATTATTGTATTGTCATCTGACTTACTCAAGCAGTTGAAGATATCTGCTTCAAAATTGAGTCGCAAGATTTCACCCGGACAAACATAATTACATACAAACATACATACATAAATACACACATCTACATATAATATAACTCAAAGGTGACTAACTGACTGACTGACTGACTGGCATAGTGATCTATCGACGCACAGCCCAAACCACTGGACGGATCGGGCTGAAATTTGGCATGCAGGTAGATGTTATGACGTACACATCCGCTAAGAAAGGATTTTGATCAATTCTACCCCCAAGGGGATAAAATAGGGGATGAAACTTTGTATGAAACTTTGTCAATTTTAAACCGATCGGGCTGAGACTTTGCATGCATAAAGCTACTATGACGTAGGCATCCTCTAAGAACGGATTGCGTAATTTCTGCGGGATAGCGATAAACGAATTCTATGCAGACGAAGTTGCGGGCAACAGCTAGTTCATACATACGTTGCAAGTTAATATAAAGCTTGTAAGTAATAATAATAAAAAAGAAAGAATTACAAACAGATTTTTTGCATAGGCTGGTTCACATAATCTTTGACTAGGACAAATTTCATACAATCCGTCAGTTTCTAGAACGACATTCGTCTTTCGGGTACGATGAGCCGATTCAAATATCAACCCCATAAGAGTGAGTGAGACAGCAAGACAGACCCGAAGGTCTTTTTAAATACTATTCCACTGCACTGCATTTTTTTATTTAACTTTTTTTAAATAATTACTGGCCGCTTACAAACAGAAGGTAAGGTAAACATTTAACAGCTGGTATTAACTGGAAAGTGTTTGCGATGCACTTAACTCGACCTCTCTTACTAGGTACACTAAATAATTTCAACGGTATTTGCTATGCGTGGTATTTAGCAAGCTTTATTAGAACTTTCGTTGAAATGTCTGAGTAATGTCTGAGCTGTTTTTGACGAAACCATTAATGTCTTTCAAGCAATCTTACCACTGATTTCACTTATATTTTCTTAAGGCTTATTTATTAATTAATAGGCTTGTGTTCGTTTTCTGATTTCATTTTATTTCTGATACTATTTATTTATTTATTTATTTATTTATTTAGTCAATAAAAAATTACAGCATTACAGTCGAAACCAATGCGCTATATAATTCAAAAAATCTTCATCTTCTTTATCTTTATATCACCATAGGACAACATCAATGGCATAGACAGTCACAATTTTAGCCTAGAGATCTCAGTTTATAACTTGTGAACTATCAGATACATCAACTATAATAGCTATTGTCTATGACAAACTGTAACAAACTGCGCTTCTAGTGCATACTTTTCAGTTTCGGGATTCGTGTCAGAAAACGTCAATTACTATGGAAAATTTTGACAGCGGCACATAGTAAGTAACGGCAACAAACTGTTCTTATAGTGTTTAATACGAGTGAACAAAAACTTACAATAAGCACTCAGGGGCCAGGACCATGACGTCTATGGGGCCGGCGGGCGGGAGACGGGGATCTCCTGCTCGCATGCATTGCACGGTCCTTTACGCCTGGGACAGGGGGTCGAAGTGCTGCGACTCCCTCTTCCTTGATGCGGGTGGTTAAAGCCGGGGCAGCCGGGGGGCGCCGTCGGCTGGAATCTCCGGGATCCCACGGCGCCTTCCCAAACCTGGCAAGCGGGCTTTGCTGGAGTGTTTTTAGTGCGGAAAGAGGCCGAGGGAGAGAGTCCCACATCACCATCCGGGCCTCCCCGGACCCGGTGGTTCTCGTAAAGAGTTTTCACTCCGTTAAAAAAAAAGGACCATGACGTCTTAATGCGATTCGATTCCCACTTCGTTCGAATCGGAATTGACTCGCACTAAGACGTCATAGTAAGGTCCCAGTTGTCAGCGTTTGACATTTTTAACGCGTCTGTGTTACTAACATTTTTTGCTAAGTCAAAATTGCACTACGTGACTAAATGCTCTATAAGTATACATAGATAAACCTACCATTTCTTTTCCTTCGCTTCAAAGTTTTCCCAACCCTAAAAAAGTGTTAACTTTGCACCTCAGCCGTAGCCGGTAATGTTTTATTTTCTCCGACGTTTCTGTAATTCAACTCGTTGTAATCCTCACAGGGGACTGCGGTACAAAGAGATATTAAATTTAAAAATGCACGCCGCGAGATTGCTACCCGGCAAATGGCCGTGCAAGCCAACAAAAATTATAGAAAAAAATCATGTCGGACCTTTAATAAATAACTTGATAAAATTTCGACGCCGTTTTGGCCTTTGCAGTCGTAAAAAGTTTTGTTTGCGGTCTTGAATGGGGGTTTTATGGGCTTATTACTCTTTTGTTTTTTATGCTTTACGCACGCAGTTTCGTGTCTAGACGTGGATAATCAGAATGTTTTGGCTTTTACGTGGCATGTTCTGAAGCTGCATTGCAGGATGGCTGAAGCTGACGCGCGTGCATCTTTGTGTCTGGGTGCCAAGAACATGACGCACTTTGTCATGAGTATATTTCAGCACTTACATCGTAATATTTTAAGAGAGTAGGTAGTGATTAACTGAATGCCTGCCTCCCCTGATTGCTTATCATCGCCCACCCAAACCTTTGGATTTGGGATGCTGAAATTTTGCATAAAGGCTTCATAATGTGACATAGACAAATAATATTATCGGATTTTGTCAAAGTCCTATTATAGGATAATATAGTTTGTAACTAGTATTTGGGCCTTGTTTTTGAAGTGTTACACTTTTTAATGTTCATCATATTTTTCCCTTTTCGACTCCGTACTTCATTCATACAGATTTGTATGACGGTAACGGAATGGAACGGAAACCTGAAGGTCACAAAATGTATGGAAATTTTGGGACGCTTTTTTTCTCCTTTTAGAACCGATAATGTTGTAGTCAGTTATGCTACTGCGTACATACAGTTACATCGGTACATTTATTCTTTGACTGCGTAGAAAACATCGAATGCTCACTGTATCATGTGAGTGTGTGTCTACATACTCGTATATCATTGAAATCCAATATAAGTGGCATTTACTTACAGATTTATTATTGTTGTGAGGAATCATACGCTACTAATATTCCTGGGTTCGTTAAGTAAGTTTCTCTTTAGCACACGGATAAGTTATGTCTAAGCCTTCTCCGTAATGTTGTGTTCAATATAAAATTGCATTAAGTATTTGTAGAATCTGAAACACAATTGAAGGGTATCAACATTTCCTGAATGCTTTCAAATGAAAGAGTGCTCGTACAAGAACCCGCTGTTTCTTCCAATAAAGGAAGTCGATATTACCCGTTTTCCTGTTGGCTTTTTTGTGAAACTACTCGAGTAACTTCGACGGAAACCTGAGAACGTGCCGCCACATGTTGTATTAGAACATGTTAGGACATGTTTGAAACGTACATACGACCTTATGTGTAGTAGGGGAGGCGAGTGAGATTTTTCAAGTCAGTCGAGCGTTAAGGAATCATACCGCGCTATATGCCTACAACCGATAACGGATAAACAGAATATTACATTATTTTTATCTAATCATCAGAATCTTCCATGCTGGTCTGGGAGCAAAGGAAAAACATAGAATGTACCAGTTGCTTCTCTACCCGCGCAGATGGTAAAAGCCCATCGAGGGAATGGGCGAAAATAATAGGAATCATGTTTAGGCGAAGAGGCTAGCAACCCATCACTATTTTGATTCCATTTTCCACCTATACGCCCACAATCTTGCTAAATGTGGCCTGTAGGTACCTGTTGCCTTAGGCCCTGTCTACCCCGTAAGGGATAAAGACGTGTGTATGTATGGAATCATCAGAACAGCGTAAAATTAAATTTCTAGAGTGTTTCCGGGGAACTTTTGAAACCACATTAGATCTGTGAAATGCCAGTAAGCTGTGTTTTGCTACAAAACTATAGATTCAATAACATATTTATATATATATTTAGCGCTATAGTTTTCTACGGTTTTACTTGCATTTAAAAAATTCAACTGAACACATTTTTTTACCACTATCGAATCCAACAGAGAGTGACAACGTGTTAAGCAAGTGACGCATTTTTCTGACGAAACGAGTCAGAACGATATCGGTTTCGTACACTGAAGGTAAAAAAAATACTGGTCATCGTGCCAAATATATATCAATTGGTTCAAAAATACCCAAATACAATAAGAAGCTTAACTCCGCAAATCCGATAGAGGTGAAAAGAATACTAAGACAAATACCGGAAATTGGACAGAAAGCTGTCGCCCAACACTTTGGATTTATCGCCCGCTTAAAACACCTTTCCGAAAGACTTTCTCACTAAGTCAATTGACAATTTAGAGGGTCGACCAAAATCTTATAATCCTAAATGGCGCCTATTCAAAACGAATGGTGTTGTGGCAAGAAAGAAACCAATCAAAATATCTTAAGGCGCTTGTTATTTTTTAAATGCTCTACCGTAAATGGTAGCACATTTTTATGCCTAATTAGATCAGATTTTCACGTCATTATTCATAGAAAACTCAAAAAAAACAGGAACATAGCGCGACACTGGATCGGCATCGCCTTTTCTCAACAACTCTTCATCAACCAAATGTAAGAAAAGCACGTAACAGACGCGGCATAGTACTCTTCTTTGTCTTTCGATACCATCTAGGTCATAAGGTTGGCTATCGTCATTGCTATTGACACTTTGTCGACTTTCTTAGAAGCGATCACGTGTTCTTCAAACACAGAGTTTACAGTGCCTGGTCGTCGGCATCCCTGTATCTTTCTTGTATTATTGGCTAGAATCGTATAGAATCGTATCGTCGTATCAGCTCAGCGTGCTACCTCCACGGTGTAAGCGCGCTTACCGCTTGGTGACTTAACGCTTACGGCGAGGTAGCTGATCGATGATTAGCGAATAACGTCGACAATTAATACGTAGTTTGAAGTCAAGAATATCATAGCACGAATGTGATATATAAACAGTCCAGTTATTTTAATTTATTGGGCATGAAATTCGTATAATTCACTTTTTCGATTTATGAAAGTGATAATCATTTGCTGTCTTGATTGAGTTGATTTCTTTAGGACTACAAGAATTGGTGTCAATTGTCCTACCAGCATTGTTTTATGTTTTCAAATTTGACCGAAATAATAACCAATAAATAAATAAAAAATGCCCCGGAAATAGAGAACTAAAAGTGAATCGACGTCAATCAATTATACAAACCACTAGCATCGTATTCATAAGTTAGTCATGAAAATGATAATAGCTCTGTAATAGTCATTATGCAATTTCCGTGATTCATAATAAAATCCGAAGTCGTTGACCAATCCAGAACATGACGTCATTAATATCGACTAAAAACAAATATGACTTCTTGCGTCGCTTAAAGGGTAAAAACAAATTCTACTACGTCATGAATTATAAAATAAATCACGTCTTTATCCCATACGAGTAGGTACGCGATAGACAGGTTCTAGGGCAACAAGACCTAAAGACCACGTTTAGCGTGACTGTGGGCATATAGGTACAAGGTAAAATCTAATTAGTGACGGATCGCCAGCCGCATTGGTTATAATATAACATGATTCCTAAGATTTTCGCCCCTTCCCTCTATGGGGTACGATATCCGCGGGAAGAGAAGCGCTCGTACATTCTATGTTAATTTTTAGCTCCCGGACCAGCATAGAAGAAACCAATACAAACCAATAGCAAATAATCATTAAACAATCAATCCCAAGTCATTGTCTGTGATTACTTTAAGGATAACACTACCAGGAAAATCAACTTAAATAATGAATTAAAACCAGTCAATCGAGGAAAAGTGAAGTGTAAAATTACACGCAACGAATTTTTAAGCAGGTCGAAATTGCGGTAGCCGTTTTAGTTAAGTTTTGTTTGCCTTACAAGATTGACGGCTGCAACAATTAATTGTACTATTAAGCGTACTAGTATATAATATATTATATTGTTAGTATGTCGAAAATATTATGGATGTGCGTTTTGTGCACGATTTCTGTTCCTACTGCTGATTTAATGGGTGAGTAGGTCAAAATTTGTGTACGTTATAATGAAACTGTTGAAGAATAATGTGTATCATCGTCTCTAGCCTACGTCCCACTGCTGGGCACAGGCCTCCTCTTAGGATGAGAGGGTTTGGGCTATAGATCCCACGCGGGGCCAGTGTGGATTGGGAACTTCACACACACCTTCGAATTGCTTCATTACCTGTGTACCACAGACATTTCAGAAAAGTAATTTAAGTATTAAGACGAGGGTTGCTGTTAAGAAAAGCTGTCAAAATACATTTCGATGGTTTTTGTTGTCTGTCAGTTCGTTTACGCTTAACTTGGAAACTTATGATGTGATTTTAATGGCGTTTTCTCAGATAAATTGAGCGTAAGACATATTATAATATGAGACATGTTATCAACAGGATATAGACAGCGATTCCCTTTAACGACCTCCCGATATTTTAACCGCGCGGTGATGTTATAATATCCCGTTGATAATATTTCTAACGATATTTTTTAGTTTAAGTTTTTTCAAAAGTGGGATGTGTAGAATTAAAATGTTACAACTATTTCAAAACGTCAAACAAAATTATTGTAGTTAAACACAATATTTTGGCTAAGGTTCACTAAATGATTTTATGTTGAACTCAAGTTTCATGAAGCATAATTAATCTTGTGATTAGACTTTGTTCTACGATTCACAATAATCCTTAATTTTCTGTCGATTGGGTGAGTTATTATTAAAATTAACTCATAATTTGATCAATTACCGAATTACAATAACAAATTCGGTTCTAATTCGTTAGTTATTTTTAACCTAAAAGCGAAGCTCAATTTATCTGGATGAAAAGTGGCCTAGTTCGTATTGTCTACTTAACTATGTTTTTCCTTTAATTAATTCTTCTTCAATTATGCAACCTATCCCATTGTAAGTTTTTTTTCTACGGTCCATTTGAAGGGTTACGTTATGTGTAAAAAAAGTTTTTCGTACCAAAATTCAAGTCACTAAAACTATTACAAATGGATAAACATTGAATTTCAACATCTGTTTCTCATCATTGTCATCTCAGGATGTTACATAAAAAACTTCCCTTGTTTCCTGTACATAACCAAGTTACATTACTAGAACATTCTAAGGTAAGACTATTTCTAAAGTAAAACAAACATGTTCGCGGCTTAGGGGTGGTTCAAGGGCCACCCCCACCACGCTCTAAACCTAAATTAATCCAAATTATTCATCCTACGTCGGTTTTACCAGTGCTGTCAATGTAACTTGGTTATGTACGAGGAATAAGCTAAAAACTTAAAAGTTAAAACTTAAAACTTACCAGCCTAAAACCTTTAATAAATTTTCAGTCGTCAAACGATCGGCATGCAAAGTCGATGAGGCATTTGTAGAATGCGCGCATTGCGGGCCCAAGTACTGCGCAGAGCTGGGCCAGCCCAAGCCTTGCACAGGCAACACGGGACTATGCAGGCCGGAATGCGTATGCATGGACGGTTTTGTGCGGAACGAGAACGGCACCTGCATACGGAAGAACGAATGCCGTGAGTTCATTATCTTACTAATGATCGTTCATAAATGTTTCGTTCTTTTTATATACCTAGGCCTTTTTACTGATACCTTATTATATTGTAGATCGCAATCACCTGTAACATAACCACTTAGGTTAGTATAATTTTTTTAACAAGACGTAGCTCTTTTGAAATCCTTACAATAAAAATTCTATATTGTACTTACTTAGCACTTAATACACTTAGCTTAGAGACCACGTGCACTGTTGCTCACATTGTCAATTTAAGGATTCATACATACATGCATGCATAAATCTGTGCGGGAAGAGAAGCAACTGGTACATGCTTTGTTTTTTCTTTACTCCCAAACCAGTATGGAAGAAATTTAAAGATGAACCCATATATTTCGTTTTATACGACGTTTTTACAACGTCACAGATTTATTCGACTACTAGTCAACACACATTTACCACAATTGCAAAATTAGATGCTAACGCAATTATCAATCAATCATTTATTCACAAAAATATATGAAACATTAGGGAATGAAGTGTTTAATGATTTTTCTATTGATAGGAATAACCATCCTTAGCTATAGAAAAAAGTTGCAGATTTTTCTGTTGACCCATATATTTTATAAAATTAAAAACATTTTACCCAGTCTCTTGTCAGTCCCATGACGGCTGATAAGAAGTACGTCAATAACATCACGAATAAAAAAAATGGCGGCTTGAATTTGTAGTACACAATGACATTTGTCACTGACGTTGATAGCACAGCTCTCTCGGAAGCCAAAAGAAGCAACGGCTAAGTGCTTACAGTTTTATTAACAAGTTTCAATAATTTTGCAGCCCACTGCGGTGGAGACAGAAATGCCACTTCAGGTTGTGGAGACCACTGTGGCAGATCATGTTCTGACTACAAGGACACCAACAAGATATGCTTCAACAGCTGCCAATACAACCGATGTGATTGCAGGAAAGGATATGTGTTTCATGACAAATTAGGAGTGTGCGTACTGCCAGTCGACTGTGAAGAAAACACTGTACACGATGTACCTCAGAATGATTTTGTAATAGTGCCTCAGAACGATCCTATAAAATTGTCTCAAAATGATTCTATAATAGTGCCTCAGAATGATTCTGTAATAGTTTCACAGAATGATTCTGTATTAGTGCCTCAGAATAATTCTGTAATAGTATCTCAGAATGATTCTGTAATAGCGTCTCAGAATGATTCTGTAATAGTGTCTCATAATGATTCTGTAATTGCGTCTTCTAATGATTCTGTAATAATGGCTCCGAATGAGTCTGTCCGAATATATCGGGAGATGGTTGGATTATTTTATTAATGTGTTCAAAATTTTGTAAATGTTTTTATAATTTTGCTTCAAAATTAAGTCACTCCTTTGACATATACTTTGAACATACAAAACATTATAAAATACTAGCTTTTGCCCGCGACTTTGTCCGCGCAGATAACGTCAGAGTGACGACATAAAAAATATTTTTAATACCTCCAAGAACATGTGTACAAAATTTCATGATGATCGGTTGAGTAGTTTTCGCGTGAAACCGTAACAAACAAACTTACATTCGCATTTATAATATTAGTAGGATTACGAAGAACTTTTATGAGTTCCGATTACAATAAGTACATTGTTTTAGCTAATAAGAGACGACTGTTTATTTATTCTTTGGCATTAACTAATAAGTATAACAAATTTCGCCAGGTGGTACTCAATAACGTCTAATGCAACAACTTTTTATAATATCGACCGGAAAAAAGTATCTAGGTTATTAAAAAACTTTAATGCTACTTTAAATTTTTCATACAATTCCCACCGGTAATTTTTACGAGAGTTCCAACTAAGCAAGTTTTACTGCTTCAAGTAAGGGAGAAGTGCACTTTTTAGTTATTACCCCCTTTACAAAATGGTCGTTGCATTTCGGTTTCGTGTTCCAGTTCCAATTTCCTGTGTTTGTATTGCCTCCTTATCTGCATTTAAAAGCGGCTCTTTTGCTTTGTCAAAGACATTTGTTTGATTAAAGGTTCTCTGTGCGGGTTCAATTGAACATTTTGCGCATTTTGCCGCTGCTAATACCTTTTAATTAGTACGATGAGATGTAAAAAAACGGTAATTTTCAAATTCACTGTGACCTGTGGAGAATTGTATTTCTATTCATGCAAGTAGGTGTCATTTGTAATTCAATACATTGTCTTTTATCATTTTACATTTCAGATACGACATTGCCTACGTTTTTGTGATTTTTATAAGTTTTTGAGACACTAGTAGTTGTTAAGTGTAGTAGTGTAGTCTACCAGCGGATGCGTTGAAACTGGCTATTAAAAAGCTGCTATTTTGTAGAAATAAACCCCTTTTTATTATTTTATTTCTTTTTATCCTAATAACAGCTCCACACATTACCAATAATTATGAAATTAACGAAAGAAAGTCAATGAACTCTCGAACACGTCTAGAATAATTGTATTATAGACCTGCGAACTTCTAAACTACGCAGGCTTTATCTCAACGAACAATCAGGGAAAGAAAGAGACATGTACAAGAAAAGTTACTGTGAACACGCCAACCATTAGCGCAAAGGCGATATTGAACAGTAGGAACACAATATTAGACGTCCAGTAATGAAACAACGTAGAATACATAGTACAAATTACTAACCTAAACAAAAAGAAGAAATGTTATGTTCAAAACTCTAATAAATAGGATACAAATACAAACCAAATCCCAACGCAGGTTTTGTGAGGTGAACATAATAAAATATCCGCAACACGTTTCGTCAGATCGAAAATCCGCAACAAGCTTCGTCAAAAAATAAATAAATATAGTCTGAATTTACGAGTAAATGAATGAGTGATTTTCGATAACATGACCAACAACTGCGGAGTAATAAAAACCAACCACACATATTTCAATTGTTTTTTCTCTTAGTCGAGCTGATTGTATACCCTTAATTATTAAATTTGACACTTCTCATTTTAAATTTCTAAACGACACTCAAAACTAGAACAAAAAAAAACCGAAAAGTAAAGCTATGGCCAGGTACTTCTTTTGTTTTAGCAACCCGCGGCTTCGCACGGGTGCAACGTAGCGCTGCCACAATTACCGTCATATTTCAACAAATTTACAAAAAAACTTGACCAATTTTAAGCCAAAACCTGCCTCACGAATCACTGTATCTATTGGTGGATACTGCATGAAAATCCGTCCAGACGTTTGCTAGTTAAACGCGAACATACAGACAAATAATAGATGCAGTGGAGGACTTTGTTTTATTATAATAACTAGCTTCTGCCCGCGACTTCGTCTGCGTAGAATCATACATAAAAACCTTCCTCTTGAATCACTCTATCTATTAAAAATAACGCATCAAAACCCGTTGTGTAGTTTTGAAGATATAAGCATACAAAGGGACATAGGGACATAGGGATATGGGGACAGAGAAAGCGACTTTGTTTTATACTATGTAGTGATAGTGATATGTACCTTGTGTTTGTGCAGTTAATAGTGAGGTACCTACTTTGATCCGCTATGAGTTTTTGTTTCTCAATCCCTGTTCATTATTCCACTTTGGTCGATTTCAAGAAGCTTTTATTTGACTATTTTAGCCTCGTATATAATGTACTAGCTGTTGCCCGCAACTTCATCTGCATAGATTTCGTTTATCGATATCCCGCAGTAATTACGCAATTTTCCGGGATAAAAGTATCATGTGTTATTCCAGACTATAATCTATCAATGTTCCAAATCTCATCGAGATCTGTCCTGCCTTTCTGGCGTGAAAGAGTAACAAACATCCAGCCATCCATCCATACTTACAAACTTTCGCGTTTATAATATTAGTAGGATTGGTCAATAACATTTTTGGATGATTTTGTTTTATTCTCTTTGAGCCACGCATAATAATCTATAACAACTTCACTCTACTGTTACGTTATTTATTCAACGTAAAACCACAAACACGAATAGCCAAAGTCAATTAGAGGGAGAAGAATAACATTTTCCTTTACCAATTATCTTGTTGGGAAGCACGGTTCGATCGGCAGTCAATAGTGGGGGAGGAACTAATAAGACAAATTAATCGGATGTTTCGATGCTGACTGAGGTTAATCGCTCAGATTTGTGTATCATGCCGATGGTACGAAACGCCAGAGTTACTGCGGTTTATCCGCTGTAATTGGATGGCTGGAATCATCTCACTTACCTAACTAATACTAGATTTTCGTACAAAAGGAAACTACTTCTAAATAAATATAAGATAAATATCTTGGGATGCCAATTACACCAATTGACCCAGCCCCAAACTAAGCAAAGCTTGTACTATGGGCACCAGGCAACGGATAAACATACTTATAATAATGTAGATAAATACATACTTAAATACATACGACATCCATGACTCGAGCGCAAACATTCGTATTCATCATACAAATGTCTGCCCCTACCGGGATTCGAACCCAGGACCTCTAGCTTCATAGTCAGGGTCACTAACCACTAGGCTGTCCGGTCGTCCAACTTATAGTCAACAATGGCCGCTGATTAGAACAGAAATAGTACAATTACCTTTTAGTTTTCTCATTTGCATATTCCTGATACACTTGAGACACAGTAACATTAAGAATCCTAGTTCTCTCTTTCTTTTTCTCTTTTGCTACGTTTAGCCTGTAAGTTTGGTATGACAATTATTGTGTAAAATAAATAAATGTTTTATTCAATTTCAGGGACGTCTTAGTGCGAGTCAATTCCGATTCAGTTTAGGTTCGCTCGCTGTCAGATCCATACTAAAAATGACAAATTAAACCTGAACTGAGTCGAAACTGAATCGCATTAAGACGTCATGGTAAGGTCCCAGCTCTTCTAAAGAAGAACGCAGTGTGTACCTATGAGCTCCATACACACTTACGTACTGCGTTATTTGTTAGGATAGCAGATAGGAAGCTTTTATTTCGGAAGAAATCCATAGTGTTAATAATTACAAAAACTTACAAACGCTAATGACGCTGCGTACATAAAATGCTATGAGAATGGGTGAAGCTAAGAAACGTTTTGGGGTGCGAGTCGGGTTACCTCCACGTGTGGTCAACAGCTGCGGTTCGTTTCTGGATCCGTCCGGGGGGAAAAGCAGAGCTTGATCCGGTGCACCCTGGGCATCGGCTCATAATTTCCTGACAGTTTCTGAGGGAGATCATTGACCGTTGGCTAAGAGCCCGACTGGGGGGGAGGGGGTTGGCCATTACCTTACAACGTTGCCGACATTTTGCCACAAGTTTTTTTAATTATATTTTTGTTACTTTGACATTGGCGAAGTTGTCGTCACTATAACGACTTGATACGCCACAAATAAGAAGAAGAAGAAGAAATGTTTTAACGGACTGCCGTTCTTTTGAGTCACCATCGACGAATATGTCTATAACATAAAGCATCATTGTAGACAACTTATACAATATACTATAAAACTTGCGGTTGCCCGCGACTCCGTCTGCGGAGAATTCGTTTATCGCTATTCCGCGGGTACTTTGCGATTGTCCGCTGTCCTGTGTCCTTTCTTGGAATTGAATTTATCTTTTTACCGAACTTCAACTGAATCAATTCACTAGCATAAACATGAAGAGGTACCCAGGCAGACATAAATATACTTTTTGACGTGACAACGTCTTATAAATCGATGAACGCCGGCTGCACTCACGAAGAAGCTTGACTCATTGCGACGTCAGTGTGCAAGCGAGAGCGCGGAACAAGCGGTAGAGAGGCACGATCTTCTTGCTTGACGTCAGAGCTAGGAGTTCGAGTTTGTTTCTTTCTGGCGTTATCACGTAAAACTATCGTTCGTAAACCCACTTTGCAGACAATCGGTTTTTTGCATTTATACCATTAGTATGGACGCTCTTACAAATTAAAAAAAATAAACAGTAAAACGTACAAAGTAATGTTTTCGTATGTCTATGTGTTCTACTACAGCGTAGCATTCTATAGTAGACTAGGTAGCAGAGCAACAAAAACTCGTGAATCTTCGTGGAGGCGTTTCTGCGTCAGGATTGATTTATGTTCTGCAAAAAGAGGGTAGTTTGCCCGCAAAGATATTCCTCATTGATGTTGAACTAGTTAGGGAAAACATTTCACTTACGATGCGAGATAACTGTTGTTTTATTTGCTGGAAGGTGCGCATAAGTGATCAAACCACGTTAACAAGCAGAATAAAAATTAGTTACCTAACTTTAAAGTAGGTAGGTACGTAGATAATATACTGAATAAGAAAAATATTATGAAGTTTCGTCTCAGGAGGAAGGTAGTAAAAAGTTATGTTGAAATTGAAATAGAGGTAATATTATGAAATAAACAGCATAAAAACACATACTATCTTATCATTAGAAACGGCCTTAAAAAGTAACACCATCACAACATTCGCTTTGTATCAGTTTCAACTCAAACGTAAGTAAACGGAATGACGCGAACTTTTACAGAAATACCACCTGCATCGCGCCGTTTCTTCCGAACATGCATCCATCATGCTTACAAGAAATATTTTTGCGCAACTTTACGCCTGCAGCTGCACATGAGGGCTGTCAAGATGAGGAGGGTTTCTGTGTGAAACTAACTTTACACTTGGAATAAATTACAAACTTAAAACGCCGTTGTGTCGAGCAAATGTGAATCATATTTTTGGTACCACAAGATTTTCGTAGACTGCTGTTTATTGAGCATAATTTCATGCTTTGAACGTCGTATTTGCAGGGTTATCATTATAAATTGGACCTATTACGAGGTGTTTGATAAGGGTTTACAGATTGCCTCAAATGTATCATGTATTGTGATCATTACCCTAAGAGATACAAATTATTTGCAATGTTCATAGGGTTATTAACCCTACACTTGAACAATTGTACATATTATTCAAATACGTGACGATTGTTATTTCACATTTGCTTGCTTTCAAATAAAGCAGATCTTGTTATCGTTAAACACCATCTAGTAAACCTTCATTTTGACGTATGTATTTATAAAGGTGGAAAGCGGGGTTAAATTTTTAAGAAACTAGTAAGCAAGATTTCTATCTTCTTTGCATAAATGGCGGTGTAACGTTTTCTATGCATAATTAAAGTAATTAATCACGTGTTTTGTTTATTCCCTACAGAGCTTAACGTACTTACGTTTTTGCCCGATATTGTACAGTCAAGTGTAATAATTATGTATTTAGACAAATATTCAAAAATAAGTACCATACGCTCTTACACCGGCGTAATAAGTTCGTGGGACATATTTTTAAGAAGTTCCTATCAATACTTATTTTTGCACTTGACCGTACATAAGTGGATCATTTACGTCAAGCAAAAAACAGTTGATAGGACGGCGATTACTGCAAAAATATTTTTCATTATTGCGAAGTAGGTAAGTAAGTATAAGTATAAGTACCTATAAGTATTCATTTCTTTCGCTTCGATAATATTTTGATGGAAACAAAAGCATTAATTTCTGTAGAAGCACAAGTTGATACAATAATTGATTGTTAAAGTTTGAAAAAATAAATACGGTCGGCGTCCATGGACGCCTTTGTCAAACTTTGCAGACGAGAAGGGAACTTAAATAATACCAAGATTACTTTTAAATTTGATTCAAAGCGACAACAAGGGATGTTACGATATCAATTTCGTGCTCAACACCAAAGTTTTCTTTGTTTTCTTGAAATTTGACACTTTTTGATGTACATGTTTCGAAGTTTTAAGGGACATAAAAGATATTAATCTCAAGCTGTTACCCGCGGCTTCGTCTCTGCTGAATTCGTTTATCGCCATACTTGAAACTTCTCGAACGATAAACGATTCTTTGCCGAAGCATACTTTACTTCTGTGATAAAAGTAACATAGCGATTGTCTACGATCAACATGCGCTGTGAAACTTCCGAATAATTTCGGATCCGGATATGGATATGGACATTGGTAAAATATAATATCGGTTTCGGTTACGGATATTAAATTTTTAAGGAACTGTAAAATGAAATATAATACGACTAAACGCGCGCGCGGCTGGTCTGCCGGCCGGGCAAAAACAAAACTTGTCACGACGTGTCATATTTATTAAGTACCTAGTATTTAGTTAGACTCTGCCCTATCCGAAACTATCCAAAACTTTTATATCGGTTTCGGTTACGGTTACGGATATTTTTTTATTTTGGATATCCGATAGTTTCGGTTACGGATATGGATATCCATAACAACACTGCCGTAGAGCGTACACTTAAATTAATAAAAGAAAGTAGCGTCCTCCTTAATAAGCAAGGACTAATGAAATAAATACCATTTCAACGTCTTTAAAACAGATATTTTACTTTATTAAAGGTCTAATTGAAATTCGCTCCTCTAAAGGGGTGCGAAATGTTTAGGCGCCTTATAAATGAACCTTTTAATTACTATTATTGCTTTTAAGGTAATTGTGTCTGCTTGTCGATGATTTTCTGTTTCAATACCAAAAGATACGCAATTAAGTGTGATTGTAATTGATAAATGATTTAAAAAATATATTATCCGTAATAAGCTATCATTCCTAATGATGCACTTTTACTATTTTTAGTATTTTTTTATTCTAGAATTGCGTACCCTAAGGGTGACAGAACTCTACTACTAATCATCCGTTGTCAGAGGACAGTATCTATAGAATCGTAAATAAATTCATGTGCCTGTATTTTTATTATATTGTGCCGGCACGAAGGTTGGAGGTAAGATGGTGTTAGCGAGCAGGGTGGATCAGACCTTGCAAAAGGTCCTACCACCCGCAAACTTTGTTTCTATTGTACCTAATGAACTCCCAATGTTAGGTATTTAAGTAGATTTTATAATTGAAACACATCCACATTTATAGTAGATAAAAATGCAACGGGCACCGAAGCAGAAGACCTTTTTGAAATGAAAGTCTTACAAAAAACAAAAATAGTTTTAAAAAAAAAAGAGGTTTTTTCCACCAGTAGGACATCAAAAAATGGGCTGGATAAGAACGTTTAGCGTCCATAAATTTAATTAAATTGGCGGCGTTTGTATGATCCAAAGCAAGAGTTTATTTGAAATTAGTAACTGAATTTCGGAACGGCGCACCTTTTAACTTATTTACGTAAATAGGGCCGAGCAAACCTAGCCCTTCCCTTAAAAGGGAAGGACACTTAAAACCTCTTTATGGCAGAGGAAGTCCCAAATTCAAGATTTCCTAAGAAGTTCGGACCCTTTGGAACCGCTTCGAATAATTAACGAATGATCTGTGATAAAACATCCCGCTTTCAATTTAACCTTTTGTTTCTTGAAGGTTGGGCTTTAATTAATTCAGGGAATGTTTAATTAGACCTCAGATATATTTTTTAATCGATCCCTTTAAAGGTGATTGGTGAGATGATAGAGCTTAAAAGGACATTATTATGAACAAAAAATTTACCTTGCTACTCCGTTACTCACGTGCAAGATAACCAAGCCTGTGTGAAATACATAATGTTTTTCATGCAATCACTCCACTACTGCCAATAAAACATAGCATGTGTAACAGTTGTGCTCATTAAACTTTGATAATGAGTAGAGGGATCGAAACGCGTCAGTGTTTGTGTGGTGTAAGGGATAATTAAGTTTGTGGGATTTATGTGTGTTTTTTTGGCAGTAGTGGAGGGAGGGATTGCATGAAAAACATATATATTTCACACAGGCTTGGTTATCTTGCACGTGAGTAGCGGAGTAGTAAGGTAAATTTTTTGTTCATTGAAATGGACCTCCGCAAAGTAACGCCTGATTCAATAAAATAAAGGACATTATTATGTTCGAGATATCTGCGATGAGATTTGTGTGGAAGTCGATACCGTAAGTTAATCCATTTTTTTCTCAGCGAAGATCTTTCTCGGGAAAGCATGGATCTAACAGTATGAAATTAATTATTTTACTTAATATTATTACTTCTACTACGATATTTCAGTATTTGTAATCTTCAAACTCACTCATTATCCGTCCCTAATGTAATACTCCTGTCATCCGCTCAAAGGTTGACTGGAAGATCCCTTAAAGGTATAAGTCCGCCTTTGTGCATGCATTTCAGTGTCAATTGTATTTGTTTTATGTTTATTTTGCTCATTAAAGAGTTTACATACGATTCGCTTCTTGCTTAATGTCGAAGTAGCGAGGTAACTTTTTTGTTCATTAAAAAAAGTATTAGTACAAATTTAAATACAAAATTGTAACGCCTGACAGGTTTTGTTTTCAGGTTATCGATTAAAATTTACTAGCCTGTTGTTATGAAGCCTTTTGTTAAAAAACAGCTGCCATAACATCTTTGTCGTTCACTCTGGTACTAAAAACACCTCTACCCTCAATTCACACTAATTTAATTTAATTCGTATCCCTACTCGTGTTCGCAAGGTTTGGTATAGAAAAACATTAAAACTGTAAAAACACCATCTTTACCCGGTGTGTTGTCCTTAAATAAAGATGTACATTTTAGGCAAGGTCAACATTCTAAAGTTTTTTTTTATACAAAGTTGTTCCTACTAGCCAATTATAATAAAACACTCTCCTTGTTAACATGAATATATTTTCTCCAGGACAAACATACAATACTATTATCTAGTACTCTTAATACTATTATTCGTTTCTTATTTCTAAAGCAACCTTTTCATCGTAAACAACTGGAAACTTTATTGTCAACTGAGTAAATGTTGACACAATCCTTATTCACTTTACAGAAAAAAACATGGAGTAATAAAAAAACTGTTTATACCATAGCTAATTTTCTCTTAAGAACACCAAGCCTATAAAGTGCATTGCTTATTACAAAAAAACATCAGTCGTAGTACTGACTTGTGCGATGTTGGTACTGTTAATTGTGTTGGCGATAGGAATCGAGGTGTCGGCCAATACACCTTATAAGCCGGTACCACCACCAGGTAATATCACACTTGTCTTGTGTAAACCACATTAATTGCCTCTCTTTAATCTAAACTCGTCACAAAAAAGGCCCATTTTGACATTTGTCTTCAAGACGTCCTCTTAACTAGTGATGTAACCATACGACTCGGTAACCGATACTCACGATAAATCGATTCATTTTTTGATCGATTTGAATTATGTATTGTAAAGTGAATTGGATTAAAGTTCTGATTAGAAAATTTAACTTATCTGATACCGTTGGTATTTTGAAATGATACAATGTTACGAAAGGTTAATTTTCTTTCATTTAATATTTTTGGTACAATAACATTGACTCAATCACAAACAAGAATGAGACAAGCCATTCTATAGAAATCAGTGTTGCCATTATATACGGCTTTGAGCTCCATGCTCATAATTTTCAGTAATGTTTTCTTTATCCAGTCATCAACAATGTTCTCTTGAAATATTTTCTGACATTTAACAAAATTATGTGTTTTTAGAAAAGCTTATCCTATGTCCCAATAACGAAATCTGGATCAATTGCAAAGCAGCTTACTGCAAACCGCAAACCTGCAAGGATCAGAAGACGGTTATTGCATGCCCTCATGTGGCAGATCCCTGTCCTGGGGGATGCATCTGCAAAGATGGATATTTGAGGGACGAAAACGGAGTCTGCGTTCCAATAGATCAGTGCCGTAAGTGTGTCTTTATATTTTTGGTTGACTTGAGCTCGACCAAAATCACTCATCCAAACAGGTTCTCCAAACTAACGTCGGCCGTGGATCGATTTTTATCAACGTCAAAACACTCTGCCTGGCCTCTAAAAGTCGATATTCAAAGTTCGTTTCGTGTCGTTCTGCTCACTGTAATAGTCATTAAAATGAGGGTAAGAGAGACGATACGATGACAACTTGTAATTTTGGAGTAACCACCCTGGCTCAGTGAAAATACTTACAAACGAACGGGATCCAGAAATGATTATGTATGTATGTATGTAAACTCTTTATTGTGCAAAATAAACAAGAGAAATACAATTGACAGACACTGAGATACATGCACAAAGGCGAAAGAAAATTGTGGCAATTGGGGCAAAGATAATTGTGGGGATGTCAAGCAGACATCTCTCTACAGGCAGATGTTATTTGATGATTATGTGACTATTATCACTAGGCTAGTATGGAGTATGCCCATTCAACTTGCATAACTTTGAAGAGCCGGCTCGATAAGCTTTACATGGCTTGTTTCTTCTCATTTTTTGACATAATTTCGCAGCATGCAGCAAGAGTTGTCCAGACCCTAACGCAATCAGAAATAGATGCGCCGTAGCCGAAATATGTAGACCAACTTGTGCTGTACCTAATCCAAAGGTATGCCCTAGAATCTGCGTTATAGATGGTTGTGAATGCAAACCCGGCTATGTCCTATCAGCAAAGGGAGGACAATGCGTACAAATAGAAGATTGTCCACGTAAGTTCATATTTTGCTACATACATAAATAACGTCTTTATCCGTTAAGGGGTAGACAGAGCCTAAGGTAACAAAACCTAAAGCTCCCACCAGCTTGGAAGATTTTCCTTCCAATCCTTCTTGGCAACTACACGACTCCTGGCATGCAATGCCGTAAACAAAGCATTTGATTGCAGTAGTCATGGTCACGATTCGTGTTTTCGTGACCAGGATATTGGGTGATGATAATAATTATTAATGCTGAATACAGTTTGCTATAGATTATAACTCCAATTAAACAGAACAGAATTAGAGCATGTAGGTACGGTCATCCCATCGAATTCAATGTCTTTCATATTATGTAGGCTATTTCAGTTACCAAAGAAAATCACAATGAAAAGGCCTGTGATAATGACGATGACGATGATGATGATGATGATGATGATGATGATGATCGTGATAATGATGATGACGATGGTGATGGTGGTTATGATGATAGATTATAATTCCAATTATTGTAGTAACCGTATGGTTGGGCGTTTATTAATTTTTTTAGAACAGGTTTTATTGTTTTTTTTATTATGAACAAAAAATATTTACCTTACTACTCCGCTACTCACGTGCAAGATAACCAAGCCTGTGCGAAATATGTTTTTCATGCAACTCTCCCTCCATTACTGCCACATAAAACACATATAAATGTCACAAACTTAATTATCTCTTACTTACACTATACAGATAAGACTATTTTGCCAATATCGAGGTTAAAAGTTAGCCAGATGTAGCTACGTTGTTTTTGACTGGCAAATGCAAATATCAGAGTAACAGAGGGTGAGATAAAGATAAAGGAATGTTAAGTCACCACAAGCTTAACGCCATTACATTTTGTTTTGTTACAGAAGCAAATGCAACTTGTAACGGAGATCCAAATGCTGTCATAAAGGATAAGCCATTTCCATGTCCGTCGACATGCGCTAGTCCAAATTCCTACCCATGTAAAAAGCTAGGTCTCGCTGTGGGATGTGAGTGCAAACCAGGCTACCTCAAGTGTGAGGATAACGGCAAATGCATTCTTCCAAAAGAGTGTCCAGGTAATTTAAAACAAAACAGCGAAATTTTATTCACTTTGAAAGAATCAGTAAGTCCTCAACTAATCAGTGCTCGTAGATGAATATATTTAGTTACTTTCGGAGCAAGCGTCAGTAAAACTGCGGCAGAACGGCAGTAAGTTTAATTCTGAGCAAAGCTGCTCTAGCGTTAGTGTAGCGCGTCAGCAGAAAGCAAGCAAGTTTGTATACATCATACCGTTCCATTCACTCTGTTACAAAACAATGTTACAGTGAGCGAAACGACACGACACAAACATCGAATATCAAACTTGGGCGTATAAGACCACTCCTGCCACAACGAGGCGTCAGTTCAAAAACTATTACAGCCTTTACGAATATGTGGCCGCTTTAGTTTGGTATTACAGCTTAATGTATGACACTGATACAGTGTCGATGTCGTTGCGCTCGAAAGGCATACATTTGCATAGAACATTTGCCACTCTGCCACAATGACACTGACATCACTGACGCTTGCTTTGAAAGTCACCTCAAGAATGAAATATCTTTTACGTGCAGCGCAAAGGAAATTATTTAATTTAGGATAGGCTACCAGTCGCGGGCCTCAGGTTGTTACATGATTCTTCAAAATTATTTTTCAGGTGGGTCCCCTTGTGGGGCAAATTCGACTTTCGTATGGTGCAGAGTTAACTGTCCTACTGACTACTGTCCAGTGAACGACAACCGAGGCTATATAGCTTGTGATCCTCCTTACCCCTGCCCTAGCGGCTGTATTTGCAATCTATACATATAAAATTCAAAGTCCTGACTGACTGACTGACTGACTGACTGACTGACTTAACTATATATCAACGCACAGCCCAAACCACTGGACTTAGAGACTTGAAATTTTGCACATAGATACCTTATACAATGTAGGCATCCACTAAGGAAGGATTTTTGGAAATTCCCACGGGATAAGGAAAAAACGGGAATTATATATTCGACTCCGAGTGACGCTATCTCAGTAACTATAATAACTAGACTCTTCAAATTTGATACAAAAGTAGGTGATTACAAAACGAAGAAACTAATTTCAGGATTTTTAGAAATTCCCACGGGATAAGGAAAAAAACGGGATTTATATATTCAGTTTAACGAAATCCTGTGAACTATAATTACTACTCTTCAAATTTGGCATAGAAGTAGGTGATTATAATAGTAAAATAATGTTTTAATGATTTTTGTAAATTCCTACGGGATAAGGAAAAAAACTGAATTTATAAATTTCTGTTCTACGGGATCGATTTTTCGTTTTACTGGTCGTATAAAACTGAAATTTGGCCTTCAAGTTCCCTTGTGGAGTGCAGGGGAGCACTAAAAAAAGGATTTCCCGAAATTCCCACGGGAACGGGAAAAACGGGACTTTTCATTTTACTGGTTGCAGAAAGCTGAAATTCGGCATGTAGGTTGCTTCGGGAGTGCAGAGGAGCATTAAGAGAGTACTTTCCAAATTTCCCACCGGAACGGGAAAAATATTTGTTTACAAAGAAATACTGCGGTAGGCATAATATGGCTAGAAACTTGAAATTTGGCACACATATACCTTGAGTATCCTAGAGGTGCACTAAGAAGGTATTTTTCGAAATTCCCACGGGATAGGGAAAAAACGGGATTTTTTGTTTTACTGGCCGTAGAAAGCTGAAATTTGGTAAGAGCCTTCCTTGATGAGTGTATGGGAGCACTAAGAAAGGATTTCCAGAAATTCCCACGGGAACGGGAAAAACAGGACTTTTCATTTTACTGGTTGCAGAAAGCTGAAATTCGGCATGTAGGTTGCTTCGGGAGTGTAGAGGAGCATTAAGAGAGCACTTTCCAAAATTCCCACGGGAACGGGAAAAATATTTGTTTACTAAGAAATACTGCGGCAGGCATAATATGGCTAGAAACTTGAAATTTGGCACACATATATATACCTTGAGTATCCTAGAGGTGCACTAAGAAGGTATTTTTCAAAATTCCCACGGGATAGGGAAAAAACGGGATTTTTTTGTTTTACTGGTCGTAGAAAGCTGAAATTTGTTAAGAGCCTTCCTAGATGAGTGTATGGAAGCACTAAGAAAGGATTTCCAGAAATTCCCACAAGAACAGGAAAAACGGGATTTTTCGTTTTACTGGTCGTAGAAAGATGAAATTTAGCATTTAGCTTCCTTAGGGAATGTAAGGGAGCATTAACAAAGGATTTCCTAACATTTTTACGGGAACGGGAAAAACCGGGATTTTACGTTTTACCTACTTGACATAAAAAGTTGAAATTTGTCACGTAGGTTTATTCGGGAGTGTAGGGGAACACTAAAACGGGAAAAAACGGGATTTTACGTTTCCAGACGAAACAGCGGAAGAAAGAGACTTAACATTTATAACGTGTTTCTTTAAAGGCTTTAAGTGTACTCCGAAAGCACTCCCCAAAATTTTCACGGGAACGGGAAAAAACTTATTTTTTCGTTTTACATCTTAGCGCGTACGAAGTCGCGGGCAAAAGCTATTTGGGGTAGGTATATTTTAGGACAGCCCTTTAGGTTAGGTTAGGTTTGTTTTATAAAAATCCTGCAATATTTACAGTTTCAGAAAAAATAAGGCAGCGGGGCAATGCGGGGGCTTGCTTGCATGCTTGCTTGAGTCCTTGCTTTGCATGCATGTTTGCTTGCACGCTTGCTTGCATGCTTGCTTGCCTGCTTGCATGCCTGCTTGCATGCCTGCTTGCATATTTACATGCTTGCAGGTTTGGGTGCTCGCTTGCTTGATTGCTAGCTTCTTTGAAATGCTCATGGTTCACGCGTGCGAAGCCGCGGGCAAAAGCTAGTCTAAATTATAAAAGAAAAAGCGATAGCGATGATACTTGTATTTTGGCTACTGAATGTCGTGAGTATTAAGAACTACAATGCAATACAATGACCTCTTTATTGAACACCACTTTAAACAATACAGAAACCGGGTACTTAGAGAAAATTACTAGGCAAGCAATAACCTTATCGTTTCAGAGCGTTCTCTATCAGGGACCCTTAAGAATAAAATGAAGAAAATGATATCTTAAAGCAGGCGATGCACTTGGAAATTCAAAGAAAAAAACATAAATACATAAAATAACAATACATACAACACACACTACCACATTGTTAGATACTACAACTTACTTTTGCGTAGTTGAATAAAAAAAACGCTCTTCACTTTAAAAGCGAATAAGTTGACCTTAACATACAATTTTAAAATATTGTACAATTATCTTACTTATGTTACCAACACTTAATAGTTGTGGGTGGGACTGATATATTTTACATTCATAAACATGATTGTTTCATAGCCCGAATAAACTGCACTCGACCCAACGAAATTTGGGCATCTTGTCCATCCCCGTGTCTACGAGATAACTGCGCTGATGTCAAAAAACAGTTCATAGCGTGCAAGCCACAGCCCTTGAATTGTCAACCACAGTGCATCTGTAAGAAGGGACACTACAGAAATGACCAAGATATATGTGTTCCCGCCAATCAATGCCGTAAGTTTATTGGTTTTCTGGCAACGGTTTTGTTGCCATGTGAAGTTAATGACAATTAGTCTACTGCTTCTACCTTCTTACCTTTATCTAGAATCTAGAATCTATACTTATATTATAAAGAGGAAAGATTTGATTGTTTGTTTGTTTGTTTGTTTGCATTGAATAGGCTCCGAAACTACTGGACCGATTTCAAAAATTCTTTCGCCGTTAGAAAGCTACATTATCACTGAGTGACATAGGCTACTTTTTACCGCGGGAAAATACCTATTCCTACGGGAAAAATAATTTATCGCGGGCGAAGCTGCGGACGGAAGGCTAGTCTAGAATATTAATGTCATTCATTCAAAAACAAACAAAGTGGAATATGGATCTAAATCAATGCCATTATTATACGGTTAAATATTATTTTATAGCACAAGCTTGCAGTGATCCAAATGCAGAAAAAGTGGAATGTGCTTCTTACTGCCAACCAACTTGCGCAAGTCCAAACCCTGGACCCTGCATTTTGACCTGCATAGTAAACGGATGCGTCTGTAAAAAGGGATTCATATTATCAGAGAAAGGAGGAAAGTGTATACCTGTAGACGAATGTCCAAGTAAGTATGGAGGTTCTTAAGTATGTGAGTCTAATAATTATGACGATGCAAAAAAAGCTCATTTAATACGAAAAAAAATACAATTCAACAATGCTGAAAAAATGTTACACTTGGACATAGTTCCCAGGAGGCGAGCAACATATTTGCGTTGGTTGAACAGGCTCTGGCGTTAACCACAATAGCTGCCAGCCTTCTGACCACCAATGTAATCATTAAAAATTCTAAAATAAAATATATTTCGTTGGAAAATTACCAATACCTAAATGTAACATTGTATTGAAGTAGCAGTCTGTAACTGGACCAAAGTTTTCAAAAACATGATAAACTTCAAGTGTGGATGATAATTCTCATGTTCGTATTTCAGAAGACGCACCTTGCAATGGTGACGCAAATGCTGTTATAAAGGCTAACCCAATACCTTGTCCATCAACGTGCGCTTCTCCTTACGCACAGCCATGGTGTAAAAAGTACGCTCCAGAAGTCGGATGCGAATGCAAACCGGGCTACATCAAATCTGAGGATGACTTTGACGGAAAATGCATCGAGCCCGATACATGTCCAGGTAAACACTTGGGTCTTGACAGCTTGTAAGTAGAAGTAACTAATGATAGATCGTCATAAATTTCTAATAACTTTTAGGAGGAAACCCATGTGGAGTCAACGGTACCTTTGTGTGGTGCTATATTCGTTGTCCAACTAATAATTGTCCAGTAAGCGACAGCAGGGCGATTATTGCCTGCAGTGCGCCATTCCCTTGCCCAAGTGGTTGCGCTTGCAAACTAAACCACAGGAAAGAGAGTGCTACAATAGACAAGTGCATTTTGGCTTCGGATTGTCGTAAGTGATCTCTAATTATATTTCTCACCTAAAACTTTATTTAAGCAATTGAACGCATTAAATGCGGGCTCGTTATCTGAGGTATCTTTAAATATTGTTATTTCCAGCCAGTTCGAGCCTAATAATATCCTATGACTTTAACAGTTTATTTAGATAACAGACTTAATTTCGTAAAATTATAACGTTTGCAGCTGCCGTTAAGTGTACAAGACCTAATGAAGTTTGGTCGCCGTGCCCCTCTGGTTGTCTCCGGGAGACATGCGCAGACGTCAACGACCAACCAACTACGTGCAACACTTTGGTCCTAAACTGCCAACCACAGTGTATTTGCAAGAAAGGACATTTTAGGAACGATAGCGACATCTGTATACCTGCTAAACAATGTCGTATGTACTTTGAAAATTAACTAGAACACTGCTGAATTAGTAAACAGAACTTCTACTCGCTCCTGAATTTTTATATATTCATTTATCAGGACAGTAGCTTTTGCCCGCGACTTTGTATGTATGGAATTAGTACTTTGAGCAGCTAACTAGTTTATTAAGATCAGGATGAAATGAATTGCGGGACATTTCCAGCAAACTACAAGCCATGCAGCGATCCCAACGCAGAAAGGGTCGAATGCGCCCCACCTCTGCAATGTCGGTCCACCTGCGCTACTCCTGACCCTGGACCATGCATCCTGAGCAGTTGTGCCAACGAATGTGTTTGCAAAAGTGGTTTTGTTCTGACAGAAAAAGGAGGAAAGTGTGTCCCTGCGGACCAGTGTCCTAGTAAGTAAAATTAACTGAGTCTTCTAAAGAATAGGCAAATTTGGTAGTAAAGACTGCTTATATCTTGCAGATACCTTGTTGAATTTTATTGCATTCATTGTATTCTGATACTCAACATCACATTGTAGTTTGTTGTTGTATGTTCTTCGTTTTTATTAATTTTAATTATGACTGACTTCAAAATATTGGAGATTCTCAGATCAGTCGTACTTTTTTTTTAATCTAAAGAGCATGCCATATTATATGCAATGCGGCCGGTAATTTTTGACAACTTTGTGATCGTGCGTCCATAAAATACGTTCTCACCTTAAAATTTGGACATTTTACAGTTCAAAATTCCTGCAACGGTGATCCTAACGCCGTCATAAAAGAATGCCCGTTGCCTTGTCCAGCAACCTGCGATGCGCCAAACGCTATACCTTGCAGAAAGCGATGCCTGCCCGTCGGTTGCGAGTGCAAAGAAGGTTTCATCCTATCAGAAACCAATGGGAAATGTATACGCCCAGAAAAATGTAAATGTACGTAAATACACCCTTGCAAATATTTTTGAGTCAACATTACCATGACGTAAACGTCAAGGCTTGGGAGCCACGATAAGTGGCTAAAGGTGTGTGTTTAGGACCACGGTGACCTATTGTTATAAAGCGCTTATGAGGCTAGAAAAATATGGGTCGGAATAAATTCCATTTCAAACGACTCAGTCTACCCGATGTCCCAGTAATATAATACGCTATAAATTACCTAACCAGATATTGTAACCTGATTTATACGTTTATTTGGAGCTTCGGAAATTGTAACTCCCTAAGAAGTGGAAAAAAGGTGTGACTACTTTCAGTGTTATGTATCAAAACCATCACTTTTATTGGATGGAGAGGACTTACAACCTTTGGTTTGAAAAAATATATCACAGTAACTATCGTAAATTTACTACACATATAGTAGATTAGATTAGCACTGATATACCTGAGATGATGTCGATACATCATCAATCTCTAAAGTACAATATTCTGGTGCTTGTATGTCCTTAATTAGTTTACGTCAATTGTATAATTTCAGGTGGCTATCCTTGCGGAACCAATGAGACGTTTGTGCCTTGTAAGGTGAATTGCCCAAGTGACTATTGTCCAGTTAACAATAGTCCGAATAGGGTAATCTGCGAAACACCTAATCCTTGCTATCCTGGGTGCGTGTGCAAGATTAACCACAGACGGAGGAGCATTAAGGATCCTACATGCATATATGCTTCCGAATGCCGTAAGTATTATTGTTTTGTATATTGATGATATAGTTTTTTTTTTTTTTTTTTTTTTTTTATGAATAGGAAGGCAAACGAGCAAGTGGGTCCCCTGATGGTAGTTGTTTCAATTTCAAAAAATTAGCGTCAAGCGTCAAGTTAAATTGTTCATACCTAGACGTTGAAAAAAAGTTGCAATAATTGTTTTCAAATAACACACACACACACACACAGAGAGAGAGACTTTTACATCAAAATTATAACACCCCTTTTTTGCGTCGGGGGTTAATAAACAAATTTCTATAGAGCTACCTACTCCAAATATACTTACATGGAATTTATTTGATATTCGAGATTCCGTTTCAGTTTCAGTATTTACTTGACTAATGTGAAGAGCAGCCGCTGTATTTGGATAATGTAATGTTAGCAAATACTAGTATTTTTCGAGTGGAACTTTTGTCGTATGAATAAGGGATGTATTAAATAAAAAAAAGAGCATTGAACACCATTTTCTGAAATAATATTCGATATTATAAAAGGACAATAAATATGAAACAACGATTGTATCTAGGAATAAATGATGTATTTATATTAAATAGATTTTGTAAAGGAAATAACTAATGTGTACAGCTAGTTTAATCATAATAGGTAATATGTTGTTTGCGGCTTTGTTGCCTGCAACTTTATCTGCGTCGGACATACAAGATTTTTTATAATATATTCAGTAATTCCAAAGATTACTTACTACATGCAAACAAACAAAGTTTATCTTTTTGTTATATCAGCACAAATAGATTAGCAAGTATAGTTGAAGCAAAGGGATGTTATGTATGTATTTGTCGTAAATGTTTCACTTCTACAGTAAGTGATATGATCACACATTAATGTAAACAAATTATCTGCTGTTACTTTTCTCCTTTCCCCACACCTCATGCTTACCCTGACTCTCAATCAACTGCAGTCACCTGTAACGACAGCATTTTCAAAACATTTTGTCTCTTTCTTTTAGCGCCTGTAAAGTGCGATAAAAACGAAGAATGGTCTGGCTGCCCTTCGGCATGTCTCGCAGAAGACTGCAGTAACGTTAACGATCCACCGGCCATTTGCAATACTCTCTTATTGAACTGCCAACCAAAATGTATCTGTAAGAAAGGTTACTTCCGAGATAGTGACCGCGTCTGTGTTCCCGCAAAGCAATGTCGTAAGTATAACTAAATTTGTCATTTGGTCATCATTATCATCATCATTAAATTTTAGAAGTCCTTTTTGCTTCTGATTAGTGGTGAAATCTTGTATAGTATTAGTTCAATTAATATACAGGGTGTTAGGTAATGAGTGGATAATCCTTGAACTGTGGATAGAGGGCACTTAGGACGTTATAATAAAGCTAAAATAGGTTTAGTAAAAGTGGCACGGTTTCGGAGATATTCGGACTTTTAGATTTTTTTCGAAAATGAACACCCTTGTTCAATGTTTTGATCATAGCACCATTTTAAACTAACTTTTTCAATTTTTTATTTTTGCTCAATATTCTTGAGTACTTTTATTTTCAGATAGGCATTACTATTTTTGTGAGACTACATGGGATTTAAAAAAAAAAAACGCAAACTTAATTTTTGCCTTTTCAATCGTACATTGATCGAATTTTCAGCTCTCACGGTGAAAAAAAAAATACACTACAGCCTAGTTGCCAATAAGCTTAAAAACATGCCGGTTTAGTGACAATTTAAAAATGGTAATTACCTTTTGAATTTAAATTCAAAATGACAAAATAATAAAAAAAAATACACGCTCACCCACATTTTTCCCGATTTACTTTTTGTATCACGGGCGTAGAACTCAAAATTTTTTGTTGCAAAAATAACATTATTGGCCACTTATTTAAATGCAAATGGCATTTAAATAATTCCAAATTTAAAAAACATGCTGACTGCCTTTTGTTTTTTTTTTCTACTTTGATTTTGAATTTCGCTATTATTGCATAATGAATGGTGAAATTGTGCCTTAGAACTCACCATAAATGTAATGCATTTGGGCATATTCTATCAGTGTGTGTTATATTCGAAGCAGTATTAAAGTAAAAAACTTCAACACAACAATCTAAACGCAAAATTAACCATTCATTACGCAATAATAATTAGCGAAATTCAAAATCGAAGTAGAAAAAAAAACAAAAGGCAGTTGGCATGTTTTTTAGTTTTGGAATTATTTAAATGCCATTTGCATTTAAATAAGTGGCCAATAATGTTATTTTTGCTACAAAAAATTTTGAGTTCTACGCCCGTGATACAAAAAGTAAATCGGGAAAAATGTGGGTGAGCGTGAATTTTTTTTTATTATTTTATCATTTTGAATTTAAATTCAAAAGATAATTACCATTTTTAAATTGTCAATAAACCGGCATGTTTTTAAGCTTATTGGCAACTAGGCGGTAGTGTATTTTTTTTTCACCGTGAGAGCTGAAAATTCGATCAATGTACGATTGAAAAGGCAAAAATTAAGTTTGCGATTTTTTTTAAAAAAATCCCACGTAGTTTCACAAAAATAGTAATGCCTATCTGAAAATACAAGTACTCAAGAATATTGAGCAAACATAAAAAATTGAAAAAGTTAGTTTAAAATTGTGATATGATCAAAACATTGAACTAGGGTGTTCATTTTCGAAAAAAACCTAAAAGTCCGAATATCGCGGAAACCGTGCCACTTTCACAAAACCTATTTTAGCTTTATTATAACGTCCTAAGTGCCCTCTATCCATAGTTCAAGGATTATCCACTCATTACCTAACACCCTGTATATGCTTCATTTACTAACTAAAATGAAAAAAAAAGTAGATGAAGTTAATAAATTACATAATTACATAAGGCCACTGACGAAAAATCTCTTACATATTTAATTGTTTAATTTTCTTTCAATAATCTAGCCAAACCAATACAATGCGAAGCAAATGAAGTATACAAACCATGCCGTACAATATGCCCGCCTCAGACCTGCGCATCTATTTACTCCGACTATGATTGTCGAAATGTCACTAGGTGCGAGCCTGGCTGTGACTGTATCCCGGAATACTTGAGAAATGGATCAGAAAACGATCTTTGTATACCAAGCAGCCAATGTCCCGGACGTAAGCACTTTTCTTAAAATTTATGTCTAATTGGTGAATGTCCAAAAGAATCTTGAATGACATTATTTTTGGTTCTTTTTTTGACGTTTTTTTTTCTTCGCAGCATGTGGTCCCAACGAACACTATGAAGTAAACCGTTGCGAATGTGACCTAACCTGTAAGAATAAAGACCGAGAAGCGTTGATTGGCTCTTGCCCAGAGACCAGTGGATGCTTCTGTGATGATGGCTTCTACAGAAATTGCAATGGAATATGTGTTACTAAGAAACAATGTCGTAAGTTTTCCAACTATCTCATCTATGCCCTTGAACTTCAAGAACAATTGAGTATTCTTCTGCTATTTTTGTAGTATGGAGAGATTTTCGATATTATTATGTGGTCAATATAAAGCATCGTAATATTGCTTTTAGCCAAACCAATAATCTGCCCACCAAATGAGGTACTAATCACCATAATCAGAGGAGACGGAAAGACTCCTTTTTATATTTTTATTTGAATTTTATGTGTATAGATTCCTAATGAATATTTAATCCTTTTCATTTCAAAGAACCACCTCGTTGCAATGAAAACGAGACATACACTTCATGCGGTACTGCTTGTCCGGAAACTTGCCAGAATAGAGGTAACAACTGCACGGCCTGCACTGAACAGTGCGTTGAGGGCTGCTTTTGCAACAAAGGATTTGTGAGAGCTGATGATAATAAGACTTGTGTCAAGCCTAAAGATTGCCGTGAGTGAAACTTTTTTATATCTTTATTAGTATTACAACAAGATTACAAAATGTGGAAGGGAGACGTATAAGAGGAAAGCGAAGAGAGACGTTTCAATGTGCAGTTCGCAATTGAAATTAAAACTCTCTCGTAACTCGTTTCAAATATGACTGTGTTCATAGTTGATTCAATATCTATTCTGATAAAGGGGCAGTATGAAATAGGTTCATCTTAATAGTTCATCCAATATTAAATAAGAAATGTGTATCTTTGCAGCACCACGTACATGCAGTGATCCCAATGAGGTCTTCGACAAGTGCCCATCTACTTGTCCTCCTGGAGATAGCTGCTCTAACCTTTGGTCAAAATTTGACTGTTCCAAATTTGTTAAATGCTGCAAACCTCAGTGCCGGTGCAAACCTGGGTATCTAAGAAAGAATGGAAAATGCGTTCCTTCAAAGCAATGCAGTAAGTAAAAATAGCAAAAATTGATTTTCAATTAAATAAATCCCTGTTATCATAAATACGAGTAAAGCAACGATATACGAGCAAATATTTGAAAACTCTATTAACATACCAATTGCTACAGATTTTTATTGTTTCGTCAATGTATTAGGTATTAATAACCGTTTTTTAACCCTCGACACAAAAGAGGGGTGTTATAAGTTTGACGTCGATGCATGTGTGTCCGATTTCGATGGTCGATGTCGATGGACCGATTTCGATGGTTCCGACTGGTTCGTAGCCATGTTTGGTAAAAATCGGTCCAGCAGTTTTAAGAATATCAGCTCTTTTCCAAAGTGGTGTAAGGCATTCTGGCAAAAAAATTATCATTTTTTTTTTATTTACAGTTTTACTCGATTAATGTGTTTTTAATTTTAAATTATCTTTTTCAGCTCAGCAGTACGAAACAACTGAACCGATTCTGGCAATTTCTGCAGAAATAGGTTTAGAAGTCACTAAATCTGTAAATTAAGCGAATTTAACCATCAGCCGTGGCGCAGTAGCATGTACCGTCATTTAAATTATTTTTATACTTCATACAATATAATTGTAAAATAATTTTACGTTTCACATTTGTAATTGGGATTTATTGTTATTGTTTTAAGTTAACTTGTTTTCAGGCAGTTTAAGTTTGATTTGATTATTTATTAATGTAGAATTGCAAATTTTCACTACTAAATAAACACATTACCATTAAAACTATGAATTTCACTTAATAACCGTAATCCTTTTCTTGAACTGAAATTAGTCCATTTTATTCCTCAACTAGTGGTTGCCCGCGACTCCGTCTGCGCAGAATTCGCTTATCGCTATCCCGCGGGAACTACGCAATTTTCTGGGATAAAAGCTATCCTGTGTCCTTCCCCGGGACTGTAACTATCTCTGTACCAAATTTCACTAAAATCAGTTCAGTGGTTTAGCCTTGAAAGCGTAACAGACCGACATACAGACAGACAGAGTTACTTTCGCATTTATAATATTACTAGCTGATGCCCGCGACTCCGTCTGCGCAGAATCGCTATCCCGCGGGAACTGCAATTTTCCTGGATAAAAACAATCCTATGCCCTTCCTCGGGACTTGAACATTCTGTATACCAAATTTCAGCAAAATCGGTCCAGCGGTTTATGCGTGAAAAGGTAACAGACAGAGTTACTTTCGCATTTATAATATTAGTAAGGACTAGCTGACCCGGCGAACTTTGTTCTACCTTAAATTTGAAAAATTCCAGTGGTTTGGGCTGTGCTATCCCGCGGGAACTATGCAATTTTCCGGGATAAAAAGTATCCTATGTCCTTTCCCGGGACTCAAACTATCTGTATAACAAATTTCAACTAAATCGGCCCAGCGGTTTAAGCGTAAAAAGGTAACAGACAAACAGACAGACAGACAGACAGACAGAGTTACTTTCGCATTTACAATATTACTAGCTGTTGCCCGCAACTTCGTCTGCGTAGAATTCGTTTATCGCTATCCCGCGGGAACTTTGCAATTTTCCGGGATAAAAACTATCCAATGTCCTTTCCCGGGACTCAAACTATCTGTATACCAAATTTCAACTAAATCGGCCCAGCGGTTTAAGCGTGAAAAGGTAACAGACAGACAGACAGACAGACAGACAGACAGACAGACAGACAGACAGACAGACAGACAGACAGACAGACAGACAGACAGACAGACAGACAGACAGACAGACAGACAGACAGACAGACAGAGTTACTTTCGCATTTATAATATTAGTAAGGATTAGTAGGGATGTACAAACTATCTTGTTGGAATACCAAATTATTTCAGAGACCCGAAAACCGATTGCTGGTCGAGCATTGTTTAGGCCGGTGTCCGCTTAATGTCTCCTTTCCACTAATAATGTAATAGTAGACCCTATTAGACATATATAAAGTTTTATATGATTTGAATTCAGCTCCACACTTACCTTCTAAAGGTTCAGGACATTATTGTTCGGAGAATAATTCTAATAGGTATTGGTTAGTTCCATGGTCTAAGTAAGTCTTAGGAATCATGTTATAGGCGATGCGGCTACCCAACACTATTTTGATTTCCCTTTCCTCATATACGCCCTTAATCATGCTAAACGTGGCCTTAAGATTTTGTTACCTTAGGCTCTGTCTACCACGTAAGGGATAAGGACGTGACATATGTTTGTTTGTTTGTTTAAGTTCCATGATAAGATTATCATTAGCTATCAAAAGTGAACGTAAATGCAAAGTTTGGTGTCCCTGCTGTTAACCGTTGAGGAGTTCCCTCATGAGGAGACAATCCTGGCTGCAGCATCAGTGTAATTTTATAATTTTAGTGTATGGTCAGCAGAATTCAATTGTTAGCTGCACTTTATTTAAACCCAACCCCTGAAATTTGACGAATTATTTTTATGTGATAGAAGGCAGACGAGCAAGCGGATTGCCTGATGCCATAACATAGGGTTACTGGTGCGTTGTCGGCCCTTTGAATAAAGAGTAGACTCGTTTTTTGAATATTCCTAAATTGTACCTACTGGTCCAGAAAAACTGGATGCCGCCAACTGATTATCTAGGTAACTAAAGAGTGTAACTGTGCGCGGCAAAAAGTTCAGTGAGAAATGAACAGTTGTTTATACATACAATGTAACCATAGTCAATGTCTGCTTAGCAACAATAAGCCGTTGACATCATAGATTATGTCTGTGAAACTATACCCAAGGGCAGACGTGAGACCTGAGTGTTACACATGATGGAACAGAAAATAATGAACATTGGCTAACGTTACGCTAGATCACTTGACATTTCGTTAGCTTATGCCAATACAATTTCATTCTATTCTCCTAGCGTTATCGACAATAGAAAGTGACTTTGTCATACCACACTGTCACTGTAATGACGCCTTACCTTGACGTCTTGATGCGATTGAATTCTGTTCTGAACCAAAGTTGGATCGATCGCTGTCAGATCCATACTAGAAGTGTCAAAATGAGAGCAAAAACGTAGTTAATCGGAATTGAATAGCATATGACGTCATGGAAAGGCCCCACTGTTACTAAGGCATTTGATACCTATTTTCAATGACACGTGTTTTTCATGATCACAGATTAAACAGAAGTTTTGACCTTACGCTAAAAAACAGCTGCCACAACTATATGTAATTTATTACTTTTAATTGTTAACTTAAAAACTCGCATCGAAGATAATCAACCAAGCATGAGGCGGACTAGCAGTATTCAAGGTTCTGTGTTTTGGAGCAGCAATTATTATTTTATAATTATAACACTATAATTATAACTAATTATTTAAAGGCAAATCTCGAGATAAATAAAACCGCGCTTTATATAAATACTAGTGACCCGCCCCGGATTCGCACGGGTGCAATCAGTGTTTCTGTACTATTATGCATGTATTATACATATAAACCTTCCTCTTAAATCACTCTATCTATTAAAAAAAATCATCAATATCCGTTTCGTAGTTTTAAAGATTTAAGCATACATAGGGACAGGCAGACAGACAGCGTAATGCGACTTTGTTTTATACTATGTAGTGATAGTGATAAAATAATAAGCACAATGTCATTTACTATTTGACAAACGCCCCTAAATATGAGTTAGCGAGATGGCGCAGTAGTCGTGCATGGTGCCAATAACAACTGAAGGAACAACAACATCAACAAAAAACATAATTTTCTTGAAAACATAAACTTTTTGAACTGTAATAAGTTTGCATAAAAAATACCTCTTCAAAACACGCTACAAAATTATGCACATCAATCTTCAGTTATACAAGGGGGATTAAAACAAATTAAACTATTAAATAAAAAACGAATATAAAACTAAACTGTTTTAGTATAGTCTTAAAATAAAATAATTAAAAAAGGAGGGGCCCCCGTGGTATAGTTCCACAGACGCTGGCAGCATTCCCCCTTTGGATAGAGATACTAATACGCTGTCCAAGGAAGCTCCCAGCTCTGCGGTCACCCGTAGCGTCTATTAGCCTCTTCGCAATATCTTTGAAAAGGCTAATAGCGCTAGGACCCCACGAACCAAGGGTATCAACACCGAAAGGGACAAAGTTATATTCGGTGTTGAGGCCATAATTTAATAAGAATTTGCCATGAGTTATATTTATTTAGCTTCAGTTTACGTATACCAATTATTGTTAAGTTGTAGGACAATTAGCCGCTTTAAGTACAGAACCCTATCCTATAATAATTACCAGGTGTTAGCAGGCAACTGAAGTAACATTTGTCGTCTGAGCAAATATTGTTACCTGACTGTGGCCTGATACGCGTTGAAAAAATACACGAGGTTCTTTTGTTTCTCCATATCAACGCTTATTTATCCTTATGAGCCATGTATTCTTGAAAAACAACAAGGTTATAAAGTAGATAACTTATTGTAAGAGCAGTCAGTCGACGCGCTTGCGCGATGTTGTTACTACTGGCTGTGTTGGTTGTGGGGGCAGGAGTGTCGGCTACATCTATCCTTCCATCCGGTAAGGTCACATTTGAAGAATAGTAACAACCTCTACTGACTTATAAATGACCAACTGAGAGAAGTCAACTTTTTAACCTTATTCAGACACCTTTTAGGCAAACATGTAATCTTAGACCTCATCTTCGCCTTCCATCAAGCGAGATTGAAGTCAAACGTAAACCTATTATACCTATGTATAAAAAACAGTAGGTAACTAATTAGAGGGCAGATTTTTTATCCTTGCTTTTAGATACGCCCATAACCCGCCCACTTTTGCACTTTCCATTTCTATGAGCTCTTTGTATAAACATGTTTCCATTTAGTTTGTCTTAATGATAAATCACTGACATGATAGGAAAACATAACATAATTCGTATATAAAAATCCTGGCTGCATTTAATATTACGTACACTGTGTTTCCTTTTTTATGCTAATTATTCTAATGAATGAAATTACAGTCATTCACATGAAACTATCAGTTTTCAATAGCGTCCTTAAATTTCTTTTTTGCGTCCTATAACGATAAAGCCGTGGTAGCCTAGTGGTTTGACCTGTGGCTGCTAAGCAGAGGGACGTGGGTTGTAATCCTGGGTTCGCACCTCTGAGTTTTTCGGAATTTATGTGCGAAATTACATTTGAAATTTGTCATGAGCTTATCGGTGAAGGAATCGCGAGAAAACCTGCACACATCTGCGGAGCAATTCAATGGTGTGTGTGAAGTTCCCAATCCGCACTGGGCCCACGTGGGAACTATAGTCCACACCCTCCGATAAATGGAGGAGGCCTATGCCAAGAGGCACGCCGAATTACGCGATAATTTACAAAAAAAAAGACTTACACAATGTACTGAAATTGTAGCGAAACAGAATAAAATGAGCTATAATGTATAACTTTCACTTGTATTTGCTTCAGGACCGTATGTGCCACCAAAATGCGGACCCAACGAATATTTTGAAGTATGTTCGTACCCATCCCCACCACAAAACTGTTCGACCCTCTGGACCAAGTATCAGTGCCAAGAAAGCCGCTGCAAACCTGAGTGCAGGTGCAAAGACGGGTTCTTGCGAGACGACAAATCTGGAAAATGCATCAGACGAGACGAGTGCTGTAAGTATCTCACGATTTTAAGTCACGATTATTCTTAAACTGTAACTATCTATTCCACGAAAAATATTTTTAGCGTACACCCATTAACTTTAATGTAGGTTGGTAATAAAGAGCACGCTGTAAAATGCCGTTCCTGAGATATGTTGTAACAAATTTGAGAGATGGATATAATAAATAGGTAAACGTTATACTTTCTTAATTCTGACGCACTCAAAAATCTAAATTTGGGCTCTAGTGAAAAAGAGGCTTAAACAACGATTTTCTTTCTTTTCTAGTGTAAGAATTTGAGCCAAAAATAGCTAGGAAGAAAATTCAAAATTATTCCTTAGTAGCTGTTGCCCGCAGCTTCGCTCCCCCTTTCTGTTTTTTTTTAATAATTTATCACCGTTTAAACCTCTCCTGCACTTGCGTAAATGTTTAAATCCAAAATTATTCAGATCGATAGAGCCATTCTCGAGTTTTAGCGAGACAAACGAACAGCAAATCATTTTTAATATACATAGATATAATATAGATAGAGCCCGATAAGAAGCAACTAATTTTAATTATCTACGACTGCAATCCCCAATATGTATGTATGTATGTATGTATAACTCTTCATTGTACATTAAACACAAGAAAAAGTTGAATACAGGACAACACACATGCACAAAGACGAGCTTATCCCTAAAGGGATCTCTTCCAGTTAGCCTTTGCACGATTGACAGGACATAAGTATTAAGCAAGAGTAGTCACACAGAAAAAGTAAAAGAACCGAAATACCGAACCAAATATTCACCGTAAGTGTAATTATGTGTGACGTTTCTTTTTGAATTTGTCCTAACAGTCAACCCATGCGGCCCTCTAGAAAACTTCGTGCGAAGCAGCTCCGAGTGCCAGAAGACTTGCGCCAACTACAAAGTTACTGGACCAGAGAGAGTGTGCAAACCTTTCACTGGATGCGTATGTAATAAGGGACGAGTAAGGCTCAATGATGATGGCACCGGAAACTGTGTACTTCCAAAGCAATGCCGTGAGTATGCCCTGTTCGGAATTCATTTTCTTATGATTAGGGGAGACCGAGGCAAGTTGAGACAGAGGTGAGTTGATACAAAGCCGATTTCTCTGAACTGTGACAGTTTATCGGGCTGGTAACTTCGCTAATTCGTTGCTCTTTCTACACACCACAGTTTGTGTGAAGTTGTGACCTCGCTAATTGTCATAGGTGCAGAGAAAAAGGCTTTGTATCAACTCACCTCTGTCTCAACTCGCCTCGGTCTCCCCTACTTTAGTTCAATAACCACATTTTTTTTAAATCCCCCACGTTGAAACTGCTCAATCGATTTTTACCAGACATTACCGCTTTTATTTCTTGCAGCCGCTCGTAAATGCCCGCTTTTCGAACATTGGGAAGACTGCCCTGGTATCTGTCAGAAGGAGACTTGCATGTCCAAAAACCCGGACTACATATGCCTAGAACCATTAACTCCGATACCTTGCAAACCTCGATGCATTTGCAATGAGGGATATCTAAGGAACACATTCGGAGATTGCATACCTGAAAAACATTGTCGTGAGTATCTGGAATTCCAGTCTTATTATAAAATAAAAAGACGAAACTATTGTGCAGTATTCAGATGTTTTTTTTTTCTCACAGCTGTTAAGAAATGCCCCATGAATGAGGATTGGCGATGTGCTTCCATGTGTCCCGAGGATTCTTGCAAGACCCTGGAGCCTGGCTTCAAATGTCCTCCAGGCATCATATCGGTGTGCATACCTGTGTGTGCTTGTAAAGACGGCTTTCTGAGAAACGACAAGGGCCATTGCATACCAAGAGATTTTTGTCGTAAGTCCCTTTTTCTACTTTCCTACTAATGCTATAATATGTACAAAAATATGTTTGTTGGTTTGTTCTCATTTCACGCAGAAACGGAGTGATGAGATCACAGAATTTTTCTGCAACTATAGAAATAATCTGTAAAGTCAGACTTATACCAATCCTAACATTTTTTTTGTGTGGATAATGCGCCTTACGCATCCGCCCGGTACGTGGTTACCGGGGGTATGTGAGGCTCTCCTGCGACGGCAGGCATACCCACTAAAAACCACATGGATTCCCTATTCGGTCGTATGTGAGGCGTTAATTAACCGTTGTTGACCAGGGTGCACCGGCCTAAACGCCACCCTCCACCCCTCCCCCCCGTGAGGCCAAGAGCCTGTGTTAGAAAGGAACTGTAACTTTAGAGCTGTCGAGGAGGTTTCCGACGTCGCACCCCATACCAAACCTGACCTATCGCAAGATTGGCGTAGACCGTAATCAGTTTCCGCGTAATGAATATCGCAGGCAGTAGCTAGTAGTGCATTTAATACTATATTATCAGGTTTGGTTCAGTCTTTTAGTAACGTTCTGTCTAAACCAAGGGATTTTTACTAATTTTTAAATACATCCATAGCTGCGTCTGTCCGTTGCGGTATAAACGAAGTCGCTGTGGACTGCGCCACAGAGTACCCCTCGCAAACTTGCGAATCGGTGTACACAGTCAACCAGCCGATAGCCCACGTACCCTGCAAACCAGGCTGTGACTGCCGACCTGGATATTTGAGGAATAACCGTAACATTTGCGTACCGAGCGAGTTTTGCCCAACAGGTATGTTAATTAACCACTTGACTTCAGTGACGCTGTCGTCGCTATAAAAGATTCACAAGAGAGCGCATATAATCATTTTGAGATATGCAATCTCTTTGAACAATGAATTCAAATTTAACTATATAATAACTTCTGAATATAAAATTAATTTGGTTATTTCATTTCAGTACCGCAAAATCAATGTGGGCCCAACCAAGAGTACAAAAAATGTGGAACCGCTTGCGAACCAAGCTGCGCTGATCTTGACAATCCAAACCAAATCTGTACTGACCAATGCGTAGCCGGTTGCTTCTGCAAGGCAGGCTTTATTAAAGACTATCAGGGAAATTGTATACCAAGAAACAAGTGTCGTAAGTAATATGTCACACAAAATCAATAAAATAATTATAAATGCTGTGCGATATCTAGGTGCAATTAGAACAGAAAGAAAACATGTGATACGTCGATTTTTCCATAAACGTCATACACAAGACTCATCGAGACGTCTCATCATTTTCTACGCATTTAGATTCCAATATGTTTTTCTTGCTTGCTTTTGTTTCAATAAACTATCAGGCCTAACTTTTCTGTTTTCGTTTTGTGTGTAGCGTTGCCCGTATGCATCCAACCAAATGAAGTAGCTACGGAATGCGGTTCCGGCTGCCACGATAGGACTTGTGAGGATTACAAGAGGACAGACATCGTTTGCCCCGCTGTCTGTATCCGCGGGTGCTTCTGTAAAAAAGGCTACGTTCGCAATGCGTATGGCGTTTGCATACCTACTGATCAGTGCCGTAAGTTTTTTCATTAATACTTCTCACGAAGTCAATTAACACTTAAGAATCAGATGATCAGTGCGGTATCATCATCATCATCATCATAATCATCTCCAGCCTATATACCTCGCACTGCTGGGCACAGGCCTCCTTTCAGAACAAAAAAGGCTTACTATGTACATACAGAGTGTGTGTTTATCACCAGTAGCGCATTTCTTTGTGCAACTTGACACATTCAGTTTAGTTTCTAACTTTAGCGACCATGAACATCCTATTTTTTGTCGTTATCAGGAATTAAAACAGGCAGTCGAATAGATTCGATTTCATTGCTAGAGCAGCAAACTGCTTTAGCCGATTTTGTTTTATTAATTACTTTTTGTCTTTATCAGCCCCTCAACCAGTTTGCCTACAAGCAAATGAGGAGTACCAATCGTGTGGATCTAGTTGCCCTGACAACTGCGACAACTACCTCGACACTGGAAGAATTTGCACAGCAAACTGCGTTGCTGGCTGCAACTGTAAGGAGGGTTTCGTAAGAAACATCCAAGATAAAACATGCGTGAAGCCAGAGCAGTGTCGTAAGTTAATACTTAATTAAATAAATGGTAACAAATTGGAAAAAACAACCTAAAGAATACACCACAGCTGTGTTTAATGTTTGTTTTAGATGTTAGTGATTAATAACGTCAAGGTTATAAGCTTGTTGTCATCTCTTTCTGTCCTTAGGATATTATGAGTTATGAAAGTTTCTTTATGATAGGTATATGCTATGTTTGTAAGCTCACAACGTGGCATTACGGTCTTGTTGCCTTGGGCTCTGTCTAGCCCCTGGGGGATGAAGACGTGATTTATGTATATGTATGTATGTATGTTTATTTATTTATTTAGGCATGCCAACAGTACATAAAAATAATCATTAATATTAACAAAATTACAAGTTACAATACTTACAATCCATGTTTATGCACCAATAACTGGCATGCGACAGCATTGTCGTGTTTAGGGACTTACACTACAAGTAAAACTAACAAACATGAAAGAAACCGGATTAAGCAAGTGAGTGAGCATCCTGCTTATAGCAAAACTAAAATTAGGCAAAAAAAAAGCTAATTTTGAGGCATGTGTGATGGAATGAGCATATTACGCTTAATTGATCGTATTGAATCTTGAAACATGTAGAATTGGAATTGATTTGCTAGGTCCAGGTCGTTGAATGACTTTTGTATACGGTAAAGTGGAAGGGCCTTTCCGAATTTTGTCCTGGTTCTAGCTGGGCGAATTGTAATTCGTCGACGGGTCCTCGTGCTGGCCTTAGGCACCGTAAAGTTAATTTTCCGTAACAGGTAACTGTCAGAAACCGTCCCATTTACAATTTTTTGTAAAAGTGCTATGTCGAGAAAGGAGCGTCTCTCCAAAAGAGAATTCATTTTAAAGAACTCGAGTCTTTCATTCTTCCATGCTGGTCTGGGAGTAAAGAAAAAACATAGAATGTACCAGTTGCTTCTCTACCCGCGCAGATGGTAAAAGCCCATCGAGGGAATGGGCGAAAATCATAGGAATCTTGTTATAGGCGATGAGGCTAGCAACCCATCACTATTTTGATTCCATTTTCCACCTATACGCCCACAATTTTGCTAAATGTGGCCTGTTGGTCTTGTTACCTTAGGCTCTGTCTACCCCGTAAGGGATAAAGACGTGATTTGTGTATGTATGTATGTGAGTCTTTCCTCATAACTGGCACGTCGAAATATATAATGCGTGTGTAATGTGGCACGTGTATGTTGTAAAGCTAATAAACAACATGTTTACGGTTTTTAAATTTACACTATTCTTAATAATATCCATCCATACTATGGATGCATTAGTAAGAAACTCTCAAGGCAATTTCTATAAGTCAAGTTTTAGTTCCAATGCTGGGCAAATATAATAATAATATTTCATCCAAATTTACGTAATAATAATCTTATTCAGTATCACTAATGGAATATGTTTATGTTTATTCGATCGTTCAATTCGTTCGTTGAATTGCAACAAAAAAAATATCATGTATAATTGCGTTTGAAGAAGTTTTTATTGGTAGCGCTCTTATTCAAGCTACATTCCTAGTTTACTTGTGCACACATTTGATCACGGTGACGGTAAGTACATATAAATATTTTAATTTCCGTTCTCTTACAGCCTCGAAAAATTGCACGGGTGTGAATGAATCCCTTAATCTCTGCGCCTCGTACTGCCCAGTCACATGTGCCAACCGTCTCACCAACGGTGACTGGGTCTGTAACGCCGCCTGTCGTGTAGCCTGTGACTGCATACCTGGCACACTCAGGAACGACAGCGGAGTGTGTGTACCAGTTGAGCAATGTAGTAAGTACCTACTTAAAGTCAGGATCATGTTCGTCATGATTCTGATTTGCAGTTATGATAGAAAAAAGCCACATTTAGAATAAGTAATGTTCTTGTCTCGTGCCCGTGGGTGATGGTGCTTACTTGCCATCAGCTAAACCATTTGCTCATTTGCCAACCATTAAAAAAGCTTAACAAAAGTGAGTCCAGTTTCCTGCACCTTTCTTATGAACTGCTGGAATACATATCGTTAAATATTTCGCATCACCAAAATCAGTAAATCTTACGCAATATCCCTTATTTTTATTCCCAGCTCCACCAGTTTGCAGACAGAACGAAAAGTATCTGGAGTGTGGAACAGCGTGTCCTTTAACTTGCGATAACTACAAAAATCCTCCCAAAATATGTACAAAGCAATGCGTGAGAGACTGCTTCTGCGAAGATGGCTTTGTTAGAGATCGGAATCTCCGATGTGTTAAACCGGAAAATTGTGGTGAGTAACGTACCAAATATAAATGTATGTCCAAGGTTCTGAAGAGGCCATGATCTCACGAGCGAGATTATAAATGAACAGAACTCGTCCAGACTAATAATTTTTAACTATACTATTCCAGAACCCATTTGTCCAGCTGGAGAGAAGTTTAGCCAGTGCTCAGCCCACTGTCAGGATACTTGTGAAAACTTTGACAAACCTAACCGAATTTGTACTTACCAGTGTCAATCAGGATGCGTATGTGAAGAAGGTACCGTACGAAGGAAGGATGGGAAGTGCGTTTCACCTCGAGAATGCCGTAAGTCTTGTGATACTCGACGTTAAACTGTTTGCTTTTATTCTTACATGTGTAAGTATAAAACATTATAAACCTTCCCATTCTCAATTAATTATGTTTTTCAGTGCCCCAACCAACATGTTCTAACGGTACCGAAGTATTCAGCCCTTGTTCGGCTCATTGCGAGCCAACGTGCGAAAACAGCAGTCCTAATCAGCCTTGTTCGCGCATTTGTAAGTCCGGCTGTAAATGTATCGACGGATTGGTCAGACGCAAAGATGGGCAGTGCGTAAAAGTCGACCAATGCTGTAAGTTGGCTGTATGCCCTCACATTCTAACAATGACTAGACTACACAATTTACTGTGGTAAATCTTATGAGAAATGAAATCGTTTCAGCTCAACAAACTTGCTCCGGTGACGAAGTATTTGATGCCTGCTCAGCACATTGTGAACCTACATGTGAAAACAATGGGCCTAACCGAGCATGTGCTGCCATTTGCAAACCCGGATGCAAATGCGGCGACGGATTAGTCCGAAGAAAAGATGGAAAGTGCGTTAAGCTCAAGGACTGTTGTAAGTTTTACTGATCAGTAACCTTTTCAAATTCACTAAGATTTATTATTTATGGTATGTACCAAAACCATACGGATGACAGAATCTTGTCCAGAGTCCTTCTGGATCGTATTACCATCTTACTTGCTAATCGTGCCGGCAAACACTGCTGTGTTCTGATGTGGAGAGTAAGGATACTGGTGAAATTACTAGCACAGGAGGTATTTCATTATAGATCTCTAGGCTGGCAACACATCTACGTTCCTCTGGTATCGCGGGTGTGCATGGGTGGTGGTGCTCTTTGTGGACCTACTTGCCTGTTTTCCACTTTGTCACATTATAAACTTTTCTATAAACAGCTGCTCAACCATCATGTCCTGCGCAAGAAGTATTCGACCCGTGCTCAGCCCACTGTGAACCAACTTGTGAAAACAATGGTCCGGACCGAGCGTGTACAGATATTTGTAGTCCCGGTTGTAAATGCGAAGACGGATTGGTCAGAAGAAGTGACGGAAAATGCGTTAAGCTGGAAGAATGTCAGAACAGTAAGTATTTATATTTACCTATGACAGTAAATATGTATGAAAACGCAAAATCTACTATCGTAAAGAGGAATGACGTCTAAAGTTCCTTTATTTTTACCCGACTGCGCCAAAATGAGGGTTACAGACATGTGTACTAGAATTTAATAAAAATACTCCTATTTTCAGCTCCTCAGTGTCCCCTTAACGAACGCTGGGTACCATGCGCATTAGGAATGTGTTCGCCAAAAACTTGCGACGAATTGGGACTCCCCCCCATTCCTTGTGCAAATTATATTGGTCCCTGCGAGGGTAGTTGTGTTTGCGCCGAAAATTATTTGAGAAACAGCGAGGGCGTTTGCATTCCACAAAAGGATTGCCGTAAGTTTACAAATTTAGTCAAACAAGTATGATTATATTGATGAGCAAGTGACCTGAAAATTTCTTACTGAAATAAACGACATACTAAACATCTTATTTTATGTTACAGCTAGCTGTGGTGGAGACTTCAATGCTACTTCGGGATGTGGTGTAAATTGTGGTAATCACTGTTCCAACTATGACAAGCCAAATAACTGCTCTTCTCTACCACTGTTTTGCCAATACAATGCGTGTGATTGCAAAGATGGATACGTGTTTGATGATGCTATTGGACGTTGTGTATCACCAAGTGACTGTCGTAAGTGAAATTATTATTTTCTCTACAAAAATATACCTTTAAGAAATTCAAGAAAAACCCTTTGTCTTTAAAAAACGAAGAGATGTTAATGAAGATATTCCTTTGCAGCCAATAGTAATCAACCATGCAGCGATCCGAATGCAGAAAGGGTAGAGTGTGGCTCTCAGTGCCCACTTACTTGCGCAAAGCCGATTCGCGGGCCTTGCATAGCGAGCTGTAAGCTGAATGCATGCGTTTGCAAAAAGGGATTCATATTATCAGAGGATGGAGGAAAGTGTGTCCCAGTAGATCAATGTCCAAGTAAGTACCAGCGACTGATTCAAAATGAAATAGAATTTATTCATTTCATTGTAGACTTATCTAATATCCGTTATAAAGAACCTTGGTTCCCATAGGTTCTCTATTCGAAGAAGGTAGAAATTACTGTTTTGGTATCATCGTTTTATTCTGAGGCCACTTCTCTAATCGTATTTCCCATTTTAGGAGACGCACCTTGCAATGGTGACCCAAATGCAGTAATAAAAGCAAACCCAATACCATGCCCGTCGATATGTGCAGCTCCAAATGCATTTCCGGGCTGCAGAAAATACGCTCCGGAGGTAGGATGTGAATGCAAACCAGGATACCTCAAAACTAGCAACGACTTCGACGCCAAATGTATTAAGCCCAATGAATGCCCAGGTACTTGTGTAACTAATTAACAACTTTTGAGAAACTCCATTTGTTTTTCCTTTATTCTATTCATCAATTATTATAGACTTTACAAATTTGTTATTTTTCGCTTTGTAGGTGGAAATCCCTGTGGAGTTAATGGAACCTTTGTAGGATGCAATTTTGCTTGTCCGACCAACAATTGCCCTGTAAACGATAATAGAGGTATTATTGCCTGCAGTCCTCCATTCCCATGCCCGAGCGGTTGCGCTTGTAAACTGAACTATAGGAAGAGGAGCTATGAAAACATCCAGTGCATTTTAGCTTCGGACTGTCGTAAGTTGAATTATATCTGCAACAATCATAAAAATTAAAAAAAAATCTAAACTTATTTGTATTAATTTTTTTTCTGGTGTATTAAAATAAAAATTTTCACAGCTCCAGTAAATTGTACCCGTCAAAACGAAGTTTGGTCACCTTGTCCGTCTGCTTGTCTCCGAGAGAACTGCGCAGACGTGAACGACCAACCAACCACATGCAACACACTAGTCTTGAATTGTCAACCACAGTGCATTTGCAAGAAAGGACACTTCAGAGATGACAACGGTCTTTGCATTCCTGCTAATCAATGCCGTAAGTATTCCTCTCAATTGGCAATTCCTGGCTCTGTCTTTCTTCTTGAACTACGAGTCGAAAATAAAAGGCATCCGTAATAATCACACACAAACACACACATAAATCACGTTTTTATCCTTTACGGGGTACAGAACCTAAGGTAACAAGACCTAAATTTATATCACGTTTAGCATGATTGTGGACGTATACCTAAGTGGAAAGTGGAATCAAAATAGTGATGGGTTGCTAGCCGCAACATAATTCCTATGCCCATTCCCTCGATGGGCTTTTACCATCTGCGCGGGAAGAGAAGCAACTGGTACATCCTATGTATTTTCTTTACTCCCAGGCCAGCATGGAAGCATAATCAATGACGAATAAATAACTAAGCATTATTTCCAGCCAACAAAAACCAATGCAGTGATCCCAATGCTGAAAGGGTATTCCCCAAGGGAACTCCCCGATGTCCGTCCACCTGCACTGATCTAAACCCTAAATCCTGCACCACAAACCTGTGTGCGTGCAAAAGAGGTTACATTTTATCGGAAACAGGAGGAAAGTGTGTTCCAGTAGACCAATGTCCAAGTAAGCGTGAAATTTTTCAAACATAAATGAGACTATTGAAATATATAATGTTTCCTAAGAGCTGTCCCAACATAAATTTTTGCAGACTTTTCTACAATCTCCACTTGTATTGAATGTTCTGTCTGTTCTAAATACTAATAAGTATCCTCTGGCTCAAAAATGAAACAGGCCACCTTTAATGTGATTTGACGTGCTGATGTAATCTAATATTTTATCACTTTAGAAGACGCACCTTGCAATGGTGACTCAAATGCAGTGATAAAGGCTAACCCAATACCATGTCCGTCGACATGTGCATCACCAAATGCATCCCCGTACTGCAAAAAGTACGCTCCGGAGGTAGGATGCGAGTGCAAACCAGGATACCTCAAATCTAGCGACGACTTAAACGGCAAATGCATAAAGCCCGAAGAATGTCCAGGTATTTAAGACAAGAAAACTGATCTTAAATTTAGTTTCAAATTGTAGTTATATTTTCCAGTACAGATGTTGTAAATTTGATGTTTTTCTTTCTTTAGGTGGAAACCCATGCGGTGTCAACGGAACCTTTGTATGGTGTAACGTGGGATGTCCAACCAATTATTGCCCCGTAAACGATAACAGGGGTATTATTGCCTGTGATCCTCCGTTCCCATGCCCAAGCGGTTGCGCTTGCAAATTCAACCACAAGAGGAAGAGCTACGACGACAATAGGTGTATTTTATCATCAGAATGCCGTAAGTTTCATATTTAGAGTATTTGTAACAAGGCCTTTAGGTCTTGTTGCCTTAGACTCTGTCCCCGTAAGGGATAAAGACGCGATTTATGTATGTATGTATGTAAAACAATCGACTTGGTCATCCACATATAAGGTAACATTGTGAATGAGTATGACTACAGTATTGTCGGGAAAACAGTATTTTTTTCCAATTTCGTGTCCAGTTACTTCTTTCTGACCTCTTTGTGGTTATTTTCACAGCACCAGTCAACTGTACCCGTCAAAACGAAGTTTGGTCACCTTGTCCGTCTGCTTGTCTTCAAGAGAACTGTGCAGATGTCAACAAACAACCAACCACCTGCAACACACTGATTGACTTAAATTGCCAACCAAAGTGTATTTGCAAGAAGGGGCATTTCAGAAATGACAGTGGACTTTGTGTTCCCGCTAATCAATGCTGTAAGTCTTATCTTTTGTTAATTTTAGATGTTCTCTATTGTTTCTACTATATTGCCTCCCTGTTTGCCCCTTAGTGGCTAACCTAGTTAGAATCCTTATTTATACAGAATGAGTACCAAAAAACTTTTCATTACTCAACTACGGCAAAGCCAAAGGAGGGTTATGATTTTGACAAGCTATAAATGTATATATGTTCAACTGTGCTAGAAGCGTCTTGATTATCCGCTGGTAATAGGCAATATGACGTGTCAGTAAATGTAACGTAGCCCCCTCTAGCGGACATAAAGTACTCTGTAAATAAAAAAAATGGGATTAATATACGGTGTTTAGTATCATTGGAAAGGGCGTTACTTCGACTATCCAAAAAAATATACATTATTAGCATTTGCTTGCGACTTTGTCCGTATTTATTCGCATTTCATCCGTATTTCAGCACAGTAGGTACGTTGAAACACCACAACAGTTTATTAGATATGAGATCTCTTTGATCAATGAATTCAAATTTTACTATGTAATAATTCTTGAATATAAAATTTGGTTATTTCATTTCAGTACCGCAAAAGAAATGCGGGCTCAACCAAGAGTACAAAGAATGTGGATCCGCTTGCGAACCAAGCTGCGCTGATCTTGACAATCCAAGCCAAATCTGTACTGAACAATGCGTAGCCGGTTGCTTCTGCAAGGAAGGCTTTATTAAAGACAATAAAGGAAATTGTATACCAAGAAACAAGTGTCGTAAGTAATATACCACACAAATCAATAAAATAATTATAAATTGCTGTGCGATATCTAGGTGCAATTAAAACGGAAAGAAAACAACATGTGATACGTTGATTTTTCCATGAACGTCCTACACAAAGACAACATCGAGGCTGGTCATCATTATTTACCCATTTAGGTTCCAATATGTTTTCTTGCTTGCATTTGTTTAAACTTTTCTGTTTTCGTTTTGCGTGTAGCTTTGCCCGTATGCACGCAACCAAATGAAGAAGCAACGGAATGCGGATCTGGCTGCAACGCTAGGACTTGTGAGGATTACAAGAGGACAGACATCGTTTGCCCCGCTGTCTGTATCCGCGGGTGCTTCTGCAAAAAAGGCTACGTTCGCAATGCGACTGGCATTTGCATACCTTCTGATCAGTGCCGTAAGTTGTTTCAGTATTACGTCATAACACTGAAGACGATCAGTGCGGTATTTTTGGTTTCTATTTTATGCTTCTTAGTTGCAAGTAACGATATTTTTGACAACATACTTTACAATTTACAGCTCGGTATACAACTATGTAGGTACATACAGAGTGTGTATTTATCACCAGTAGCGCATTTCTTTGTGCAACTTGACCCATTCCGTTTAATTTCTAACTTTAGCTCATCCTATTTTGTGTCGTTATCAGGAATTAAAACAGGCAATCGAATAGATTCGACTTGATTGCTAGAGCAAGCTACTTTAGCCAATTTTATTTTATTAATATCTTTTGTCTTTATCAGCTCCTCAACCAGTTTGCCTACAAGCAAATGAGGAGTACCAACCGTGTGGATCTAGTTGCCCTGACAACTGCGACAACTACCTCAACACTGGACGAATTTGCACACAAAACTGCGTTCCTGCCTGCAACTGCAAGAAGGGTTTCGTAAGAAACCTCCAAGATAAAACATGCGTGAAGCCAGAGCAGTGTCGTAAGTGAATACTTAATTAAATAAATGGTAATAAAGTTGAAAAACAACCTAAAGAATAAAGAATACACCCACAGCTGTGTTTAATGTTTGTTTTAGATGTGAGTAATTACTAACGTCAAGGTGATAGCTTGTTGCCATATATCTATTTTGTCCTTAGGATATTATGAGTCATGAAAGTTTATTTATGATAGGTACCTATATGCTATGTTTGTAAAGCTAATAAATAACATGTTTACGGTTTTTAGGGTTCCTAAAAGGGTTAAAACGGAACCCTGTTACTAAGACTTTGCTGTCCGTCCGTCCATCCGTTTGTCACCAGGCTGTGTCTCATGATCCGTGATAGCCAGACAGTTGAAATTTTCACAGATGATGTATTTCTGTTGCCGCTATAACAACAAATACTAAAAACAGAATAAAATAATTATTTAAGGGGGGCTCCCATACAACTAGACATGATATTTTTGCCGTTTTTATAGATAATGGTACGGAACCCTTCGTGCGCCAGTCCGACTCGCACTTGGCAGGTTTTTAAATTTAACTAATATCCATATTATGGATGCTTTAGTAAGAAACTCTTAAGGCAGTTTTTAAAAGTCAAGTTTTAGTTCCACTGCTGGGCAAATGTACCTACTAATAATAATTTCTAGTCACCATCCAAATTTACTGTCATTTAGTATCACTGATATAATACTTTTAACTATTTGTCATATTTACTCTATAGATGAATTTAGTATTATTTTTACTTTGTAGTTTTACAGAATGAGTATAATACCTAACAAAAAACTTTTTAAATTTAGAGCAACATTTCTATTACTTACTATGTTGTTGGTGGTTGTTTGAAGGCTGAAATCCGACTTTTTCAAATTCAACTCAACGAAATGAAAAATCGTTACTTTCAGCCAATAAGAAGCCATGCAGTGATCCCAATGCAGAGAGGGTCGAATGTGCACCAGCACCTCAGTGCCGGCCCACCTGCGCTGATCGAAACCCCGGACCTTGCATTCTGATCTGTGCATTAAACGAGTGCGTCTGCAAAAAAGGCTACGTCTTATCTGAAAAGGGAGGAAAGTGTATTCCGGCTGAACAGTGCCCTGGTACGTGTAACCTTAGAAGCCTTAGTAGTTTTTAGATTGGTAGGCCTTTATGAAAGGTTCGTTCGGATCGCTACCACTTGATAGTTAGTATATTTGCTAATCCTGTTAACAAGTAGCAGCGAAGAAGGCACTGAACGAAGGAAGGATGAGAAGTGCGTTTCAACTTTTATTGTTGTACAGTCGCTATCAGATGTATCGTAGCGGGCGAGGTCCTCAAATATTTCGAAGCACCCTTAAATTTCACTAAATTCGTATTAAATAAGGTTAATAACATCAGAACACGCAATTCGTCATAAATATAGGAGCAGCGAAATATTTGAGGATCTCGCCCGCCACGATATATCTGATAGAGACAGTACTTGCATGTGTGAATACAAAACATTAGGTATAAATTATAAACCTTGCCAACTTTAATTAATTATCTTTTTCAGTGCCACAACCAACATGTGCAAATGGTACCGAAGTATTCAGCCCTTGTTCGGCTCATTGCGAGCCAACGTGCGAAAACAGCAGTCCTAATCAGCCTTGTTCGCGCATTTGTAAGCCCGGCTGTAAATGTATCGATGGATTGGTCAGACGCAAAGATGGGAAGTGCGTAAAAGTCGACCAATGCTGTAAGTTGATTGTATACCCTCACATTTATACGATGACTAGCCTACACAATTTGCTAATGGTGAATCTCATGAGAAATTAAATGATTTCAGCTCAACAAACATGCCCTGGTGACGAAGTGTTTGATCCCTGTTCAGCACATTGCGAACCAACATGTGAAAACAATGCATCGAATCGACCGTGTACTTTAATCTGCAAACCCGGGTGCAAATGCGGCGAGGGATTAGTCCGAAGAAAAGATGGAAAGTGCGTTAAACTCAAGGACTGTTGTAAGTTTCATTGGTCAGTGACCTTTTCAACTCATTAAGATTAAAGTTTCTATTTAATCGTTGTCATTGTGCGTGTATTAAGACCTCGTGCAAAGCCTGCCCGGATCGCTACCATGACATTACACGCTAATCTTCCCATCAAGCAGTAGCGCTTCCGCTGCTGTATGCCGCCGTGATGAGTAAGACAGCCGTTAAAATTACTGCCGCATGAGGAATGGGGGCTATCGCGTGTGAATTTGCCACTAGAGGCGCTAGTGTCGCGTGAGGTCCAATAACGTGAACTTTTCACTGGTTTTGGCGGGCTTCATGACATAAATTATAATTTCTTTCATTTACCTGTTGAAAAGTGATCTCCTTTGTGAAATTATCGCAAATATGGATTATTTGGCGATGAATGTGAACGCTTTGAGAGCGGATTTTTTTTCCGAACAAAACGGAACTGCACAACATTGCGGCATAGCTACTCGATATGATGATAGCTATTTATAATTTGGTTTTAAAACTTGGTTTCGGCGCTGATCTTATAAAGTCGCCTTTGACAGCTATACCTCTGGACCTTAGTCAACAGTGGCGCCAACTGGTGAGCAAAGAAACGATAGTCCCCATTCCATATTAGCCCTCTAGGCTAAGCAGTGCATTTGCAATACTCTAGTGTTGCTCGTATGCCTGTTTCAGATTTTAAGCAAAAAAAATAAATCATTCTTGTCATCCTGCTTTTCCTTCCAGCTACTCCGATTAAATGCAAAGCAAATGAAGTGTACAATCCATGCCGTATAAAATGCCCACCCCAAACTTGCGCATCTATTTACTCCAGCTACAGTTGTCCAAAAGTTTCGAAATGCGAACCAGGGTGCGATTGTATTAATGAATACTTGAGGAACGGAACAGAAAATGACCTGTGTATACCAAGCAGCCAATGCCCAGCACGTAAGTGGTCCTTCCAAATCTGATAGAACCCATCATCACATTGCTCAAGTAAGTCTAGGATTTAAAATGTATACAAGGATTGAGGCTCAAAGCGTTTTTTTTAATTGACAAAATATTTATTTTGTTCTTATGCTTCATCGTAGTGCAGATAATCATATAATGTAAACCAGCTAATTGATTTTTAAAGATCTCATAATAATGATGAAGTTTTCATTAGCAAAGTGGAACGTGCACAAATGCAAAGTAGTTGTCCACGACAGTGAATAATGATTATTTAAGTTTAACACTGTTACAATAGTATTCCTATTACAATCATGAAAATATAGGGTTACTCCCACTTTTTTCTTGGTAGGTACATTTCCTTTTCTCATGGAATATTTATTTCTACAGCGCAACCAGCCTGCGGTCCCAACGAGCACTATGAAGTAAACCGTTCTAAATGTGATTTAACCTGTAAAAATAAAGACCGAGAAGCTTTGATCGGCCCTTGCCAAGAGACCAGTGGATGCTTCTGTGACGATGGCTTCTACAGAAATACCAATGGAATATGTGTTACCAAGAAACAGTGTCGTAAGTTTGTACAGTTAGATATAAATGAAATGTAGTATATAAAATTTACCAATCCTATTTAACTTATTAGTTACTTATATTAAAATAAAAAGATCATTTTTAAAGCATCACTGCCAGTTTTCAAGCTGGTATGGATCAAAGCCCATCGAGAAAAAATCATAAGGCGATGTTGCTAGCAACCCATCACTATTTTGATTCCCCTTTCCACCTTTACGCCCACAAACATGCTAAACGTGGCCTTCAGGTATTGTTTAACGTAGGCTCTGTCTACCCGTAAGGGATAAAGACGTGATTTCATACACAGGACGTCTTCAAGTGCCGCAAGCGCATATGTGCGTTCGAATGACTTTGAAATTTTAACAGTGGCAGTGGACGAGTCACGAAAATGGAAATGCTTTCCGGCAACGAATGCGTCAATAAATTAGTTCTTTTTCCTTTGAAATATTTGTAACCTTTCAATTTCCCTGTATTTTTCAGCCAAACCCATAACCTGTCCCGCAAACGAAGTACTCTCTGAATGTTACAACTCCTGCCACACAACTTGCAAGACCAGGATCAGAGGAGACGGCAGAGCTTGCTCATTGGCTTGCGTCGCCACTGGTTGCCTTTGCAAACCCGACTACTTGAGGCACGACAACGGCACTTGCGTTCCGATCAGTCAGTGCTGTAAGTATAATAAAGTTTCCATTAATTACGTTGCTATCGTTATTTATTTCACTGATTTAACATCTAAGTACTTTAGTTTCCTCTCAACGATTTAAGTTTTTAACTTTGAATACTCGCCTAATGAAACAAGATAAATATCAAGTTTGCGAACTCAATAGGAACCTTACCCTTTTGTTCGATTGTTACTTATATTTTCCCTGCTACCAAAACTAAGTTTTACACAGTGTTACCTCGGGATTCAATTTCTATAGACCTTTTCAGATCAACTTCAATAGAGTGTTCTTAACTGATTTTAATCAGCAAAAATTAAGCGCTCATAATTACACGTTAACTTAAATCTAAAGAAAGTTTTTTTGTCTTTCTACAAATTTATGGTGGATAACTCGATAATCCTGCCGCCAAGCAACAGTGCTTGCTCTGCTGTGTTCCAGCGTGGAGAGAAAGACAGCCAGTGAAATTACGGGCACGTGAGATATTCTATATTTGCCTTCTAGGCTGGCAAAGCATCTGCATTCCTCTAATGTCGCGGGTTTCCATGAGTGGCTCACTTACAATAAGCTGATCCACTGTTTGCCTGCCTTGTCGTATAACAAAAAAATATATCATTGAACACTTTTTCAACTCCACAGCGCCACCTAATTGCAATGAAAACGAGACGTACTCTTCTTGCGGTACTGCATGCCCAGAAACCTGTCTGAACAGAGGTGGCAACTGCACCAGCTCGTGCACTAAACAGTGCGTTGAGGGCTGCTTCTGCAGCAAAGGATTCGTGAGGGCAGAAGACGATTCTTGTGTTAAGCCTAAAGATTGCCGTAAGTAAACTAAAACTTTTGAAACCTTTGGGAAATATAAAAGTTACGTGTAACTTCTTTTAGCATATAACTCACCATCACATTTGATTAATTTTTGATGACACAAAGTGTCGATTAATTTCCTCACTAGCTTACTATCTATAAGTTGACGACATGATAGCAGATTGAGTACAAGGGGGAATATTTTAAACATAGCATCATACATACACATACATACACAAATCATGTCTTTATTCCTTACGGGGTAGACAGAGCCTAAGGCAACAAAACCTACAGGCCACGTTTAGCAAGACACTGAGGGCGTAGAGATGGAAAGTGGAATCAAAATATTGATGGGTTGCTAGCCGCATCGCCTATAACATGATTCCTATGATTTTCGCCCATTCCCTCGATAGGTTTTTACCATTTGCGCGGGAAGAGAAGCAACTGGTACATTCTATGTTTTTTCTTTGCTCCCAGACCAGCATGGAAGTAAAAATAGCATCGCATGAACAAAAAAATCATTTACCTTGCTACTCCGCTACTTAAGTGCAAGGCTGCCAAGCCTGTGCTAAATATATATATATATATATATATATATTTACATGGAAGACGAATGTAGAGGGTCCGAAACGCGCGTTACTGATTTGTGTGGTATCTGTGCTTAAATTTGCGGGATTTATGTATGTTTTATGCGGCAGCAGAGAGCTTGAATGTAAAAACACATATATTTCGCACAGGCTTGGCTTTCTTGCACGCGAGTAGCGGAGTAGCAAGGTGAATGTTTTATTGTTCATTGAAATGGACCTCCGCAGAGTAATGCCAAATTTAATAAAATAAAGTAGCATCGCAGGAAAAGAGTACCTAAAAAGAAAAAGCCTCAGTTTGCCTTCCACAATTCATAGTCCAGTTCATAATTGGCAATAGAGAACGCTGCAGTCCACTCTCACATCAAGTCTTTTCCTTAGTCACGTCTTACCCCGTTATTCATAAACGTTCTGTAGGCTTCTGCTAACTTAACAATCGTTTGTCCTTATCTGTCACTTTAATATTTATCTTTCACAGATAAGGACAAAATAAATGATTGCTTAGTTACCAGAAGCTTAGGGGCCGTCCATTAATCACGTGAGGCTTGAAAGGGGGGGGGAGGGGTTTGACAAAAATCACGAAACGTCACAAGGGGGGAGGGGGGGGGGGGGGTGTAGTAAGATATCACGTGTATTTATTTTTTCATAATTTTTTCAAACGCGCGATTTTTAAATTACAGTTACATGTATTGTAAAATGACACAAAAATATATCATGACATATACGATACCAAATTAATATATAAATTCAACACGCGCGCTTGCGCGCGCAAGACAATTCTAGTTCTAAAAAATTTAAGATTTTTTGTAGATACGAAAAATACACTTGATGTTGGATGGGGGTGGGGGGGTTGTCTTAAACCTCACCATGTATCACCAAGGGGGAGGGGGGGTTAAAAAATACTTAAAAAAAGATCACGTGATTAATGGACGGCCCCTTATAGAGCGTTTATGAATAAGGGGTTTAGCCTTTTGCAACAACAACGGGTTCTATTCTAAAATCGGGAACGGCACGTTTAGGGACATAGGCACATTAATTTAACGGTGGTCCTCAGATAACAAAGTACTTTTTTACAGCTCCACCAACCTGCAGTGATCCTAACGAAGTCTTCGACAAGTGCCCTCCTACTTGCCCTCCTGGCGACAACTGCTCCAACCTTTGGTCCAAATTCGACTGCTCCAAATTTGAGAAATGCTGCAAACCTGGATGCCGGTGCAAATCTGGCTATTACAGAAAGAACGGGAAATGCATCACTACCCAACAATGCAGTGAGTGACAAGCAGTACACAGAATAACTAACAGTATATTTAACATAAAATAAGGTCATATTATGTGAAGTTGGTGATACCTACAATGTTAACTTAAATAACTATTTAAATTGTAGTAAAATTACATGAAATAATACTAATTAGAATAGTTAGGACTCTATAGACACTAAAAAATTTAGCTACGTATGCAAAATTAATTTTCACTTTCTAACAAAGCTTTGGCATATAGTTACGTCAATAGCGACCGTCATGATCTAGCTTGCTTTAAAATTGTTTTATGATTTTAATATATTAAAAAAATATATATATTTTTCAGTTCACGGAGAAGACTCCACTGAAGCACCTGAAATAACGCCGCAATGAAATATTGACATCATGATATTAAACTTCCAACATAATTTAGTTAATGTTATATAAAACTTTTTATTTTTATTAAAGTTGAGTATAGCAAAGGCGCGCAATGTAAAGCTCATTATTTGCAATTTCAGTAACTTTGTGTAATTGTCTACGTACCTACTGTTAATAAAATGTAAATTAAAAAATTGCAATCTGTTAGAAATATTGAACATTTTGAAATGTAAATTTATTGTTTCACTATACCTACATACTACTACAGCATTTTCACGAAATGGAATGATCGTGACAAATAAACTATTAAAATGAATTTGTTTTATTTATTTATGTTACGAGCTGGAATCCATATTTTATATTAGGGTTACGTGTTCGGTTTGTAATGTTTGAGGTGGCAATAGTTCAGTTCGCCAAAAATGCTAAGGGTAGGCGACGAAAAGTGAAGGGTAGAGCAAGAGAAAAGTTTAAGGGTCGTGTGATCCGTTGTAGCCATAGTGATAAAATAACACCGAATTTATATTTAGTGAGCGCCAGGTGACTTCATCAACAAACTTGAGCAGTGACTAAATGAAAACCAAGAAATATATTAACTACAATTTATTTCAACATTTTAACGTAGTAACGGAAAACAGCAGGAGATATTTAACACCATCCGAATAAAGCTAAATGATAGTCTTAACCAAAGTTAAATTAAAATTAAGTGTTAGTCTTAAACTACCTACAATGTCTTAATTAAGATTACACGTTTATAATTGTTTGGTTGCTTGGCAAGTTAAGAGTGAATATAAAATTTTACCGTACATACGAAGAAAGCTCGAGTAAGGTCGATCACATCCTACCAGTCCGACACTACAACACGGCCATCAAAGAGATTACTCCATCCGTAGTGACGATCTGGCAGTCGAACGGATTCCTGGATCACGCCTCTTCATATGAAGTGGATACGCCTCGTGAGCGAACATACAGTCGTATACCCATGCGATGGACGCAAGGAAGACGGTAGAAAAGACGTAAGATAAAAACGTAAGGTGTACGAGAAAAAAAAAACCCTAGAAAGAAATACATTAATTAGTATATAGTTGGCATTTGAGTTTATATATGCACTATTTTAAGTCTTTAATAAAGTAGAACTTACCACGCAAGGGTGGGTCTTTTATTTATTTTTCGTCAGGTAGACGTATATGAAGTCAGGAAGAAACGATCCGATAAGAAAGAAATTGGCGAATTGAAATAACTGAAAAACACGAAAACCATCGTTAACAACATCACAGAAAGCTGTTTATTGAAAATAGACACATATAGAACAGTGTCTGTTTTACTTTAAGATTTAACCTATGAGTGAACCTCGAAGTGTTACAGGTTTAAATCACAAGTTGGCCGAAATCATGATTCTTTGAATTTCTAGACAGTTTCTAAATAAAGACAAGTAGATAGATAACATAGATACAATAGATGTATAACAAAAAAAATGTAATAAATGTTTGTTTGTTCTCAAAAATAAAAAATAAAAATGGTCACAGAATGTGTATTGTTATGACTGAAAGCAAATAAGAGAAATAAAACAAAATTAAAACGTGGGTACCTATATATGTAACGTATTTTTTGGTGTACGATTTCGAATTTTATTTAGTTGGTTTTTGTGAAAACAAAGAAAATGTATCAAATTTCATTGCTCATTTAAAAACTATAAAAAGTAACCACGATCATCACATTATAAAAATTCGTGACATTAAAAAAAACATAAACCAATCAATCCATCCGAATGGGCCATCAAACTGATTGCATTTAAAAAGAGAACGCAAATGCAAGCGGCCAGTCGATTTAAAGTTAAGTTTTCGATCTGTTTGAAATGAGGTTGACTTTATTTTTGGCGGCTTTCGCATTGTTCAAATGCGTGAACAGTCAAGGAGCACGTAAGAAAAGCATTTTATATATTAATAAAAAGTCAAGTTTCCTAATATAGGTATATATTGGAGAACTTGACTGTTCGATAAATATCTAAACAAAGGATGTAGCAAAATAACCACTCAAAAATGTCTAGACATAGACTTAACGGTTACAAAGTGCATATTTAGGTATATTTCGAATGGCTCCCTCCATTGGAGAACTCGATAACTTATACGATAAATATCTAAACAAAGGGCGGCAAGAATAATAAGAAATCATACGTGAAAAACATATATTTCGCACAGGCTTGGTTATCTTCCACGTGAGTAGCGGAGTAGCAAGGCAATTTTTTGTTCATTGAAATGGACCTCTGCAATAAGGCTTGATGCAATAAAAGAATAATAAAATAAATAAAATGAATACAATTGGACATCTTACAAATGTATTTTCCAGCACCCTGCAAAGCTGGTGAAATCTACGACAGGTGTGGCTCAGCATGTCCGCCGTCTTGTGAAAATCTGAGTCCAATCTGTATCACTGTGTGCAGAAGTGGGTGCTTCTGCCCAACTGGCACCGTACGATACAATGGTCGCTGTATAAATCCGCAGTTCTGTCGTAAGTGTAAATACAAGTTTAAAGTGTCGAGTGCAGTTTAATCATGCTAAACGAGGCCTTTAGGTCTTGTTACCTTACGCTCTTTCCACCACATTACCTACCTGCATTGCACGGTCTCATTGTCTAAGGGAAGACGGGCCCAGCGTGCCCGGATTGAGGCGACGCCGGAGTTTTTAGTTTGGGTATACCTCTTCGGAGGGGAGTCCCACATAACCCTAGGCATCCCGGTACCTAGGGCATCCATAAAGATTTCCTCTCAGTTAAAAAAAAGGCTCTGTCTACTTCGTCTACACTGATATTATGAAGAGAAAAGATTTGATTTCTTGTTTGATTTTTTGTTTGTGATGAATAGGCTCTGAAACTAGGTCCGTAAATAAGCCCAGCTATTTGAAAAATTCTTTCATCAATAGAATACTACATTATCCCTTATGAACATAGGCTATACTTTTTAATTCTGCGCGGATGAAGTCGAGGGCAGCAGCTATAAGGGATAAAGTCGTGATTTACTATGTACCTATATATGTAAGAGTCGTGTAGGTAAGTGTGAGAATTACAATAATGTCTAAAAATATAACTTAACTACTTTTAGAGCAAGCTGAGCCAGAAATTTTAAATAGTGCGTGAAACCACTAAATATTAGTTCTATCACTTCTTCACCGCAATCCCTTCTCACCCCGTTTTACGGTAACTTGTAACTTGGTGCAATTCACACTAAGAAATTTTTTTTTTTCACTTTTCTAGCTATGACAAGACGAAGGGGGTAGCGGTGAGAAAAGCTCGAGAAGAGATGAACCTCGCCCTATTTCCTTGGTAATTTGGAACCAATTACAGTTTTTTTAAAACGATTTATTTTTTTACTAACCACATATACCTTTTTATAGAGAAATTAGCCAACCAAACTCTAGTCTTCCATGCTGGTCTGGGAGCAAAGAAAAAACATAGAATGTACCAGTTGCTTCTCTACCCGCGCAGATGGTAAAAGACCATCGAGGGAATGGGCGAAACTTATAGGAATCATGTTATAGGCGATGAGGCTAGCAACCCATCACTATTTTGATTCCATTTTCCACCTAAACGCCCACAATCTTGCTAAATGTGGCCTGTAGGTCTTGTTACCTTGGGCTCTGTCTACCCCGTAAGGGATAAAGACGTGATTTGTGTATGTATGTATGTATAAACTCTAGTTTCCAATCTTATACTCGTATCATGCAAAGAAGTCCTGAGTAAGTAGGTTCTGGCGTATTCATTGCCCAGCTTAAACTCTTGAATCTAAAAAACTTCTTTGGTACAGGTGAACAACTCAAGTAAATGACCTGTTGTGTGTGTGAGTAATGTGTGCGAATAGACAAATTGATGTTCCAAATTAGAAAAATGACTTAAGTTCCATATCAGTTCTGTACACTACTACATACAACAGGTCATTTACTTAATAAGTTTATCACCTGTACCAAATTGTGTGTAATGACATTTAACCCTGACATTTAATGTCAAATGTCAAAAGAAAAAGAAAGAAAGGTCAGCAAACAGGAATGGTCAGGTCAGGAGTACCCGAAACCGACGAGCATGTATGAATAATATTGATGAATGTGGATGAAGCGAAAGACGCTGTGTCAGGATCTTAGCAAATGGAACAAAGTAGTGTCTCCCTACCTTTATTGTTGAGAGGCATGACTGTATGCATGTATTTAATGTAAAAATTATCAACAGTTCTACTCATCGGAACGTAAGAACCCATTACCTACAAAGTTCTGTAATATTTTCACCTAGAGACAAGATAGTCAGGCAAATGAACGAGTGAAAACAAAGGAAGTTTTTCATAGAAACATACATACTTGGTCATACAGGTGTAGATGCCTTGCAGATTTAATCACGGAGAAACAAGATCGGTAATTTGGTTGAGTTCCAACAAGACTGATAACCAGCAAAAACATTCTGACGTCAAATAACAATTCAAACAATCTTAGCTGATCTTTGCTCAGCTGTTTCGTTAATTTATTCTAAACATTATTGAACCAATATTGCAATGACGTCACGTCCTTTTGCGAGCACATTTTATTGACCACGCTACATGATAGCGCCCAGTTAAAAAGTAGCATTTACTTTCCAGCCATAGGTATGAATTGGCAACAATCGTTTTCCGGTAGCAAAATTTCCGCTAATTTTCGCCAGCAATAAACGTTTTCAAATAATAACAGAACCTACGCACCTACTGTGACTATGAATGAGGCCAATATTGGCCATGTTTATTCAAGTTTCTGTAGCAAATACGCTGTTACATCAAATTAGCAGAAGGTAACAAATACAGTAGCTTGAAAGGAATTTAAACAGTCAAAATTCGGTTGTGATCCGTGTGGTCCGTGGCTGACGCAGACGAAGACAATGTATGTTTTGCTCTTTGTGTCAGCTGTGACAGTGTTTTATGATTCGGCAGGTGCATTGTCGATTCGTTCACGTAAGCATACACTTTAATTCAACTTAAATAAATCGTCATACGTCACTACATGGTAATGTAGGTACATAAAGTGGGCAGTTATTAGCAAGAGGCCATAGCTCTTGAACCACGCGTTATCAAGGTGATGGCAAACTTAATTCACAAAAATGAATTTTGTCACACGATTTTTAATTTAATCTTAAACAGTAACATAGTATTTGGGAGAGTTGGTGTGAATATAAATAGAATACTTACCGCAAATTTACTGGTTCAAATCATTTGTAATTCTCTATGATATAACTAACGTAGGTTATAGGTACAACATGATAGCTCGCAAAAGTTCCCTTGTTGCTCCTAAACGTAATAGGAATCTTACGTGTTTTTCAGCTGAGCCACCAAAATGCGGTCCAAACGAAATGCTCACCCATTGCTTCAACGACTGCCAACTAACTTGCAAGAACCGGATAAAAGGATACGAGAACTATTGTACTGATGAATGCACGCAAACTGGGTGTATTTGCCAACCTCAATACTATCGCCACGATAATGGATCCTGTGTTTTGGAAGAGAACTGCTGTAAGTATACAAGCTGTGTAGGAAGTTCGAATATTGGGTCGAATTAGGAACAACTTCTGCTTAGTTCCAGCAGACAAATCTATCATTCAAACTACCCGAGCAGCAGGTGTGTTCACCAAAATTTTGCATTAGTTGGATATGGTAAAGCTTACGAATTCTGTAGGCATTCGCAAAAATATCGGCCAACTATTGGGACTTGCGGGCATCGATACGAAAATATTGGCGTTTAGAAAATAATATAAGATAAGTAGCTTGTCATTGGTAAAGACAAATGGCACACGATAGCACGATAGATAGCGCTTCTGGTTTACCTGTAAAAATTCAATCAAGTCTTCTAGCTGAGGTTATTGTATACAATGATTAATTTTAAATCAACTAATGAGCTACATACGTTATTTTTTTGTCAATTTCAAGCAACTCCATTCTGCAATGACGACGAAGTATACAACTCTTGCGGCACATCGTGTCTGGACACGTGCGAGGAAAGGGGTAACACGTGCCAAGATTGCTCGCTGCATTGTGTCGAGGGGTGCTTCTGTCCTGAAGGCTTCTTCCGAGAACCCAACGGGACCTGCGTTAAAGCGGAGGATTGCCGTAAGTTTACATTTGAGTTTAGCTCTGTCTTGTGCTGTGCCAGCATGATCAGCGTAGGTATCCGCTGACATAGAATGTACTAACATCATCATCATGAATCATGGACGCATTTTGGCCATGTTGAGCGAACGAAAACACCAGACTCCCGAAACTTTTCTACTCAAAATCTGGAGATCAGTTTTTGTGTCACAAGAATATCGCGAGAAAGTTGGAAAGAACTCACTGGATAGCTTTTCTTTGTTTCCTCCGATAGGACATTTAACCTTTTCAAGCAAATATCCAGAGAGTTATGTCTGTAATTAACTCTTAAAGTACTTACTTAATAATAGTATAATTACTGATAATCATGCTAAACCAGTGATTTTCAAAGTGGGGGGCGCGCCACCCAAGGGGGGCGCAGAGGCTTGTGAAAGGGGGTTATGGGCTACGACCTAGAACCTTATTAACAAATTACCGGTTTCCGCCCTACGGCTTACGGACTGGGCTAAGGGGGGAATAGATTTTTTTCTTTTTGGAAGGGGGGCGCGAAGTGAATAAGTTTGGGAACCCCTGTGCTAAACAGTGGCCTTTAGAGCTTGTTACCAAGCGCTGTTTACCCCGCAAGGGATAAATACGTGATTTATGTATATATATATATATATATATGTACTTATTACTGCAACTACAGTAGCACAAAATCAAGTTTTTGGTTTACTTCACTTCAGCACCAAGAACCTGCGATGGGCCCAATGAATACTTTGATGAGTGTCCTCCTACGTGCCTGGATGCTTTGGACGATAGCTGCTCCACAGTCTGGGATGGCGTCAACTGCACTGAGACCCTGGACTGCTGTGCACCCCAGTGCCGCTGCAAGACTGGATACTACAGGAGTACCGAGGGCTTCTGTATTTCAGCCGAAGAGTGCAAGTGTAAGTGATTAAAATGAATTACTTATGTGACTGTTCAATTGTAGCTCTGAAATAGTTCGTATTTGTTTTCATTTCAATGAGAATGAAAATACGAAAGTAAAGTCACAATAACGCAGAACACAACGAACAAAAAAACATTAAAATAGAATAAATGCAGTAAAAATGAGAGCGTTAAGAAGTATGGAAGGAGTGACACTGGAAGACAGAATAAGTGACTAGGATAGAAAAAAGTATGCTTAGTTGATTTGGTCATATAGAGAGGATGGATGAAAGTAGACTAACTAAAAAGAATCTATATGGGGTGTGAATAGTTGACGTTCTGCGACCAAATAGGAGACATTTTGAAAAAGGTCAGGTCAGGAGCACCCGAAACCAGTGAGCATGTTCTCAGTGCTCATGAAGAGATTGATGAAAGTGGTTGAAGCGGAAGAGATATGGCAGCTTCGTAGCAAGTGGAATAACGTAGTCTCTGCCTACCCTATGGGAAAAAGGCGTGAAGGTATGTATGTATGTACAACAAAATAATGCAAAAAAAACTAAGTCACATAAGTTTAAAATAGTAGGTGCTTAATCACAATAAGATAAGCATTCAAAAAGTTTAGAAGAATTTAAGAAAGTTATGTCTATGTACTAAAACTCTACAGAGCTACTTTCAGACCTTCTTGAATATAAGTACAAGCAAAAACGGACATCACCTTAACATTAACGGGATGCTGACAAAAGGTCCTAATTACAGACTGTATAATTGTAGGACATAATTATAGACTAGAGATGATGATGATATCGCAACCACTGATGTTTATTTGCTGCCTTAACGGTTGACGTACATTCTTACCCCCGTATTCATGAACGCTCTATAGGCTTCTGCTAATTTAGCAATCGTTTGTCCTTATCTGTGAAAGGTAAATGTCAAAGTGACAGATAAGGACAAACGATTGCTAAGTTAGCAGAAGCCTACAGAGCGTTTATGAATAAGGGGGTTAGAAAATAATTATTTAGTGATGTATTAATTGTGGAGAATAAAATTGCGGTGTAAGCACCATTTTAAGAAATATGTGTATGACTTTTTTCAGACGATGGCGTAGACATCGACACCCCTTGGTGGGATTCATCAAGCACTTCGAAACCTAAAGTGGTCCAGAAATCCAAAAAAATAGCATTTTAGGGAAAACTGGCTAACCACCTATTGACAACCGTGTATTCTTCTTGATAGCCACCAGCTTCCAATGAAAATGTATTTACGCGGCACACTTCACAGTGTAGACTGTGTCAAGTTACAGTTAAAGTCAGCCTTGCTGATAAACTGTATTCTGAATAATATTACCTCTGATACCTCCTCCAGTTCTGATTTGACTAATAAAGAGTAACTTTCCTACAATCAACGTTCTTTTTGTTACTGACTTCTTACTTTTGTTTACGTTTGTACCTATCAAACTGGGTCCCTTTGTTTCCCATAATTTTCACTGATCATAATAATCGTTAGTCAATTTTTTTTTGATCTCTGATGACTCCTGCATTTTTTAGGAATTTTGGAAAAGCCATAAGACTGTAATAGGTTAGTTTACTATCAATTCTAAAAAAAATACCGTTTCAGAAACAAAACGCTTTAGACCAACGAAAATTATGGAAAACCGTACATTGGGAACTTAAATAAAAGGCTAAAAGCTCTAGGCTTAAAGGCTAGAGTGAATAGGCTATTACTGAACCAGTGAGTTACACCTTTGGCCTCATCTGCACCTTCCACCAAGTGAGATAGAGGTCAATCACTGGTCAGTTCGTAATAAAAAATAATAATAATAATAATATGGGAGAAAATATGGACCCGTTTCAAACTGATATTTGAAATCATATTTACTCTAAGGCAAACACTCCAAAAGGTGACCAACTAGCTACCTACTCGAAATTTTAATTTGAGGCCACGTGTTTTAGGAAGCTCCAGATTTTAGCCACTTTCGAGTGATGAAAGCGCACCAGAACTTGGCCAATTATAGACAGCTCCCAGACAAAGAAGACTTCTTTGTCCACTTAAAATAACTATCTATCTGTCTATTTAAAAATATTATGCCGAAAAATCTTAGGTAGCAATTTTACTCATATGTCTACAATTTATTAAGGCTCAGATCAGAGTATAAAATATTCAATTAGTAACCAAAATAACAGTATGACCATTATGACTAAAGCGCGAAAAAAATCAAATAAACACACTGTAAATTTAAACCCAAAAAAAGTTATTGTTGGTTTTGGTGCCTTTTAAGTTAATTTCTACCATACGTTGTAAAGCGGTGCCATCTGTTATCGAAATAAATAGGTAATATTAATTATAATTCACCCTCATGACAAAAGATGGCACCTCCAAGAACTGAACTACACATTCTTTTAAAATGTCAGTGGCTATTATGCTGAAAGCATAGTATAGGTGAAAAACTGAAGTAAATGACCTGTTGTATGTGCAAGTAGAGAAATGGACGTTCCAAATTATAAAAATGACTTAAGTCCCATAATCAGTTCTGTAACAACAACATTGTGTTATAGTAGGTACCTCACGTAACGTTCTGTGTAACGTGTGACTATGGCTTTTCAAGCTTGAATATATGTCTCCACGCAGTGATTATTGTATACCATAGTATAGTCAGCGTCAAATACTTCGCAGCACCCAAAGTGGCCAAAAAGTTAGCAACAGGACCTTATTTCAACTGTAACAATGACGTGTTGCGAACTATTTGACTGCTTTAGGTGTCACGAACTATTTGACGGGTGAAAAATTTTAAACTCGTGATTGAAAATTCGTAAGACGGAGGAAGAGTTGCTGGGTCGTTTAAGATGTGCAGGACGCTTGCGCGGGAGTGCGTGTGCTAATTTTCACTTCTGCCTGCACTCCCGGAGTGCAACCCGTTTTTTGTCGTACTTGGGTTTTAGTTTTCTACTTTTTTATTATTTAAACTGTTTTCGTTTTTCAATGTACTGCGCATGAAATACGGATGAAATACGAATGAATAAGGACTATGTCACAAGCAAATGCTAGTGATATATATATCTGATATGTTTAAGTAACGCCATTTATCGCATTTTTTTTAAATTAACAGCGTACTTTATGCCCACTAGAGGGCGCTACATAAGATTTACTGACACGTCATAATAGCCTATAACCAGCGGACGATCAATACGCTTCTAACGATACCTCACTTGTCCAGTTCTGACAAGTAGCTTAGGAGCTATGAGGGAACAGATGAACATACATACATACGTAGCCTTTTTTTTATTAACGTGTGGAAAATACGCCTTATGCATTCCCGCGCTTGGGGCAGCAACGGGGGTATGACGGGCTCTCCAACTCGCCGCTGCCTTCCCTATGGAAGGACGGGAGAGGCCTACCGTCTAAAAACACACCTCCTGGCCATCGACTGTGGGCGTTACGGGAGCACTAGGTGTCACCGCGACGCCCACTGGCCGCACCGGGATGGGGCAGATGGCAACGGCACCGTTGAGTGCGGGTTTCGGATTTCCCGCCCTCCCCCGTCGGTGACCGTTTGATTTTTTATAGAGGTTGACTCCTCGCAGGCCCCGCAGCGGCCCACGTTCCCAGCACCTACGGGCCGGGGTTACGTGACGACCGACATGACCGAAGTCACACCGCTCCGCGATCGCATCCCTTGCGGGACGCACCGCTTCGACGGCAAGCTTTCGCCTGGCGGCAGTATGAGGCTTGCCCTTGCCGTTCCCTGCCCGGGGCAAACAGCAGGTACAAGGTTGGGCTCGCTCCCATCCCTCCCCAATACATATTTAGCCTGTCATAAACATAACTCTCCTTTTGCTTTGCCGTAGTCGGGTAAAAAATAAAGTTTTGTTTTTCCTACATGGGTTTTAAAAAACCCAATAACATCACTTTTTTCAAGATCGACGACGCACCAGCAGTCCTAATTCTGCTGTTGGGTTGTGCTGATTGGTGTCCATGAGAAGTATTCAACAAGAGAGAAGTACCTATGCAAGGGGTGTAACTTACCTACCAATTTACTTAAAAGAAAAATAACGAAGAATGTGATTAAATTAATCCAACTACTTAGAAAATATATCTAACTTTCGATATTTCACTCATAAAACTAACACGTTACGGTTCAAATTAAAATAATGCTCTGTTAATAAACTCAGTTAAGTCACTTGTACAAACAAAAAATATGAAAGACAAGGCATACAATCTTTTAACATAAAGAAATATTTAATTAAAGCAGAAAAAAACATGTTTTTGTATCCTCTTAGCCATAGTTTAACCAAGTGTGTTTTAGACAGTATTAATTTATCATTATTCTCATCGGTTATCACACACAAACATAATTAGGTATTTACTTATCTATTATGCAAATATGTAAAGTCCCAGGACCCAGCTCATAAGATACGACTCAAGATGCAATGGAAATTCCCTTTTACATTCTAATTCACTTAAAGGATTTCCCCTCTTAATGTTAGCCATTTTTCCTCATGACTGCCAACTTAACACGTTTTCAAATAACCGAGCATTTTAAAAAAACATGTACCCTTGACTTTTTTTTCCAAAATGATGACATTTTGGGTTTTTCTGAATCAGAATTATTAGCACTATTTATTTTTGTAAAGAAAAAAGTGTCCATTGGTTTTTTGTCAGTTTTGTGACACTATTTTCATACGATTTATATGGGGCGTCACAAAAGTAATCTTGTTGGGAAAAGGGTACACGTTTTTTTAAATGCCCTTATATTCAGGGAATCGAAACCACTGTTGAGCGGTGATATAACGTCAAAATTATGATTAAAGGTGAGTTTTTATAGTAAACGCTTTGGAAAAATAGTATGGTTACATAGTAAGCAACTCATTGATCATAATTTTATAGAGTTTTTAAAGATAAAATGGAAAACACTAAAATGCACATTATGTTCTTTAAAGCTCGATTTATTCGCTAAAGGCTTGACAATTAAATACATTTGGCCTGCGAGAGGGTAGGACTTACCTAAGAGTCCAAATTTATTAAAATTTTTGGCGTAAGTTTCATTTTTGTTAAGTTATTTTGAAGGTAGCTTTTGTCACTTAAATTGCGTTAATTTACTAAATCGCGATCATTACTTTATTAGTCTTATCGTAAACGATACAGTCCGGTTGAAGTGTGTCAATTTATATGCCATTTCATTTAGGAATTAACCTAGCTCTGGGTACTGTAGAACTAGGTAGGATAGGTCTTCGGGCTGGCTGGCAAGAGGCTACTCCCGAAGTTCATAAATCGAACATTCGTTCGATTTGATGTTTGATTGTTTTTTAAGAACTCGGAGACGGGCCTTACACCGGCTTGAACCGGGAACGGAATCACATCCCTATTGTTATATTTCGAATACGTTTAATACCGTATTTTAATAATCAGCTCTCAGCCACCGCAGTTTGGTTAGGAAATCTATAACGAACCCCGTACAGCTAAAAATCCGCCCTCAAGGCAGCTCTACTTGTACAGTACCTAGAGCACATCAAGAAAAACCTACCAAAGCTAAGCCAAAATAATATGTACATGTAAATATAATAAAAACCTTGTGTTAACACTGTACCACAAGACAATACGTGGAGTACGCGACGCCTTTAAAAGATACAGCAATCTGAGTCAGTTACCAGTCGAGTTTTACTCGTTGACCAGTATAGCACTCCAACATGAACCGAGCTATATTTTTATTTGCGTTTTTGGGAGCCTTGGCGGCCACACTTGCGCAGGATGCAGACAAAGCGCTCCGTAAGATGAATTTTATTTTTTTGAATTCTTACTAACATTTATAGATATAATATCAGCGGCAAAAATGTTACCCTCATTAAGTACGCGATATAAGTTACTTAATATGGAGACTGGGTCAATTTCTGCGCCGCTAAATAGTTTATTAATATATTTCTACTTCCTAGTCAGGGGAAGACGTAAAATTGTGTACACACCTCAGGCGTTCATAAAGAAAGCCTCATGTCGCATGTTTATTGCCCTCGCCTTTGGTTCGTGCGTCAAGTTCCTGCGATCTGAGACATTCTTTATTTCACCACCCTCGGAATGTAATGTACTATTACCTACACCAACAAAAGTTGAATGTTACACAAACGGGCATGTTTGAATCAAACTCTGAAACGAAAAGGTGCACGACCGTGTCGGAAAAAACCAATTCTTGTATTTAATTAAGTCTCCTCCATTTTTTATAATTTTTTGTTTAGCCGGCCACAATATACATAACATCAATCTGTTGCACACAATGTAGGTAGTTTTTTTTTCCCATCGACAAATTGTGCTCGTATGTTATTATGTTTTGTTATACTTCAAGTAAACACTCAAAGACAATTTCTACAAGGTCCTTCAGAGTTATTCCCATATATTTCAGCAGGCGTTGAGTTTAGTTTCACTGAACATCCCTGTAAATATTTTTAGGATTTTTCAATCATGCTCTTCAAATGCTTACATCGTTCACCCAAAAGTAAGATGATGAAACTTGTAGTTGAGCGTCTCCAAAAAAAGTCCTCATGATCATTTTTTCTAGAATTTAATTATTTTGGATTTTTCTTACTCAAAATCGTTTACCCTATCGATCCTCATAGGTACAAGAAAAAATGTGTCCAAAAATTTCCATTCCAGTTAGTCACTTTTGAATATAGAATGTATGGAACGTAACGAAGAGAAAACAAAACCATAGTAAAATCTGGGACACATTTTTTCTTGTATGGGAATTGATAAGGTACAGTCAGCGTCATATAGTAAGCAGCAGTCAAGATCGTCAAATACTTGGAAACACAAAAATGGTCATTAACAGTGACTCAACCAAGGCGTCAAATTGTTCGGGACATCCATCGTGCACAAATATACCGGAGCACGCACATCGCCAAATACTTAGTAACATTCAAGCCGACATTAGTACCGTTTGACGCCTTGGTTGAGTCACTGTTAATGATCATTTTGGGTGTTTCCAAGTATTTGATGATCTTGACTGCTACTTACTATATGACGCTGACTGTACCTAAACGATCTTGAGTAAGAAAAATTTAAAATAGTTAAATTCTGAAAAAAATGTTCTTGTGGACGTTTTTTTTGTGAAATCAGACCTTTTTTTTTAATTTTTTTTTAACGTTTGGAAAATGCGCCTTATGCATCTCCGCGCTCGGGGCAGCACGAACGGAGGTATGACGGGTTCTCCAGCTCGCCGCTACCTTCATAATGAAGGAGGGGAGGATTGGCATACCGTCTAAAAACACAAACGTTCCCTCCTGGCCATGTGCTGTGGGCGTTACGGGCGAACTACGTGAACCGCGACGCCCACTGGCCGCCCCGGGATGGGGCAGATCGCAACGGCACCGTTGGATGCGGGTTCCGGAATCCCCGCCCTCCCCCGCCGGTGACCGTTTGATTTTTTATAGAGGTTGACTCCTCGCAGCCCCCGCAGCGGCCCACGTTCCCAGCGCCTACGGACCGGGTTTACGTGACGACCGACATGACCGAAGTCACCCCGCTCTGTTGATTTTTATAGAGGTTTACTCCTCGTGGCCCCCCTATCTTGAAAAAGACGGGACGGCCCACGGGCCCGGCCCTGTGGACCGGGTTTACGTGTCGTCCGACCGTGACCGAGGTCACGTCGATCCTCTGGATTATTATAGAGGTTTACTCCTCGCGGCCCCCTTATCTTGAAAAAGACGAGGCGGCCCACGGTCCCGGCCCTGCGGACCAGGTTTACGTGCCGTCCGACCGTGACTGAGGTCACGTCGCCCCTCTGGATTTTTATAGAGGTTTACTCCTCGCGGCCCCCTTATCTTGAAAAAGACGAGGCGACCCACGGTCCCGGCCCTGCGGACCAGGTTACGTGCCGACCGGAAATGACCGAGGTCATTCCGCTCCGCGATCGCATCCCTTGCGGGACGCACCGCTTTGACGGCAGGCTTTCGCCCGCCGCCAGCATGAGGCTCGCCCTTCCGTTCCCTGCCGGGGCGAACCGCAGGTACAAGGTTGAGCTCACCCCCTTCCCTCCCCGTACGAGGCGTTTGGCGCCTCCAGGCCTGTTTCAGAGCTACGGTCTACGCACCACTCATGCCCGCCTAGTACCGGCCGGCACCAGTGGTGGCCGGAGATGCAGAGCAGCTTCCCGGCAGCTACCGCACGCCCCGTCCCACCCTAGGCTCACCCCCCTCAGAAAACGAAGGGCCTGCCGGTTAACCGCAAAGCAATACCTATTTTCGCCAGCTCACGGGCGAGTGTCCACCAGCACTCGGGAAAGGGAGGGGCTACTGATTGTGAAATCAGACCTGTGCTAACATTCATTGACTTGTCATTTCACCTTAGCGATAGTGCAAAGTTGCGCTTGCGGACCATACCAGCATTATGAAACCAACAGTTATTCAAGACAGTTAACCTGCGATAACATGCATCTTGGGCCAATCATAGCACCTGGCGAGCCTACTACTAACGCTTGCTTTTGTAATGGAGGTTATGTGAGAAATAACCAAGGCATCTGTATTAAGAGAGAAAATTGTCGTAAGTTATCATGATTTTAGAGTTAGTTAAGTTCTGATCGAAGCACAATCAACTTTGGGTGTTAATACCGAATAAAATATAAAATGATTTATTTTTAATAAAATTTCGTTATTAATTTAAGATTTTAAGATTACTTTCATTATCTTAAACTAAATTAATATAATGTTGGTTCAATAACAAATTCCAACGTGTCACAGTAGGTAACTAACGAAATGCATGGAATAATCAATTATCATGTACCTACAACATCTAACTTTCTGCCTATCTATTCATTAACCCAATAACGCTTTTTCATTTCATGTTACATAGCAATTAAGACATGCCCATTAAACGAGCACTATGAGAAAGATAGCAATAGATGTCAAATCAGTTGCGCAAACATGCATCTAGAACCAATCATGGGCCCTTGCAGTACCAGTAGTGCATGCTTCTGCAACGAAGGATACGTAAGGAACGAAAAAGGAATCTGCATTAAGAGAGGCAACTGTCGTAAGTATTCACAATAACCTCTTTTTCTAAACGTAATAGTGGTTAGAGGCACAAAGGTACACACTGCCTCAGTAAAGGCCTCTTCGTTCTCACACCACGTCCCGTGCCAGTCTCATCCATAGCTTTCCACCCAACTGCCATCTGACTAACAGGCTAGTGGTAAGCCCACTGACATTCAACCCCATCTTGGCCACCATTCTGTGACCGCCTTCGACCATCTGTCGTCGTTCCGTCTTGCCAAGTGCTCCGTCCATCGCCACTTTAGCCGCATTAGGTTAAGTAAATAAAGAACATTTAACAATTTCACATCGTTTCATGATCATCTTTCGACTAACACAAGCTCCAAGATGTCCGCCGTTCGAGCGATACCTGAATCAGACCGCGCAATGTCAGATCACGTGCAAAACCATGCCTTTAGAGCCATACATGGGCCCTTGTTGGCCTACTAGTGGATGTTTCTGCTTGCCGGGGTACGTAAGGAATGACGCTGGAATCTGTATCCGAAGGGAGGAATGTCGTAAGTATCATTGGCATGTGTAGTTTTAATGTTAAGCAATAATAAATTTTAATGTTTAGTATGAATCAAGTAGTAACGTTTGATTTTTAAATGCTTTCTAGGCATTAAGTTACGCCAGGACTCTTCCATCCGTCTAAGTAGCGTTGCTGCCTTGTGAAAGCCCCTAATCAGTGGCGAACATAAATAATATTCTCTGTTATGTGGAAAGAAATTGGTAGCACTTTAAGTGGTGACTCGTCAGTTCGATCCATAACTCATTTGACTACCATGTCTCTGACAAATGTCTAACTTTTCATGCTTAATCTATTAACACCTCAAGATTTTAATTAATACTTATTTTAGGAAGTAACTAGCTGTACTCATAATACCTACTAACTCACTTTTCGCTTTCACTTCATATTAATAGCGGTTACTTGCCCTTTAAATGAGCACTACGAGAAAAATACCCATATATGTCAAATCTCTTGTGCTATCTTGCATCTCGAACCAATCTTGGGCCCTTGCGACCTAAATAGTAGATGCTTCTAATAGGGCTGGTGGTCTGCCCACTGACCTTCGACCCAATCTTAGCCACCACTCTGTGACCGCCTTCGACTATCTGTCGTCGTTCCGTCTTGCCCGGTGCTCCGCCCATCGCCACTTCAGCCGCATTAGGTTAAGTAAATAAAAAACATTTAACAATTTCACATCGTTTCATGATCATCTTTCGACTAACACAAGCTCCAAGATGTCCGCCGTTCGAGCGATACCTGAATCAGACCGCGCAATGTCAGATCACGTGCAAAACCATGCCTTTAGAGCCATACATGGGCCCTTGTTGGCCTACTAGTGGATGTTTCTGCTTGCCGGGGTACGTAAGGAATGACGCTGGAATCTGTATCCGAAGGGAGGAATGTCGTAAGTATCATTGGCATGTATTGTGTAGTTTTAATGTTAAGCAATAATAAATTTTAATGTTAGGTAAGTATGAATTAAGTAGTAATGTTTGTTTTGAACTAGTAATGTTTGATTTTTAAATGGTTTCTCTACGTCTAAGTAGCGTTGCTGCCTTGTGAAAGCCCCTAATCAGTGTCGAACATACATACATAATATTCTCTATTATGTGGAAAGAAATTGGCAGCACTTTAAGTGGTGACTCGTCAGTTCGATTCATAACTCATTTTACTACCATGTCTCTGACAAAGATCTAACTTTTCACGCTTAATCTATTAACACCTCAAGATTTTAATTAATACTTATTTCAGGAAGTAACTAGCTCTACTCATAATACCTACTAACTCACTTATCGCTTTCACTTCATATTAACAGCGTTTACTTGCCCTTTAAATGAGCACTATGAGAAAAATACCCATAGATGTCAAATCTCTTGTGCTATCTTGCATCTCGAACCAATCATGGGCCCTTGCGGCCTAAATAGTGCATGCTTCTGCAACGATGGGTACGTGCGGAACGAAAAAGGAATCTGCATTAAGAGGGGAAACTGTTGTAAGTATTCATAATCATTGCATATAAAATCTGCACTTACTCGTAATAATAACACGAAATACTAAGCTTTAGGTTCAATTAAAAGTAAAAGAGCATATTTAAAAAAAATACTCTTTTAAGAGACAATTTTTATAGTACTTGATTACTCAGAGTCACGATCTTAGTGGAATAAAAAAATTACCCGATTTTTTTTTCTTTTTTGCTACTATTTTCCATACGTTTTGCATGGCGTAAGTATCGCAAAGAAAGATTATAAAAAGTTATTAAATTATTGGGTTATTTTTTCTTGCCTTCCGGGATGTAAAAAGCTCATAATTCCTGAGTAGGTACTATTCCTGACCAATTCTAAAAGACCTTGTATAATTGGACGCTGATTCTATGATTTGTTTTATACGAAAGCAAAATATTCACATAATAAATACTCTGCAACTCATACAGATCTTGACCCAACCATAACTTGACCTATTCATCCGTAGGCATTTCACGGAGTCAGGTTACTCGACCGTTGGTCAGTGTGACCGTCACCTTATTTCACGACCATCTTCAAGATACCTGGCTCTGTGAAATGCTTACAAACTAACGGATTAAGTTAAGATGGTCTGTCGAGCGAAGTGGTGTCAACTGCGTTTCGGATGCGGCGTGGGCATGGGTGAGGCGAGGTGAAGTAAAAATAATCTATACATATAAAATTCAAAGTCCTGACTGACTGACTGACTGACTGACTGACTTAACTATATATCAACGCACAGCCCAAACCACTGGACTTAGAGACTTGAAATTTTGCACATAGATACCTTATACAATGTAGGCATCCACTAAGGAAGGATTTTTGGAAATTCCCACGGGATAAGGAAAAAACGGGAATTATATATTCGACTCCGAGTGACGCTATTTCAGTAACTATAATAACTAGACTCTTCAAATTTGATACAAAAGTAGGTGATTACAAAACGAAGAAACTAATTTCAGCATATTTGGAAATTCCCACGGGATAAGGAAAAAAACGGGATTTATATATTCAGTTAAACGAAATCCTATCTATCTATATATATAAAATTCAAAGGTGACTGACTGACTGACTGACATAGTGATCTATCAACGCACAGCCCAAACCACTGGACGGATCGGGCTGAAATTTGGCATGCAGGTAGATCTTATGACGTAGGCATCCGCTGAGAAAGGATTTTTGGAAATTCCCACGGGATAAGGAAAAAACGGGAATTATATATTCGATTCCGAGTGACGCTATCTCAGTAACTATAAAAAGTAGACTCTTCAAATTTGATACAAAAGTAGGTGATTACAAAACTAAGAAACTTATTTCAGGATTTTTGGAAATTCCCACGGGATAAGGAAAAAAAACAGGATTTATATATTCAGTTTAACGAAATCCTATGAACTATAATTACTAGACTCTTAAAATTTGGCATAGAAGTAGGTGATTATAATAGTAAAATAATGTTTTAATGCTTTTTGGAAATTCCCACGGGATAAAAACGGGATTTATGTATTCAGTTCTACGGGATCGATTTTTCGTTTTACTGGTCGTATAAAATTGAAATTTGGCCTTCAATTTCCCTTGGGGAGTGTAGGGGAGCGCTACAAAAGGATTTCCCGAAATTCCTACGGGAACGGGAAAACCGGGACTTTTCGTTTTCTGGTTGCAGATAGCTGAAATTCGGCATGTATGTTGCTTCGGGAGTGTAGAGGAGCATTAAGAGAGTACCTACTTTCCAAAATTCCCATGGGAACGGGAAAAAAACAGGATTTTACGTTTTACTGGTCGTAGAAAGCTGAAATTTGGCAAGTGAGTTCCTTGGGGAGTGTAGGGGAGCATTATTAGATAATTTCCCAAAATTCTTCTTCTTCGTTCCCGTAAGAATTTCGGGAAATGCTTTATTTGGCGAAATTCTTACGGAAACGGGAAAAACGAAAAGCGGGGGAAAGTTGAAATTTGTCATGTAGGTTTATTCGGGAGTGTAGGGGAACACTAAGAAAGTATTTTCCGAAACGCCCACAGGGACGGGAAAAAACCGGATTTTACGTTTCCAGACGAAACAGCGAAAGAAAGAGACTTAACATTTATAACGTGTGTTTCTTTAAAGGCTTTAAGTGTACTCCGAAAAAACTCCCCAAAATTTCCACGGGAACGGGAAAAAACTTATTTTTTCATTTTACAACTTAGCGCGTACGAAGTCGCGGGCAAAAGCTATTTAGGATGTATTTTAGGACAGCCCTATAGGTTAGGTTAGGTTTGTTTTATAAAAATCCTGCAATATTTACAGTTTCAGAAAAATTAAGGCAGCGGGGCAATGCGGGGGCTGGCTTGCATGCTTGCTTGAGTCCTTGCTTTGCATGCTTGCTTGCATGGGTGCTTACTTGCATACATGCTTGCTTGCACGCTTGCTTGCATGCATGCTTGCATGCTTGCTTGCATGGGTGCTTACTTGCATGCATGCTTGCTTGCACACTTGCTTGCATGCTTACTTGCTTGCATGCTTGCTTGCACACTTGCTTGCATGCTTGCTTGCCTGCTTGCATGCCTGCTTGCATGCATGCTTGCATGCTTGCTTGCATGGGTGCTTACTTGCATGCATGCTTGCTTGCCTGCTTGCATGCCTGCTTGCATGGCTGCTTGCATACTTACATGCTTGCATGCCTGTTTGCATGCCTGCTTGCATACTTACATGCTTGAAGGCTTGCATGCCTGCTTGCATACTTGCATGCATGCTTGAAAGCTTGCAGGTTTGGTTGCTCGCTTGCTTAATTGCTAGCTTCTTTGAAATGCTCATGGTTCACGCGTGCGAAGCCGCGGGCAAAAGCTAGTTAGGCAATAAATTAGGTAGCGGTTCTCACATCGTATTGACTTTATAGTATGGACCTATCACATAAGGACAGACGGATGGCCAGGTGACTTTAGTCAATCTCAAATCTATTAAAACAAAAAGAGTTTCGCATTAATTTGTTCATTTTTGTCTCCTTTGAAGATTTAGACTACAGGCCCATGTCCAAAAAATGTGGGTCATATGAACCACCAGGTGACGTATGCCGTCACTTGTAAGCTGTCCAACTGAGTGCTGGTGAGAATGGCAGCAGTTTCATACTGTTTCAATACAGCTTCTAATCCATTATTCCGCAACGCCGTACAAAAATCATGCGACAAGGGGAAAAAATCGAGGGTTGCACTTTTGAATTCTCACCAGCACTCAGTTGGACAGCTTACAAGTGACGGCATAGTGCTGAATCTTATTATTTTATGCTCTTATAATCGTCCTATGTACGTCACCTGGTGGTTCATATGACCCACATTTTTTGGACATGGGCCTGAGTCTAAATTCCGTTGCGTAAAAACGTTGACGATGGGTTTACACAATAAAATGTAATTATAAAGAAACAGTGAGAAAACATGACGCCAACGACACGTCTACGATACGTATAGCGTATAGGCGGCGATGTGGTCGGTCCTTAAAGGCGACGCCCCACTCCAGCGTACAGTCACGGTACGCATGAGTACACACTACGCGCGAAATGACCAGTGGACCCACGTGGGTGACATTTGTAGCGTGTCCGTGCACAGCGTGCGCAGCAATGGGAGTCACCTTTAATGTCATTACATGTCGCGCTATAAATCACAGATATCAGATATGCCATAGATTATGCAAATATCAAGATTAGTGCTGAAACGTACATAGAATGTACCAGTTGCTTCTCTACCCGCGCAGATGGTAAAAGCCCATCGAGGGAATGGGCGAAAATCATAGGAATCTTGTTATAGGCGATGAGGCTAGCAACCCATCACTATTTTGATTCCATTTTCCACCTACACGCCCACAATTTTGCTAAATGTGGCCTGTAGGTTTTTTTTTTTTTTTTTTTTTTTTTTTTTTTTTTATGTTAGAGAGGCCAGACAAACGAACTAGTGGGTCACCTGATGGTAAATGATCACCACTGTCCATAGACACCCGCAGCGCTTTACGCGATGCCAGTGCGTTGTCGGCCCTGCAGAAAATTGTACACTCGCCTCTTAAAGGCACCCAGGTCGTAACTCGATGGGAAGACCTCAGCGGGAAGCTCGTTCCAGATTTTGCAGGTTCGTGGCAAAAAAGATCGATTAAACCGCACCGTCGAAGACTGCCATTCATCAACGTGATGTCGATGGAATGAGCGCTTACGACGGGTAGATTTGTAATGGAACCCCGCAGCTGGAATGAGGTCAAAGAGTTCCTCAGAGCATTCCCCGTTGTAGTACTTATAAAACACGCAAAGGGAGCCAACGTCTCTGCGGAGAGCAAGAGGATCGAGTTCATCGGAGAGTGAGGGGTTGCCGATGATTCGGGACGCCCTGCGCTGTATGCGATCAAGTGGAAGCAGCTGATATTGGGGTGCGCCAGCCCAGAGATGAGAGCAATACTCCATCCTTGGCCGAACCTGGGCTTTATAAATCTGAAGCCGCTGCTTCGGAGTGAAGTATCGCTTAGAGCGGCCAAGCACGCCCAACATTCTAGCAGCCGACTTGGTTTTACCTTCCAGATGATCGCAAAATTGGACTGTGCTCGAAACATCGACACCGAGAATTCCAACACTCTCCGATGTGTTGAGGGGTGATCCCTGGAAGCATGGAGCGGCGACAAACGGGTGTTTTTTAGCAGTGAATACGCAAACTTGCGTTTTGGAGGGGTTAAAGTGCACTAAGTTGCGTGTACCCCAATCAGAAACTTGCGCTAGTGTATTTTCCAGATCATACACAAGTTTGTTTCGTCTCTCTTCCAATTCTGCCCGAGGAAGGTTAGCTCTACCAGAGTACTGTGCGTCGCATGTGCTGTCATCCGCATAGCAATGAATGCCGCTTACAAGCAGCATATCATTGATATGCAGGAGGAACAGAGTAGGCGAGAGCACACAGCCCTGGGGGACACCCGCATTCATAGACATTGAGTCGGAGTATGTACCGTCGATAGCGACCTTAATACTCCGATCTTCAAGAAAGCTGGCGATCCATGAGCACAATCCACCGGGCAGCCCGTAAGATGGCAATTTCGATAGAAGCGCTCCATGCCAGACTCTGTCGAAGGCCTTTGCGATATCTAGGCTAGCCACCAGAGCCTCACCCTTGCCTTCTATTGCCTCTGCCCAGCGATGCGTTAGGTATACTAGAAGGTCGCCAGCCGAGCGACCGCGACGAAAGCCATATTGGCGGTCATTAATTAGCTGGCGATCCTCCAGGTAGCCCAGGAGCTGCTGGTTGATGACTTGCTCCATCACTTTGGAAAGCAAAGAGGTGATCGCAATAGGCCTATAATTGGACGAGTCGGATCTATCACCTTTTTTGGGGACAGGGTGCACAAGAGCAGACTTCCACGAAGACGGGACTATGCCTGTGGAATAGGAGAGACGAAAAAGGCGCGTCAGAACCGGTGCCAGTTCCGGAGCGCACGTCCGCAGCACAATAGCAGGAATGCCGTCAGGCCCACATGATTTATTGACGTCAAGGGAGAAAAGGGCTCGCCGCACAATGCTTTGACGAAAGCATACTTCCGGCATTGAGCTCTTACACCGCGGGATGGTAGGCGGCATTACTCCATCGTCGACTAAAGTCGAGTTGGAGGCGAAAAAGTGAGAGAAGAGATTTGCTTTCTCCCTTGCGTCGTAGGCTAACGAGCCATCCGCTCTGCGCAGAGGTGGAAAAGATGACCGACAAAAGTTATTTTGCACAGCTTTAGCCAAGGACCAAAAGGCACGACTCCCCGAAGGAAGGTTGGTCAGTTTATGGCTAATTCTGGCTACGTGCTCAGACTTCGCGGATGCGATGCGTCTCTTATGCAATCTGGAGGCTAAGTTGTACTGCTTCTTGAGGGTGCTGGAATAAGGATCATTATTAGCCTGTGATTTAGCCCATTTAAGGTATGATTCCTGCTTGCGCTTGGAGGATTCCTTGCAGGATTTTCCAAACCAGGGCTTGGACTTGCCGCCAATCGACACCGCAGAGTTTGGAATAAAAAGTTCCATTCCCTGCAGTATAACATCGGCGACAGAGTCAGCACAGGTACTAGGGTCACCAGAAGTGAAGCAGACTTGCCTCCAAGGGTAGGATGCAAGAAAAACGCGCATGCCGTCCCAATCTGCCGACCCATAGTGCCACACACGACGCCTTCCTGGACGATTCAACCGTGGGCGATCCGTGAGCGGCACAGAGCTTCGTATTAGGCAGTGGTCAGACGACCCAAGAGGGGCGTCAACACATACCCGGTATTCGGCTGGATGGGAGGTCAGCAGAAGGTCTAGCATGGATGCGGTATGTCCCTCAACGTCGGGAATGCGAGTCGGTGATGACACCAGCTGCGACAAACCGTACGCAAGAGCGAAGTCGTGAACAGACCTACCAGCATGATCGGTGATGCGGGAACCGAGCCATTCGACATGGTGGGCATTAAAGTCCCCAAGAATGACCACCTCAGCAGCAGGAATCTGCTCGAGCACGGTATCGGTCGCCTTCTGGACGTGGTGAAAGAGCACGTCGGTTTCTGTATTACCGCTATGGGACCTGTATAGGCAAGCATAGACGCGAGTGCGACCACCGCAGTCTACGCGCACCCATAGAGCCGACAGGTCCCCGCCTTCGAGGCAGCTAAGGCGACGACAGCAGATATCTTCCCTAGCAAACAGACATACACCGGCACGAGGCACAAAGTTCTGTTCCAGTTTATAGCCGGGAAAGTTCAGGTATGAAATGTCGGCCGGGGAACATATCTGCGTCTCAGTAAGAAAGAGCAGGGCCGGTTTTGCCGTCTCGAGATGGTGGTGGACGGCGTCGAGGTTAGAATGCAGTCCCCTTATGTTGCAGAAGTCAACATGCAACTTGGATGGGGCCGCTGGTGTTCTGCTTTTCTTGGCCCTAGCGCGGAACGATAATGGAATGTTGCCCCCCCCAGAATACGTGGGGCCGCCCGAGTGTGACTCGGGGAGGGATTCCCCGTCGCTGACGGAACCCTCCTGGGGTAGTTTGAGTTTCTCTTTACATGCCATTTTCACTCCGAGTGTAAAGGGCCTCCGGATCTCCTACTCACCGAACGAAACGCAATAGAATGAATCTGCTGCTTCACGCCGGTATTCTGTAGGAGGGTGGTACTTCCCCGGTCGGACCAGCCCGTATAAAGCTGCAAATGCAGCGTGGTCCTACCACTCCAGAAGGTCTTGTTACCTTAGGCTCTGTCTACCCCGTAAGGGATAAAGACGTGATTTGTGTATGTATGTATGTAGTGCTGAAACCAAGCGTGCTGACTCTTTTTTTACATAATTTCAAGACCATGGATGTGATGTCCTTCAGTCGGGCTGACTTTATACTACCTACTGTGGTGCCACAGCCGAAATTTAGTGAGGCTAAATCCAAATCACTAACCCAATACCGTTTTTTCATTTCATGTTACATAGCAATTAAGACATGCCCATTGAACGAGCACTACGAGAAAGATACCCACAGATGTCAAATCTATTGTTCTACCTTGCATCTCGAACCAGTCTTGGGCCCTTGCGACCTAAATAGTAGATGCTTCTGCAACGATGGGTACGTGCGGAACGACAAAGAAATCTGCATTAAGAGGGAAAACTGTCGTAAGTATTCATAATCATTGCTCAGTATAAATAACATTATAATAACACGAAATGCTAAGTTTTAGGTTAAATTAAAAGTAAAAGAGCATTAAAAAAAAACTTTTAAGACACAATTTTTATGTAGTTCTTACTCAGACTCACGATCTTAGTGGGATAAAAAATGACATTTTAAGACGTCATGACAAGGCCTGTAGCCGCAACAGGCTCGCGAGTCCCGTCCAAACTAAGGTTTTTGGTTTCTGCAACGTGCAACAGTTACGGTTAACAGATCGCAGATGATTACCCAGCTTTAAAGGATCAAAATTCGATCCAGTCACTTCACGCTAACAATCTTGTTAGGTATTCGAAAGCTGTAGGCTTATTACCTAACTCGCTCGCAATCGCCATCGTGTTCATTTTGACACTTCTTGTATGAATGTGACAGCTAGCTGATTCCGATGCCAATTGTCAGCCCATACATGAACTGTCAAAATGAAGACGATGGCGATTGCGAGCGAGTTAGGTAATAAGCCTGCAGTTCCCAAATTCAAAATTAGATTGCAATACCTCGGCTCCGATGTAGCCAGCGTATCATGACACTATTCTGGAGTAGTAATGGGCCTTCGGTTGGAGATATATTTAAGTCTTCATGACGACTTCCTTTGTAAACGTTCTCGCTAATCCTGCCGCAAATAACAGTTCTTGCACTGCTGTGTTCCAGCGTGGAGAGACAGCCGGTGAAATTACTGGCACAAGAGATATTATATCCTAGCCCTCTAGGCTGGCAACGCATCTGCAACCCTCTAGTGTTGCGGTTGTCCATTGGTCAGGTGGTTGTCGCTTACCATGAGGTGACCCACTTGCTCGTTTGCCTTTCTTGTCGTATAAAAAAAAACAAGACGAATCAAGACCCTCAGAATTCACAATTTATTTATGATTCCTCTAGATTCCTGTAAAAAGGGCGAGCAGTACACAGAATGCGGTTCGTCGTGCCCGACAACGTGTGAGTCCAGGGGAGACACTTGCACGTTTTGCACACAGCAATGCGTCGCGGGCTGCTTCTGCGCCGCGGGCACTATCAGAGCCCCTGATGGCAGTTGTGTCAAACCTAAGAATTGCCGTAAGTGCACTGACTAAGACATAAAAACATAGAATTTACCAGTTGCTTCTCTTCCCAAGCATATGGTAAAACATGAAACTACCGTGAGACTCGATCATTATTACACATAAACGAATAACTCACGTATAAAAAGTCGAGTCGAGTTGCGTTGAGCAGCCGCGCGAACAGAGCGCTGGCGCAAGTGCATTTTTTAGCTGCCAGTGTTCGTTTCGCTGCCGCCGGGGCGAGCGCCCCAGGAAGAAGGACTACGAAATAGTCCGAAACATGTCGAGCAAGCATCACTCGACTTTTTATACGTGAGTTATCCGTTTATGTGTAATTATCATAATTATGGTAAAAGCCCATCGAGGGAATGGGCGAAAGTCTTAGGAATCATGTTATAAGCCAGCTAGCAACCCATCACTATTTTGATTCCACTTTCCATCTATACGCCTATAATCTTCTTAAACGTGGCCTTAAGGTTTTGTTACCTTAGGCTCTGTCTGCCCCGTAAGGGACAAAGACGTTATATATGTATGTATGTATATGTGTATGTACTGACCAAGAATTTTATAACACTAAACGCAGACTCGCGGCAGTCAGTGTAACTATCGTCATCGCCGACATTTGTTATTTGACACAGTTTAATAATATTACATTTAGGGGAGACCGAGGCGAGTTGAAACAGAGATGAGTTGATACAAAACCGATTTCTCTGAACTGTGACAGTTTATCAGGCTGGTAACTTCGCTAATTCGTTGCTCATTCTACACTCCACAGTTTGTGTGAAGTTGTGACCTCGCTAACTGTCATAGGTGCAGAGAAAGGCCTTGTATGAACTCACCTCTGTCTCAACTCGCCTCGGTCTCCCCTACACATTTGTGCAGCGATGCCTCATGCGCATTTTATCGACCGTCCAGTTTGCGCGAGCACATCTCTATTAGCGGGCGTCACTGTAATGATTTGTGACGCGGGCTGCCTTGAGCCTTTGCGTTTAATTATTATTATTACTTTACTAATTGTTTAACTCTTGATTATAATTCACTGCTAAAACTAGTCGGATCCATGGCATTATTTTCATTATAGAATCGCAGCCGCCTATCTCGCGCGAGGACTCTGAATTGTAATCAACGAGAACTACCGTATTTGTCACCAGTTGGCGCCACTGTATAGCGTGGTGTATGAAATTAGCTGTTATAAAAGTATTTTTTATCAGGGATTCACATAATTAAAGTTTTTTTTTTTGTTATCTTTAATTTTAATGCCTAATAAATTATTTATTATCCTCAATATTGCCCTGTCCCGATTATCTTTTGAGTTAGCTGCCTGTTTATGCCCGCGTGATTTGGCACTTATTTTTCTTAGTTCTATTTTGAATATTTTTATTAAATCCATCGTATGTCTGCCAAAATAATGGGGAAGAACCTTTACATTATTTTAAATCATACTTTTAAAAATCCTACGCCACAAAGTGCAACTTTTACTCCTACTCAGCGTTTCTATAAAGTACTATGTGGTTTCTATGTACCTCACGCTACACTAGCGCCTCTAGTGGCAAATTCATACGTGGTTCTCATTAACTGGGGGTGGTAGGGCCTTGTGCAAGGTCCGTCCGGATCGCTACCACCATCTTACTCGCTAATCCTGCCGCTAAATAGCAGTGCTTGCACTGCTGTGTTCCGGTGTGGAGAGTAAGACAGCCGGGGAAATTACGGGCACAAGAGGCATTTCATCTTAGTCCTCTAGGTTGGCAACGCATCTGCAATCCCTCCGGGGTTGCGGGTGTCTATGGGCCGTGGTGATCACTTACCATCAGGTGACCCACTTGCTCGTTTGCCTTCCTATAAAAATAAAAAATAAACTTTCTATGGTTACTATTTCAGCACCTCGCACATGCAGCGGTCAAAACGAGGAATTCGTCGAATGCCCCCCTACTTGCCCACCAACTGAAAATTGCTCTAACATCTGGTCTAGATTCGACTGCTCAAACCCTATTGACTGCTGCAAACCATCGTGCCGGTGCAAATCAGGCTTCTACAGGAATAGTCAAAACGTTTGCATCTCCTCTCAGCAATGCAGTAAGTTCGCTATATTGTTCTTTTCCAGGATACAGTACGCTTTATCCATTGAGCAGACAACCTAATAGAGAAAATGCCATGCAATATCAGAAAATGGGAAATGCAATGTAATTTATATGAAAAAAATTAAGCCGAGCCGAAACTGGCGGCTCTCTGATTGGCCAGCCGAAGGTCAAAAGGGTTAATAAATGTGAGCAGAAGCTATTATAATCGATATGGATAGTTTTTTTTTTTTTTTTATTTATTTTAAAACGGGCTTCGTACATTTTGTCACATTAGCCCATAAGGCAACAGCGAATTAAACAAGTGGAACAGATATGGATAGTTAATGCTGGTCGTTGTGTGGCATAGCTAATGAAACTCGTTTAATTATAAAAAATAAAAAAAAGTAAACATAATAGTTAAAATCTTAATTACATAAACGGGTTTGTTGCATAGAAGATAAAGGAAAAACAATCGTGAAAAATTTGCGTTAGTATGGTATATGTCGAAAAAGACAGATATGTTGCCACAATTGGATATCCCTTATTGCCGGTGAACGAAGATAACTATTGCCATTCTAATTAGGTAGTTGTTTCCTCTATGGTGTAGGTTTTCTCTCTTTGGCATTATGCTAAGTAAAATACCCTAGCTGCCCGATTCTTCGTAAGATGTAAAAGCCATCTAAAAAAAAATTTTAAGTTTCGACCACAAAATACATCTCGGTCGCGTTTCCGTTAAAATGTTAAATACTATGAGAACTGTTTGGTGCCGTTTCGTGCCGCTAGTGGCGCTGTAAATTTGTCCATACTCGGTGAAATAGAAACGTTAACGCGCGCGTTTGAGACGCGTATCGTGTCAAAAACATAAAATAGAGGCACAATTCGAGTCAAACATAACGTTTATGATCGAATGAAATCAATTTTTCCTGGCCGCTTTTTCAGATCGATTGCGGTCGATTTGAATTTAGAACGAATGCTCAATGTACCTAATAATTAAGAACAACAAGGAGGCTTATTTCCAGCCAGTTGCTAACAAATGCAAATGAAATTTTAAACACGTTGCACATAGGCAATTAAAATTTAAGTTTTTGTAAGCCTTCGTGTGAAATAAATAAAGTTGATTATATGGTCGTCAAATACTAAACGACTTTAGGATTATACTGGTTATTATATATAATATTTTATTATCAAACCTTCTGACTTTAATTTCCAGTCTCCAGTTCATCAGGAGCCGAAGCTAAAGCCGAAGCTAGAGCCGAATCTGGAGCCGAATCTGGAGCCGACTCTGGAGCCGAAGCTGAAGCCGAATCTGAAGCTTAAACCAATGCAACAGCTGCAGTGTGTACTTAATACCATGCTATCCAATATCAAAAATTGTCGAACGTTAATTATCTAGATCGTTATAATTTAAAAGATTTTTAACAAGTATAATCGAACCATTTGATTCTTGACCCACTTACGTCACACATTAATTGTCATGATTTTCTTGACAGATAATGCAATGTCAGTATGACCTTTTCCGTAAAATTATTATATTGAAAAAGTTCAACAGTGGGCCACGATTTAATAGGTTCGACTACATTTTAGAAACCTTCAACTAAATTAGTAACCCATATTTTCAAAGTACAAATATTGCTACGAAAGCATTTGTTTTAATTATCCCTAGCCATTACCCGAAACTTATTCTGCGAAGAATCCGGGATAAAACTATCCTAATGTCCTTCTCCGGGGTCCAACAATAATCCATACCAAATTTAATCTAAGTCTGTTGTGTGGTTAAGTAGTGAAGAAAACACCATCGAAAATGAAATTAATTTATTCAAAAAAATTATATTAACAATCTATTCCACAAAATTATAATACAATCTTATAAATCTTCACAATCAACCTACTTTTTTTATAAAATTTACAAATTTATACAAAAAGAGATTTATAGGTAACATTTTACAATCCCAGCCAATGAAATAAATACGTGTAAAACATCTAAAACTTTTTGTTAGTTTTGGCACAAAGCACTTTAGGGCCAGGTTTACAAAATGGTTATTTAAAAAAACTGAGCATTTTCGATTATTTATTTAAAACCCTATCATTCTTTACCTCTGAATTAAAAACCTAAGATTTTAAAAGTAACTGGCACAAAATTCATTCAGAATAAAACATCAGAGATGCAATCGAGTAGATGAGAAGTAAGATAAGTTCATTAACTGGCAAAAATTATAGCAATTTTGGGAAAATTCTCAGTAAAAGGAAAGGACGGAAAAGTTTACACAAATCATCACCGAATGGCACAAGCCACAATCGAGGCATACAAGAAAAAGTTAATTATCAAACAGTTTTGTACCTACATTCTCTCAGGTACCCTACAAAATATACACATTATCAAGGTAATGCCTCTATTTACAATTCATTACAAAATAACTATTATGCACATTTTATTCTTCATTATAAAAGACTAGCCTTCGCTAAGTTACACTTATTGACGTATAAAAATTATCTAAAAATTCGTTATTCACAATAAGTCCTAGGTTGCAGCATATTCAGTCGTATTCCATATCTCATACTATAATTATTCGTTGAACACAATAACATAACGTAATATATTATACACCGTTTCATTTGGACGGACGCATCATCACTTTGTCCACACAGTTCGAGATTCACTATTAAACGTCACATTTGTTCTGAGATTCATTCTTCTTGATTCAAATCAAAAATCCCTATAATTTATAATTTTTTCTATAGCTCGGTGGTTGTCTCTACGGGCGATTGATCGTACGTATATCCAGTGAAATTTCTTTTACCAAAAGTAACGTTGTCATTGTCCGATGCCCTGTGAAAAAATAAAACATTAGGTATGGGTACTTAAGCATTCATGGAAACAGGTCGAACTGAATTCGTAATAAGCCGGAACGTTTCGATGTAGGGCACTATTCAAACTTAAATTTTACGTAGTTCACAAATAATTGAACAAAGTAACTCCCTGTGAGGTAGCCATACTAGGAATTACGGTTATTACAACAGTCCCGTGCAAATACAGAATCACTTAACACAGGCAAGCTGAAGAATTCTCATATTATGCCATTGTTGAATGTGGAATTTGAAATAAATAGTTATACCGAGATTTTTGGTTAAACTATTAGCTAGACGAACTTTTCTGTTCGCTTTGCAGATTTGTTCAGGTTAGGTTATAACAATTTTGAATCATTATGCATTTCAAACTTTATTTCAATATATTCCCTATATCGAGATAAGTCGGTATTTAAGGGCAAGTGGTTGTACCTATAGTGAAAGGGTATCAATGCAAAACAATTTGTGGAAAACGAACAAATGAATGGAATAAGCACATTGACAGATTTCATTTCATTTCATTTGCTGCCTTATTGATGTTTGCTATAATGTATAGAAAGAAAAGCCTAATAATTAGGAAGTAACATGTAATTAACGAAATAACTAACCTTTGTAATCCGGGTATCTCATCATAAGCCATTATAGGCTGCGTTGCTTTCTTCTTATGATTATTGCCACCGTTAATCTTTCTTCCCAGCGTGGTGGCTAGCAGGCCCCCGCCCACGTTATTGTTGTTGACTCTCGGTAGAGTCCCCAGCGCGTTGTTCAATGCGTGGTTATTAGGCGCCCGTCTGTTGAGCGTCTGTGTATTGCGCGCAAAGGTTGAGTTGTTGGCTATGTTGTCGAATTGGTGGTGGTTGTTTAGCGTCCCGTTATCGTTGACGCTTGAAGCTCGCGCCGTGGTCGCTGTTTCAGACAACGTCGGGCTCCGTTCACCTAAATTATTATGCATATTAATAGCTGGTAATAATGTATTTAGATGAGGACCAAATAGTTACACACCGTTTAATTTGCATTAAAATTTCTACTAACTTTAGTTTGTCCAGTTTAGTTTATGCAGTGGGTAACCCAGTAAGTCCCAGCGTACTAAGTTTAAGGCAAAAATGAATTTTATATCTTCAGCCTTTTTTTATAATTTTCTGGCAATACGTAAAAGGCATTGAAAGACATAGCCACAAAATAAGAATGAAAGGCATGGGACTATGAGCAAGGCAATGCGATGGTAACGCGGAAAATTGAATCGAATACTCATATAATTTAAGAAGTTAAACTTACCGTTGTCTTTCGACAGATATTGCACGCTGTGTATATTAAACGCATGGTTGTTTGGACTGAAGTCCAACTGCAAATCGGCATCGTCAACAGCCATATTTAGAACCTGCAATAAAAATAACTTTAACTACAAGGAACGTAGACGCAGTAACGTTATAAATTACAAATACCTGGAAAGCGCTTTAGGCGGTTCTTTGTTTAGTGGGGTAGTTTAATGTTTCGGCAACTTTTTAGCTGTAGGCATGTTCAAAGCGTAAAATAAACTGCATTTTGGAAGAACACAACTTTTCAACTGGAATTCAATCTATGTTAATATGACAAATCAAATCAAATCAAATAATTTATTGCACGGAAGTGAGTAAGAATAAATAAAGATGTAAATGACTATACTATTTAGTAGAGAATCGGTAGAAGGGTGACGTTCGCCATACGAAAGCTATTGAACTAGTCTGATAGAGCAAGGACATTACAGAACCTGACTAATACAGGAGGGACATTATTGAACCAGCTTGTTAGACATAGGTCACTATTGAACCAGACTGACAAAACAAAATATACTGTTGAACCTGGCTAATATAGGGGCACTATTGAATCTGCCTGTTAGAGTTTGGACACTATTGAACCAGACTGACAAAATAAAATATACTGTTGAACCTGGCTAGCAGAGGGGTACTATTGAATCTGCCTGTTAGAGTTGGGACACTATTGAACCAGACTGACAGACCAAATATACTATGGAACCTGCCTAACAGAGGAGGGGCACTATTAAACCTACTTGTTAGACCTGGGACACTGACAGTAGTGGTCATTGCAAGTGCTGGGGTTACCTGAGTCTCATATCGAGGCGCCGGGTCGTCCTCGCTGGACTCGTATCCTGAGTTGGGGCGCGGCGGCGCCATGCTCATACTGAGGGTACCGTACTGTTGCACCGCTTGCTCCTTGTGCCGCTTGTATCTAAAGAAGACATTTTAATAAGCACACACACACACACACACAAATCACGTCTTTATCCCTTACATAGTGTTTTAAAGGCAAATGAGACTTAGAAATCCGAAGTCTTAGACGAGTGTTCTGAGAACTTCCAAGACGCCACGGCGACGTCACCAGCCATTTATTTATTATCCTAGTCGTTGAGCGGTCCCGTTTATCTTTTGAATTAGCTGCTCTTCCAGTAATGTTGCATACAAATTCCATACCTGTCTAGTTCCAGTTGTTAACTTTTAAAAAATGCAACTCATCATTATAAAAAATAAAGGCACAAGACTAAAAACACCAAATTAAAAAAAAAAAGCTAGTACGACAACGTGTTTATCTGTGTCTGAAATAGCTTTAGATGTTCTGGGTAGAAAAATACTCTCTTCAAATGCCATTGATAGAAAAAGGCGGCAAAGCAAAAATAATTAATAATTTATGTCAATTACATTTTCATTTATTTTTGTTGTTGTTTTCTTTTTAGATTTTTGGGAAAAGCACTATACTTGCCTCGGCCAGAATAGCATTGCTGGCTTCGTATTATTAAACGGACTCGCAAGCTCGTCCGTTCAAACCAATACTCAGCCAGCAATTGCCTACTTCCTGGCCTAGACAGTAATGTGCTATTGCATCACTAAAAATCCATGATATAAAGCCAGAAAACGCAAATTTCATTTCTAGGTTTCAATCTAGGTATATGCCTGACGTTACACTAGCGCCTCTAGCGGCGAACTCACATGAGCCCGCATTGACTATCGCTAACGCTCCTGGCGATGGCTCAGCTACGTCTGATCGGTATAGGTTACGTGTTGGCGACGATGACTACGATCAACGCTCTTGGCGACGGCTCGGCAACATCTCATCGGTATAGGTTACGCCTTAGCGACGACTGTTGCGTCTAATATGATGTGTAGGTACCTGCTCCAGGACGCGCAGATGTAGATGGTGGCGGCGCTGGCGGCGACCAGCACGAGCGCGGCCAGCGCCAGCAGCGCGGCGGGCAGCGCGGTGGCGAGCGGCGCGGCGGCCACGTGCGGCTTGCGCGGCTGCTCCTTGGCCTGCAGCGGCGCTCGCACCTGGCTCACTTGGGACTGGAGGCGCGCCGACACGGCCTTGTTGATGCCGCTTTCTATTGCTCTACGATAAACAAGTAGTTTGTGTGACTGTATCATAATGGCAGGCATTAAAATAAGAGTGTGGGTTTATGAAACGAACAAAAGGTGAGTTTCATAATAAAAACAAAGGAGTGTTTTAATGCATAATTCGATGTTATTATTAAGCCATAATAACACTTTCATGTAGGTTTGAAATTTGTTGTGACAAGACAGTTTCATTTATGCTGGTCGTAAGTTTATGATATGTGTAGGTAGGTAACGAAATACAAGTACTTTTGCCCAAGAAAGTAAGACCGAGATATTTGACGACCGGATGGCCAATCTCGGTCAAAATTTCTGATAAGATCTCTATCGCGGTCTCAGCTAAAAAGCACCGAGAATCTCGTTATAATTGAGCACGCACTCCAGTCGGTTTGGTTTAAAGCGCCCTTTTGTCTTTTTTTGGCAAAAAATATGCACCGGCATCAATTTAGAACACCCGAGCGTTCAACCAGATACTCAAATGGTTACATCACTATGTACTTATTATAGGCGAACTCACGGGCGTAAGCTACTTAAAATTTGCTGGTACATTTTCTACAAATACTTCAACACTTACTTTTGCACTGGTTCCGAATCCATAGTCAGTATCTGTCCCGTGCTCGGGTCTAACAGATACAACCAGACGTCTGTTCCTTTGGGATCGCTCTCCAATGTCCCGTTAACACCTAAATAATGCCTGTCAGTGACTTTCTCTAGACCAGCTATGAGTCCGCTCTTCTCTTCTATAGCTGCTAGCAAGCTGCGCGAACGACGGCGTAACGCCTCGTTGTTCAGATTGGATACCTCAACTACTAGTTGATTGTCTTTTTGGAGGAGGTTTATCTGTAAAAAATATGGTGTGTTATGCATGTTGCAGAGATTTAATATTACTGGAAATTAATGTTTAGCGAGTCTGCCTTTTGAAAGCTTCAGGGCTAAGTACGTTTTTAAAATAAACTTTGAACATGTTTTTATGGGCAGTCTTGTACGTTTTATAATACAAACTAAGTCTTAGTTCAGAAAAGCATTATTACATTTGTAAGTAAGTAAGCAGTATTAGAAATGCCTAAAATGGAAACTACCGTACATTAGACAAGGTTTTTAAAAAAATTGCTTACCACGACAGAAGTCCTGGCAATATTATAATCCTGTGACGAATTCGGGTTGTCACGAGCTGTAACACTGAATTTAAACGGCAATACGTCCGGTGGAACATTCTCGAACGTCTTAATATTGGTGATAACGCCCGTATCTGTTTCCAAGCTGAAGTATTCTTCTGCTGCTTTAGTCCATGAGTTCTTATGGTACTCAATTCTTCCGAATTCACCGCTGTCTTTGTCTTTAGCCTGTGGAAATTATGGTTTTTGTTACATCTGACACAAGCGCGCCTACTTTCTTGGACTTGTAAGCGTCCATATAGGTAGCCGCTTACGATCTTTACTTTGTACTATGCTTGTTTGCCACCGACGTGGTATAAAAAGTCATTTTGTATCACAATCTGAAAGTAGTAGATACAGTCAAGGTTAAAATGTGGATTCGGGAAAAGTTGCAAAAACATGCTACCTCTACATCAGCCTCAGTAGCGAGACCCTGCAAAAGACCCTACCATTCACAAAATAAAAGCATCCTATATTTTAACGTCTATTTTCTTGAATATGACAACAATCCACATGAAACCTTTTATTGCCTGTTTCGTATCCGTCTCCAATATTTCATTATTTGCATTCTAAATAAAACTTTTTTTTTTAATTAGCCTATTATGGTGCTGCTTCTTCCATGCTGGTCAGGGAGCAAAGAAAAAAACATAGAATATACCAGTTGCTTCTCTACCCGCGCAGATGGTAAAAACCCATCGAGGGAATGGGCGAAAATCATAAGAATCATGTTATAGGCGATGAGGCTAGCAAGCCATCACTATTTTGATTTCATTTTTCACCTATACGCCCACAATCTAAATGTGGCCTGTTGGTATCTGTTATCTTAGGCTCTGTCTACCCCGGAAGGGATAAAGACATGATTTGTGTGTGTGTATTATGGTGTCCCACTACTAGGCAAATGCCTCTCCCCTCGACCTCCACAACTCCCGCTCAACGGAATGTCAGGCCAGTCCTCCATATACGCTACCGATTCGCCCCGCCATCCCCTTGGTCTGCCTCGTCGTTGTTGGCGATTCTCCGGCATCCACCAAGTGGCTAAGTGAGCCCACCTCTGTGGATGCATGCAGACATGCCCAGCCGTCCCTGAACTTAGAAAAAGCATAACTCACCTTAACTTGCACAACGTTAGTGCCCAACGGCGTATCCTTGGTAACTATAGCGTAGTATTTCCCCTTAGCAGCGGCAATGGTGGACTGTTCAGGAAACACGAACACTGGAGAGTTGTCGTTAACATCTGTTACGTGGACTTTCACATTGGCCTTGCTGCTTTCTGGATTTATAAGGCCTTGGATGGACTCGAGCTGGATTTCTAGAGAGTATCCATTTAGTGTTTCGTAATCGAGAGAGCTTGTGTTCAAGTAGATTGCGCAATCACGGTCCTCTGTTAGTCTTACGTAGAACACGCCTGAAAAATTAGATGAAAACATAGAATATAAGTAACAGGTCGGCGACGAAAGAGACAGGGCAATATAATACATGTATGTCAAGGCGAGATAGATAGCCTGAGAGAAACATTGAGTATTAATTGAAAATAATAATTCTTCTTTTCTTGTGAGACTCGTCAGCTGTAAAAAAGTTGGTCTCGTCAGCCGCAGAATGTGCTTATCGCTATCCCGCGGGAATATACGATTTTCCGGGATAGAAACTATCCTATGTCCTTCCCCGGGACTGAAGCTATCTCTATACCAAATTTCATTAAAATCTGTTTCATGGTTTAAGCGTGATAGCGTAATAGACAGAGTTAATTTCGCGTTTATAATATTAGTAGTGATTGTAAAACTAAATGTACCTTTTTGTGATGAATCAGTCAGTTTGCATTTCAGCGGGGTGTTCGGGGAATGCTCTCTCTTGTTCAAAAGCGGCAGGATTCTAACTAGAGTGCCGTTGGGAGAGTTTTCGGCAACGTGCTCCGTGTAAACTGTGTCTGCGAAACCAAGACCCACCTGCGAAGATAATTGTTAAATATCAGTCAATGTTCATGATACGGTGGCCAAGTTTTAAGGTTATATTGGCATTTGACAAACTTACATCAGGCGGGACTGTGGCTGAATGGCTGACGTAAACAGTGAGGCTGGTAACGGAAGACATCATGGGTTCCCCTTGATCGTACGCTTGGACATCCACCTAAAATCGACACGAATTCAAAGTTAGGAAAGAACGTTTACTTGGACTATGATATGCGAAAGCACTGATGACGTAGCTCGGGCAAGTCATGCAAAAACGGATACGGACATATCGGATATTATCAGGTATACATATATAAATCACGTCTTTATCCCTTACGGGGTATACAGAGCCTAAGATAACAAAACCTGAAGGCCACGTTTAGCATGATTGTGGGCGTATAGATTAAATGGGGAATCACAATAGTGATGGGTTGCCAGCCGCATCGCCTATAACATGATTCATAAGACTTTCGCCCATTCCCTCGATGGGTTTTTACCATCTGCGCGGGAAGAGAAGCAACTGGTAAATTCTATGTTTTTTCTTTACTCCCAGACCAGCATGGAAGAAAAATGGAATGGAGAATGATTTATGTACCTATGTATATATTACATTACATACCCTGCAAAGTTTGATAAATATGTGTGACGAAGTTCTATGTCCTATGGCAACTTATTGCTTTTCTTTTTCACCTCAACAGAATTCCACTAGCCACTATACTTACAGTGTATTCACTATCAGTCTCCTTCCTGAGATCATCTCGCACCCTCACAGCTCCTGTATCAGGTTCCACGTTGAAATACTTGGACGCTTTCCCTCTACCGACGAGCTTGTACCGCACTCTGTTGTTAGGAGCTGTCGAGTCAGCATCCACAGCTGTCACTGTTTGTACTAAGCTGCCGATGGATGATGTATCCTCTATTGTTATTGGACGAACGACTGAGGTGAAGATTGGTGCGTTGTCGTTTTTATCCTGAAATAGGTTATGTTACAGGATCTTATTATTTCTTTAAATATTATCATGAAGAGTCATCATAATTGCTAGAGCAAGAAGCCACGAAAAGTTAAATAAAATCGCATGTAATTATAGCAATTGTTGAAAAAGTATTAATAAAACAATAAAATTGATTCGATCACGCACAATAAACTGATTCTACCGCCCTTTTACCAATTGAACTTTTTACCTAACTTTCTTTTAGCTACTCTACGCTATCGCATTATCTAAGTGAAAAATAGGCGGTTCGCTAAGCTGTTTTGGGTTCTGGGGCACGATTTTTAAAAGCACATATTGTGTGAAAATACCACTTCAAAGTGGTGAAGTATTGTGCTGAATTTGAAATACGAGTAGCTTAGAATAAACTTACGGTTCTCATTAATCTTGTGAACTAGTCAAAAACTTGATTAGCTGTAGTTTTGAAGAAACAGATTTATACCACTTTCGAGTGGTATTTTCACACATGTGCTTTTAAAAATTGGGCCCCTGGTCAATTTTCTGCCATATTATTATCACAAGTTTTAAAATGTGAGGGTAGACGGGAAACAATGAGTTTTGGTACATTTATTTTACTCATAGGGAAGTTTTATTATCCAAATCCAAAAATGAAGCTGTCAACGTATTCTATTATCAAAAGAAACACCAGCATTTCCGAGCACGTTTGTAAAGAGTTAACAAGATTCTCACGTCAACCAAGATTTCCACAGTAGAAGTGGTGCCCGGCGCTTCATCCATATTCTCTTCAGTACCAACAATGAGCTCGTGCCTTGCTGTCGTTTCGCGGTCCAACTCCCTCAGGGTCCGGATCATACCAGACTTGCGGTCTATGGAGAACAGCTCCGTGTCACCACGGAGGATTATGTAAGTGATCTCCGGCATTGTGTCTGGATCTTCAGCCTGGAATTGTGGAAATTGATCAGATGTTGAGATTCTCCTTTTGATTTTAAAGCGACTTCATAAGGAGGAGATTCTTAAGTCGACTTTATGTTTTATATATTGTCATGCTTATCTGGCGATATCTTCGATATCCGATTTGGATGATTCTTCTTTTATTGGATAGAATAGAATGCCACAAAGCTGGTTCAAAAATTAGATTATTGTTTCTGTGTTAAGAAATAGACACTTGCACATACTTATTTTTTGATTAGCTCTGAAGTGTTCATTGTGTATACTCATTAACTTACTTTGCTTTCAAGTCTCAATACACAAAAGTTTTTTTTTTTTTTTTATTGGTTTATGATTTATGATTATTGTGGTAACAAAAAAGGATGGGATCTAATGCAAAAAAGAAACTCCCGATTTCTTGTCATTTCACTTTCTATTGCCTTTTAAATTTCTGCGAATATTTTGCAACCATCTTCAAAGGCTTAAGGCTTGAATCTTTGTAATTTAGCATTTCAGACATAAAGTGGGTAATTTGAGTCAACAAAATATAGTTTTACTACTGTACTCACTTGAACTTTAACGACGGGGTAGTTAGCCGCATTCTCCGGTACGTGAACAGAGTGCAGCGTTTGCGGGAACACAGGCGCCTCATCCGGCACATCTTGCACTTGAACAGTGACCGACGCGGTGCCGAAACGTTTGTCTATAGCACCGTCCGTCGCAGTCACTACGAACGCGTATTCCTGGAATGTCACAGTTCAAATTGTTGCTATCTACAGATATATTTAGCGTGAGTGTTGCTAGTTACTTTAAGAATAACGTTAACCATAACCAACGATTTTTGACAGAAAACTTACGAAATATTGTGCCAAATAAGTTTGTTATGTTTAAAGTTATCGTTAAAGTAACTTTGTGTAGCTCACGCTTAATGTTTTATACGTTAACCAAGTGTCTTGAATGCAGCATATTTTCTTGACAATGGTGGTATTTTCGATAACGCTATAGTATAAACACATTGCAAACGAGCTCTTTGTGGCCTCTTTGCAAGCTCCGGGAAGAAGGTAAACGGATTAGTCTACAACACGTTAAGCACTATACCGACTATTATACGTCAGTGATGCGTTCAAAACTGTTTGAATCTTAGGGGCTTTTTAGGGTCCCGTACCCAATGGGTAAATACGGGACCCTATTACTAAGACTCCGGCTGTCTTTCTGTTCCCAGGCTGTATCTCAACGTGATAGACTTTTCTGTTGCCGCTATAACAACAAATACATTTTTTTTGTCTGTGTAAGTATCCAATATAAAACGACCTCGCACTGCCTACATTTTGCTTAGGAGCAGAGCTCTGCTACCATAAGATTTCATATTCACTAACCAAATTTGTACGGAGTCCAACTCTTGGCTGGTTTTGTCATACAAATTGTACTCACCCTAGTGTGTTCATAGTCCAGTTCAGTTTTGGTGCTAATCATTCCAGTGCCATTGTCGATACTGAAGGGGAGATGAGGCGGCAGGCTGTAGCTTATCATTGCGTTGATGCCTTCATCGGTGTCTGTCGCGTGGACGTAGCCTACGAACTCTCCTGTCAGACCTGGAAATTATGATTGATGCTGTTGTAGCGACCCTAGCGCCACCTAGTTGTCCATTACATAACCTACTACGACGGTCGAATAATTGTTTAGTCTAACGTAATGTATGATCTTATAATCATTTGGTCTAAAATTTTTCCAGCTAAAACTGAAAATATTTTAAACAGAGATTGTGGAATAGGTTAAGTTAGGTTAGGTTCGGTTCGGTTTATTTTATGATTTCGCAGGAAAGTCTATGCTTTCAGTCAACTTCAAATTAGACCAAACGATCATTCGACCAAACAATTATTCGACCATATATCGGAGACCAATTCTACATCACGCCAACGAAGTTTCTCAACTTGGATGCATAAATACAATTTCCAATTCTTCCAATGGACTTCGGTGCCCAGGCATAACATCTGCCTCGAGAGAGATCTCTATTGTGGCCCCTCCCAACACTGGTAATAAGTTTTATCAAAAAAGACAAACTTGTTTTCCAATTTGCACTGTCATCCATCCTACATAATGTTGAAGGTTCAAGTCAATCCGACCATAATCTAACTACAGCCCAAGCCCTCTCATTTTGAGAGGAGGCCTACGCCCAGCAGTGAGACGTATATAGGCTGGAGAAATAAAAAACAATAAACAGGGCAAGCTAAACTGAAGCTTATAAAAATTATCATCCTTAACAATATCCCGAAAATTCCCGAACATGTATTGTATTATCATACATTGTTTTAAAAAAGGGAGTTATAGTTTTTTTTTTATGTTAGAGAGGCCAGACAAACGAACTAGTGGGTCACCTGATGTTAAAGATCACCACTGTCCATAGACACCCGCAGCGCTTTACGCGATGCCAGTGCGTTGTCGGCCCTAAGTTCTAGTTAATGAGAGTAGAAATTAGTATTCGGTTGGGGCAAACGTTTCTAACTTGGTCGTCATTTTTTTTCAAAGGGGTGACGATTTCTGCATCAGCGACATAATATATGTACCTTCTTTAACATGGAACTGGTAGGAGTCCTCATCGAACTCTGGATTGTTGTCGTTGATGTCAGTAACCTTGATGTTAACCGTTGCCGTACTAGAAAGCTTTCCAGGGTCTTCAGCTTTCACCATCTGAAACATTTGAACAACGCATTTATGTAAATCTTTACCAATGAAACAGTACCGTACCATAAGTGACCGTAACAATAACTAACCACGGAACTAGAGAGCCTGATTATCATAGACTCTATATATAGTATGTGATTGGCCCGCCAAGAGTTACCTAGCTCTACAACCTACCACAAAATAATACGTGAATACGTAAAAAAAAGGTTGAGATGCCTGTCCGACATAGAAGGAACTTTAGGAATTTAAATTAGCAACATATAAACACGCATGAAAGTATTGCATTTAATTGTGTTCATTTAACGGGACTTGGCCATTGGCAAGTATTCTAAAATTACACTCGCGATTTGTTTCACACAAGCAAAATGGTGACACGAAATACTCCTCTACCTTCTGTCTATAACGACCAGCATCCCCTGGTGATCTTGACCTTAAGTGACCATGTCAAAGAACTTCAGCTAGATAAGAAGTTTTTTTCGGTCGAATTTTGCTTACCAGTTGATACCGCGTAAGCACTTCTCTGTCTAGACTTCTGATAACTGTGATGATCCCAGTAGTTGCTCCTACGGAGAACTGGCGCAAATCATTCCCTGACACTATGGAGTACGTCACCGGCTCGTTCTCTGGATCCTTGGCCTTGAAATAAATAAAAAATATATGAGTAATTACACAAGCTATGTCAAGTAAAACGCTAAGAAGGACTTCATGCCTGTGGGCAGGGCACTGTTCATTTTTAGTTTCAACGGAACACTTTCCCCGAGAACAACTCGACTAAACTGAAAACTTAGTTTAACTCGACAACACTCGCAGTGACAACGTCGATAGGATAGTGGCTTGATTAACCACAGACGCGTGAAAGCCTCCCGGTATGAACTGTGTGATGACCGCTTGTTACTATCTCAGAGGGACACAAAGTTCCACGATGTACTTTGAGCTGAGACCCTTAGCATCTGTGCTACAGACTATCACTATTTAGTTAAACTTATCAACACACACATCGGCAGTTGTAACAGATAAGTTGATACTGTCTCATTCAGAGACAGACTCGTGGCAGTCCAGCGCTGAGAACTGGTCGTGGTCGTGTCCCGGAGCGATCAAGTTTCACAATTACTTATAAACTGAGACCATAAGATTCTGTTGATACTGTTACACTTTCATTTAGCTTAGTATACGATACTCACAGTAACAGTAGTGACGGTGGAGTTAATAGCGGCCCCTTCAGACACAGGGGCATGGTAGTCCCGAGCTGAGAACTGTGGCGGCCGCGTGTTTGGTCCCGGAGCTACTGACAGTTCCACGATGCCTTGTGAACTGAGACCCTTCGCGTCTGTGGCGCGGATTGTTACGCTGTATTGCTCACCAGCTTGCAAGTGGCCTGTGCTTGCTGAAAATTACGAAGACAATCGGTTAAGTTGTTCGATAGAGAGGAGAGGCATCATCATCAGAAAAAAGACGTCCACTGCATAACTGACAGCCCTCTCCATTACTTTTTGAGTGACTTCAAGCTTCAAGCAAGGACTATTTAAGTAATGATCACGTTTCTGCGCCTTAAGTCATCTACCAGCACACACTGGTCAGACTTTGGTCTTGAGACGCAGAGCTATTTTGGACGAAAAAATATGGCGTAGCTTTCCGAACGCTGCCCAGCCGAGTCTGATTCGTCGATTGATCTTTCGAAGTTGCCTATCTTAGTAGAAACTGTGGACAAAACCGTAGTATTATGTTTCAAGGCTAAACTTACAGATGACTCCAGTATCTGGGTCGATGGTGAACTTGTTCCCTCCGTTGTTGGAGATATGGTAGATGCTGTACGTAATACGCGCGTTTTCACCTTCGTCGATATCCGTCGCTTCGACCTACAGAAACGGATAAATTTTACCGAGGGTAGACAATTTTTCGGGCCTCTGGTTGTTACAATTTAATTCATTTTTATTTGTACAATAAGGAATGCAAACGAGCATGTGGTTCAACTAGTAAGTGAGCACCACCTACCAAGAATAATTGACCATCGGCAACACTATAATAGAGAATTACGAATGCGTTGCCAGACTAGGTGGCTAAGATAGGATACCTTTTGTGGCAGTAATTTCAACGGCTGTCTTACTCTTCACGCTGGTGTAACACAACAGCGCAAGTGAGTAATCCTCAAAATAGATGTACATTTGTGGATAAAAACATGTCGCAAAAGCTTACTGGTTCATTAAAAAAGAAAAATATTACTTTTTTCTGAATTGTATATCAAGTTAGTAAAAATGTACGTTAGGATAATTGTTTAAGTGTATTGTAAGTCAATACTTCTAAAATCGTTAAAAGCACTCAATACACACTCACCTTTAGTTTACGATTTCTTTATTTGTAAACTATTTCGTTACGGTATTTCATAAAAACTTTATAAGGTACGCGTGTACATCCTTTCGTGAGAAATATTCAAGTATTGCTAATTAGTGGCAAGATTAGAGTAGGGTGATGGTAGCAGTCCGGACGGAACTTACAAGACGTTGACGGTGCGTTTACGCAACAAAATGTATGGAAAACAGTGAGAAAACATGACGCCTAAGACACGTCACTGCGTTTACGCGGCGATGCGGTCACTCCTTTATTCAAGCCATGGAAGTTACCTTGTAAACAGCAGTAGGTTCTAAACTAGCTGGTACATTGATGGGCTGTGTTTTAGGTATGACTGGCGCATTGTCGTTTTGGTCAAGCAACTGAACAGCTAAGGAGAGCGGAGCCGATGCAGCACCGCCGTTTGCTTCTCTTGCAACCACCTGAGGAAAGAGAAAACTTATTCTCCGCCAAGTTTCTCACGCCGCATTCTTCTATGGTGGTATTGAATTGATGATCTGTATGAAAGGGTTCACTAATGTTTCAAGGACAAACGTTTGATCGAATGCATCGTTTGACACTATATTTTCTACTAACATAATAAACTTTCTGTAATAAAGTCGGTTTCCGCTGTCTGTCTGTCCCTATGTATGCTTAGATCTTTAAAACTACGCAACGGATTTTGATAAAGTTTATTTTAATAAATAGAGTAATTCAAGAAGAAGGTTTATACGTATAATACATGCATCTATAACAACTTTTTGTTTTTAAAAAGTTTACAGTTTAAGGGATTTAAAAGGGTTATTAATGAATTGTTTGTTAAACGACATATTTACCAAATGTTTGTTGGGTATATGATCGGATACCGTACGAAAAATTCACTTTTGATATGGCTTCTATTGTATTTCTAAACTTTCTAGGTATTGGTTACTTACTTGGAATCTGAATTTGCCCGGGTTAGGCGGATCTCGGTCCAGTCTGTCGTCGTTGACTATTAGAAAGCCGTTCTTATCGATATCGAAGAAGTTGGTCGTTAATTCGTATGTGTACTTTGGTATGATGTCACCGGGGCCCTGTAAAATATATCGAACGTTAAAATTTAATATCATCATAGATAAACAGTATAGCACAATCAGAATACGATGAAAATAGCCCAGTATTAAAAGTGAAATACGAAAATGATACTAAAACGAGTATCGTTTAATAAATACGCCACAGATCGTGGTTGTAAATTTCCATACATAAAACTGTTTGGAACTTTTAAATGTATCTTGTCACGAATTTTTTTTTTGGCTCAACTAGTGTCTAGGCTGCCGCGTAATCATCACAGGGCCAAATTTCGCGGTTTTTTTAAAGAAACAATATTCTTCAGTAATAGGTACTGGCAATCTACATTCTATCTAGATATAGAACCCCAAAGAATACTTCCCGCAAACGTGTTAACATGAATCTCTTCATTATTTCAACGACTTATTCACAGATTCTTACCAAATCAGGATCCGAAACGCTGAGTCGTATAGGCTCTCCCTTCGCGTCGAGCACTTTCGTTTTCTTAGGCGAGTTCTCTTCAACGCTGCCTTCATCTGATGAAGCTTCGACGACCGGAGGGCTCGCGTCGACTGGCCGTACTGTCACGGTTAGCTTGGCGGTGGTATAGCGTTTAGCTTCTGATACCTCTTCAGCCTGAAATGGAGAGTAATTCATGGATTTATTATTAGCACACTTTGTTATTATTCAACTAGCTCCCCTTTTAGTTTATGCGTGTTGATCATATTAAAAGAACTTTCCTGCCTAATACAACGATTAAAGAGGACTTTTCACAAAAAATCACGAGTGTTGATTTGGTCATTCTGTGCTGCTCTATGGAAGATGATACATGGAGTGATGATCTGCACAGGGCAGCTGGCAGTGACTGGATGCGGAGAGCCGAAGATCTGCCTCCTAAGAGGATGATATGCGGGTCTATGTTGAAGTAAGAAGCCCATGGATCAAGCTTTCTGGACTATACTGGTTTGGTAACTTCAGGGTGTCCACATGGACTCCTTGGACTATAAAGACTAACCTTTATAACTAGTTGGAACTTCTTGGCGATACTGGTATCGACCGGTTTGAGCTGCCTCACGGCCCCAGTATTCTGGTCTATGGTGAAGTAGGAAGCCCAAGAGTCCGGCTCTCCAGACTCTATAGTATACCGGATCCGAGCATCCAGTGTGTCCATATCGACTGCTTGGATTTTCTCTGGCTCAATTGATAGTATGCCGGCTAGGACTCCACTGTTTACCTGTGGATGTTACATTAGAATTAATGACTTGAATTTTTGACTGACTCCAAAATTTATCAGCATTAAGAAAACAATAAGTAAGGTGAACAGACTTGGTTAGGCATCTGCAAATAGCGCGACTTTTCTTTTATCTGAAGTGCAGACATATTGTCTAACGCATACATAGACATAGAAATCATCACTTTAGTTAAAGGGTTTAAGATAGGGGTAGGAAGATTATGTTGAGTATATTTATGATTGCGAATTAGACTGAATCTTCAAATGCACGCTGACGAGCAAAAATAACGGGTCACTGTCCATTTTGCTCGTTAGTAAAGATCGAATGGGCATTCACAAGGCAATAGCGTGGTCCATTTTAGCTTACCATTACCACCAGGCGTGAGTGTGACCAAACGCAATCTTATCTTATTAGTATGTCTGTCTGTGTCTGGTACCTTTTCAACGAACTCATCGCAGATGGACAGTTAGACGATATGCTTACTAGTTTAAAGAATAAATATAAAACTTACATAGCTGGAGTACTCTGGATTGATGCAAGCACCGTCATGCAGCGAGCATCCCTTGTAAATGAAAGACGGATCCTGATCATCATCATCTTGGACATTTACCGTCAAAGTAGTGGTACTTGACATACGTTTTTTGGTATCACGCGCACGATCCTGTAAAATAGAAGGAATAAAGTCTCTTTTGACACACAGCAACATTGAAATTAGTCGCTACTTTAAGTTGACTCTTGATTCCAGAGATTACGTGAATAATAACTATTGTAGTTTGAAAAACCTTGAAACTATTATTTAACAAAAGCTAGCTATGAGTTTGTCACAATATTGCAACCTCGCAATCGTTAAGTGGTTGACTAACAAGTGCACTTGTACAAGATACTAATGCTAATAGAGTCATAGTGACTCGTCCAATGAAAAACTTCATCGTTGAAGATTGACAGCTTCTTAAATTCGTTAAATCTAGTCCTGTCTGTAGTCAGTTTAAATTGTTCCACTGTTCTGATTTCCGTCTATTCTCTGATGGTAAAGAGCTATGACATTATAAGTTTTCCGACTCTTCGTTTTCCACAAATTAAAGTAACTATCATCATTATCATGATCTCTAGCTCTCTTCTAGATCTCTAGCTCTTCACCAAAAAGCTCATGTTATGCAAATGTTACTTCGCACATAAATTTCGAAAATTTCAGAGGTGCGAGTTCGAATTCGAGGCCAATCTATGTTTGTAAACCCATAGGTCAAATAATACTTAATATACTTACAGAAGCTACAATAGTGACTAGATACTGCTGCGTGCGCTCGTAATCCAAACTCCTGTTGACTGTAACAACGCCTTGATGCGGGAGTGGTATAGTAAAGAAGCCGTAGCCGTCGGCCGCATTGCTGGCCTCCAACGTTTTATTATCTCCTGGTACTATGAAATACTCGGATAGACCGTTGACGCCAGCATCAAGGTCCACGGCTCGTATTTTGTCGAAGATCGTCGTACCTATTGGCACAAGCTGAAAAAATAACACAAAAATTATTATTTTAACATCGACTGTTCCTTTAACCATCTCTATTCTAAATTATTTGCATCTGTTTGAGTAGACGATTTTGTAAGTGGACTTATTATTGCTGTTTCTTGGCTCAATAATTTTGGCATTAGCTGACCGGTTAAAACACTACCCATATGAATAACAGAAGAAGCAATTATGACGTCACACCGTACCTCCCAGTTACCCAGAACGTTACTTCGACTATGGGATCTGTGGCTCCTAAATGCTATTAAATTACTTGAAATTTGGTCAGTGGTTTGACCGAGAAGCAGTTACTTCCTTCCATTCCTTCCCAGCCGCTCGCATCAAACCGTCCGTCCATCTTGCCGGCGGTCTCCCAACATTCCTGAACCCCCTTCGTGGTCTCCACTGTGACAACATTTTGCCCCATCTTCCGTCAGACCTACGGCAAATATGGCCCGCCCACTTCCACTTCCCACAGGCTATGGTTTTTGTTATGTCAGTTAATCCCGTTTTTTTGCTGATTTCGGTGTTCCGGACGTGATTGAGTAGAGAAAACCCCAACATAGCTCTTTCCATAGCCCATTGGGAGACTTGTAGTCGGTGGACGTGCTGCCGAATCAGCGTCCAAGACTCGGCTCCATAAACCATAACGGGCCGGACACACTGTTCGAATGTGCGGCGCTTTAAAGGCAATCGTTTGTCGCTGAACACGTCAGAAAGTTTTCCGAAAGCCCCCCAACCCAACTGGATACGTCGCTTTTTTAAGTTTTATGTAAATTAGTTGAGGAATTTCAAACGATAATTGTTGCTTGTCGGGTAAATTCCAGATGCCTGACAACAACTAGTTTATATTTATAGTTCCTTCATCTGAGGTACGTCCTCTGCAAATCAAACTTTAAGTGCCATTCGATAATTACAAATCGAAGCTCACTTATCCGCTCATAATTACGAGTATTATGATAGCAACGATAAACGTACTGCACATTTATCGTCTGCTAGAACGTATTGATTTACGTTTTCGTATGTTAACAAGCGCCTCTGGGCCCAGCACGCAAAGTTTTGTCGTGTACATAAGTCGTATATCCCTTTCTAACCAGTTAGCGAGTGCGAAAAGGACGGACACTTTATGTCAGCGATAAACGCCACCAGGGCCTCTGTTTACAGTTATAACGAACAAAATGGCTTCTGACAAGTTCGGTAGTTTACAGCTCCGCTGTTTTATGCGATGTGGAAACGCAATCTGTGCCTCCGATTAAATGGTTGTAAAGGGTCTCGAAAATGCTATAAACCCTTTATGTTCTTCGTCCGTCGGGAACAGAATTGTCGTACGGTAAGCGTCGTGGGCGTAACTTTTATTTGATTAAAGAGACATTCAAAAGTGCCTAGAACCTACATACTATTGGTCAATGGAGTGGCCTTAAAACCACTTTAAGATATATGACTCTAGACAATAGCACCAGATGTTGCTGCGCTTCGACTTCTGGCCGTAAGCAGTGATGTCCCGTCACTTTAGCGAAAATTGCATCTTTTGAAAATTGCAAAATAGTTTAACTTATTGATGAGTTTTTCTTTTTGTTTTAATACTTACGAGTATAATGTGTATTTTTTTATGAATAAATTAATAAATAATGCTAAAGTCTTAACCGTTAGATATCAGAGATGAGATATTTGTTTCCTGGCTGGCTAATTTAAATTAATTGCTGTTCACTAGCAAAACTTTATATAATTAATAAACTTAATCACCAATGATAATTTTTATTTATTCATATCCGGAAACAGTTGTCTTGTTCTTGTCATCTTGTCTAAATTATTTACTAAATCAAAAGCAATAAATATTGTTTGCCTGGTTACTTAATAATAATATTAAGTATTTCTATTTGATTTCTAACAGTTAACAATTAATCGTCAAAGTAGCAACTCAAAAGTATCAAGAACATGATAACAGTAAATTACAACAGCTTACGATTTAAACAGCCAGTCCTCTTAGCCGCCTTTAACGCTCACGATATAATCGTTAAAATAGTTTTGCTAATCCTCACCTCTGACACGTTGGCTTCGTACGGCACTCCCTGGAACGCGGGCGCATTGTCGTTGATGTCCGAAACCCGGACTATCACCGTGGTAGTGCGCCGACGCTTCGTCGCTTTCACTTGGCAAACCAACTGGAAACATTAAGATGGTTTACTTGTAAATAAACGCCGCGTTTCAGACGTCAGTTTTTTTTTCAATGCTCAACAATTATGCTTAAATCGTTAGGTTATGAAATATATGACCAGTAATTATCAATTACTTGGTCAATGAAGTCATTTAGTACCTACTGTCGCTCATTTTACTGTTGATTATTAAAACAAAAATTCGAGAACGGAGGAATTAACAAAGTATGTAGAGTAAAGTCACAAGTAATAAGAACATTATCTTACCACCGAATGAAAATGCGAAATCATCTTTGTTTGTAAGATATTGCATAGATAATCTCTAAGCATTTTTTTTATAAGTACTTTGTCAGTAACATTCAAACGCAAGCGTCTGCGCGGCTCGAGTGATCTTTCTTAAACTACAACTACCTGATCTGCCACACGGTGGGCGATGATCATTTATTAACATCTTAACGGGTTATATTGACATCAATATGCAGATCCACCTCACCGTTTCTCTAGAAGGCATATTTTTAACCCAATTAAGCTATTGTGTAGGTGATGAAACTTCATATTTATCGCTTTGTGGACCTCATTTAAGATGACTATCTTTTACAGTTAATTAAGTTTACATTCACACGTGTTCATTGAACACAGAGTGGCGTAAAAAACATAAACAATGTAATCAAGTTTGGACGTAACGGTTCGTGGTTGATGATTGGAATCACTCGCGGATTGTTCCTGACTGAATTGAATGGGTACAAGTTCTGCATTCAATGTTAATTCTTGTTTAACAAGCACTATGTCATACCCCGTCACACAATCCTGCGCGAAAACCTACTTGCGCATTTATTTTCCATCGCTTACATAAATAAGTGTGCGTCAGTATACACAATGAAAGGGTTCTTACTGGAAATTAATTAAAAATGGTTACCAAAATCATCGGCAAGCTGTACAAAATTATGGAGTGTGAATTGGTTTGTTTGGAGGGAAAGACCTAGGCAGAAGTTCCGAGACTAAACTGGGGACGGTTTGATAAAAGGTCAAGTCAAGACTAACCTAAACTGAGATTGATGAATGTGGAGAAGCGAAAGAGGTATGTCAGAATTGTAGCAAGTGGAGCTAAGTAAAATCTGCCTACGCCTTTGGGAAACTAGAAACTAGAGACGATTATTTGTTAAGTTTCTTGCGCCGCATTCTTCTTTGCAGTGATAGTCTTTCCGAATGCGCTGGTAGTTTAAAAAAAGACATGTAAAAGTGCCCTTGGCGGGCAATTTGCAAAAATAAGATTTTGATTTTTGATATTATAATACCTGAAACACCATATGCGACAGGTTGTCCGCATCTCTGTCTAGCGGTTGCAACAGCTGCAAGCGTTTGCCATCGAGCTGGAACAGCGTCGGTCCCTTAGGAAACACGGTCGACAGGACCACGTCCACATCTGGCTCGCCAACGATTGGTAACTCCGCTGGTACTGTGCTTTGGTTTACTTCTGCGAAGAAAATGAAAAGATACTTAAGGTAAGAAAGAAAGAAAGAAAGAAAGAAGACATTTATTCCTTTTTGCAAGACACACAAATATAAGATAATATAAACAATTTTATAGAAAATAAGCAAGGTATAACAAAAAAAAAACATAGACATGAAAAATAGATCATCAGCGTTGTGTGTCTTCGCAAGAGTGAAACGGTCGCTGGCTCAGCATTACGCTGAAATGTTAGACACCTGCAGCACTGATTTTCAGCCAGAACCGTCTATGACTCACGAAACGATACACAGATAAAATATACTACATAATCCATAAACTTTTACGTAAACAATGCAATACATAGATAGAACCCGACTTATGTGTAACTAAAGAAATACATAAATTAATGAAATAGTTTACAATAAACAAAAATAAAAAAGGAGGGAAAACTAAATTGATTGATTGGTAGAGTTTGGTTACAGTTTTAAGTCACTGTTTTTTTATTTTGTCTTAAATTGATCGCAATATTGTTTTAAGTTGTATAGGTAACCATTTCTTATAACCTATCCCCCTCCTTCCCCGTGGCAGAAAAAATGGCTAGATTCCTACAAAGCGCGGACATTTTCTAAAGTTCCTTCTTATCGCACGTGTGTTAGGTACTCTAGTTATACTGTTTATCATATTTCAAGTCTCCAACTCTAGTGGTTCAGACTGCGTTGTCTGTCAGCCAGTCAATCACGGCACCATTTTATAGGTATACAAGAAATAAATAAACATTACTTGTCACCTTAATTACAGTACTAGTCTTCTACACGTAACGAGCTAGGTAGAAAAGAGCTTGTTGTTGCTACTAGCTCTGCTGTTGCCCGCGACTCCGTCTGCGCTGAATTCTGTTTTCGCTATCGATAAAAACTATCATGTGTCCTTCCCCAGGACTAAAACTGTGGTTTAAGCGCGAAAAGGTAACAGACAGACAGAGTTACTTTCGCGTTTATAATATTAGTAGGGAAGTAGGGAATGAAACATATTCTACATACGTATTATGTTAGGGCATTTGCAGCTAACCAATTTACAAAGCCATACCTATCAGTATCAAATTGCGTAAACTGATAGAAAATTTAAACCAAAACAAGGTTTCGAAAGGACAGTAAAGCGATATTGCAGTTATTTCAAATTTCCATTTAACCACACTGAAAGTAGAGCACTTATTAACAAGCTAGTTCGATATAAATAATTCATCACTTACGATCGCCCCTGCTCTCTTCTATGTCGACAATGATGCTGGCTTGGCCGGTCTCCACGTCACATGGCCCTGTAAAAACGACAACCATTAAATACATGCTTTCAAATAAAACACAAAAAAACAATTGAATATTGCAGAAACGCCTAGAACCTGGCTACCGAAAACGTGTCGGTGTGTGAAGACCAAAAGGCTGTTCACCTTAGCGCAATCAATTAGAATTAGTGCCTATAAAAGTTTTCCTTTGAGACACGAAAATTAACCAAGATACCTACACCACAAAGGAAGTTTTTCCAGTCAGGCATTTTATATGATTAACTACCACTAAACGTGGCCCAACTTTTTGGTCTTCAACCAGGTACCGGAATCTTCTTATTTTTTTTTATATATTGCGACATAATTAAGCTCGTAAGTCAAATAGCGCTTTAGTTTTTATAATTGGCTGCGTTATCTCAGATCGTGTTAACACTGGCCATACTCTAGATTCCTTTCAAACAGAATAACAATAACAGGCCACACATAGGAGTGACAAGACGTGAAGAGACCTTAACCCAACAGAGGATACATAGTAGGCTAAACAGTACAATCCTGAACTAGCCGCTTCGGCGAGGCAGCTGCATGAAGCATGATTTTGTTAGACACGAGGCTCAAATTCGAACCGAAAATGGCTGCCTCGCGAGGCCACTCGTTCAGTCAAGTCCCGTCTAATTAAGTATTTTATATTTGGTAACGAAAATGATGAGGTAAATCAACGCTCATTACACCTACGAGCATTCAAGATACAATATTTAAAAAATTACGACTAAATTCAATGCGTGGGTGTGAAAATTACGTCACTAGCTGCCACTACAGTGCTTGTCCGAACATATTTCACTAAACACTAATTACTTTACAATACAAATGCAATACGGAAGCGCGAGACAACCAGAAACGCATGATTGGGTTTCATTAAAATTAACAAACGGTCGTAAATTAGCCAATCGACAGGAGAGTTGTGGGATTATTCTAGAAGCCATGTTGTTTGTGGACTCAACATTTTGTTATGGTTAATTAAAGTCATATTGATAAAATTGTACAGGTGCCTTTGGATACTACAGGCGTGGACAAGGTGCTAAAAACGCTCCTTTATGGAATGTTTTGTGTAAGTAAGTACAGTCAGCGTCAAATAGGTCGTTACACTCAGAGTAGCCAAATAGTTCACAACACGTCATTGTCACAGTTGAAATATCGATCTATTTGACGCTATCTGTACATAATTTCTCTGCCTCAAAACCTTACAAATAGATGAAAACAAATGATTTGCCAGGAGTTGACATAATTTTGTTTTTGTTGTTTAAGTATGTTTTGGTACCAGTTCCTACATAAAATATTTGACAGCTGATGAACATAACATAGCAAGAACACCTTATATGTATAAGGTGAGGGCAGGACAGAGGAATTAAAACTAGCCATTGTAATACTTAGGCGTATTGAAATACTAGGTAAGATTGGAACGATTCCAAAGCGATTTGGAACTTGACAGACCCAGAATAAGTTGCCCCAGTGAGAAATTTTAGTCTTGTTCATTAGAGCGCCAGTTATAATTAAGGCTTACAGCATTTTGTATTCAATTCAGAGGAAATCATTATTTATTGTCGTCCTTAAAATAATTGGGTTAGGACTTCATTTCACTGGTAGTTACAGTTAGAGAAACTGTTGTAATGTTTAAAACGTTTATAGTTTTAAGGAGGTGTGCTTTTATAAATACTATGTTAATTTAGATATCGTTTCTAGAAGATGTGAAGCGTTATACAAGGTAGCTTTTAATCACCATCCAAATTTCGATACGACATTCGGTATCGTTATTACATTTTTTTTTCAATTACAATTTTGCATTGTCCCATGTGACCTTCCAAATTTTATATATACATACATACATAGATATATCGCGTGTTTATCCCTTACGGGGTAGGCAGAGCCTAAGGTGGCAAAACCTTAAGGCCACGTTTAGCATGATTAAGGGCGTATAGGTGGAAAGGGAAATGAAAATAGTGATGGCTTGCTAGCCGCATCGCCTATAACATGATTCCTAAGTCTTTCGCCCATTCGCTCGATGTTCGCTCATTCCCCCATTCCCTGGTACATTCTATGTTTTTTTCTTTACTCCCAAACCAGCATGGAAGCATTTATCAAACAGTTATTAAATATCAATATTAAGATGGTGGTTTATTTAGTCAATCGTACCTATAAAATATTATTACAGTTATTTCTAGTTCTATAAATTATTAGAACCAATCGCCACTTTGCGGAGGTCCGTATCTATGAACTATAACTTTACTACATTCGAGAACACACGCAGAACGGCTAGTATTGGTTCTTATTTCTTTAAGAGGTAATAAAATCATACAGGTCCTTACAATTGTTGATAATCTTCGCTTGGTGACTCATGAAATAGTTGTTACCAAGTACTTACCCCTCTAACTTATATTGATAACGGGATTCCAAAGGACTAGCAATAAACTTTAGAACCCATATCTAATATTCTTGACAAGTTATACTCGTACTGTTTGTGTCGACTTTAAATTATGATATTTCAGTGAGCATACATATTTCTGTCCACTTCTTAAAATTTACGTCTACTACGATAATGATTTATTAAGTCTGCAAAATGTGTTTTCACAATTGTAACTTGTAAGGAAATACGAATATAAAACACTGGTCAGAACTATAGAATATAAAGTTAGAAGTTGCAGTGAACTAACACATAAGTATATGTTGCTGTACAAGAAATACCGGAATTCCGAACGTTAGGCGTGTCTGGGAACCTTTTAATTACAAAATTATTTGTTCGCACAGTGGGCGTCCCATGAAATCACGTCAAAAATAAAGAGTTTATGCCTTAAAAGACAGTGTTAATTAGTACACAAGTACTCAATAAGCATGGATTTAAGTCAATAGAACTCCTAGAATGGCTGTTACTGACTTATTGATGCCATATAAGTATTTGTTCCAATTAGAAAGCATTGCTGTTTTCTAGTTTTGGTAACTGTATTGAATTTTGTAAATAGTTGGCTAGCTTTTTGTCATTAGTTAACATTAGTTAATTAATTTAATGTCTTTTAGTTGCAACTGATACTAATGGGACAGCAGGTGGTGGTCTCCGTTTAAGTCTGAGTGAATTGCTGCGTGTATTGACTTAACCATTAAGCGGCGAGTAATGAGGCATGCAACACAAGTCTAATGGGACATCAAATTAAATTGAAGTATAATTCTAACATCGACATAATGCCGGTTTAAGAAGAAGACCCGTGTTCTCTCGGGCAACTTCAAATCTTTAAGACCAGTAAAAGAATGTTGTGCCCGTAATAAATACACTTAAACTTACCAGGTGTCGCATGTGCCAGATGTAGGAGGCAGAAGACGAGTAGCCAAATCGATGATTTTCCATGCTGGATCAGCGCACTCCACCGCGCCATCTCACTATAACAAAATAAAATATAACTACATTAGAATATATCGGACAGTAAAAAAAACAAAAGATGAAGTTTGTTTTCACTAATCAGCGAGTTAAAACAAGTGAAAACTCCGTTTGCAATTTCACGCGGTCTTTTTACATTACAGTGCTGTTTAATATTAGTTTTACAGATTTACAAAAGTGTCATAGTAAATCAGAGTGTTTGTCCTATCACCATTGGTATGACAAACCGTACTAATGCAATAACAGGTATAGATTTCTTATAACAGGATTACAATGAGATTACAGAAAACGCGGGGCAACATTCGTTTGCGTTAATTCGTATTACAAACGAAATAACCTTGGCGGAATCCGATTTCCCACAAATCCGTTTTAATTTTTTGACGTCAACTGGACTTTGGGGAAATAATGACACTTTTACAACTTGGTTGTGATCCAGTGAACAAATTTCTTCTTATATATTTTAGCTGCCGAATTTTTTCTTGATATATTTTAAAAAATAAACGGGGCCTACCCTAAAGTTTAGATACGTTAGGAAATTCTGAAATATAACGCAGAAGTTGATTAGCTCTTAACGGTAAGAACATTATTCGGTCCTAATAAGACAAGAAAAGACTATCCACATTTCTTCGAGTAGGTACTCGTAACCCTTAAATGCAACAACTGCATTGAACTTTGACTTACTTAACACAGCCGTTTAACTTTCGGAATTTACAGCATCTTCATTGATTTTCACATTACTGGCCTAAAGTTCCTTATAGGTCACGAAGACTAAAGTTAATGCAAATATCGGAATACTCAGCGCGACAACGTGTACTTTTGTATCTAATTTGTTTAAGTATTTTAGTATTTTAAATCAAGTGAAGTCTACGGCACTCTGACCGGTTAAAAGTGGACCAAGTGAGTCGAAGCAAAAAGTTGTCCCGTTGAATTACTGGCCGATAATAAGACGGAGTTGAGAGCGGATTGTGCGGTAGAAAATAAACTAGATAACACCCTGAATAAAACTATTTAGTTCGAATAGAAACAATCCTGAATACGGGTAAGCCCAAGAAGCGAGGAAACTTATCTTAGTAGGTACTTAGGATATAAGAGACCCTCGATAAGACAGTAAGTCTCTGATAAGTTGGAACATGAAACTATCTGAAAGCTGTCAAGGTAAATACATATAATTTTAAACACTTATGAAAGCGATTGACATTTGTTTTAGCCAACTCGTGTATTAAATTTATCTTTGTAACAGGATTTTAATGTTATTTAGTTTCTAGGAAAATGCTTTAATAAGGATGAAATTTTGCATGTAGGTAGATAAAGCCTTCCAAATTGATTTGGATAAATTTTATAACGTAATAGATTGAATTTTTCATACAGATTATCACCATCCCTCCAAAACAAGAGACGACGTAATTTTAAGAGTTTAAGTAATTTATCTTTATGTTTGACCAATTAGGAACCCGTGCAGCCTTTTACACCCTATTCGAGTCTGTTTGCTAATCCCGGTCTTGAGCCACGCACTACTTTTCATTGACACCCGTTCAACTTCAGGTGTGATTGACTAACACATCTACCCAATCAGATACCCTACTTGCATTAGCAAAGTTAGTACGAAGTGGAAACGTAACGGGGAATATCATACAATCACAGTTGTAACTGGTTCATCTGTTCCTCATTGCTGTAGCCAATCTCAATGAATCATGAGGAATCGTGTCTCACCAACCACCTAGATAGATACTAAGTCAACATCAAGTGGGAGGGGTCGTCAATAAATCCATACTAATAGTTCGCGGAACGTTGCCTGTAGTTGTATTGCCTAATCACGGAAAAAGTGCTGCACCGGTTTCCTACTTTTATTGATCGACTTCAATGTAGTTTTTTTTGTAAATATTTTGAATTTAATAGAAACAGTTGCCGACTTATCACAATAAAGAGCAGAAAAAACTATATACTCACGCACTAACATCTCATCTCATCTCCAGCCTATATACGTCCCACTGCTGGGCACAGGCCTCCTTTTGGAACTTCTCACACACCATTGAATTGCTTCGCAGATGTGTGCAGATTTTAAAAACTCATGGTCAGTTTCAAATCGACTAATATAGCACCTATGCGATATTTTTAAATAAGCGTGCGAGTCACCGAAACACCAGAAGATACCAGAAGGTTGGCCGATGCATTGCCAACCTAGAGGGCTAAGATAAACTGCCTCTCGGCTGGCTTAATCCGCTCGGAACATGACTGCCGAAGTAACGCAACAGTAGTAAGTTTTTTCAATTATCGCTAATGAAAACAGTGTTAAATTTTGTATATATGTATTTATATTATGGCTAACTAACGCAGTAGCACGATATCTTAGCTAAAGACTATTCTACCCAAATTACGAGTGATCATTTCATTATTCTGTTTACGCCAATTTACTATCAATCGACACGCACATTCGACGTAACTTTCGAACCGATTATTATAGGGTCAAGTTGCCTCATTTATAATAATGGTTGGCTTACCTGACCCTCTAACATAGGATTAGGGTTAGGGCTTAGAATTATACTGAGTAATGGCGGGGCCCCGTCCAGCATTAATATGTCACGCTTCGCATTAGCATTCGAAAGGGTTTTCTTAGTGCGTGGATGTTAGTGAGTAAGAATAAGCGGCAGCGTTTGTTAACATATGAATATTTATTCACTGACAGCAAGAAAATTCAACAAAGGCAAAAAAAATCGTTAGCTTTTACTAGGTTTTCGCACGCGTACTTTGCAAATACCGCAGACTAAACACGAATTACTAGATTTCTTATCTTCTCTTCTCTTTTCTTTAGTTCCTATTACCCTCATGTGTAGGGCTGATCTTAAGCACTATGGATCACCTCCTTCCATCTCACCTCCAGCATACTCATCTGCCATTGTTACACGGAACGACGCCAAATAAATTTGGGGCAACATTCTTTCTTTTTCATTAGACTCTTTTGACCTTGTTTCTTTTTTTTGGCTTCGACTTTATTGTCAAAAAACTAGTTACAACTACCTCCTTCATTTTAGGATGTACCTGGTGTGTTTAAATCACATGTTAACGCTTATTTTTAAATCGCATAATTAAAACTTGTTCTAAAACACATTACACCTAATATGTCAATGGATCGTATAAGGCAAATAGCACCTTTCCGTAGGTACTGTATAATCGCCGCCGCTTTTGGTCAGTGCACTTTTCTACTAACACTTGTACCATGTAGTTAATCTGGCGAATATACGGACCCCCTAGTGATACCACGACATAAAAGTTAACGCTGTTTTATGAATAAAGGTAGGTATTACCCACGCCCAAGGGATGTTTAGAACGTAAAAGGTATTGCGATTAGTTTTCAAAGGGAATTCTATTAGAATATTTCATTGCCAGTTAGTTAAACCCGACGGGAAATTAATTCGATTTTAATAAAGTTATTAACTAGTCGCGGTTTTATAACGTTTCGCTTTGTGAAATCTACGATCGTGATATTTTTTTATTGTTCAAAAACAAGCGATAAAAAGTCTAGGTAAAATGAATAACTTATGCAAGTCTAAAAGAGAAATCAATGTCACTAAATAACTTCATAATTATTCATAGCCTTGATTTAAGAAACAATGTTTACTTTAGCATTATTACCAAGTATTACAAAGTAGGACACCTTAACAGTCCCGATGGCAGGCGGTAATCTTATTAACTCGTATGATACTTGGAAAATGAACTGTTTAACATAAATACTTATCTTACACAGCACTCGCGTCATACTTGACTTTCATTGCTATTTATATCCCTAACCACTTCTCAATGTCAATTGTAAGTCTATGCAAAAATCCGTTAGTCTTAGATATGATCCTTTCCTGATTACTATCTGCAACTGATAGATAAGGTAGGTTTGCCTGTCACACCATTTCCATCTGTCTAGATAATTACAAGTAACATCCTGGTAACAAGAAATAAATGAATCGGAAAACGACTCTGGTAATAAAATGGACGCAGATATCGTCGATACTAATAAGCAATGCAAATTTACAAGCAATATTCCAGATATCGAAACGGTTATATATACTACTTTTTATCAATGAAAACAATAAAGAAATGTAACATCATTGAAGCTTGTATTATGTCTACGTATTTGTTTTAAGAACGATTTTTATTAAGCCTTCAAATAGACGTCAAGAAAAACTGCAAGCAAAATGAGTCGGACAAGATATTGCGGCCCTTAAGTACAAAACGTACAAGAATTACTGTTTTCCATAAGCTTAGGTAAGACATATCTATTTATTAGACACCTGTGGTTACAGATTTTTATTGCTGAGCTTCGCTTAGTAATAAAACATCTTAGTAGTGTGCGGGCACACCAGGGTTTGTACATACAATGCACGATGTGCAAATCTGATTTCCTAGCAGTATTTATTTATAAACATTATTTTCTAATATTTAATATTAATAAAGTAGCTTATTCGAAACCGAAAAACCTGTACTATTCGTAACCGACAGTAGAGCCTGATTCAATTTAGTGTCAAGAAATCGTAAGTTAACTACACAAGGAATATTTAACTATAAACTTTTACATAATACACCTTGATTTTACAGCACCATTTCAAACTTAATACAGTTTACGACGGGCGTAAAAAACGTATTATTCTTAAGTCAATTCGGCTTTATTTAACGCATATTTATGGCAGTGGTTAGTGGTCGAACATAAGGCGATATTTTAATGCATCGTTTAATAGTTTATTGCGAGCATAGGTCCGCGTTTTTACATATTTAACGAGCAGTGCAACACAAACCGGGCCCATAGGAGCTTATGTTCTTTACGAGATCCCCTCAGGAACAGGCTTAAAGAAGTAATCTATATGGAGAAGGCTATGGACAGTTACAATTACATTGTAATATTAAAGCTTGGTGGCTGCGGTGCTATATTCAATATTAAAATGCTAGAATTTATTCAATCAATAGAGCTCTACATTCGTAGTAGCAGTGAATTTTAATGGTGTCTTTGGAACTTCAGTTAAAACACTTGAATAGGGAATTAAATTAATAGCGGATTAAATTAATGCTGTCTGTAGAAACGACTGAAGGAAAGGATGTAGTAGGCATAAGTCGCTGCTTTAATTAATCTAGAGCACCACCACTAAGTCCACTTAGAGCATTATCACTTATGAACGCATTTGAATTACCTATACCTACACAACTTTCAACAAGAATTGTTGCCCTTTGTGGATCGATGGTAAAAATTGCAACACCGGCGGCAGCAATGGAAGTAATGTGCGAATTATAATTTAAAAATTAAATATTAAATCATGAACTTCACTATAAGTAATTGAATAAAACCATAAACATGAACGTTTACATGAACAATTAGCACAGCTATTCACGGGCATGCCTTTAACAGCCGCACTAAAAGCTCACACACGTGTTCACCACAATGTTTTACATACAGGTCCAATACCTAAACAAACGCAAAGTAATTTGCATAGCAGTGAAAAAGGAGCAAAAGGTAGGTGTGGAAAACTATTGGTTTCCGATAGGAATTTGTATTGTATTAAATTGGTTCGCTATTACCCATTGTTTAGAGAATCTGTGGTTGTGCACTCCTGCACGATCCATTCGAACAATGCTGAAGGGTTATAAACGTGGTCTTCTAATGAAATTGTTGGTTACAGAGATACCGAATGCTGTTTAACTGTAAATGCTAAAAACAATATACAGTTCTGTGTAGGTACCTATACAAAAATCAGCCGCTTAGCCGAGTTTAAATGAAACCAGTGTCTGGTTAAAGTAAACCACTTGATAAGTAAAATTTATAAATGTCATTGAAAATTATAACACATAGAAAAATCCGAAAAGTAAAGCTATGGCCGGGAATCGAACCCGGGTCCTCGTCATTCCGTGACGCGTGCTATACCCCTACACCACCCATAGCAGGTGGGTAGTCTCCGAATTTTTCTACCTGTTACTAACTGTCACGTGACCTTATTGTTACTATGCGAATTTTTGTCGCTAAGCATCATCTGTTTGAATGATGTGTCTGTACGACACAATTGACAAGTGCACAACACTTGATAAGTGCCTAAAATGATGTTTGTGCAAATTCCGTTTTCATTTAATTTTATTTTGTAAATGATTACAAAAGTATTGATAAAATTATAAACTAACTACATTAAAAATATTAGGACCATTGGGTAGGGTCCCCATTACACAGGCAGCATTCCAGAGTTGTATCGCAATTTTCCAGTCTATAAGAAGTATTCTGTGATCGCAATTGCGAGTTTTTGTGCAAGAAAGCTGCCGGAGCAATAGGTGGCGTTTTGTTAGTTTAAGCCCTGTCTTAATTCATAAGTACATTGAATCTGTAATTACAACATCTACAGCATGAAACTCCGTAGTATTGAACGTTGTTATAATCCTTACGAACCGATAGCGCCTCGTAAACTCGAATTTAAATTAACTCGCAGCTCATATGCTAACTCATACATCATTGTTCGATCCAACAAATTATTACAGAGCTTTATTAACCGCACCGTTAGATCTATGTTATCGCAGTTCCGTATCCACCCCTCGATTTGCTTAGCTAACGGCGATGTACTCACGCGCATCCCAAATGATCGATTTATTACAATAGGCCACACGCATATTCGGTGCAACGCTGAATTAATAGAATGCGCCTAGAGCTTTGTTTATATGCATTTTCACGCTTGTATGGCTGTAGCTGGCGGTGGCGGATGGAGACGATTAGCTGAACGAAGGTGCCAACGAGGAAGTGGTTGACTAGGTGAAAGAAAAAAACCTGTTGACGACCATCGGAAACAGAAGAGGGAAGATGTTGGGACACACGATGAATACGACACGACGAATAAGTACATTAAGATCATAATAGAAGGAAATGCTGAAGGGAGACGGAAATGAGGAATGACAAGATGAACATTCATGGACCAGGTGAAAGATAAGGTAGAAGTCATATCGTATTAGGATGTCAAAGCAAAGGCCCTGGAAATGACCTCATAGAAAGTGCACAAGAAGAGTCTAACTCTCAAGTTTAAGAAAATGGCTGAGCAAAAGTAATATAAATTCCACTTAACAGTTACTTTATAGTTATACATAGGGTAAAACTCTTTTAGAATCAAGGATACGATCGTTAATTTACCTATTAAATATCTGCAGCCATCTCTTAGATTTGTGTATGGTTGAATGTGAAACGCGAAAGTAGGTTCAAGATGTTTCAAACGAGAGTCTTATTCCATTTGAGAAATCCTGTAAAGGAAATTTTTAATTAAGTCGAAGTAAGATGGGAAAGTCGTAAAATCTGTAATAGGTTTTACGTTTTCGAATATTAGGTATCGATATCCATTAAAGTGCGCTTCGTCTATCCTGTCATTATTTTTTTTTATGTCTTGTTGCACGTGTAACTTTATAATTGATAATTGCATTGTATCACGTAACAGTCGAACTCAGAAAACTTACAGGTGGTAGGCATACTTTCGGGTGGTCCAAATTAAAAATATCGCCAGCTAGCAGTTTGCTGCGGCGCACGGTAATTTGTGTCAATTTATTTACAACTCGTTATAAAACCTTTTTGGAGAAACAGAATTAGGCATTAAGTAATAAAACAATTACGCCAATTAAGTCCCACAGACAGATTACAGTCGCATTGAAAGCTCGAGTATAAATCTGAAGCAGATAATTGTGATGTTAATTCGCACATCACTACTACCAAGTTCGTATCGTACCGTCCCCCTCACTCTCCTATTCAGCACTATTAGTGTGAGCGAGTCATCATAATACGAAAGTTGAATTTTTATTTTTAATTGAGCAGGTTTCGTAAATGAGTTGCAACGTTATCGCTGCGGAAGCGAGGATTATCTCGAAGGTGCCGTATATCGCATTTTAAGTTCTATAGTGGCATTTTAACTCGGCACATCTTAAATAGTAATGAAACGTAGATTGATAGCAATTTAACGAACAAGTTTTAATAAAAAAAGCTATTCAGGCAATCTTATTGGAAGTGGTAACACGGGTCTCGCGCGGCATTTAGTTTTATCTCAACGATCTAATTAAATTATCGGAATAACATAGTAAGTAGACCGGGCGTTGATGTAACATAGGCTCTTTTCGTTGCGAATGTGTACTCTTGTGCCAGATTAGAGTTTCTTGATCCTTTTCGAGAGACAGGTGTAAGACACGTTTATGAGACGCGATGGAAGTAAAGCCGTCTGAGCATAAGACAGAGTGCATTATCGCGTGGGCAAAACGTGACATGATTTAAGCTACTTTTATTAGCCAACTCCCTGTAATTTCGACACTCACTTTATCCAGCATGACACGAGTGGTTTTTGCCGACAAAAAACGATTAAGTACTATTTTATCTGAGATTTCTGTTATGAAGGTATGATTAAACGGATACTGAATCTATTTAGAAAGCATCATAAGTTTCTTTTGTTTTTGGGTCAACTATTTGAATATTTTTCCAACATGTTCAAACATACTCGCAACATCAAACGGCCATCTTACTAAAGCTATTTAATTACATACATACACATACACAAATCACGTCTTTATCCCTTACGGGGTAGACAGAACCTAAGGTAACAGGTACCCACAGGCCACAATTAGCAAGATTGAGGGTGTATACCCCGTACGGGATGAAGACGTGATTTGTGTGTGTGTGTGTGTGTTTGTGTGAGGGTGTATAGGTGGAAAATGGAATCAAAATAGTGATGGGTTGCTAGCCTCATCGCCTATAACATGATTCCTATAAGTTTCGCTCATTCCCTCGATGGTCTTTTACCATCTGCGCGGGTCGAGAAGCAACTGGTAAATTCTATGTTTTTTCTTTGCTCCCAGACCAGCATGGAAGAAATTATTAAAGTAAAATCTTATAAAAGCTTTAGCACTTACAAACTCGTTTGTTTTGTAACTATCAAAGCCAATCGAAATTTGCATTACTCCTTTGCATATTTGCGCGAAAGTAATACAAGCCTTCACGTTCTCGATAAAACTACCAGATACGGGGCCACCCAATAAGAGAGGATACCAATAAATATCTAGAGACCTGGCCCAGGTTATCTATGCTTGTAGCGTTCTATCCAACGATCTTATAGGCTAACTTCGCCGACGTCATAGATCTCTATGTTCCAGCAATTTCACTTGAAGTAACTGAATTTACAAGAATAATCACTAGTTGCGCTGACAAATGTCTCAGATCCGGTTCTCGGTTCTAGCTTATTCATAAACAATAAATAGATTATGGTTTAATGGGTGAACTTTACATTTGTTGGCAGAACGCCAATAAAAACAATAATGTATTTGAAATTGACAGTTTGTATTAACGCAATACGAGTGTATGTAGAACAGCATAACAATACATACTAGGAAAATGTTCAAAACAAAAATGATGCTATCTTTCCTGATCTACGATTCCAAAGACTAATTCAGTTAAACAGACGGGTAAAAGGTTATTACGCGTTCGATTATGTATAATTTTATTACATTAAATTTAAGTCTCTGTGTAGGAGCTGCTCCTTGCAAGCTATACATCTTACAATGTCATGACTTGGCTCAGATGCTATCGTCATTGCGACAACCAGCACAGACTTTGACATGTACACGATATAACTCCTTTTACAGAACTGCGTATTGACCTGTGATAGTGTCTTCATTAGATTACATTGATGACAGTTTGAAGACACGTCCTGCGACAGATCTTTTCTTTTGACATAAATAAGTTTTAAGAAAAGTCTTAAACTAAGGTGAGTAGAGTAATAAACCTTTGGATTCAGGTAGGTATCTTTTCATTTCATGCAGTAGGTAGTAGTCAGATTGCAATGGCGTATTTGATCTTTATAATAGTACCTAATAAACATGTGCCGGCTAATGGTAAATGCTGGTAATGGTAATTGCTGACTTAGTTTAATAAAACTTGCGCTTGTTAGCAAGACGGCTATCAAAAGCTAGTAGGTACTTCCTTCTCTTCTTTTAAATTGGCTAGAAAGGGAAGCACAGAACGAGAAAGCTAATAGCACCGTAAGTAGTTTCTTAGCTCAGCTGCACAAACAAATAGAAATGTAAATAGTCATGTGGAAACTAATAATCCAGTCGGCATATCAGTAAATACTAAGTACCTACAAAATACCTGTTTTTATTTACCATCATAGTACAGCTCACGAACAAGTGCAACGCTGACCTATTGACCTTTACGGATGAAGTTGTTACGCAAACCTATGCAAATGGAAGATGCGCTGGAGTCGGTAATCGCGGCACTTTCACGTCTAAATCAAACTAATGGGCATTCGTTTTAATGCCACGTTGATAAATTAAAGGCAACATTAGTGTCAAAATACTAATTATATATTAACATATTGCGTGTCCGTGGCGATTGAATTACGGCGATTTAATGACGTTTGATTTACATATTGTTCATCTATACAACCTACACAACTACTACCACTATAATGCTCAATCACAGAACCTTTAATATAGTCGCATTGTTTTTAAACCGGCATTCCGTAGCTCCATTGCGGTAACTAAGGGCTGAATTATACATTACCAAGACTTAAAACAGCACCTATTTCTAAGCGCAACTTTTTTGCCTTATTAAAATGCTAACAAAACGTAAATTATACTCCCACAATGAGCAGTGAGGCAAGAGCCTCATTACAAATCCTCCCAGATGCGATCGGCACGCGAGCCAGATCCGATCTAGATTCTATCTAGCGACATCGCCACCGAAACCCCTTTCGGATAAATTTACTATTTGCTTTTATTGTACTGCTTAATAGCTATTTGAATTTTACTTTGCAAGTGTTTAGAAACTGCTTTAATTCACAGTTTGTATAAGTAGGTGCACGAGGTGCGAAATACGGTAAACGATTTTAATCTTGTTGACAAGTGGCAGACTTAAACGAATGTGTAGCTTTGGCTGTTTACTTAAATTCAGCACTGTGGGAATTACAAAAATTACCCGACATGAAACAACGTTAAATAAAACGTCATCGTAGTCAATAGGTTGTCTGCATGCCTTCTTATGGACATGAGATAACCATCAGTCAGATGCATTTACCTCATAGATGGCTGATAATCGAACATTACCGCTAAAACTTTAAATTGCTGTAACGGTACACCTAAATACTGCACGTTAAGTTCGAATATTGTAAGAGTTTTGCGACAGTTGCATTGCAGTGTAAGTGTTAACCGATGCCAAATGTCAGGGAGGCATTTAAATAATGACTTACCGTAGAAGATAGGTAATAATGGGCCCTTTGTAAGCAAACAGGATACCATAAAATTTATCGAATAGGAAGTGTTATATAAAGCCTAAATGTTACACATAAACAATATTACACGAACTGATTTAAGATAACAGCTCAATAGAATTGGTGAACGCTATTCCTTATTTCAATAAGCTGAACTAATGCGCAACGCGGTACAAAAATACCCAAGATGTTCTAACTTCAGTATATACAAAGCTGTTTCCCATGGTCCAAGAAACTCGGAGCACCCTTTAAGGAAATAATCCATTAGCATTTTACCTGTAACTACGTATTCAACGCACAACAGACTAAATGTAAGGCAATTCAAACGTGATTAAACAGGTTGCATTCCAAGACAGTGCCGTCTATTTAATTTTATGGAGTATGGAGCATTTCCTAGTTGTTTGCCGTGGAGATAGTGGAAGGAAGTTGACGATTTCGTTTTCTGTAACGCTCGGCAGTTGTTACGAGCTTTAGTGATAATTCGAGGTGTTTGTTTAACTATCGTACTTCCCCGATTCCTTAAATAATCATGTTTCAGTGAAAAATTACAAAAGATAAATTGTGCACAATTTCTCATTCGATATTGGTGTCCAGCGACTTGCCACCTTTTATTATAATCAAAGTCTCTTAAAGTAATACAATACAACACAATACAATAACTCTTTATTGAACACCACATATAACAACCAAAACAGAAAAAAGGTATACAGAATATTACAAGAGTCTCTAAGTCCAATGATTGAAAAACATGATAATTCAAGGAACTAAAGGCCCTAAATTTCAGGCGCATTACAACGTTCGTGATAAGATTCAAATCCTTAGAAAATGATGGCGTAATATTCATAAATACCTATCAATAACTGGTTTACAACAAGAAAAGCACTCGCTTTCAATCAGCATAGCGTGCGAAACTCATGTAAAAACGTGCCACTTTAAAAATTATCCTCCGGAGGCCTAAAAGCGAGATCAGTGTCCTATCGTGTAAACGCATTCCTGGGCACAAAGCCCCAGTTAGAGCTCATTATTCCCGAGGAACAGGTAGCACAGTGCAGATACGCCGTTATTGCCCTCCACTTGAGCGTCGTGCAATTTTGTGCAGCACTTAGAATGTGGCTCCATTGGCTTCAGATAATGTCAGGCTTGGGGAATGAGGAAGATGTTTTTTAAAAGCTTTTTATTAACTAGCAATGTTTGTGAGTATGTTTGTCCGGATGGAATCTTGCAACTCAATTTTGAAGCATTCTGGTGGGCCGTTTAGGACAGTCATTTTTTGATGTGCTTTCGAAAAGACTATTATTGCCAAGAAGAATGCGCCGCACCGCGCCGCAAGAAACTTGGTAGTCTTTTTTTCAAAAATTTACGCGTCGACGTTTTACAAGTGTCAAATGTCAATTTAACGTTACATTTTATGTTTGTTTACAAAGTGATAAGGTTATTTCTTAGTGTGCTCAACATTTTCTTGAGCCCACTGTACGTAAAATTTTCATAAGGTATAATGCTTCCATTGGTATACATAACGTAAGTGCTTCTAGTCTCTTAAGGTATTTCGTATTTCGAATATACATGAATGAAAAAGTATATTATTGTTGAGTATTTTGCTGCTCGATGCAGCTGTAGCACTTGCTCTCGATCTTAACATTATTTCTAATTCATATTTATACAGAACACGGCAAATGTCAAATACATTAAAGAAACTATAAGTACTGTAATGGAGAGATATTATGAATTAACACACAGTTAATTAGAACCAGATCATGCACATAAATCAAAGTCAGTCACGACAAAAACAGCCTTATGAAGATCGAAGAGTAAAGACACCAAATACAATTAGTAACGGCACTACATACGAAACAAATGACTGTGGGTCATTGGAAACGCGCCAGGCCCATCCGATACTAACCCCAGGGTTTAGAAAGCATTACGTTATAAATTATTGAGAAGAAGCCCCGTGTGCCTGCGACGCATAATTTTCTAGAACCAGTTCGAGATCGCGATACCGGACTATCATACCAATGGATTATGTTCGTTTCGGTTTAATATAGTACTACACTTAATGCAGATATGGTCGCGGAGGATTGTATCACACATTCAGTATTGAATGTGATTTAAATTCAATATAAATCCTATGTCGTTTCTGACAACAGCTGAGATAGTCTGTACGCCAACGTTGGAACACAAATATTATGCTCTCGCAGATAAATAATAGCTAAATACCCTGTACAAAATTATGTATCTTTTGTTGTTGTGATATAAGATTGAGAAAACAAAATGGTCTATATGAAACTAGTACTAATTATAATGCAAACACACAGGATTATTTCCGACGACGACGTAATTACACCGAAAAATTCCCACGAGGAGCTCGCAGATTGTTAAGATACATACATACCAGAATCCGTGTTTTCACTTCACTAAAACGTGAAATATACTTGCAAGCAAAAAATAACGTTACTTTCCATACAAATTTCTATGAAAAGTGACCCGTAATTTTTGCTTGTGACTGTATAAGTAACGAACACTACACAAAAAAAAACAGAACTGTGAAATTGAAATTTAAAAACATGCGACAAGATTGAAAATTTTATCTACAGAGTCTAAAACAAAATAAGAAGCCCAGGTGTATTGAAATTCCTCCAATAAGGTAATTTAATGATTTGAACTTACAAGTTAATAGACGTGAGAGTTGTAAAATTTTACTAAGACGTAGGTATCTAATGTTTTAAAGCATACAATAAAACTACATGTCTCTCATTTAAATAATCCTACGCTGTTATATAAGCAATACACGCACATATGTATACATGTAAGTATGTTTTGAGATGCCGTAAAGATTTCGATGAAATTTGCAATATAGGGTTATTTGGAGATGAAAATTGTGCCTAAATAGGTCAAGTTCTGAAAAAGGCAGTTTCACAAATTTGCAAGCACCGAACTAAACTGAGTCGCTTTTGTACTGTAACAGTGGAACTAGGTCTTGATCTGTTATAATTCCAATCACCAAAAATCCCATGCTGGTCTGGAAGCAAAGAAAAGACAGAGGATGTGCCAGTTGCTTCTCCTCCCGCGCAGATGATAAAAGCCCATCGAGGGAATGGGCGAAGATCATAGGAATCATGTTATGGGCGATGCGGCTGGCAACCCATCACTATTGTGATTCCATGTTTTGCCATTTATACGCCCACATATTATCTTGCTAAACGTGGCCTGTAGGTCTTGCCACCTTAGGCTCTGTCTAACCCGTAAGGGATAGAGGCGTGATTTGTATATGTGTGTATGTACCAAAAATTAAGCAGAATATACTAAAAGAAGTCGATTATATAGTAAACAGTAGTGAAGTATAAGAAGTAGCTAGGAAAGCAACTTATAATAAACCATAAAGATCCTAGTGTTGAAATACTGTAACATACCAGATACCTCGCAAAGTAAAAGTGGATGTTGTTGAAATACCTTTAAACCATAAACAAATAACAATAAGAAACCATCTGGCACAATAAATCTTTTATTGTATGCAACCGAATAACAGTCTTGTAAGAAAGCTCATTAGTCGAACAACAACTTCATTGTGACTACTGATGCAATACGAATTCAAATCAGACTCGATCTCATTGCAATTGATAAGGAGATAACGAGGTTTACTAATTATACGGATAACGTCATTTGTTTTAGATAATTAGAGGCTACCCACTTTTTGACCGGTCAAATGTTAGAGTGGGTGGACACTGATAATTTACTACAACAAAGTTATAATCCAAGGTCGATGCCACTAAATTGAGGCAAAATTTGTCATATTAATACTTTAGAAACTTTGTCACTTTCGCTAAGTAAGCTGTGGATGAGCATGATATGTTAGAAGTTCTTGATATCAAAATGTGCGTAAACACACTCACATATTCGAATGCAACAAAAAACCTTGACAGCGCGATGATTTGTAATAAATAATTGCAACTCAATTAATCTATATTACAGTGTAACGACCTACTACTAACGTTACTGCTTCACCACAGTTTTCTGGTCATGGTCTTCACTTACGCAATAGTTAACGTATCTCGATCAATTGGTTCGGCGCCTACGCTTACTAAATTATTAAAAAATATTCGGACACTGATTGAAAGATCAGTATCAGTTGTTTGAACGGAGCCGTTTGTCCGATCAGTCGTTATGCGTAATTTGTTTGATGTGTTCAAAGCTTTTTTGACAGCCCGGTGCCTATGTGGATCAAAGATAAGAAGTTATGCCAAGGTCATGAGCTTTCGTTACTATCATGGCCATTGTAAGCTATTTAAAAACATATCCGCATGCGAAAAGAATATCATATTATTTGCCATGCAGAAAACTTTAGAGTGCAGATGATTTATTGAATCAGACGTGTCTTTTCGGAGGTGCAATGTGTGAGAACAAAAATCAGGGGGTTGCCACAATCGCTTCATGCGTGCTAAGTTCTGTTCAGTGTAAGGGACACAATTATGCAGCCATATAGCTCTATCCTTCACGATGAACATAACTTAGCACAAGCGATTGTGGTAACCCCCCCAGGCCCGATTATAAAAATAGCAAAGTCAATATGGCATACGATACACCTACCTTTATGCAAATCTACCAATAAGATTTGTCACAGAACCATAGACCCGACCGTTACCACTGTCACAGAGAACATCGATACGTCTCAAACACCTCGATGTCAGACCCAAAGCTCGAAACAGAACACAATCGTTATCTAATGGTTCTATTGAATGATTACATTACCTTGTCCTTCGACTGACAGCAAAAGAAAAAAAACATTGTCCATTAATTTGATTAAATTGCACGCAAGATCATTAGCGTATTGAATATTTACACGGGCGATGTTTATCTTAGCTTTCTACAGGAAGCGATAGATGCGTAACAGTAATAGGTGCTAACAAACTCAACCTCCATATCGCTCGTGGAAATTGGACACCGCGTTTATCGCAATGTTTAAATAGCAAATTGACACAAATGTTTTTGCAAATTAACAGTACAGTTTTGTTTTGGAAACGATGACTAACTTTGTCAGAGAAGGCGTGTTTACAGAACTTTAACAGAAGAAGACGCATGAATACCTGAAAGATACGGTTTTGATTCAGTCACTGACACTCTTGCACACCACAAAACAGTACAGTGATATTACAAAAGTTAATTTCTGTCACAATCAAACAAAACTTTATTCGAGTGTGTAGTTTCTTGCTCGCTAATTGACATTGTATCTACAAGCACTTCAATTATCACATTTAACCGAGAGAACACGATTTGATTGGACGTTACAGATTCCCTTTTATTGATATCGCTTAAGAAATGCTGCCACAGTCGACGCTTATTCGTTTCCCATACGGTTCATTTCGTTCCCGACAATAATAGGAATAGGTATTCTGTAAGTTTAATTGTTAAGATTCACTCGGTATTTTTACTGAGGTTCGTGAGAACGGCGAGATTGTGCGACCTCGCGGCACGCAACCCGCTAACGACTGCTTTTTTATCTTCTTCTACAGCTGCCCATTTGAATGTCCTCTTCATGATTATTATTTTACTCTTGAATACACAATTGGTTGCGAGAAACGCATTAAGGCAAAGATTCACTAATGAACCACATCACTAAGGTAATCGCAGGTTGACGATTGCTTTCATTTTACATTGTCATAAATGAAATTAAAAGTCGCGTGCTATAATTAACATTCGTTATTATGTAGAACGCTTAACTTAATTCATAATGAAGAATTTAATCCCGTTTTATAGTAACTACACATAATAAACCAAGTTTATCAATGTCAAATAAATTGTCGACATTCTTGTCGGTGTAAGCTATTGGTGATAAATTAAAATTGTCAGGAGCCGTTTTGTTGCCCAATAAAAATACCTATAACAAAATAAAATATTCGCTACGTCAATCAGATTAAAGAGGTGGGTGTTGAAACAAACATTTTTGTCGGAGTCATAAAAAAGTTTTCAATTCTAACCTGTCAAGGTATTACCAATAAAGCATAGTTGGGTGTCGAGTGATAAAATGACTATTAAATATTTTTAAAAGAGGTTATGCGGTAGGGAAACCGTATTTTATAGCCAGTGAGCACGAAATTGTAAAAGTATTAACAATGGGCACTACGATTAGATATGGCGATTTTAGTTCAACTGTGTACTAACAATAATTGGTGTTATTTTTATGTAAGATCTTTATCAACGCGCATCCATCACAAGTTTGGTCTAACATTTAAACATAGCTTTAGAAAACCGGGACGACTAATAATTGCCGAGACAACTTTAAAATATTTTAGTTTTATGACGAACTTATCAATTTATCTTCGAGTTTGCAACCTTGCAAGTTATCATAGATCTTTCTTTCATTTGCACGTCAAAATCCATTTCCCATAGACAATACCAATTTCATTGTAATTTTAAAAACTAAGTAGGTATCATAAGTAGCCTCAATTTTATCAAAGCATTACTACGGTATAACAAAATTTTTACATGATTAAAATTGTTTGCAAAATAATGTAAAAAGTATTTTTTTTTATTCGGCAAAAATAAAATTTTACCTGAGTTTAATACTCTGGCCACATTAAAAACCCCTTAACCACGAGATAAGTGTTTTTGGTAGAATTAAAACACATGTGCAGAATCAAACCGGTGCAATTTCAGGATCGTTATCGTTACAACTGCACGTCCAAATCGCTTTCGTCTCAAGATACAGATGCCAAATGGAGCGAGAGTGCCTTTTGCTTTGGGATGTGACCATGAAACTCGCATGCGTTACCAATCGAGATTTGCGTGACAGTGCGAAACAAAAGATACGAAAGTTTCCCGAAAACGGAACTTATTTATGGACAACAAATGATGCACGTTTCTCTATTGAGACAGTCGTCCAGCATTACAGAAGTTACTGCTAAATTTAGCATTTCAGCTCAATCGTAACCGATATTACAGAAAATCGACAAAATTACTACGACACTAGTTAATAACCCTAAGCCAGAACTTTTTTAAAAGTATATCAACACAATAATACCCTTACAGTCCTTGAGCGACAACGACATGCGGGTTTCGGGTACCATCTGCCGATTAAAATATCAAACCCATAAGGACTTCTAGGAGCTTACGGACTGTACTTGAATTCTTATGGTTATACGGTACTGTCGGCATTTGTTTCGTGTATGTGAATAGTTTACTTTGTATTCAAACACAGAACTGTCCATAATCCCTTCAATTACGTCGTCTGTTGCATTGTTGACACGAATTCTTGGTCCTCTGCCAAGCATGACCATCTGATTGTGATTAAAAGCAAAGCAAAGAAAGAGAAGTTATCGACCTCGAAGTTTTTCGCTCCTTGTTTAGGACCTTAGTATTTATTTATTGGTTGGAAAATGAATTATGTTTCCGCAAAAAAAAACCTAGAGCGATTGGCTTCTATGCACACAATTTTTACGATGCAAGGCGGCATATTATTACTACAAAGAGCGAGAGATCTTCCATTGTTATTGCCATCTTATAGAGCTATTAGAGACCAGTAAACACAGTGATCGTAATATGATACTAGTGAAGTACAACAACTCGACGCAGTCTTTGGAATACAAACTGTGGAATGTGGCCCCACTCGGCGTGACGAAATGTAAGGCCGTTAGGCCTGTCCTGCAGTGCAGTGAAGGTATTCAAATCATTACTATTTATTTAGATAAGCATCTTATCCGTTAATCGATAAGATTATTAGTTTAATTGTAATTTGGGAGGGACTAATCTGCTCCGGATTTAAAGTTGCTGAAGTAACGTTACGTACTTTATAAGTTTTATGGTCATTGTTGCCTTTAAGAATCGACAAGTAATTGTCACTACGTACTGATTTTAAGGACTTTAAGATTTAATTAGTATAAGATTAAGATTTCTCAATTAACTCTGATGCTCACAGAAAATCGTTTCCACGGAATAATTATGTATTGCAGTTGTGTACAGCCGTAAATCTGAAGCGAAATTAAATAAAATTTACTACAGCCATGAGGAATAACTAACTCTGGTCATACCTAGTGCTTAAAACCCGTAGTTCACGAGAAACCTGAAACTCTAAGGAAGCCTTTTCAACGCCTCAATACTAGACTGTTAACATTCACACTGACATAAATATTTCAGCCTGCTATTCTATTCTTATCAACAGCTAAAGAACAAGGGCAAACGTTGCCATTATGCAAAGGTTGCAAGCGAAGGTTTTTTTCATGTGCGCCACCTGTCGCCGCAACAGCCCACCTAAGGCGACAAGTGCAACACCGAAAAGATATAATGCAATTTCAAAATAATACAACTTTATGAACGTTTACTTACGATCCGTGAAATTACTAAGTTTATCTAAATTCAGATCGAGGACAGATTAAAATGTAATTAACTAGCGTTCTTAATTTATAATTATTTAACTATTTAATGAAATATTTACCGTAGACATTATCTCAACCAGGTAAGCAATTAATAAGGCGTAGGCTTGAACCTCGTCGAATTTGCTCCAGATTTAAATTTTCCCTACATAAAGCAAAAGTTTGTTTTACAAATCGTTAGTTGTTTGAATGGTTATCTAAATTGCAATATTGCGATACGATTAATAATTCTGATAAAGTGATGGTGGGCGTCATAGTTCAGTTGGTTTCATTACTCGATCAAATCTGATTTGATTTTCAATCAATGGGTACCTGTTATAAATATCCAACTTAACCTGGCTTATTATATACGCCATGGACGTTTAATACTAGGTACAACATCTACATATTTTATTTCGTTTGCTGCTAATACTAACTTAAAATACCCTCACTTGTATTTAAATAACTAAACCCAAAACATTTCATCAAATCTCACAACTTGATTTTTTCTACTTTCGATGGCCCCATTGACTTTGAATTTGGTACGTGTGTATTTGAAGAGTCGGAGTTCTTCACGAATTCCGACCGTAAACATACAGGATGCAATGTATAATTTTTTTTCAGCTATAGCTTAGCTGATTAAGCTAAAATCACTTAATTTGCCTTCGATCATTTTATAATTAAAATGTAGGTAACATGAAAAACTGCCGAGGACCTAAAAGTAGCAATGAACTCGTATCCACAAGGCTTTTTATTACTAAGTAAGATAGCTTCTTTTATTTTAACGTTATTCACCTCATTATATCTCATAAAATCTTGTTTGACGATATAAAAAAGTCGCTCAAGTGCGAATGAGACTCGCGCACTGAGGGTTTCGTATAATTTTATAAAATTACTAGCTGTTGCCCGCGGCTTCGCACCCGTTTTTTTTTCTTCTAAATTTCAATATGAAAAATAGATAGTAGCCGATTCTCAGACCTACTGAATACGCATATAAAATTTGGTAAAAATCGGTAAAGCCGTTTCGGAGGAGTACGGTAACTAAAACTGTGACACGAGAATTTTATATATAAGATAATGAATGATGCCTATTTTATTGTCTCACTACCAGCATCATATATTGATATGTATTGATTGAAACCATAGTGTATTTAATCAAAAACATAAAATAAAACAACTTCCGTGTTTACTTAAGCCTAAACTTGTGCCAGATTCCATAATTATACGTCAAAGAAACTGCTCTCCTTTTCTCTCTCTCTTTTTAATAAATTTTCGAAAGCCTGTATCTTTTCATCGCATGATCTAAGTTCGTCTTCAATTTACGGTTGCAAAAGAACATAGAATTGATATTTCATATCAATTTCAACTTGATACTTCTACGCAACCATAAAGAAAAAGGGTCCTGGCAATACAGAGTCAATGACCTTATAAGGGTTATTATTACTTACAAGCGTTATATTAACTTGCGACGTATGTTATATATGTACGTATGTATGTATGTTTGTCCGGGTGGAATCTTACGACTCAATTTTGAAGCAGATATTCATCCGATTGATCTGAAATTTTGCATACTTGTGTTTGTGTAAGTCAGGTGACAATACAATAATATGGTAGTAAAATTTTGATGGTCCAGCCCGGACCTTCTCCACAGGAGGGAACTCTTCAACGGTTGGTCCAATTGACTTGGAATTCGGTTCACATGTAGGACGGATAACAATATAAGTACAGTCAGCAAAAAAGCTTGTGTCTAAAATGTTTTTTTAGGTTAAGTTATTGAAATACAGGACCCTAATAAAGACGTGCACGCAGCGCATCGAGGTGTCATGTCGGATTAAAGCTTCGTAGCTCTCATCTAGAATCCCGTATCTGACAACGTAATATCAGTGCGACGAGTAGAATGCCGCAGGAACACTTGCCTATAAATATAACATATAAATCACGTCTTTATCCCTTACGGGGTAGACAGAGCCTGATGCAGAAATACCTAAAGGCCACATTTAACACGATTGTGGGCGTATAAGTGGAAAGGAAAGGGGAATCAAAATAGTGATTGGTTGCTAGCAGCATCGCTTATAATTTGAATACTAAGATTTTCGCCCATTCCCCCGCTGGGCTTTGACTATCAGTGCGGGAGGAGAAGCAGCTGATAATATATTCTTTCCCCCTTATTCATAAGCGCTCTATAGGCTTCTGCTAACTTAGCAATCATTTGTCCTTGTCTGTGAAAGGTAAATGTCACAGTGACAGATAAGGACAAACGATTGCTAACTTAGCAGAATACCGCACGACGAATCTACCGAACAACGGCTGATTAAAAACAAATAGTGTCTTCTTCAACCTCGACATTGGCGGAATCATCGATAGTATCGATGGAGCTATATTACCAAAAATTGAATTGAATTGAACAAGAACTGTCAAAATGAACATGATGGCGATTGCGAGCGAGTTAGGTAATAAGCCTACAGGACTTTCTCCCTCCTAGTTGTCTAGCTGACTTAGCAGAAGCCTATAGAGCGTTTATGAATAAAGGGGTGAGTTTTTTTTCTTTGCTCCCAGATCAGCATGTAAGAACAGGAATACTTAATGTAGAAAACTATTACAATTCGCTACGGATGATTAAAAGCATTAAAACAATGGCAGTTTTATGGATCACGATTAAATATATCCAATTTAATTCCCTAAGGCTTTAAGCGTTTGAGTGTTGCTAAATTACCCTATATTTTACAGGGCATTTTTAAAAAAGCCTGTAGGAAGTTCATTTAGCATCGTGAAACCAAAAATAAAAGGCTTTTTTTCGTATAACGCGCACTTGCGTACATTTGATTCTACCTATAATAACTATTTGTCTAGTATTGTTTTAACAGCCAAATGAAGACATAATTGGCATTGTTCATTTTTTTTAAGCTGTGCTTTTAACACCTTTATTTGATAAAATGGACTATTTCAAGCAACTAATTTGAATATTATGCTTTTACGTAGCTTTGTTAATTAATAATAAATATTTTTTCGCTGTTTGATAATTCGTGAATTTAGACAGAATCCCAATCGCCTTCGTTCGGCTGGCTATAAAAAAAACGGCTTTGTCTATGGTTTTGTAGATTTGACAGTGACACGTGACAGTTGCCGTAGCCAAACTTTTTTTTTAAATTTTGTGGCAAACATTCGATGCTGGATTCTGTCTAAAAACCCGGTCGTTCGGTCAAACAAAGGTTCAAAGTACTTTTACAAAAATATCTGCAATCATAAAGTATTTTTGAAATCGGACAAGATAAATCGGATAATTGATGGTTTTCCTCGAAATGGTTTTCGAATTGGAGCATACTAAAAAAAATGAACAATGCCAATTAGTTTAGATAATGAGAATACAAAAGAATTACCCTTGAAGAAGGTTGATATCGAAATAACAACATAATTAAGTTTCGAAATAACATTTAATACGACATAAACGTCTTTTTCATATTCAAGTTATATCTCAAGCACTTATGCATAAAACCTTTAAATAACTGGTAATAATTTTACCATAAACGAACCATAAAATAATGTAGAGCCATAAAAAGGACTTATTAACAATAATAATAAAAAAACACACAAATTATTATAATAATCACGCTAAACATGAGCTTCAAGTCTAGTTACTCTCGGTTCTTTCTAGCCCATACAGGATAAAGACCTAATAAATATGTCTGATGTATATGAATGTACTATATTTGCGATATCGTCAGTAAAACAGTTGCTGAACACAAGTTTAACCAAGATGTCTCCATCTCGGTAAGAAATTAACTTCTTTAAAAACATCAGTAGTTAAGCGGTAAATTTGAACCAGTCTCGCTCAACATCTAATTGACTTGTAGGTTCGTTCCATGTTTAAGAAATATATTAGAGGGAACATAAATATTTCGTAAGTCAACATTAATTCTACGAAGCAATAAGTTAAATGTGTCTAGATGTTGCTGGCTGACTTGAAACTTTTTTTGCAGTAATTGATGTAAGTTTTACTGTCGGTGCTAAATACGCGTAGCGAATTAAGATGATAATAAATTGTAAAGCGTCTTAAAGAATGCACGCGCAACTGACGCTATAATTTATTGGTTAATTAATGTTCCTATTAATTCTATAAAGTACTATGTTTATTGCCTTGATGTTTATTGCCTTGTATTGAAAAGTGAACTATATTTATCAAAATACAACCACTCAAACGTAGGTAGGTATCTAAGCGTCAACAGTGTGTTAGGTTACTGATAATTGTTAATACTTATTCATACTATTGTATGCATCCTCTCTGAATTTTGGTGTGAAATTATTTATAAACGTTTCAAAACTCACCCAGCAAATTTTACTCCGTTGAAATCGCATTCCTTGAATTATCTTTTCCAGTAATCCATCTGAAACAATATACGAATTATTACAAACAAAGCTTAAAACATACACAGTGAATCATTTAAACCATTGTTCTGAACATTTTGTGTCATTGAAGTTATAAAAGAATTGCAATTCTACCAACACTTTTAATTCTGCGATAATTGGAGTGTAATTTCTGATTAAAAACCTTTAAAGATCAGATCGTTTCCTGAATCGGCAAAAAGGCTTTGCATCACGGACTCTGGGGTCAGCTAAGTCTCCCAACATTGTCCGACCACAATGGCAATTGTGTGAAAGAACCTAACAAAACAATGGACCATACTCAGCAATTAGCAATACCAATTAAATATTTATTTAAGATCGATAAACACATTGTTTGTTCGATACGTTAAAAGAAACAAACATTGTTGAAAAATTCAAAGCATCTGATAACCAACATTAATTAATACATAATGGATTCAATACAAATGAAATAGCGCGAGTGCAAACCCCTGTTCTACGGAATGCATTTTCTTTAAGCAAAAGTTAATTTTGACATTATAACAATAGTGTTAAAGGCGTTTGCATGTCCATCTTGTCGCAATCACAAATAACCTGACAGTTTCTAAATTAGTATTTATTAGTAGCAAGTTGCGATTCACTATCGTAAATATTAATTTCCAAGTACCTAACTCTAATTTTAAATTTTCATTGATTTTTGACACGATTTCAGGTCACGTGTAATCACTTGTCAAAAACATTTCAATTTGAAACTTTTACTAACTACTAAAGTAAAAATTAACTACCACCCCTCAAAGATTGAAAGAAACAGTGACCACGGCAATCTGAAAGCGCGTGGGCGCAAGTAGGTGTGGGAACCGGTCTCTTACATGACTCACTTCATTGGTACCATAATTTTGGTAGTCCAATCGTTGCGTTAAGAATCGGATCGATTTATTCGATTAAGCAGTGAGGTGGTCGATCGGAAAACCAATGGAGCAAGAGGCTGATGATTCCAATAGATAAAGACCGTATCAATTAAGTATGAGATATTTAGTATCTGTTGAAGATGAGTTGGCAGTAATTCTTTCGTGGTTAAGTTTTTGGAAGCCGTTGCTCAATCCTTCTTCCAGTAACTGTGGGTTCCCAGAATCTAAACAATCGGAATGGATTTCGAAATCGTCATCGTTGAATTCGATTGAACAGTGTTGCTGGCTCGACAGAACATGATGTTCGAGGACAAATGGTTCATGAAGTAAAAAGAACACAAAAATCCACTCGGAGTTCTACTTTCGCTCGCGCGCGTGGGCAGATGGGAGTGACTCGGCCCCAAATCAGAAATTCAAACGCGGAACAGGTTGATGTGTTTCGGTAATCGTTCCGGATTGGCCGATATTACTCATAGGTTTCGATTGTTTGATTTCATTTTCATACCCATTCATATTTAAATGATGACGTGTTTGTTTATGTTCACTTTCGCTTTGAGACATATCATATTACAAAAGCCAAGGGTGTTCTAAATAAATAAAAACTGTAATTTTCGTAATTTTTCTGTTACACTTTAACCGTGAATCTTAATTGCAAATGACTGAAACATAACACACTTTCATAGCCGTCATTTGCTTAAACGTGCTAGCAAAACTGACAAAAACGCAATTTTAGCAAGCGTGACAACATTGACAGCAAAACAAGCAGGAGATAGTGTGACATGAATCTAGTTATCGGCGGCTTTGTCTGTGAAAACGTTGTCGCGTCGTTGCTAAATGACCCACTTAGCACGTGGAACAAAGGTCCTGGTTAAACTGAACATTCTTGCATACGGATTTGTGAAAGGTAAAGCAGAAGCGAAACTAAAAGAAGGTTGCACAGTAACACTACTCTATCAAGATAAAGATGACATTAAAAGTTTAAGCGTGGAGATATCTTAAATCGGATCGCAGATGTTAATAAGCTTACAGTGTAAGCTGCTACACATTAGAGCAGACTATAATTATGAAATTATTGCTATAATCAAGATAAATTAATTTATAGTCTGAGGCTGTAAAGCAAGACTTACGCTCGGCTTACACGCAAGTTGTCATCAAATTGCTTTAATGTAATTAATTAACCCGCAGAAGCAGAACCTGATCAATGTAAAGGATGTTAATTATACTTAAGACCAGTGATACTTAGGATTCATAAATATAATTTATGACGAAGGGAATCTTGAAGCTCATTTCCTTTTTGCTTGACCTCTACTCAAAAGGCAATAATCAGGAAGCGGCGTCAAAGTTTTATTGCTGCAGTTCGTTACCTGAATACTAACCTAGAACTGCCACCACCCGGGTGCTTTTAAGGGAACCTGACGCAATATCAATAAACTCTATATAACGGATTGTCCATTTATCCATTTCAATTTCCAAAGAATTTATTACTATTATCAACAGCTAACTCTTTACTATGCCTGCTAGCCGTTCATTTATGTAGTTCACTAAGCATCGCGTGCCGGCTACCAAGTGATTTTATTATAGAAGCTGTTTCTTAGTGCCCTATGTGTAAATAGAGCCAGAGCCAGGTGAAATCGTATATTTTAATAAAGACGTGATCATTACTGCCTTACATAAATTACATAAACTAAGGGCTTTCAATATACATAAACAACTGTATTTATAGCGAAACATATGCACACGCAGCTTTTGGTGATAAGAAATACCAAACACCGGACATTTGCGTCGAAGTCACACATGAAGATTTCTGCTTCCGTACAACAATTTCCTTAGTAAGATTGAGCAAACAAATAACACTAAATAAAACAGGTTCCGCTTAGGGCTTTTAATTATTTCTTGTTATAATGAGCTGCCACCTACCTATTACGATTTAAAAGATACAAACGCTGTGACAGACCTAGAGATAGACGGATGGACAATCAGTGGAACCTTACACGTTACTTTAAATTGTAAGTTAGGAATTAAATACTTAAAGGTTTATTTATATTATAAAAGTCTAAAGGCAGAACACAACAAAAGCTATAGAAGGCACAAGCATGTTGTGGGCAGAATTAACTTTAGTCTTGACGAAAAAAAAATAGGATTTTGTCGTTGCATTGACATTTCCTTAAATGGGAATTTTATCGCGCCATTCTCTTGTCCCTTGGTCGGTCGTAACAAGTACTCACTAGTAGGAGTTTTTTAACAAGCCGTTTAACCTGCTTGAACTATGTGGACACGCGAGCAAAACTGTAGTGAAATCATTTTCTCTAAATAATATCCTACCGCAAGAGTTTTTTCTTACAAAGAGCAAAAAACTTGTCTTGTTTACTGTAACCAATTTATCAGAATGGGGGGGGGGGGGGGTTCTTGTCAAAAACCGAATGCTTAACACAGGCCAATAAATTTCCATTGACACAATGGAATCTCTAAATTGTTACAACATTTATCAAGAAAACCTGCTGAAACCACGAAACTTTTTATGTCTTTTGTAAACGTAAAACTTACAAGTGTGTAATGTTAAACTCGTAGCACCGTGTTCGGGTTGCGCAAAGCAGCCGACGTCGGCTTGATAAAGACAAAAAATATACATGAATATTGGAGCCAGAAACCTGATCGACCTACGTCCGCTCACTTTTTGTTGATAACACGTGCTCCATTCACTTGACGCCTTTTTAAATTGACTAACGAATACATTGTGAATTCGAAGAATTACAATCATATTCGGCATTATGGAAACACTTTTTGAATCTCAAAGATGACAAAACAACTTGATTAGCTTGTCCCTTTACGACATTAGCTACAAAAGCGTTTCAGACCATTTGTTATATTGAATATTTCAACCCTTATTTACAAAATATCATCCAAGGGCAAAAGGCCAAACGAGAGAAAACTACAATAATTTAGTTTCACCCAGGCATAAAGCTTACAATAAACGTGATTGGAGGTAAAATGTGAATCTCCCACGTCGTCTCGACCTGCCGCTGTGACATTTGAAAGCTAAAGACAATCGTCTAGGTATTCGCGCCATTATGCGCACATTGCAGTAAAGAGCCACCATAATGGATGGGATAGGGGTACGTGTATAATAACAACCAAATACGGTATTTCATTTTCAAATTACAATCAAGATCACAATAAGAAAAACCAGCAACGTAGAACACCGCAAATAACACATGCAGGAAACGCTTTTACGCCGATCACTACAAGCTCTCAAGCCTTATGTATTGCTTTCACGAGCGCTAATTACTGTAAGGCATCCTAGCAAAACCAACCATAGATCTTCACGGAGCTCCAAGTGCCACGTTTATTAAGGAAGTCACCCTGACTGATGTACAACACAACCCTGCGTCCCAGTTTCTCAAACTGCGCATGATTCATCCGCCAAAAGTTCAAACCACTATTCAAGGTCTCGAAGATTCCGTTATCGGAACACCGACGTCACGAGATGGGCGTACCGTCTGCAGTTGCCTTTAGTGGCACGGTTCAGCGAGTTTCCATTGTAACGTCAAGTCGTTCATATAAGTTAAGCCCGATTGAAACTCTACTATGTTGCTTGAATAACCTCGTCTATTAAATGCTGTGCATTTAAATTAACTGTCGTTTGATTTTATGGGCAATGTCTAACATTTATCGGGCGTATCATGCTTGTTTGCTTGCATCTACAAAGCTGACGTATGATTTATAGAAACTCTGTCCCCTTTGAACCAAAATGCGCTTTGATAGCTGCTTCTTCTTAGATCTACAAAATGTGTTGAGTCATTCTTAGAAATGCTTACTGGTGATTGACAGTTTGTGAAAAAAAAATGCATTAGTTATGTCACTGGGTCATTATGATGACAAGAGTAGGTCGTGTTTGTATATTAGAAAGACCCGCTTTAACACATGCTTTGATAAATGTTCTTCAGTATGCTAAATTGCCTATGAGTCGGTCTGGTCATTTGTGAAAGTCATATTTACACTCAAATATCGCTTCCTTTGCATCGATATTGAGTGTTTCAATTGTTTTCAATGCAGGAAAGATTAAATAGTATTTTGAACTTTGACCCGGCTTAGAGCTGCTAAATTGTGCTGCGGCATTTGTAGGAAATATTGTAATGGCTCATTAAGCAGTAAACCTTAATGATACCTCTTCAATAACGAAGTGAGCACTTTATTTATGTTGTGTTAACGGTTTCTACTCCCAGCCGCACATTTGTCTCTGTACATCTTCACTTCGTACTGTATCTATTTTGAAATCTGTATTTATATCAGTCGGTGAAGTAGAAATTCTACTGATTAGTTAGGAAGCTAAAATCAACGTACTAGATAAAGTATTTCAAAACATTCTTGATCATTTTAAAGTAAATGTTAAATCTATACATTATAGAGCACATTTCCATCACGGTCAATCTTCCTCGCGTGAAATTAAAATGATGGTCGTAATCAAGCTTAATGAAGTAAAGCCACGAGGCTCACTAGTCTCGCAATAAAGTTTTCATCAGGCAATTGCGTTATCTGGCCTGTCAAGGGTACAATGGCTCGTGCACAAATGGAAATGAACGCCAGCAACTCACGAACCGCACTTTACTTATTATCCCGGAGCGTAGCAAAGAGTCAGTAACTGTCTCATGATTCTCGTGACCAGGGTAGCTAGACAGGCAAATGAATTCGGACAACCTCTTGAAGGAGGCAATTAGCTTTAATTTCAGCAGGCAAATTAGAAGGATGCGAAAGGGATCGGGAAGACTTAAGGGTTAATTGGTTTTAACTTCCTTAAACTAAATTGGCGAAGTGACGTCAAATTAATTTTCCTTTAACAATTTTAAATATTTTCGTGTAAAAATGTACATTAACGTATTTCTTCTAAATAATATTTCAATTTCAAACATAATATAATAACTTTAAATGCACGGAAACGTTAGCACTGCGACGGTTTCGATTTTACTACCCAAATAAAGACAGTTCAGATCCGATAGCCTTCTATGAACGAATACAGACGATAATGGCCTGAGATTATAATCTTTTCCAAATGAAATCAAAGTAGTGGTGAGATTGCTTGTAACCATTTCGGGCTCTGACGATTAGACTGTTGTCAGCTGTCCTAGCATATTTTATTGATATGCCGGCTAAGTAACAAAGCCCGATTGTATTATTATCAAGAGAATCTTGGAGGTAGCAACCTAATCTAGTACAGAACAGAGCAAGTTAGGGCGGCGGTGGGTTGATTTAAGTCATAAATGTCATTGTTCGGACGCGAAATCATTAAGCACTTGATCTTACACAAAATGACCGAACAAACAATAATACGGCTGATTTCAAACTCATTCAAAAGAGCAAGCCTCCTGAGTCGGGTCAAACAGTTTTCGTTTCGGCCAGACACGAAACGATAATGTCACAGATTGCGAAAGTCACGCGCCTTGTTCTAAATCACATTTGAGTGCAAAAACGTCGAAAATTTGCCGGATAATTTTGCCCGCCACAATTTACGACATGACGAAACGGCGAAGAGAATCGACGCGTTTTTACTTTTGTTTTTTGTTACAATTTCGCTATCGTGTTCGTGTTGTCGGTTTGAGGTCGGAGTGCGTACAGCTTACCGCTTTGGTAACACCGATTATTGAAAAAGTGAAAGGTCTGACGGCCTTGATCCTTTGGTGTCAAAGGGCAAAGAAGTGTTACAGATAATAAGTACAAGGGTTCGAAGTTTAGGGTTAGAAGTCTTTCGGTTTCCCACATTTTTATTTCAAGTTGCTATTTGCAAACACGTTTCTAAATTCATTATATTGTGATAGGTAAATAATTATTCAACCTATCGAACTCAAAGTGTTACAAACACTTCATATTGTACGTAGCTGTTACTCGTGTTATTAATTTAGAAAGTCTCTAATCATTATAGAGTAGTAATTGGGTGTCACTATAAGTAATTACTCGACTGACGAGAACGTCCACTTTCGAGTTCACGCTTTAGTGGTCGATACATGACATGCTCTTAGTTTCCCTCTTACTTTGACAGAACTTAATTCACTAAAGCAATCTCGCATTCATTTGGCAAAATCATGACCGTTATATTGCTTGTTTATGCTTACTTTAAACGGTTGTTAGGAAATCCTATAAGTAAACTTTGAAGCTTATGCGCTCTAGATCTAATACTTGTATCATTGCGTTTAATAAGATGTTATCCTTTCACTGAAATCCCTGATGTTTCTGTTGCCCATTCCCTTTCGCCACCCGCTGCGTTGCCAGTAACTTTGCTACATTACCCACCAACGCCTGCTTCCTACTACTTATCAAATGTAGAACAAAGTTAAATGGATATTTTGCTGTTTAGATTGCGATCTCGAAAGGAAGCAATGGAATTCATATTATTTTGATTAATATTAGTAATTTTCTATCTGTTTATGATTAGGTAAGGAATTAGATAGTTTGTATCGCTTAGATAGTTCTGTGATAGTTTTAACTAGTGTCCGACACTGCCGACTTTATTTATTTTGTCTATAGTGGTGTCTGCGGTCCGTTACAGTTACGCGACAAATGCAAATAATTTGCTTCAAAGTCAGCGATAAATCACTTAGGGTGTGGCAATTTTTAGTACGCGATGGTCAATACAATTTTACTATATTAGTAGGTAGTTCTTTACAAAAGGCATGATTTGTATAAATATAAATTATTATCTGAATGGTGATGCTGATAAGTATAATAAATGACCCGCTTACAAAATGCGTGAAAGAAAAAGCTCTTTGTAGTTCTCTAAATAAACTAATCTTAAAGCAATCAATTGCTGCTGGTAATCGTTGAGCAATCAAGGCAGTAAAAAATAGGTTTTTGTGGGACACTATGTTTTTCTGGACCGGTGTTGCACGAAATGAAAGTGAACAAATTCGCTTTGGCCTAGTTGTGTGAGATTTTTCAATCACGATTAACATGCAAGTGATGTGAAGCATTCGCATGTTGTTCGCACTGCATCGAAATGCGTGTTGAAATAAAATCAACCGATAGAGAAGCTGAGAGGGCAACAACCTCTTATCGACTGTAGTACTACTGAACTACAGTTATTGCTATTGTTGGCATCGCAATGAATGAAATTAATAAATATCCGTAAAGCATATCTAATCATAAGTTTCTATAGTTCCCTTATTACTTGCTCTGAGAGCGGAATTGTGTGTCGAAATTAGCACCTGGTTTTTTTGAAGATCGTCGCTACCTACTCTAACGATCTTCATGGTGATAAACGCCGATAAAATGTTGTCTGCTGTTAATTTCGGCAGTAACTAAACACTACCTACTTACCTAATTATTCATACAAAGGTTTGTATTAAGTTTTCATTTCTGTGTTCTCAAAGGCAAAAGTCAGAGTAAAAACTAACAACTAGCAAGTTAATAGAAGCTTAACATGCGCTTATGAATAAGGAGGTTAAAACGGAATATACGCATACAAATAGAGTATAATCAAAATCTCTTGCAATTTAAGCAACGACAACGTATGGTAACAGTATGTCTAAGCTTGTTAAGCATTGTTTAGGAAGAGATTATGGTAATAAGGTAACAGTTATACAATAGCACTAAATCATGGACTGTTTGGAATCGAGAACGATAGCCAAACAAGGTAACGTGGTCACAATATAAATCATAAACTAGCCTGGAAGCGACGTGCATAAATGCATAGCTGATGAAACTTGGCACCTTGGAAATTATGAGAAAAGTTTAAATTGAGAAGTCGACACAGAGTACTTTTACTAGATGAATAATGCAACAAGCGTCTACAAACTTCAACGATGCCCGTGGGCTGTGCTAAAAGCCTTTTCAAAAACATGATCGAGTTTGACATTTGATAATTCAGGGAAATCAACTACGCGAGATAAATCATTGATATCGAAGCATTTGACGGGAACCACCATAAAGCACTTTACGTCGAATGAAAACTGGATTCATACAATGTTGCAGCTATTGAATTTATCAAGGAGCAGACCGCGCATTACTAAGAAAGTGATATACATGAAGAAGCCATTAATTATCCTCGAATACCAAATCCGAATACGATATCACAATCGCCGTGAGAAGTTGCTACGCCCACGACCGATCACAAATACAAGAATAAATATGCAATAAATAAACAGCATTATTTAACTCAGGACTACGGATGACTATAGTGTGGTTAATACGGTGCAGACCTGCTCTCATTGGTCAAGACAAACGACGTCGTAAATTCGTCTGATTGCCTTAGAAACTTGGATCAATATTGACTATGTAAAGAAAAGGTTTGTTGACAATGCTGCAAAATATAAACAATAGAGCACCCCGAAGACGGAGACAAATTAAACAAAATTAACAACAATAATTATTTCAATGACCAACTTTCTTAAGATAAACTTCTCACACTACAGCACAGGTATCAGGACACCCTTTTAAGAAATTCAAGACGTGGTTCCAATATCAGACACGTCAGTCTATGTTACTACAACGACGGACACAAAGATTACGGAGAGATTATAACTTTTACAAGGTGACAGACAGAAGTAAGTTAGATAAGGTTACCAAACTGACGTAACCCTTAAAATATCAGATATCAAACCAGGGCTGTGCGACTAACAATGCTCACGTTTCTCGTATTGCAGAAATGGTATTTAGTTAAGTTCACCTTTCAACGACGGTTCTCACTTCTAACAAAGACGGATAAAAGCAAAATGTGTGAAATCAAAGTTTGATACAACTAGCACTGACAGTAAAAAAATGACGCGTTTTTTTGCGCAAATTTACGTCCATTATAGAAAAGAATGAGTGAATATTGATAACGTTTGCGGAATACTTCGCAAGGTTAGTTTTACTTTACGAATGATTACAAATGAAAAGGAACTTAAGCAAGCACGTAGGTATAGTTGAGAACTTAACAATTCGCTTTATTTCTATAGGCCAGTGGCTGTTATTTAATTGATTCCAATCAGCTATTAGCATATAGTGTAATAGTTTCGGACAAGTTAGTAATAGTACATTATGATACAAGTGTGCTATGTTGGTAATTACACACGAGGCGTATTGTACGCGCGAGCGAAAGCGAGCGCGGGTAAGAGCGCCGAGATGTGTAATTACCAAAGCACACGCGTCGCATACGACGTTTTTCAACACATTTGCGAGGAAAAATAAATAAAATTTAGTTAATAAAAGGACTTTAAGAACTTTAGTTTACCTTTGTTACCAGACATTGCTTACCTGGAGCTGCTTTAGAACTTTACTTTATCATTTGGTAATTAACACCTTGGATTTCTTACTGATATAACTGTCCGAACATTGTCCGAACATATTTTAGTATTTCCAGCGACGGACACTACATTTCTTTATTACTTGAACTCGTCATTTTTAAAGTAATAAAATAACAAAGTCTGAATCAACAATATCAGTGAAAAATGGCGGCAGTTATTATTTCTCCGCGCCAATCCGCGCGCAGCACTCGCGCATGCGCGCTGTGCACTTGAAGTGAAGACACTGACACAGACTCCTAAACAGCCTAATATTAAAATTATAATAAAAAATAATTAATCAATGCCTGAGATTGCAAATTATGTTCAGTTTTAGATAAAAATGAATAATTTGTCGAAATTAAATGTTTATTTATCATCTTTTCCCTAAAATAGTTTAATATTCACGAAAATATTCCTTGTTCCTATAGATAACTGAACTTTTTGCTGAGATTAAAAAATATATATATTGCCGCACTCGTGCGGTAATATATTACAGCACTTGTGCGTAATAAGCTCAATTATGAGCTTAAATGCAGTGCAATAAGACTCACTTTACGAGCAAGTGTGTTGAAAATAAAATTGTGGTTACAACGCTGGCAGTTGATCACAAACAGGGCCTCATACTAACAGGAAAGCATCACGAAGTTGAAGGGCCACCTGCCGACTCCGTCGAGTCTTTGCATAACGAAGCACAATTTATAGAGCGGTGGTACGTAGGCGTACTGCAGTCCAGACATCGCTATGTTATCTCTCGTATAGAACATGAAGGCACAGCGGTACCTTATTATGAGTGAGGTATATAACCTGTACGACCAAACGTTAATCTATATCGTTATTGTCGTCAACTTAACTGATTTGATGGGTATCAGTATTTTATAATGCTTATTATTTAATGCTTATTGGTCCCTGCTCAGCAGGCGTCCCGCGCATTAGACAAGCAGCAATCCCAAAGTATTTTTTGCAGGCGTTTGTTAAGAGTGGCTTCAGATCGATTCCCATTGATCAATGTTGAATACAGGGAGGCGTTTTTCTTCTCAGTTTACCAATTGTTCGTTAAATTGTGTCACTCTCAACCTTTCTTTTGCTGCGAATCGATTATTTTGAGCTGATTCTATTGAGATATCTTCTTACTTTTGTAGTTTTGTCGAACAAGTAAAGACAGTCTCAAAACTTTCAACAATAGTGTCAAACAAAAAAAACTTAGATAAGTTCATCTTGAATGACAAAGTTTATAATAGCATACTTTTCTGTACTCAAATATGTATGAGGCCGCAGTGAATTGCAGACGTTAATATTGAATTATTCAAAATTTAAATACATAAATATATAGTGTTAAGTGAAGCCGCTTTATTAGAATAACATTATTTATTTAAAGAAAACGCTATGGTTTTATTGGTGACAGAGTTATCTGCACTCTGTTCTACCAACGCAACTGTCCGCGTCAGTTCTCTGGAGGATTGCAGGAAACTTTTAAATGAGAACTAGTTTGAAATGTGGTTGTTGATTGTGTATTTAAAGCCAGGTTTATACGACGACGTCTGCAGTCGACAAACATCTCGGACGTCTCGCAAGTTGCTATTTATGTTAACAATATGGCATTTGTTATGGTAAATGTTAACGATGAGTCATTGATGCGCAAATAAAACCACCAAGGAAACGGCTGGTAATAGTAATGCATTGTAATAAAATTCAGCATACATACAGCTAAGATTTTCAAAGGACTATTTTATTTTTGACAGCTTTACGCTGTCTATTCTGTTTCGTTTTGTGTTTCGTATTCAAATGCCACGTTTGTATTACATCAATAACTAAATACTGTATCCGCTTACCATTTAAATCACAATGCAATCCAAATTTCTCTGATAGAACAATCTACACTAGGTTCACAAAAGGGCACATTTCAGATCGAATTGATTCATTAGATATTTGATTAACCCGTAGATATAGCCCCGTGATATGCAAAACGGGACACGGTATCGTAGAGCGGATAAGTCGCTTATTTACATTTACACGTTCACATAACCGTGTGTTGGCGAGGCACGTTGCCGCGCTGAGAGAAGAGTGGTTACTAAATACGCGTCCGAAAGCGAGGATGCCTGGCCTACTCCCCGGTATTAAGCCTCGTACGACGTAAATACTTACTACAGACAATAGACTTTTAGCGTTTAGCAGCAGCGAGAAAACAATGGTTGTATTTAAAGTAGGTTAGCTTGGCAGCGTTTTTATTCTTGTCTGCTGAAATCGATGACAACCAAAAATATTGGCGAATATTTTTGTAATGAAAAGTAATTAAGCAATTAATTTAAGTTATGTAACTGAGATCGTATTGCATCAAACCAACAGAAAATAAACAATAAGCATTACATCTCCAGTGAAGCGTGATCTTTAATTTGATCTAATCAAGAAATTATTTTACATCATTCACTGGTTTGATACGATGAAGTCACTTTGAAGTTGTATAACAAATAATAATAATATCAAATTAACAATTCGATCCTGTATCACAGAAGCATGGATCTCCACAAGATTTTTTAAAGTTTCTTTTGATAATAGCTTCAACATTTTTGACAGCTCTTAATATAATCAAGCTTTTTTGTCAGCGGTCAGTATTTTTTTGCCGAGACAGTTTGATTGTAATGTTTGCTATGTTCATTGTCAGTATCATGTACGCCGCAAAAAAATTAGTAACAGATGATTGGGTTAGCGTTTAAAACGATAGGAAAAACATTATTACACATATCATGTTACAATAATTAATGAAAGCGACAAAATAAGGCTTATAACAACTAAGCAAAAGTGCAGAAGCAGACAAAATAAAAATGGATGATAAACCCAAACAGTTATTGATTTATTACGGAACTATGCTTAAATTACAATTACGCCAATTATTACAGCACAAAACAATCCAAGCGGCATTTTTACGGCACAACATTGATTACGAGTTTGAACCCAGTAACGGTAACGGTTCGTTTACACTGGCCAATTTGAGCGAAAACGCCCACCTGGTCCCGGCAGTTACTGAACAATATAGTCCATCATCCAAAACATACGTCAGTTAGAAATAATGACGAAGTCGACTGAACGTGGTTCGTTAAAATCGAAACGGCGATAAATTTGATGTTGTATATCAACGTAGAATAGGACAATGACCCCAGCGATTGTCAACATAGAATTCCAATTGGTAAGACAAAAGAGTCGAAGCTAAACGGTGAACAGGTGAACGCGTGAGGTATCGTAAATAGAGAGGTCAAACAGCTTAATCCTTTTGATGTACCACATAAGCTCTCACTTAACGCTAGTCACGTTCCCCATAGTGTGACGATGGGTCTTGCTTAAAACGTCGTAATTTCGAGCAATACCGTAATACTAGGGCGCCAGCTCGGTAGCGAAACGTGAGCGATAATTTAACGAGAACGGTACTCGAATATCGAGATCGTTTATGTATCGCTTATCGGGAATCGCGACGTTGGAATTTAAAGTCGTATCTTCGGCGGCTGCACTGTAATCTATGCAGCGCATCGAAGGGCTTGATAGAGATATTTGCTTAGCAAACTACAATGGTCTCTTACATTAGCTCGATGCATTTGTTTTTATCGTAACGTACCGTTACCTTGCTGCTCGATGCTTGCTCACTACGTACATGTCTACATAATATATGAGTTTTACTACAACAATTATTTTTTTACGAAGCCAAAGCATCGCTGATAATTAAATCGACGTCGTTGGTCTCCTATAAAAACAAAACCGGCCAGCGGTTCTCGGAATTTTTATTCGCAACGGTATGGAATTAAATTGCACCCAAATTTGATCACGACTCAATAACACGACAATGCGAAAACAGTTACTGGTAAAATTAAATGCAAAGAAAAAAGTAATTATGGTGATGGCAAACAAACCAAAAATAATAACGACTACGAGAATGATGGTACAAGTTGAAAAAGCTGCTTTAGTTGGAAGGTATGCGTGTAATACTAAATTCGGAACTGTCATGGAGTCGTTGCAAAGAGTAGACAGACTTTGTCGATGCGAGTATTAAAATCATAGCTAACAGACTTTCTTCTTCGGGGTTCCGTACCTCAAAACAAAACCATTTTAGGATCACTTCGTTTTCCATCGCCATATTATCAGTACGCCTATTTTCTCATAGGCACCTAAAATCCTGAAATGGTACTAATCTTTTCGTTACAGCAGTGTTACGCGTTTCCATAGTTTACGAAATTTGAGTGGTTTATAGGCGCTATAGAATAAGAGTGCGCTGCTTTATCGGCAATAGATGCAAATACGTCTCATCACTCTCATTATGCAAAAACGATCACTCTATCAAGAGTGAACGACTGAAGAGGGAAGAGATATAGATAATGTTATATTGTCAAGTATGAAACCATCAGTACGCGAGTCGTATTCGCACTTGGCCCGTTTTTTGTAAATGTAAGCCTAACCATAGATGGACGACTACATTAATCACTTGGCTAAGTAGTCTGACATAACTAGTTTACGTCAATTTTTGCAAACAGAACTGGTATAACGACAAGTATTATTAATATAATTTATTCACACTGAGATTAACCATTAGATAAACCAGAATTGGTAGAAGCAAGTGCAGCATGAAAAGTTGTTCAATCAAGAGTTACGTGTTAGTAAAAGAGATTTTCATTTTGATCTATATAAAATTAAACTCATGGCGATGGTGTGACAGTAAAGAAAGAAAGACTTATAGAACTTAATGAACAACACTGATTGTTTCTAAACCTGCGAAATCGTTACGTCGTTTCAACACAACATGCCGATATCTGCTTAGCGCAAAACAAACCGGTCTAACAAAGAGCTTATCAAAGGCAGACATGTTTCAAATTAACCGTTACGTCACAGCCTAATTTTGAGTAGCAAATTAAATAGTATGCACAGTCTACACTGTTGCATTATTCTTCAAAATACAATTTAGATTGATATCCGCGAAGAAAGTTGTGTAACGCGCTCTATTGACGGCTATTACGTCGGATTTTCACGTCAATTACACTAGCCGTGCAATTATTGATGTGTATCGATAAATCATTGTGGCATTATACGATGATTTTAATTTAAGATTCTAATGCCAGCGGCACATGTAGACACTTTCGTTTATGAAAGAAATCCTTTGGTTCAGAATATAAATTAACTAAGAAGAAGACAGCGTTAGACGAAACGAAGAACTGAGATGCTATTTGTAATAAAAAGCAGGCGTAACATGGTAACGAAGAAACGCAGTCACGCACGTCTATTTGATAGAAATTAACCGTCGTGCTATTTTTCAACGATACGCGCCGTAAGGTCAAACGATACCGTAAATCGATTAAACCGGCACGGATTTTCAATTTTAATAACACGAAGAATTTGAACACACCAATTACTGTAATAACCGGAACGTTGAAAAGACAAAGAAGGAAACGATGATAGGATTGGAGTATTTAAAGCACGAACGAATGATACTTTTAAAGCAGGACCAAAAGCAGTAAATGTGAATAAGTAAACCGTTAGTCGGTACAGAGGCAGGATGTAGAGCGGCTGCCAGGGAATTGATGAAGTCGGCTCTGACATAGACAAAAGGACGGTAGTAACAGATGCATGCTGTACATTATTTGCAGCCTGTTAGATCAGAACTTGGTATCTAGGATCGAAGACAAAGCTACAGGTTTGTTTATTATATTGATACTTTTTATCGATAGCCTGACGATAATATTAAATTTGGAGACAGAACTAAAATTGATATTGATACGCACGCTTCATAACAACACGAAGATTCGATCGAAGTTGATTTTCGCAAACAGAGCTTATGAAGATATGAAATGGAAAGACTTTTGTTTGATACTCCGAATTTACATAACGGTCATTATCCTTAATCACAATTCCAGATAGGTTTAACGTTAAAGACAATTTAATGATTCCACCCTTAAAAGCAAATGGCTGTCTGATACAGAAGCATTATCACTCCGCATCGAGGGCAGGTTACCGTTAGCCGCAGAACCTAAAGACGGAAACATACGTAATGTCTCGCCGGATTATAAACGTGGCGACAGTCTAGCTTAAACTTAAGATGCAAAAACTATCGTACGTAACGGTTTCAGTTTAACATTTAATAGACAATGGTAGGGTATTACACACCAAATAAAGTTACCTATAGAAAATTACAGTGTAACATTTGACCTCAAAAATGTAAGCAATCAAATTAACACTAAAAGTAAAACATAAAAACGTACCAAAATGTTACAACACTGCTATTAGCATACGGGTGTCACCTTTTATACAACTTTATAGAACAATCAAGCTATGGAGATATATGTGTTTATGTTAAGTATATTTAAAGGCAAGAAAACAAATAACAAAAGCTTCCAAAAAAAAAAAAAAAAAAACATAATTTTAAATGTACGGTATGTGTACCGGGAATGTCCTCCGAAGATTTGCTTATGATTGAAGTACAAAGGTACATAATATTCTAACCCCCTTGTTCATAAAAGCTCTATAGGCTTCTGCTTCGTTAGCAATCGTTTGTCCTTATCTGTCACTTTGACATTTACTTTTCACAGGGGGTAAGTATCAACCTAAGATCGACCTTATGGCATGTTTAGAAGTTGCTAAACATTACTGGATTGTTATGTTCCAATTACTATCAAATCTGTCGGACGAGATAACTCGTGTTTAACACTTTTTACAAATAAACGCATATCAATTACCTCGTTTACTTGCCACGCGGTCAATCAAGTTAGTTACGCAACGCAAACTCACAGCTTACATTAAGCAAATGGTTTAAAAGTAAATGCAGACAGACATGTAATGTACGGCCTAGTTTTTTACATTTTTAATGTCTCACAACCGAACTGTGATCTCTGACTTCTGGCGCGTGATAGATTGCATGCATGTGAAATATTAGACGTTGTGTAGTAATTTAAAGACATCGATCCAGTGATTTAAGAAGGCATCGATGGCTAATGGGACGTACTTATACACAAATGTCATGTGAATTTTACTCGCTGCAAGAATCAATAATAAGTCAAGCGTGAAACTAAAATATCAACGGCAGCTTGGCTTGCTAAAGCACTTAAATCAGTGTCATCATTAACATATAACCAATAAGCCCACAGATCTCTTTCGCGCGTTTGCATACATTTGTAATTCCTTATACGCAAACAAACAGAATCAATGACTACTCGTTTACAGTTACATTCAGATCAGCGGTATTCGTTGATTCCGCAACCGCACATTGACGCCACTTTGTATTAGAAATTCCGCTGGCGTAAGTATATGCCGCCGTAACCAATTGATCTACTATCCAGTATACTCTGTAGACTGAGCCAAAACGTATCGCTAACAAAGCCTGCAGGCACAATTTGTAACACCTTCTGTAACAGGGGAGAAACAGCAATTTTATTACGCGAATTAGCTACTTGTTTGTATACATTGCGACCGAATAACACGCTCCTGGTTAGCAATCAACGTGTTGCTAAAATCGTGGATATATTGTGCCAATGTGATTTCTCCTGCACGTACAATGATTTTTATAAGCATTGACTTCTACGTCTGTCAAGTTTGAAAACGTTTCTTAGGTAGATCCTCTCTTCATAACTACTATCTAGAGTCTAGACTTTTCCGTAAAAATGTAAGAGGTTAATCATAATGATGTTGCCAAATGCCCATTGACGCATATACATTAACTAGGAAAGAGGACCCAAAATACCAAATTTTTTTGTATTCAGTTTTGAAAGTTTACCAAGTAGAGGCGCGTCGAAATGAACGCCGAAAGTGAATTTACGGCATAAAAACTATACATTTCAATCGATTTACTGAAGTTACGATAGGCGAACGTCAACATTCGACTACCTTAGACCATAAAGCAATCGGACACTTGGAGAATATACTTTGTGCGTACCCTTATGTGGCAGTCGCTCTTAATCTAAATCATCGTCATTGCACTGTCACGGCGTGACAAAATAATTTAATGACTTTATTCTGTCACCAGCGAAGCGTAGGTAGTCCAATTCCTTACGCTTTTGACTCGGTGCCACACCCTTCGCTTTACCAACCGAGCATTCATCCATATAGATAGTCGATTAAATGCCAGAATAGACCCATTATGTTCTTATGACATAAACATGTCCGTTTGCAAATCACATTTACATTCTCAACTCACCTAAAAGTAGTTCGTTGCTGATTTTCATAATCGTACAGCCATCTTTGTATCTGGAAACATATAAATGACAATGTTAATTAAACGCCTAGAATACACAATGGCAATTCTAGATGTTTTATTTTATAGCTAAATACTTATTCGTCGTGACTGTCGTAAATGCGGAGATAAATTTAATGTCATAACTATCAGTGTGCGTTATGAAATTAATAATTACGACCGTGATTACGTATACATATAATAATTTTAGAGGCCCTCCACATGCGGTAATATAACATTTCATAGAAATTCTGTTTGACGTGCAAATTCCGCGACTAAATTTATGGCAGCAATTGAAATTACTATAAAATATATTGCACTAATACCATATGTGGGTCTTCCAGGAATAAGCACAAGTGAAATGTCGCTGCACGTTGCATGTTTGGAAACGTGCGATCGCGTTTGAAATAAATCAGACGCCATTCTTGACGGATGCGCTTTGAAGATAGCAAAGAAAATGAAATTGCTATTGCGCAGCCAGTAAAAACGTGTGATCAGAAATTACAGTAAGTATTCAATTTTCAATCCTTATGTAGTCTAAATTGTTAAACCAAAAAGGTAAATCAACAAACAACCTGCTTTCTATACTTAGTGCTTAATGTACCTACTCCTTTAGGTAAATCAACTAGATTGTTATAAAATTACAAATATCGTTAAGAGCTGGCGGCAGTCAATACTTAAGAGCTAATACAGAATACGGCCAGTTGAATGTACTAAAATAAAAAACGAAGAACTAAGTAAAGACGTCACTTTGCATCGTGAGCTCGTGATTGCACTATTGCGTGACTATGACAGTATTTTTAATACTAGTTCAGCTTTAGGCAAACGTGATTATTAATTCAGTACTGTGTCTCTACTTTTATTATTAAACCACCTCATCTTTAAAATAGTTTAAGAAATATGTTCATCAAAATTGTCTTCAGATTTATCCCGTCAAAGTAAGAATTAATGCCCACCTGAAAGTCTATATGAGTTCGGTGTAATTCGATACATATAAGTAAGTAACCATATCAATACATAGGTAACCAAGAACGGGCATAGAAAGAAACTGATCCCACGGGGTTTCACGACCCTCAGCAATGACGAATACGACTCGAGGAGTAGGAAGTAGGTAACTATTCTCGTTAAATCTGAATTAGTAGTAAGAAGCACACGGAACATTTACTCGGTTTGCCAAATAAATGTATGACGTGAGCTGGGTTCGTGCTTCCTTTATTTTCCTAAGTAAACGCCGCCATGTTTATAATAGCGCAGTCATGACAATTCCGTGCTTTGTGTAAAATGTACAATTAGGTATTCGTGGGAAGTAGTAATTTACAATTATTCTGGCTTAGAAGCTCAGGAGTTACTAATGGACATAAGGTTGTTTACCTGAAAAGGTTAACTTCATACCTACAGTCGTTAAATGGTGCTAAAATTGTGAGATTTTAAAAACCGTATTGGATAACACAGGGATAAATAAATAAATCACGTTTTTATCCCTTAAGGGTAGGCAGAGCCTAAGGTGACAAGACCTTTGGCGTGTTTGTGGGCGTATAGGTGGAAAGAGGAATCAAAATAGCGATAGATGAACTATATGGGATGGATAGTGATATACTTTGTTTAGTAATAAGTATATCATAATTATATTGTCTAAGTATATCTTTGTCAACATTCTGTACACAGTTAAACAATAAACGCTATTCTATTCTATGGGTTGGTAGCCGCATCGCGTAAAACATGGTTCTGAGACAGCAAAAACAAAAACATAGTAAAGCACAAACTACTGCTGAAAGAGTAAAAGAATTTTAGCCTTCGACAGTTCGATGTTTATCACGGTCTACGGGTCTACGGTCGCAAGTCAAACATTTCGACAAGCCATCATCATCATATTTCATAGCGAGATGTCATAATTCCTTAGCGTACGCGCTTGAGTCGGTTTCTCACTTGCATTAGGAGCAGAGGTCGACGAGGTCGCCGGTGAACAAGTTACACATGTAACTAAGATGACGTGGCGTTATATTGGCTTTCTTTGTTTTGAAAAGAAAGTTAAAGCCGCAAGTAATGCAGACTATATTGGTTTCTTGACAGAATGAGAAATGGCAACATTGTCTCTTACACAATCTGTAATATGATATGGTGAGTGACGTAAATTGTTTTTTTTATGTAAATGTTGCCAATCACAACATAATAATAGTAAAACAAAGTTCTCCCACGAGTTTGTCTGCTTGCCTACTACTACTTAACGGATTTCGCGGGATTAGCCAATTCATAATATATTGGTCTATATTGATCACGACGATTCATATTATTTCTTAATTAGCTATATCATCAAATTTTAGAGCTCTGGTATTTGATAAGTTTTCCATTTCATGCCACAATGCTTTTCCATCCATGAAGCGGAAACTTCTAAACCTACAGAGCTCTTGATTATAGGATCACAAGCGAAACAAAGCAAAGAATGTACTAATTGCCGTTCAACGTTAGCCACGGCAAAAACTAGCAAATCGGTGGCAACAATACAGATTCACAAAGGTCTTAATTTTCATACCCAGCTAAGCGTTCCGTATACTAAACTTTTTATTCGCCATAGGATAGCAAACTGCAGTTTTCAGAGCGGCTCGCTCTCACACTGCTTTTTATCGCTACTTGTTAAACTATAACGAAAATTAAACTCTATCCCATACGATAACGTGTCAGTTTCCGAGAGCCACAGCTAAGGCTCTATTTCAGGGATGCTGCTTATTTAATTGTGAACTGTATTGTAAAAGGAAACAGAGTTAAGTATGGTCTAGTTTTAATTCTGTAAATAAGATTCTTTGTGAAGATACTGTAGCTATTGCCTGCCGTGGTCAGGTTTCCTCTGCGTCTGTGCAATAGATCTTGCATTTCACATAATTAGCAAAATGTTACGACAAATGTATCTAATATTAGGTAGCATATAAAATTGATTGACGAAAACTGAAGGATATGCGGAGCGAACAGGACTTTTGGTAAGAAACTGAATGTATAAATTACGCGATTCACAACTCTAAAAGTTACTCTCTGTTCTATTAAATTCAAACATAGTTCTAGATGCAAATCCATACCTTTAATCGACTTTAATGAGCTAACCAATGTTTTTAAGCGTTTCTTCATAGACATGAGAATCACTCAATCATTTTAGTACAAATAGCTAATCATAAGATGAGTAATAACCATAACTGTACCACAAAACTCCTACATTATGCCTTCAAATTACCACAAATTATTGGTTTCATCGGTCAAAACCACAATTAAATCCGTAAATGACAGTCGGCCAATTTGAGAAGGAAATGGCCAATCTTCGAACACTTATATGGAAATACTTCGGAATATATGGACGCTAGTCACACCGTGATGATGCCAATATATTACATTTAGTTTGTTTTTCACTCAACACTGACAAATCATAGCTAGTACGCACACTTTTTCCTCTCACAAAGATATGATTGGCAATGACCACGTCACATTGGTCAGACAAAAATTTTTGTTGTTAGCGAGTACGGTCAGCCTCAGAAGTTGTAAGTACTTTGTAGCTTGTCATTTTTAATACTGTGACACATTTCAAACTTACTTTTCTAATCACAGTTACTTTCGTCGGATATTTCCGGACATTTTTGCAGTTTTTACTCTAATTATAAGTACAGGTATTTTGTTTAAGTATACTAAAACAGCAAATTAGACGTTCTGAGTTACGTTACGGTGTGAATTCACTATAAAATCAATAGTTCAAAATCATTACGTTCAGTATCAATAAAAGCCCAAGTGTGCCGTTCCGTTATACGCACAAAAACCTGCAGTGGGTCAATGGCACGAGACGAGCTTCGAGACGTGTCCCCGGCTTATTGGGACAGTGCTCGACTCTTCTTTTTAATTCCGTGAAAAAAAACTTCGGCACGTGGAGTTATGTTTTGAGCTTTGATAGCAAAATATTCAAAATTCTAGCCGCTCGTTTTTCATGAACTTTGCCCGTTATAATCTTTAACTGTGTAATACCTTTAAGTACTGAAACACATTTTCATGGTTCTAGTGTAATAATTTGATTTGATTCAGTATAATTGTGAAATAAAGAAAAGACACGCTTAAAAAGTTGTTAGCAAACAACTGCTGCTGATTTATCATGTAATATCGTACAAGTACAGCTCTGAATAAGTTTTACCTGATGCTTGTATGGCTAGGTTAGGTTATGTTTACATTAAATCTTTTCGGCCTCAGTTTTAATTTTAAGAATAACGGTGTGTATTGGAGACACGATGATCATAAGATTAACGAAAGAACATAAATTAACACACCTGATCTTTTCAAATAAAAGGTAATTTAGGACAAGATTTCACAATAATAACAAGACTAAACGCATTTGAATTATTCAATGATAACATTTCAGCTTTTAACCATAATGTTAACAATTTACTATATTCAAACAGTTATTAAGTGGACTAGAATGAGTTTACCGAGCTACTTAACCCATATGAGGTCAAGAGACTTGATCAAGCTTTAATGTATAGTCACATTTTAACTTTACAAGTTTGTAATTATTTTAAAATGATTTACCGGAACTCATAAAGGCATAGAGGCAATAGCAAGATATCGACATAATAAAGTAGACACTGTATGTCGGTTTGAAACCACGATGAAGACATAGCAGTCGGTCTAACAAATCAAATATCAAAAGTGACATGAAACTAACAGCAATATTATTCAAATTAGCATTAAATAAGCAATAAAGGTATAAGTCGGTGGGACGCTAATAAATAGTAGATTTGTTCCCAACAAATCCGTCATATAGTTTTGTTCCCGCTCACGCTTTCTGTGAAACGAAACCGGGCCAGGTTATACCGGTCCTTAAGGCAGCACAACTGCAGTTGGCTGGTGTAAGTATAAAACTGTTGCTTGTTAAAGGTAACCTCGAATCAAGAAGGGCATAATGTGATATATTGATTTCAGCGAGTGGCATACTTGAGTAGGCGGCGAGGATGTGTATCACGATGCTTAGACTGTAGCTATAGGCGATATAGGGAGAGAAACTACAATTTATGGAGCTTAAATTTATGTGAAACATTAATCTAAGACTGAATTAATTTTCTTCGAAGCATACATTCTGGGAAAAATTTCAAATTCCGAGGGTTATGAGTTATAAAGGCTAGCTCAATCAAGCATTGAATGAAATCGAGGATCATAATACTACACTGTGCATAAGTGTAAATTACTTGTACCAACATAACGTAGTGATACTGTTATGCGCCGACGCCGGTTGGGTGGGCTCACGACGTCATCCGAACGAGTCACGGAGATTGACGACTACCTGCCGGACATTGCCGAGTGGTTGTGTGACAGCGATTTCCGTCAAGAGGGTGGTTTGCACGTCTAATGATGATTGTTCTTTAGTTGACACGGGTTTGAACTGAAAGGTTGATATCGTAGTTAAGACAAGATACGTGGCTAGAAATATATTTCGGTTTTTTTCAACATTTCAACATAAACAGCTCTGTAAAAAAACAAATTATTCGTAATCAGTCATCACCCTAAAAATGTGTATTTAGACATAACAAAGTTAAAAGCACTAAAACGTATGGATACATAAATAAAGTATGAAACTTAATGCTGTCTTATAAGATGCAATAAATTACCCTAACGTCAATTACTGCAGAGCTTTTCTAGTTTGCAAACAATATTTCCCAGTCGATCAAAAGAAACGAAACAACTCAACATTCCATTTAAGGCATTGTTGTCCTCTTTCAATCCATATTATACGTTTTTATTCGCATTAGAACGGTGAAGTAAAAGGAAATAACTGACATAAACCACTTTTTACGTTGCGCTTAATTACTCCAATTCCAAACTAAGATTAAACTAATCAAGCGTTTTAGAAAACCAGTTATTACTCACTTTTACTATAAAGTCACTCATGACTTGAAATGACAGACTGACTTTATAGTAAAAATTTGTAATAGATTGGTGACGACACGACTAGGTATACATATTCTTTAAATACATACGTTTTAATTAATGAATAATGAATTATGACGTGTTTTAGGAATTGAGTACAGAAATACAAAAACAAGCCAAGCTGCTTAGATACAAGTGTTAGTCCTACATATATCCACACGACTTAGCTGCACTGAACTGGAATCCAAGTATATAATGGCTTTCACGTGCACTTTGCAAGAAATGTATCAAAACGAATTCAAAAGAAAATCCGGACACGAAATAAGAATAAAAACAGTCCCAATCCCAAATCACACTCGACAAAAAGAAGATTCATGAAAGCACGGCAATTTTAATACAATTGAGAACTATTTAAAGCTAAACACGACCTTCGAGAATCCATCGAACAATCGAATGTAGTGAATCTTGTGGTCGGACTGTCGGGCACAATAACAGCTAATCGAATTGAAGAACGAACATTGAATGAAAGTGAAAGAACTTCGGGATTGTAAAGAATGTCTTATCCTATAATTCCGCAGTCATTTCTTTTTTGAAAGCTAACAGCCAGTTTGCAATGCTAAATGGTTTCATTGAGTAGACGATGGAGTAATCTGACGACTGCGTATAACACTACAATTTAAAAAGAAAAGGAGTAAAATCGCATGAGCAATAGATAAATTAAATGAAAAGCAACAAATAAGGTAGATTTGTCAAATTCGATATCACGAACAACTTAAACCAAAGCAGGTCATGCATTACGTTATCAACATAACCGCATGAATCACACATTGTAACATAAAGCTATCTGTTACACTACAATCAATCAAACTTAGAGATCTCTTAACAAAACCGCGAAATGCGATGTTACATCACGAGTCCAATAGTGTTATTGTGTGGCCGTGATCGATTTCACGAGTCGATGTGGGATCTCGATGTACGACAATAAACGATGGCGATCCATTAAGACGTCTCACGTTCGAGTCGGTAGCTGCTCCTCACAATGGCACGCTTTGTAAAATTTAATGAATTTCTTTAGCTGCTTGTAACCGTTCATTGCCTGCTGCTATGTCCAATTTGCCAACGTCAATTTGATGGCGTAACTTCCTGAAGACAAAAAATATTCAAGGTTTGAGTTTGAGGACTAACGGGTGTGGTTAACTCTTTCTATTGAGGTTAAATATGTAATGATGAATGGTTATGAATGATGATTCACGTAACTACAAGCAATAAAATATATTTATTTAATAACCTACTCAGTCAGCAAGAGTTCTAGAGTTAACATTGAAAATGTGTGGACGAGTTAAATAATATTACTTTTGACACAACAATAATCTTAGTATCTTGTAAATGAAAAAGTTAAAGAATGCTAATATCATAAATAAGAAACTTGGTGAGAATGCTTTTCATCCATTTCTCCGGCCTTTTTGGCCTTAACCTATTCCAAGAACACTAATGCCGTGTTCAGCAGTTAAAAGTAATTTGGACATATTGTAATGGTAAAAGTGAAGTTTTGAAATCTCGCTATGGACTTGCGAGGTGAGGGACAAAATCTGTAGTGACAGGTTGCGTTAGTGTGCTTTTGATACACCAAAGCTTAATTGTAAGCAACAATATGTGAAGGTCTGGTGTATTCTTGGCACAAGTATCGTATGCCTATAAAGAGGCTCATATAATACAAATTTATCATGAGCTTTTCGATGAAAGACAACCATCCTGAGGAAACCTACACACATCTGCGAAGCAATTCAGTGGTGTGAGTGAAGTTCCCAATCCGCATTGGGTCCGCGTGGGAACTATAGCCCAAGCCCTCTCATTCTGAGTGGAGGCCTGTGCCCAGTAGTGGGACGTATATAGGCTGGTGATGATGATGATGATTTATTTAAATTAATAACTCAGTCAAATTGAAAAAATACTCGTCACCACTCTACAACAGCCGATAACCGTAAAAGCAAATGCATTCACGATTCCTTCCGCAGTTTAAAACATCTTATTTGAGGCAACGGCCAACAGCACTTAACCCCGGTGTCGAGGATTCTATATGGAGGGTTCTAATCGATTTCCGTTAAGGTTTCAAATCCACCCACGTCATTCTCAAGCGAGAATAGCGGAGCGAATGTTTCCATATGCTACGTCGAAGAACTAAAGCCTATAGAAGAAAATGAGAGAGCAGTTCTAAGTAATATTCGAATTGGCTTAGATACTAATTTATTGCACGAATGAAACCGTTAGAATACTCCAATCAAAATCGCTTTTAGTAAATAACTTAATTATCAAGTAGTAGCACAGAAAAACTGAACCAACAAATCGCTACCTGTCAGCGACTTGGACATAGTGAAACGCTACTAAACGTCCCAATCAACTGTAATTGCACACGCCAAATTGCCTGCCAAAGGCTTTTAAGTCACACGTCATAATGAAATGATAAAGGTCTAATTCACGCAACGACTCTATATCTGTGAACCCGCTGGATACTGAGAGCACACCGCAGCCGACTATTAGCATAACTAGAGAAGCGCCCGCGCAGGTGAGCGGCTAACGGAACCGCGTATGCGCGTATCGACGACACATCTTCGGCACGAAACACTACAAAATCAACTTTAGTGGTAAAGTTCAGAAACTACTTTAGATCAGCGCGATTCGCTCTAAAGTTGTTACAGTAATTTATTCGTAAGTTCGGTTTGCGTGGTTGAGACAGCGGGCCGCAGTGTGTCAAACAGATTAAAGCATCACTATAAATTGTTTGTTTATTGCGTTCTGATATATCTCGTAGAACAAAAAGTTTCATCGGATTGGCGAGGACGTAAATTGATTTATTTTATGGATATTGCTAAAGCGCAAGTTACAGAGAAGACGAATGGGCTCCGTGTTGTGATAACGCATCTTAATCATATATTATCGCTATTACATAGTTTTGTGGTTCTAATAGATCATATCACCCTCCTAGCATTTGCTCGTGACTTTCTGCGAAGAATTAGTTTAATACTGAAATCCCGTGGGATTTTATTCAAAATTATATGGAAAGTTTTAAAGTACACATATTGTTCTTCATCAAGTTAATGGTTCTGGATGTAGCGTTAAAAAAATACTTTAGACTTACTTACTTATTACTTTTGAACATTGGAATAAAAAGCAGCCTACGTGTTAAATTAGGGTAAAAATTCCGAATTTCGTACAAATCCGTCCAGCCGTTCGCGTGAAGACGTTACAAACATACACATCCACAAACACACAAACTTTTGTAGGATGCTCTCACAAAGAACACTTCCATGAAGTAGAAACTTAGTTCTTCGCCTTACATATTACAACAGCTTTTGACGTCTACTGACATAGTTCCACCAGTCAAAACACTCAATTTTCCTATTCCACACTTAATAACGTCACGCATATGATGCTAAAGCATGCAATTTCACGCAAACTGGTCATGTAAGTGTTAACAAAAGATTAAGATAACTGGGTAAGTATGGAACATTGTGATGCAGTTCTGAAAGGAAAACTCGTGATCTCGAAAGTGAACGTTTGAGCGGTAATATACTGTTATGCCATGTAAGTCACCGTAACTGAAGTTTACGACCATCCTTATGTATAATTTGTAAGTAAGCGTTGCCTTCATAGCTAGATCGAATCTGAATTTTAGGATAGTATTTCTTTCGAGTTAGTCTCATTCAAATAAATCGTTTAATCTCTTGTCGACCCTGCCTTTTCGTATTTTGTGGTGTTGAATAAATAATATTTGTATTGTATTGCATCTTTGTTGACAATGTGAACTGAGTGTCTATAATCAAAACAACCCAGCAGACAAAACATGTTTATACTATTACTCTCCTGGTTATAAACAAATACTCGGTTACGTTTTCGCATGTCAAAGTCGATCACTAATAAAAACGGAATACGGACTATATTAGGTATTATATAAAATAGATACCGCCGGATGCATTTTTTCGGAATTCTATACTAATAAGTGATTGAGTGAGTGTGTGTGTTTGTTCCTTCTTCACGCTGAAACTACGGGACGGATTTGGATCAAATTTTGAACGGAGATAGCTGGTACCCTAGATTAAAACATAGGCTATTTTTTTATCTCGGAAAATTGTATAGTTCCCGGGGGACAGCGATAAGCATGCCCATTGCTAATTCTACGTGGACGAAGTCGCGGGCAGAAGCTAGTAAAAAGTAAATTAAATATTTACACATACCGCCCTTTCAGACTTTTCTTCGTCAAGTCAACAGCTGATTTTGTGGTCTTCAATTATTACTACAGATGCAACTGAGCAGAGCTGTGCGTCACAATTGATAAGTTTAGTTTGACACGTAGCTAACCCCAAAGTTGATTCAAATGTCATTGGAATTCTACAAATCTTGCTTCGTGCCGTCTTCGGCAGGCACATTCTGTTCGGTACGAGCTAAAGGTCACATTGTTCCGTGTTTATTTCGAACATGAAGTGCATCTGCAACGTTCACAGGTCTCGTAACGTAATTGTACTGTAATGTTATGAAGTACGAGCCGAGGAACACATTCGCAGGGCCGGACTGACTTCCAAAATTTTTAACACCGAAAATAAGCTTCACCTACCAAGTCAGTTCGTATTTTCAAATCATGACAGCTAGTTTAGCCATCTCGATGTTCAATTATCATTACGTTTGATGGCTAATACCGTTAAACTATCATAATCTTGGCTACTTTATAAGTCACACTCGCACTGTTGGCTACCTCTTCTCATAATGAAAGGATTTAACTGTAGATCGCACACAAGCGTGCGGAACTGCGAATTAAACTAAGCTTCACATAAAATATCTTGTTTACCGTGTGACAAATGAAAATTAACGACATAAATATCTAAATGTCAAGATTGTTTCTTAACCTTTGGCCGTCTTTGATTATCTTGCTATGTAGTATTATTCGCATATGTAGCATATAAGGCGTATCAAACATCTCACATTACATTTTATTGATATTGTATTACCAAAAGCCACGTCGTGTCGGCTTCAGCCCCATGAATGCCTTTCAAATGTCCAGAATTCTCATGCATCTGTGATTGTAACACCATCCCAGCATAATATTAATATTTCCATTAGCAGCAAAGGTTTAAATGTATATCTGACCGTAACATTTTTCCAACGCAACTTCGGTGATTTTCCTGAGAGTATGTGCAACTAATGCTGAGCTATCATATCAAAGTTAGCCTCTATTTAACACACACATACACATTTTGAACGAAATAACTCTAGCAATCCAGCCCTGTATGTCACGAACTGGTGATTCCGAAAACTCGACCGATATTAGTAAATCACGTACACAAAGTGCGAGCGAAATTGCTGATTTGCTATTGAATAAGTTGCGGCTCCGTAATATATCTTGTGATGTAACCTGAGGATGTAACTTAAGACAAGTTCGATACTGTACTTACCTATTTCAACACACTGAATAATATGAGGAGTTTTTTTTTTCAGTACAGCTAAAGAAAATAACAAAAATATTGTGTGAAATAGTGCATTCATTTTAGATGTTACATACTAGAATTGAAAATTTTGTTTCGTTGCTTTTAAGTTGAGCGTGTTTATTCCGTGTTTATTACTTCTTACATTATGTCTTTCATCATAAACCACATCCTTATCACCATCAAGATTTGATAAATTACTTTTTTGCTTATATTTTTTGTCATACTCAGCCATTAGCTTAATTGAGCAGCCGATAATTACGTCAGTATGAATAAATCATGTTCGATTGAATTCCAAATTGCATGTAATAAAAATCTACTAGACACTTCCTCCTTGTTGATTACAGTTTTTTCCTAATTCTCGGGTTGTATCTTCCTCTACCAAGTAACTGGTTAAGAGTATCCGCACTGCTATGTAGCTCTTGACAGGGAATGGGCGTGGAGGCTTTAGTAGTTTGTGACTCAAGTCAGGAGTTCAGCGCGAGGACAATCGATTACTTTTTGCGTTGACTTGTCAGCATGGGCTTTGACAAGCAGTATATTTATGATGGCTTTATAATTGTACATGAAACGTTTTATGGGCATTGCAGTATCAGTTTTTAGGAAGTCTTAAGGTAGTGAAGTACTATTTGCAACGTTGCTATTGGGTTTTTTTTTTTGTTTCGAAAATTATAGACTGAAACGAATGGGTATAAAAATGTCGTCATGATTCTCTGTCGTCGCTTTTATGGAGCCCAACACTTTCTTACCAAATCAGTGACTTGGCAAATCTACTCGAATAGTACCTGCCCATAGGTTACATTAAAAAAAAAAAAAAAAAAAAATGTTTTTATTTCAGATTAACATTGAATGAACTACCTAATTTAAATGTTTTTTTTTTTGTGTGCATTTTTACTTCTGCTTATGGCTTTTCGTATGAAAACGCATTAGGCTATCAGACATTACCGAATCAGCCTTGTCAAATGTTTTTCAAGCATTCATTACCAAATTCTCCATTTTCCAAAATGCAGTCTATAATTTAATGTGTCCTTATATTTCAAACATCAAAGCGTGTTTTCTTGCACCAAGCTTGTCGGCGCAGACGCAGCCGACACTGTGGAAGCAAGGGGATAATTTATGGGAGACGACTCGAGATGGGCACAAAATGGTGTTTAGCGGCTGTCGACGAGCAAAAAGTTGTAAAAGATTCGTTTTGTTTTACATCTCCTACCTACCTTTGTTTGTTTTCTCATATTTAATGGCGATTTCAATTTTATTTTTGTATTGGGAACTTGGCGATATTTTTTTATTATGTCAGTTTTTCAATCACTAATGATCGCAGTAAGTCTTATATGCCTCACTTCGTTGCAAAGCATATTCATCAAAGAAATGTGGTTTACAACTGAAACGACAATTCACCTTTCTGTCGGGTAAAAACTGATGATAAACTATAAATCCTGCGCAGTTTTTGTACGACAAGGGTCGGCGCGTACGCAACTCGGCAATACAAGTCTATCAAATAAAATGGTCCCGATAACAATCTTCTGGCCTGCAGTGATGTATGTTGGACATCAAGACGTAAATGGCCGTACTAATGGTCAGTAAACACCAGCTCCCATGTTAGTTAGATACTTGGAATAACTGACGAGGATTGAAAATGATACATGTAAGCTTCATGTTATTGAGAAAATACTATTGCTCACATAAAACGGCTAACGGTTAGTGCGAATAGTACTACCGACTTTTCTTGAAGTTGCATGGTTTCTCAAAATAAGTAAACATACTTAATCTGAGGTCTAAAACGGTATACATAACAAAAAACTTTCGTTAAAAATACAATGAGATGTTAACATTGGAAATTTAACTTTTAGATTTCCGTTAGTGCTTTCACGGATTTTTGGTGTTACATTATGCACCGTAAAGAGACGAGGAACTGAGCTCAACTCTCATGAATATTACTTTTATTTGTTATCTTTGTCACAGTAGATATTTATATCACGAAACAGTTAAATACGAATATACATCACTATTTTATCTGTAGGTACGTTGTAGGTACATTAATTTTGAATGAAACTAAACAGCGAGAAATACCGTTAGAGTATGAGATCATGCCCACAAACACTGTACTTACAAGGTAGAATATTTAGAGGTATGCCAAGTGTTACTGGTATGTGTCTACGAACAAGATTATTACACTTATTCATGCTAAAATTACACTATAAAAGCCAATCTCGAACACGAAATAACTAAATTGCTTTAAAGTAGTGCGTAGCTAAATAATCGTGATACCCAATTCAATTACAGTTAAACAATCGCCAATTACATTATCAAAATCGTATTTTCTCCGTTCTCATGCTGTATTAGGTAAATAAATACAATAAGGTTAACTAAAATGTATTGTGGTGCCGCGTAATCTCGAGATCTTCTTGGAAACTGTGTCGCTAGAGGCGGCGTGTCTTTTCGTAAATCACACAGTTCACGTATTGAATGTAGGGTTGGTAGCGTTAGTTATAATTTAATGCATACGTATGCCGCGATCTGTTGCGAAATAATCAACACTTGATTCCTTCCTGTAATGTTTGCCGATGTAGCGTAATTCCGTTTGTATTCTGTTGCAATGAGATTAATTTAATATCTTCGAGTTGAATCGATTCTGGTACTTCTTTGGCTTTTTCACAATGAACGCAATAATATCAACCGTTTAAGCTTGAACCATCTATTTCTATGAAACTTTTAGGTGGTGTCTCACTTCAATTGTTGGGAGGGGATTTTTAGTTGTCAATCTGCAGTGTTCTTCGTTTGGTATACCTATTCTCCAACCCTAAATCAATTCGAACATAGTTGTTCCCCTCCTGTATTTGCCGTGGGCCAGTCACTTGTTCCGCGGCAAACATAAATACTAACGTTCTTAGCCATGTCCTTCTTGGCTACGCTACGCCAGCTTTTTAATGGTTCTATTTTCTTCGATATTCCTTGGACTGTCGGCTATTTTGCCATGATAAGTTTCAGTCAGCATCAGATATAACTGAGCAGACACGATGCTCGTTATTTTTGAAAAATAATAATGTATCAGAAGAACAGGAGGTCGTTTTCTTCAGTGATGCACAAAGGTATCTGTAGATGATCGACTATTTATCCTTCTAAATAAATGTCCCGGCTGTAACTTCAGAGGGTTGTTTTTAGCTATAAGAGTAATTTACTGACATATATTTAAAATATGTAGACACGTTTGAAATCACAAGTCTGTATTTTCTCTGAGCTATTATATATTCAAAATTACATGAAGCATCTTGCATGTCCCTGATTTATATTTAAACTCTATCGCATTGCTTGCAGTAGATGCATATCAAGGAACAAATGCCGAAGGCTTATCAGTATTTTACCGCCAACCCACTAAAACTGACAACTAAATCAATCTTCTCTCATATTGCGATATTAAATCGATTCCAGTCGTAAAAGGTGATTTAGCAGATTAGTTTTGACGTTTGGAAAGTGAAATTAGCGATTAAGATTTTTAGGTCAATTTCAATGATAATTTTACGTTTTATGCATAAATATGTTAATTTGATCAATCATTTTTGTGAAGCCTGCTATCTGCTTCACGACAGTGAAGTTACGTAATAATGACATAATTTATTCATATAAAAATTGAATTACTTAATCAAAGGTCATAAAATTACATCATTTAAGCTTAACGCAGAATTACATTATAAACGCCGGCACTAAAAAGTACAATTCGTGTTTTTATAGTTTTAGTTACGTACTTAGTTGTATAATAAGTTGTATCACCACTAAAAGCTACAAATAAGAGAGTAAACATGACTATAACAGTTGCATCTTGTCCAAATAAAGTCTAACGACGCTCATTTGTTCACATGTTGCCATCCTTTCACCGATACCATACCGAAATTCGGTCGAGCCATATTTCACCGAAAATAACCATATTTCACCAAACATCGTGTTCTATGGTCGCAGTTAACATAGAAAGCGAGACCTACTTCTTGACCATTTCAACTTAATGCTAAAGCGTATCCGGTCAACTGGTTGACTGGTAATTAGGGCTGGTTCGAATCAAACAAAAATGTTTACAATCCAATAAATATTTTCATTATTTTTTACATATCTTCACGAAATTTACTTCAAATTGGTATTCATAACCAGGCATCATATTTGCACTCACAGACAGGTTCGATATACGCGTAAAGTAAGGATATTTTTGCTACACGAAAAAAAGCAGTCAGTTTTTACCTCACTTCTAAAAAAACTTCAAATGCCAATACTACGTATTCTAAGACCCAGCACAGACTCGTTGAATCGCCTCGCTCATACTAGCAAGCCCTGTAATCTTACAACTACTTATCCCTAGTGAATGTATACTAGCCCTTGTAATGGCTGTTTAGGCACAACGTTCTAGTACAGCCGATATCAAAATGGAGTACGCACGCTCGTTCAAACAGATTAGCATTAATCTTCTGTGTATTGTGTCCTCATTGCGTTTGGTGCTTTGGCTTTATATTTAGTGAATGGATTTTGTATTGATGAATGAAACAGATTAAGGGTGGAGGATGGCGAAGTTTTGGTTAATGAATGAAAAGATCAAAGTATAGTAACAATATATCAGTAGATAATAATTTAAAATAGGATTAAGCTTGCGATGATACGTCGTAACTGAAACTAATTGAAAGGTGCTGAGAGGATTATAAGTATGAGAAAATAAATCAACAAACTAGTGTCAACTTTGCTTGTTCCAATTTATGCTTACGTTAAAAAAATGTTTTGTTAAAAATAATTTTTAATGATAGCTGTTTTTGCTGACACAATTTCAACTCAATTTGATTTATTAGAGACAAAACACAGACATTGCGACAGGTAAAATAAAATAAAAGCCTGTACACAAGGAACCAAATAACTTTGCTCTTGGTCACGAAAGAACGCATGAATTTGCTTCAACGTAAAGACTATAGAAAATGAAATTATTATAAGACAAAGATAACGAATAAACAAACGTATAAAACCACGTATTGATCAGATACAAAGGAAGATGTAAGTAATGAAGTCACGTAACAACTGAAGATCGTTTCCGCATAAAAGTCACATTTATGCAATAGATGATAAGCCATCAAATAGGAATTCCATAAGGAATTTTAACTATCCTTACCAATTTAACCTACAATTTGCATAACCACTAAATAGTCGTCTTAATACTATGTTTAACTCATAAATTGGTAAGAACAATGGCTGGTTGGTTACTAGCGATTATTTGTGAATTAGAGACTGCATTCAATTAGTAAGAAATACGTAGGTATATTACAGCACGTAAGCACGCAATACAAATTAGTTGTCCTTGAAGCTTGTTAATGCTTTTTAAATTGTGAAAGAGAAATCTTGTTCCGTTTATCTCAAAGACCATCGCCATCAAAAAGTACGTTAATTCGCGAGTTGCATATTTTTTATTGCAGACTACAGGCGATAAAGTTTTATACAGATTCGTTAGCAAAGACTAAATTTAAAAATCACGCAACGACAGCTGTCGTCGATTCAGTTTTAAAGTTACCGAAATCAGTAGTCACTTCACTTATTTCACAACTGAACGAGCTAATTCTCTTTTTAAAAGATTTCGCAACAATATCTGTGGATCAGAGCGCCCACAATGGTTCATCCGAGGCAACGGTAAATGTGATTCGTTAATGGATAAGGAAAGTAAGAGTATTTAGTTTGACAGCGCCGCCATCTTGGATTTAGTGTCAGAGGTCATGCGCAGGTTTCTCCGCAAACAAACACTGGGTGATTCCGCACACGATGCATCAGGTAGATATTATCCGCATATACCAGCCAGTGAGTAATTTCGATTCGTGATTTCCATTAGCAATGACACATTATAAAAAAGCGACTACGGTTTTTAAAGACATGCAAAAGTCTATTTTGCTGCCTAGAGTTACAGAATAAACATTTGATTTTGATTTTGTATTATTTGACCTACAATAATCATTACCATTTTGAAACACATTTTCAGAAAAGTTAACACAAGAGATATCGAAAACGTATTTTAAAATTACAAACACGATTTACAAAAACTGACTGCCGCTAAATTAGTATTAGAAACAAAATTCACGCGCTATTTAAACGCTAAACAAAAAACGATCGGTCTAGAGCTCAAAAGAATTCACGCCCCAAATAAGCCATGTCATACTACACCAGTAAGCCAAGAGGAAATGCACATGAGTTCACGGGCGTTGACCCGGCAAGGCAGCCACCGTGACGCGGTCCAATTCCTCTCGTCAGGTCCATGACGATAACTCGAATAGACCTTGAAAACTGTCCAAAACAATCTCAGTTGATCATTGAAATGATAATAATAATGATGGTAAGGAGTCGTGTACAATTATTCTAAAATTACGTACGTATTCGACGCAGCCGCAACGCATTGTTTTATTGTCTAGCTTAATTGAATAAAAAATCCAAGCATTCTCGTCACTGCATTAAAAAATGTTTATTGTTAGTTCAAATATGGCCATTCCCAAGAATTCTTAGCACGCCTTTAAGTTTATTTCACAAAACCTCAGTGTTCGGGATGGAACAAAAAGATGCAAGTTCTTCTAGACAGTATTTATTATTTAAATTAAATTGGTAGCTCGGATAGGTGCGCGCGCGCGATTCGTATCACGATCCATTAGGTTCTCCCAGTCTGTCGCCCCGCGCCGCTCGTCCCGGCTCGCCTTCCCCTCTGTCGCCTAGTGCCGTCGTGAACATCCTCCCCGCCCTTGGAAGGACCAGCTGTTTCTTCCAAGACTTTAGGATCCTCCGCCATGGTGGGCAAAAGACAGACTTTGTTGACAGCCCGCCGTTCGATGCCTCGATGAGTCAAAAAATCAGCAACTCTGACGACTCCATCGTTGCCAGGATAAAGGCGCTGAACTCGTCCGAGTCTCCATTTTAGTGGTGGTAAGTTAGGTTCCTTAAAGATCACCAGGTCACCCTCCTTCAGGTCTGCCTTCTTGGATTGCCATTTTGTTCGTTGTTGCAATTCAGCCAGGTACTCCGTCCTCCATCTTTCCCAGAAGTGGCACCGGAGCTGCTCAACCAACTGATACCTCGTGTGTATCGTCATGTTTTGAGGCTTTTGTGAGCTTGGCAGTGACGTAAGTGGCCGCCCGATCAGGAAGTGCCCTGGGGTCAAAGGAGAGAGATCATTTGGATCGGGTGATAAAGGAGTTAGGGGACGGGAGTTGAGGATCGCTTCAATTTGAGTGAAGAGTGTGCTCAACTCCTCGAATGTGAGACTGACATTTCCCGCGATACGCTTAAGGTGAAATTTGGCACTTTTGACTGCCTCCCAGAGACCAGCAAATGTCGGAGAATACGGTGGCGTGAAAACAAATTTTATGCCCCTATCAGCCGCGAAGTCAGTTATGTTATTTAAGTCTGGTTGCAATGCTCTACCTAACTCATTGTTTGCCCCGACAAAATTTTTTCCATTATCGCAGCAAATGGTGTGTGGCTTACCTCGTCTAGCGATAAACCTCTTGAGGCAAGAAATGAAAGCTTTTGATGTGAGATCGCTGACCGTTTCAAGGTGCACAGCTTTCGTGGAGAAACATATAAAGATGCACAGGTAACATTTTGTTGTCCTGCAGCCACGACCTTTTTTGCTTGCAATCATGAAAGGGCCAGCGAAATCGGTTCCCGTAATTTGGAAGCTATATGATTCAGACACCCTTGATTCAGGTAAATCTCCCATGAGCGGTTCCATGGTTCTACCTTTCATTCGAACACACGTGACGCATTTCTTGACAACGCTCCTTGCAAGTGTTCTGCCACCAATAGGCCAGAACTGTTCTCTGAAGGAGCTAAGAAGTAATTGTGGGCCCCCGTGAAACAAACGAAGGTGCTCGTTGATCATCATGATTTTTGTAAGGTGATGATTGGATTGTAATAAAATGGGATGTTTAATGTTATAGTTAAGAGTTGCATTTTTTAAGCGTCCGCCTACTCGTAACAATCCTTTATCGTCGATGAAGGGAGATAATTGTAAAATATTAGATTTTGATTTAAGTGGTTTATTTTCACGTAGTGCATGTATCTCGGAGGAAAAGGATTCCTGCTGTGCGATTTTAAGTAAATATGTGAGAGATTGATGAAGTTCAGTCTCGTTAAGTGAACCAACTGTTTTAGTAGTTGAGTTCTTACAGTTATGAACAAATCTGAAGACGTATGCAAAAATTCGTTTTAATCTTGAAAAGTTCGAGTATTTTACAAATTCCACGAATTTGAGATCATTACTTTGAGCGTGGTGAACTTTTATCTCGGGTAATTGGAGATCAGTGATACTATGTTGCTGTTGAGGCCATTCGGACTTTGGCTTTGAGACGAACGTAGGACCGTTCCACCACAAACCAGAACCAACCAAAGTATTCGGATCGATTCCTCTAGACGCTAAGTCCGCTGGATTGATATCAGTAGGTACATGCATCCACGATTCACGTTCCGTCAATTCATGAATTTCGTTCACTCGGTTGCAAACGAAAGCTTTAAAGAGTTTCGGCTGAGTTTTGATCCACCCTAATGTTATTGTCGAGTCAGACCAAAACGTTCTGCTGTCAATTTTACAACGCAGGGCTTCGCTAACTTTGGTTGTAAGACGAGCTCCTAGAAGAGCAGCGCACAGCTCTAGTCGCGGGATAGTAACGGGTTTCAGAGGCGCTACGCGTGTTTTAGCGCAAAGCAGATTGGTTGTAACGTTGCCATCGCTGTCCATTGAGCGTAGGTATACACAAGCGGCGTAAGCGTCTTGCGAAGCATCGACAAAGCAATGAAGCTCTGTTGACACAGGAGATGAGCACAAAATGAACCTGGGTATCGACAAGGAAAGCAAGACATTCAAGTTCTTAATAATTTTCTCCCAAGTCTTTTTTATGCTGTTTGGGACACTGTCATCCCAATCTAATTTGAGCAGCCACAGCTTCTGCAGCAAAATCTTGAGTGTAATAGTGCAAGCGCTGAGTAAGCCTAAAGGATCAAAGATTTTACAGGTGTTTGACAAGATAACTCGCTTGGTTATTTTTTGTTCGTATTCAATATTTATTTCGAATCTAAGTGTGTCAGAGCAGGGTGCCCATAACACTCCCAATACACTGGACTCTTTCGACAAATTAAGAGAGTCAGATTCCGTGGCTACTCGAAATATGTTTGGGCAATTAGTTCGATACTTGTGTATCGGAAAGCCAGCAGACTTAAGGACTTCAGTAACTTTTTCCTTAATGTGAGCTAAATCTTCTTCGGACGACGCCCCTGTTAAGAGGTCATCCACATAAAAATCGTTTTTGATGACTTGAGACGCGATAGGATCGGGACATTCCATGGCTAATTGAACGAGACATCTAGTACTTAGATACGGTGCACATGCTGTCCCGTAAGTAACCGTATTTAATTGCAAGGTTTTAAGGGGCATGTGATCCTCATGTCTCCATAGAATAAGCTGAAGGTGCCTCTGCGACTCATCAACCATGATTTGCCTGTACATCTTTTGAATATCTCCAGACAATACAAATTTGTGCTGGCGGAATCTAACGAGGATGTTAAATAGCTCATCTTGTACCACAGGGCCAACGTGTTGAATATTATTAAGAGATTTTTTAGATGACGTCTTAGCAGACGCATCAAAAACAACGCGCAACTTCGTTGTTTCACTACGTTGGCGGATTACAGCACTGTGAGGCATGAAGTAACCGAAGCGCGGTTGGTCGATTTCAGTTAAGTGACCTAAGTCTTCATATTCATTAATGAACTTAGTGTATTCTTTTTTGAAATTAAAGTCTTTATTAAGTTTCTTCTCCAGGCTCAAGAAGCGCTTCTCTGCCATACGATAAGAATCACCCAGAGCTACTTCTGGGGTCTCTTTGAAGGGCATGAATACCGAAAATCTACCATCGGCAAGACGCATAGTAGTTGTGGTAAAGTAACGCTCGCAAAATTCGTCATCAGCTGACATAGTTGGTTTTGACGTTGGAACTTCTTCGAGAGCCCAAAACTTTGTCAGTTGATCACCGATCTCTTTAGTGAAGTTACAATGAACTGGTTTATTTTCTTGCCGATTACTAGTGTTAAGAGGACCTGCCACAATCCAGCCTAACTTTGAGTCTTGAAGTACTGGTTTGTTGCATCCTAATTTAATCTGATCAGGAGACATGAGTTCAAAAAATATTTCGGCACCCAATAGTAAATCAACATCTGAAGGGCGGAAGAAATTAGGATCCGCTAGTTGGATATTCTGAGGTAAATTAAGGTTTTTTACGTTTATTAAGGCATTGGGTAACAAACCCGTTATTCTTGGAACAACTAAACACTTAAGACGTGTACTAAATTCGTTGAAACGTGATTGTATAGTCATTTCACAACTGTCAGATATCGGCACTTGACAGTTGTTTATACCGGATATGCACAAAGTATTTGTACCCCTGCTAACGAACCCCATTCTTTCCTTTAGGTTAGATGTAATAAAAGAAGACTGGCTGCCCGCATCGAGTAAAGCGCGAGCGAGGTACGTATTTTTATTTTCAGGATTTGTAACTTTTACCACAGCGGTGCCAAGAAGAACTTGACCAGCGGACTGAGCCGACAGGGATACAGGTATGTTGCTATCTTGATTTGATGTATTGTTTGATTCAGGTATATTACTATTTATGTGCAATAATGTATTATGTTTTCTTTTACAGATTTTACAAGTACCCATCAGTCGACATTCGACCGACGTGTGACCTCTTCGCAAACAGTTTATGCAAAGGTTTAATTTAGAAACTTCACCACATCTATTTTCAGGAGACAATTGCTTAAAAGAAGGGCAATCTATGATCCGATGCAGCTGATTACAAAATGGACACGCCTTTGTTAGTTTGGCATTGGCAGAAGTCGCAAAGCTTTTGGATGTTTTATTATGATAGTATTCTTTAGCTTTAGATTCAGGTTTTTTATGGCTATCTTTGAAGTAATTAGGTTTATTTTCGCGTTTGTCACTTCTGCTGATTGCCATCGTTTCGAGTATATCAGCACGGTTACGTAAGAACTGCATGAAGTCCGATAACTCTGGTAAGTCTTTAAAGGTATTTTTGTATTCTTCCCATTTGCTAAACGTAGTCACATCTAATTTTGTGGACACCAAGTATATTATGAGAATATCCCATTTATCGGTGGGCTGCTCTAAAGAATTAAGGGCTCTTAAGTTTTTTGATACGTGGTCGATGAGAAATCGTATTGCTCTGTGAGACTCGTGTGAAATGCATTCTATTTCGAATAACGCTTTTAAGTGATTGTTGATAAGAACTTTTCTGTTATCATAACGTTCCTTAATTAGGTCCCAAGCAATTGTATAATTTTTCGAGCTAAATTCAAGCGATTTAATTACTAGAGCTGCGCCACCCTCCAAAGATGATCGCAAATAATGGAACTTATTGATATCTGATATCGATTCATTTGTATGAATCAGCGATTCAAAAGTGTCCTTAAACTCTAACCATTTTAAATAATTTCCATCGTAAGTTGGTAATTTTATCGTAGGTAGTTTAATATGGCTTAGATTTGGATGGCTGCAACTGTTTGAGCATGTCGAGCGAGCTGAATGCAGGCTCGCATCCCTTTCCTCACGCGATAGAACATGCGAATCGAGTATGTACTGAGCTAGCGACAGCGTGCCATAAAATGTGTTTTCAAAACTATCCACTTCACTTTCATCTTCGCTGGACAATAGTTCAATTTGAGACTGAACCTCATTAAACTCAAACAGTAAGTTCTCAACTTTTTCTAAACGAAATTTCAATTCTTTAAGTTTCAACGCACTGATGTCCTCCGATTTACCCGCATGTAACGATGAAACATACTCCTTAAATCTCGTTAAGCGACCCTTAATAATACCCCGTGATCTAACTAAATCTCTCACTTTCTTAATCTCTGAGGTACCACCAGCAGATCCGCCTGGATTAAAATCTTGCTCAAGAGGCATTTCGCTATATGCAACCAATAAGTTAGGCAAAATAAATGTGCATCAAACCAGGTAGTCACAACAAGGCGCGCTCGGCTAGCACCGCAGACACGGCAAAACACCGCGTCGCGCCGTGCGCAGCGATAGTTCATAAAGTGTTGACACGACGAGACACGGCGCAGCGCCGTGCGCAGCACAGTGCACAATGATAATGCACTTGCAAAGCGGGAGCGCAGCGGCCACTTGTTGTTTACGTTATCGATGCCGCCTGGAATGTTTCGCAATAGCCGTTAGCCGATTTTATTTTGCTTAGTAGAAAGTTTTATATTTAAATAGTTTGCATTCAAATTAACAATTGGGCGAAGGGTTATGAATGATTTAGCAACTTATAGGGCCATAAAGATAGTTTGATTTTAAAGTGCAATTAATAAGTGCAATTAAGTAGGTAACTTATAATAATGGAGATAGCAAAACGAATGTTTATTTAATGTTACGAGGACGCCGCGCTGCAATTAAGTATATTAATAATGTTTTTACGTATCTTAAGCGCTTAGCTATAGATTTAGAAGGTAGGTAAGCATTTCACTCGTGCCATTGAACAGCAGTGCTTGTATTTAAGAAAACACTTTTCAATATTAAGACGAAAGTAAAAATTACGAAATGAAGATAGCCAAACACGTAAATTTATACGTAATTTGGTGTACGTATAAAAGCAGTTAGGAAAGTATTAGGTGTACCAATGTGCAAAAAACAGTAGTTCACACTCTCGCAGCCAAACTCACTCTTCACACAAACTAAAGAGTGTGTTTTTAGGAACAAAAGGATTAAGGACAGAGCTACTCCCCTGGATATTGAGATCTCGCCGTGATGCCACTGCACTGATTCACTTCACAGTAGGTAATCTCGTAACTTGTCAGAGATGTCGTCGATGTTCCGTAGCGAAGAGTTTCCTCGATTATTTTCGTGGATTGTCCGTCACGGTCGCCACTTTTGTTCGGGATGGAACAAAAAGATGCAAGTTCTTCTAGACAGTATTTATTATTTAAATTAAATTGGTAGCTCGGATAGGTGCGCGCGCGCGATTCGTATCACGATCCATTAGGTTCTCCCAGTCTGTCGCCCCGCGCCGCTCGTCCCGGCTCGCCTTCCCCTCTGTCGCCTAGTGCCGTCGTGAACACTCAGTTTGTATGTCAAGTGTCGAATTTCTGTTAACTTAAAACGGGTCCCGGTCGTGAGAATCAAATATCACTTAAACAAACAATTTACGTCTAAATTTTATTACTTGAGTTACTTATAATTGATTTCCTTGTTATTTTGAAAGAGATCGCTGTTTACTTAACGAAACAACACTAGATTTCGTAAGCAAAATCAAATATCCACTACTCTCAACTAAAACTCCTCGGAGTTTGCAATTTAAAACTCGCCGAGTTCTCTTCTCAAAAAATCTACCAAAATTAAGCGGAAAAAAAGCAACAGGATCTTAAGAAATGAATCAAACCCCATTTATCCCATTATAGATACATCAAATGCGAAACGTTCACGATACTATCGGAGTATAGCAAGCGTGGCATGCATGTCAACACAGTTGAAGCACGTGCAATGCATATACGATTGACAAGATTATGCGGCATTAGACGAATATGCAACTCAAAGCTGTTCAGCACAATGTCTAGGTCGGTGGTGTAACAATAAACATATTGCGGGTAATAGGGCTAAAGCAAGTATTCGAAGAATACGTGGGTGAAACACCGTAACTTCAAATATGAAGCGCTAAATAAAGATCAGACTGGCGGGCACATAATGCTGATGCCTCGTAGCAATGGTTTTTCTATTATGCATACGTACTTTAATACGTACAAACTACAAAGTATTGTAACTATTAACCAAAATGTCAGCTAGTCAATGAAAGTTCATTAGGTTTAAGCCAAAGCACACTTCCGACATTTTATTAAATCTTACCGAACTGAACTTCAGACTGTAGAAAATTCAGGATACTGCCTTACCTGCAAAAAGAAAAAAAATTAAAAACATCCAGCGAGTCACGTAACAATTTTATTCATGCTTCAAATTTAATAACTCTCAGAACGGTCACGATCTAAGCCAATCACGGCACCTGAATTCCTATCAAACCCTTCGCTAAACGTTGGTACAGTTATATTTATCTGACACGTAAAATGCAGTCCGTATTTACGCTGCCGTGGAAGGTACATGCATCACACCGAGACCACGTCGGCTCTTTTGTTGGAGATAAAGGCAAGCTATTACTGCATTTTGCCGCGTCGCGTACGGCTAGAGGCATAGCTTATCGGTCTCAGGCTAGTGCTGCTTAAGAGCAGTAACAAACCAGATGGTACGAACTGACACTTGCGAATAGGTAATAAATAGCTTATAGATAAAATAAGCGCAACAATAGAATTGGTTTGAGAACTAGGCGTGAGATAACAAAAAAATGCAGATACGTTTGCTAGAATGACTAGTCTTCAGTAATTTCTTCCAATTTGAAGTGTTCCGAAGTATTCTAGGAGTACGAACAGAATGACACAAGTTAGAACTTGTTGATATTTTTTATAGACATTATATCTAGTATTGTCGCAATCGTTACAAATACTGTGAAGAGCTTCATGATTCTTTTGTAAACTCTACAAAAAGAACAGCCGATAGTCCTTACCGCAACCCAAAGGCACAGAGGTGGGAGCACAGTCCAATAACCTCCCAGTATGCACTGCAAGACTGCAACCACTAGGCGGAAGTGATAAACTTAGCAGCCGTGAGGCGATCAGATTGTTGGCGTCACTGCGATATATTGGCAGAGAATAGGGTACAAGTGGCACCGGTGAATAATCGAAGTAAAGCAAGAAACTATTGCAGGCTAGCTAATTTGTATAGATGCGCGCCCTTGGATATTTAAAATATGATATGGTTATAAAGCGGTTATGAGGATCATGATACAATTTTTAGTACGGGACGTTTAAGTTCCAAACTTTTTAGACTTTTTAACTGTTAAAGATGTGTACAAAAAATACGAGCTCCGCTGCTAGCATTTTATAATCTTTAATTTGATTAAGAGTTAACATTACATGTCATGTGTGAAATTCATTCCTACTTACGAATACTATCTTCATCAAGCTTTTGAGATGTAGCCTACTTGTTACTTAAATAGTTTTGTGTTCTGGATCATTCTGAAGTTTATACAATTAAAAGGAGCCTACAAACCTTCAGTACAAAATTAGTCTTTAGTTCTCAAGTGTAGGTATAATTAAAAGGCATTTACTTACAACTTTTAAGTGCCAACCGGTTTAAGAGTTAAACAAAGAAAGTCATTGCTTTGCGGCATTATGCAAGTAAATTTACGTTACGAAAAATAACCTACAGGCGACAGATAATGTAGTTTTAAATTTTATTACTTACGCCGTATAATAAAGTTGAAAGAAATAAATTTGCATTACACAATTAAATGTTTTTGGGAGATTGTAAATTTAAGCCAAAAAATTATCAACTAAACAATTATGTTCGACATTCATTATTACTTACTTATTAAATGTACTTCATGGGTAAGATAAAACCATCAGGAACTTGACTGCGGCTTTACTGAATTAGCTATTTTTTCCTTTGAAACGTTTGTAATAGTAACCAAAATTTAAAAGTTCTGGAAAAGCTGAAAGTTTTTTTATGGAATTATAGTATTAACTCAACTCCACATTATATTATCACGATGCAAACAATAGGTAACCGTGCGAAGCTAGTAATACGCTATTGTAAGATAAAACTGTCCAATATATTTATTAGCTAACGTTTTACCTATGGGCTATTAATGTTCTTAGAAATAACAGAGGAAGCTGACACAAATGACGTATCTACTATTTACAAAGGGTTATATTACAACACATCATCAACTCTTACAGATGGTGGAAGCGTCACTTTTGCATGTTTACGCAACTTTGTACGTAAACAACTAATAGAGAATGTCTAAAGACGGCCTAATGCCACTGTTTGAGGATTGAGACATTATTGTTTAAGCAATTTAGAAACAATTATGGAGATTGGTTCGTAAAATATTTTTTTTTGTATAAAAATTTTGGACACTAGTGGTAAGACTGGTAAGATTAATCATCATAATCGCTGTATCAGTCACTTCTTTATAAATTATGCTGTCAGCATTAAATAAACTTAACCCAGTCGCATTACACTTGCAAAAACTACACTCACCATTGCAAAATTTTAAAAGGTTACGACTTTCGAGCTACTTTATTACACAACCGTTATTTACGTCCACTACATGACAACTCCATCATTAAATTTATTCACGGTCAGAAGTCGCCAATCTATATAATTTATTGCGTCTGTGACAGTTTCAAATTTCACTTTCTCAACACAAAAGAAAGAACTTTCACCTTTATTTTTGATGATTCCATTTTTATCGCTACAATCAAGCTATTAATTGTTAAAAGGTCCGATACAATCAAACCGGTGATTTATTTTGTCACGCCCAATTTTTGTGCGCTCCTTTGTTTAGTAGTCGTGATTTGAATATTCTAATATTATCAACACTAAAAGTAAGAGTAACAATTAACTTATCTTACATCAATGCCGCACACATAGCCGAAGTTTTTTATAACTTTGCAAATTAATAATTCTCGAAAGCTTACATATTAACATGTTGATTTATAGAAATGTCGTAACCTCTCCGTTCCAATTAAATTTACTTGCTTATAAATATTCAGTTCAACAGTTTTTCGCACGTTCGTATACGCAGTGATATATTAACAACGATTTAAATAGCATTTACCTGTTGCGTTCCGTTACACGCGTGGGAGATCTAAACAAAGGCATCGCCTCTATTCAAACATACTCGTATGAATGAATCCGTTTATTAGCATAGTATTAGGTTTAGAGGCTTTTACTATTTGACATACATCGCGCTTTTGACGTCCGGCTTATAAACATGTTCAGTCAGATCAACGTTTTTATGAAAACGTTGGATAATCCATTTTTTTCTTCAAATGATACGAAAGTCAATTTAAACGCAAGCTTTCACGCGCTGTAACGTATTATAAACGGCAACAAAATCGAAAGTCGTATATCAGCCATTCATAATGGCTTTTCACATCGCCATATGGCTTGTAAAATCGGAATGGTACAAATAATGCTGTGTAAAACGGAACGAAGCACGAAAAGCATTGTTCCGGTGCTAGATTGATGGCATTGTTACAAAGGGCAACTAATATAGCAATAGTGAAATCCTTACCACTTTAAGAATAAGAGTCATTTTAAGTCACTAAGTTGTAGTTGTGGACTGTACATCGCGTGCTGACAATGTAAGGAGTCGTGGGAGAAATACTATATGGAACATGAGAAACAATGCTTTGAAGACTGTCATTAGACCACGGCATTAGGAGTTTTAAGAGAAGCAGAGATCACTTAGATAAACTTTTATCGTTAGATTGGTGTGACAAGTAGTTTCAGTATGATCCCATTTCTTATTTTTTAAGACACATTGACTTACTATGACGGACGAGAGACTATTGGACTTGCAAACTGCATATCAGACGCATGTTAGTCACATTTTTGGCGAAACAGTCCTGTGTCATGTCTTGTGGTTTTAATACATTACAAGCCCATTGTTTAGACGATCAAAAAGATTAACCTCATTAGACGAAGCCCGCTCAGTTCGGGCAAAATTCTCCGAAACGCGATTGCAAACGACTTGTGGTAAGGAAATCTAAAATCAAAAAGAGCCAGGAGCCACTAATGGCCATAACTGCCAGGTTGCAAACAAAATGAAAGATAAAAATGAGAAAAAAAATGTAGCCGTGGAACTGGTTACGGGCGTATGGCGTTACGGAGATACAATCCGCATCCGGAGTCCACTGTGACGCACGTATCAGGTATCCTGGTTAAAGCTGGAAAGGGACAGTAACGAGGATCAATTACATTGAAACAGGGCCCTTAAGTTGATAATAAAGCAACGATACAACAGCTAGAACTTGTTTTGAGAATTTCGGATGCAGAATATAAAGCAAAATAAGAAGTACGGGCCCTATATACGGCAAGTACATTATAAGCAAGGCATAATAAATAGACATATTTTATCTAAAAAAACAACAAATTTAATGAACCTTAATTTGGGTAAGGTATAACCTCTAATACCTACCTCTACTCGTAGTAGAGTCCAGCGGATATGCATTAAGATAAGCGGTTTAAATTATTTTGTAAATCTTTGTCCTAAAAACTCGGGGCGATACGACCAATCGGACCTGATGAAGATGTTAGATAACAAGCTGCCCCGAAACCAAATCCAATTCCCACGCCTCCTCTAGTAAAAATAAACTTTTTTTAGGGTACCGTCTTGTAAGAAATGAAGTGTATCGGGCGACCATCCGTCAGAAGCGTGCGTGCGGGCATATACATTACTTCCCAAAGAATCTAATTTCCGAAACGAGGTATTTTTCTAATCGTGACGGCTACGGAACTCATGGGCGCGTCTTACGTCTAACCCAACCGGTTTAAGGACCAAAAAAATCTACGCAGATGAGGTCCGTTGCCGGGAGCTATCCCACCGCGTCCGTGCAATAATGATAGGGATCTAAGCAATTACTTTGGTATTAAATAATGCGCCCACAACGCGGGCGTGGTTCGTTGTGAAAGCCGTGGCATTCCAAATGATGTCATCTTCTTTCATTAGAGAAACACGGTCAATAAACAGGTGTTTCGCACGACACGTTGGGCGGGTTATGTTTATGATTAATTGATTTCGATAACTTGAGAACTGATACTTTTTTAAGTTCATACTTTTGTTCAGGCTACACAATAAATTTATCTTTTGCCTTTATCAAGCAGAATTAAAGACACAACATCACTTCTTTCATCAAATGGATGGTCAACGATAGCGATTGTTTTTTCGCAATGATCAGTTTTGTAAAATAAAGTCACTTCAACTTTAAATTATTCCTGTAGAATATGTTTTCTTTGTTTTAACAACAACGAACCTTAAAATACTTTAAAATAAAATAGCCAACTTAATTTAGTTCAGAGAATCGTGAATGCAAACCCAATCAATTTAATTAGAGACGCTCTTCAAGTTTTACTTGTTCAACGAGTTCAAAACGATGTCGGAAACAACGATACTTCATTTTGGATGATATAACTGTTGTTCCTATTTTAAACAAACGAATAAGATGTTTTTACTACTACAAAGACTATCAAATAGCAGGCAAAAGCATTTGAAGACCTGGACGGTTTTTTTTTATATTCAATTAAGAAACTATTTTACAATATAAACTTTACCATTAATCATCTCTGACAGAATATAGCCTATCTTAAAACACCTGTGCAACACTAATTGAGAATTCGTTTAACCACACCCAAGTCAATAAAATGGGGATGTATGAATATTGATGGGAATGAACAGTTAAGTTACGTAACTATTTTACAGCGCTTTAATGTTTACAGCATCACAGCACTTGATATGCGTTACGATAATGCTGTTAGGATGCAATTATTGCCAAGAAATCTTGCTAACGAAGATAACAGTCGTAAAGTAAATGCTGATAACTGTCGAGAACGTTTTAATACCTGGGGAGGTTACGCACAGGGCTACTTGTCAATGTAATGTTAAATTGTGTCTTTATATCTTCATCGCTGATACAGTCAGTCCTAAAGATTAAAGTCATTCTAAAGAAGGAATGCTAACACATTCAATTCCTACCACCCATTGATTGCTGTTTCGCTAATTCTGAAACACAGAGCTGGGTACACATCAGAGAGCTGTGGCACCTTGTGGTGACTAAAAACCAGTGTCAGTGGCTTGCGAGCCTGCAGCGAGCGGAACACCACGTCCACTCTAGGGTTATTGGTCACTGTACCCGGCTGAGCGTATTATTTAGGAAAGAAACACGGTAGCTTAAGTAGAAAACTATTGTTGGTAGTATAACGGGAGAATCAGCAGATTCAAGGAGCATTCAACTGCAAAACTATTTAATTTCGAAGCAATGACTCGCTCCGATGCTTGCCGTAATTAGTCAGTGCTAATCGTTTTATGGCGAAATCTTCATGGCCTGCTACGTTTTATAATTGATTGCTGGTTGAAGTGTTTATTTGAATACCGACATTTGCGTTTGATTCCTATATTGCGTTACTGTATCCAGATGAGGATTAAAAACAAGTATTTCGAATTAGCGTATTTTACTTCATGCATTCATAATATACCAGTAAAGCCTTCTTTATTAATGTAGTTAATGGATTCAGCAGCATTAATCTGGTAACAGCCTAATGATGGAATGGCATAACAGCGGAACATGTGGGTTTATATTTCGCTGAGCAAATCGCGTTTCGGACTAAAGTTTCCTTCACAGTTCTGTCTTCTAATAGTAGCAACTTTTTGATAGTCTGCTCTTCAAAAAAGAATACGTAGGCTTTGAAAAAAACAAGCAATACTGCGACAGGATTCTTGATGAAACAATAGGACGTATTGTGAGTCTTGTAGTGCAATATGCAAATGGGGACTACAAAAGATCGATCACACGCGTTGATACGTGTGATGAATATTAATTGGAAGACAGGTACCGTCTGACAAGAGTCACCATCAGCTATCGGGTAGCATATTAGCTTTGAAGTAATGTAGATACTTACCTAACATACCTATATCCACCTGCATACACTTTTAACCCCGGCGATGTAAGATTGATTGAGACTAAGTATATACTCGTAAAAAGCGCTGACTCGAATCAGTTCCAAAACCTTACTATGGACAGGTTTATCCCTTGGTGCCTTCTCGGAAACCACAGCCAATTAAAGGTAGCGCTGAACTTCTATGGCAAGCAAGAAGGATTAATAATAAATTGTGAAAACCTAAAACATTATCTGAAAGCTTACTTTTAATGCGTGAACGGAAAACAATTTCTTCAAACAACTGTATCAACGCGACTTATCTTAACTCACGATGTATAACGCATAACACAGCATATTTGTTTGTATTATCACAATGATAACATCTTCCACACACGAGGACACTACCTTTAAGGTTCACAACAAAGGCTTGTTCGAAAAAAAACTTAACTGCTACGTATTTCCGAACATACGAGCACGGAGTTTTTTAAATGCAGCTTTATTTCATTTGTTAAGGGTTTGAAATTGTATGAAAGTGGTGCAAGAAATAAAAGACGATCGGTTGCGGTTCCAACCACTCGAAAGGGAGGGGGAGTTAGGGTTGACAACTATGTGTAATGTTTGTATTTGTGTGTTAAGGTTGGAATAGGCAAGTAAAAAGAAGTTTTAGGAATGAATAATATGTAATGTTACCACATGTAAACGAGGTATTTTTAGGCAGTGAGTTTACTTCACAGAAATACACAACATTTGGTATTTTGAGTTATCAGACACGAAGTCATGACAAGATAAAGGCCTAAAATTAATTAAGTATGTCTGACCAAATTTTAGGTACTTCTTCAAAATCAAATTTAATGAAGCAACATCGTTATCTTTGTGTCATGAGAAAGGCAATGTTTGTTTTATAAATTCAGTACGTATCCTAATTAGGAATTCTCTTATTTTTATAAGTAGTTTATCAACCCTGCGCCAGGATGGTACAGACGGTGCGCACGCATTCAAAGAAGCCGCAAGATAGATCTTTTGTCAAAGGACGCGCAGAGGAAGTTTGATTTTGTATAGGTTATTTTTGAGACAGGTTTCCATTTAAATCGCTAAGTGGATGATGAATGTTGATTTGAGTCGAGTCAATAGGTTCATTGGTTGTCTTATTACTGGGATTTTCCTTATATCTGGCTGGAGACTTATTGAACTGGACTAAATGTACATTGTGATGTCGGCGTCGGGCAAAATGCAAATGGGTAAGAAATTGGACATGTGCTATCCCTACTTTACCTTACTCGAGAGTAATATTACTCTCAAGCATTTTTTTCTATAATATTAAAATTTTAGTCATAATTCGCATGGACTCACATATGTAATTGATTATATGATTTCTAATATAAAATCAGCCGGGTCACATGAATTATGCGAGTGTAGGGGTAAATTAATTACCCATTTTTAAAGAAACAGCTGTTAAGTTTTAGAAAATGAACCACGTAACCCTACGGAAACATCTTGCAGCTAATTCCAAGATAAGTTCTTATTTTGGTTCCCCTTTCACCTACGCCCACAATAACGCTAAAGGCGGCCTTTAGGTCTTGTTACCTTCGGCTCTTATGTATGTATGTATTTCTTAACCATAAATATGTAAATGAGCTGAATGAAGATCTATGGTATGCGATTGATTTGCGAAAGCACCGTACTGCGCTGTACAGACTTAATTAAAGTAAGGTGTTAAAAATAAAGACTTGGCATCCATTAATCGATCTTTTTACGATTAGGACTCAGTAGGAAAACGATTAATTACTATCCAGATCGTAAACTTTGACTCTATAGCAATTGATGATCTCATTCTGCATCCGCTCACACGCCGCCACACAAAAGAGCATTTTTGAGTCACCGATTTAATGAACCCTTTTTTTAACTTTGCGTAAGCCAAAAGATTGCCTTGAAAAATATATCACAATAAAAAAGCATATAGCGCTCGCGTTGATGTCTAATGTACCGAAGATGTTGAAACAACCTATAATATAATGTGATAATGATACACATGATGATACTTTCAAGGGCAGCATGTATAGCTAATAATAGTAATATTATTAATAGCATGGTTCAATTTATTTTGATAAAGATAAGAGTAGATAGAAAACAGCTTATGGAATGAAAAATTACGCTAACAGCTTAGCAAGGTGTTGCAATATTTTTCCGCCAGTTGCCGCCTCCTATTTGCATGTGTGTGTAAGACTAGTATCTCTATAGGGCCGTTAGTGACACCAGCGTTTGTGCAGCTATTCTCCGAATTGGTGCATTGTTACCTTCTGAGTGTAGTCTCAAAAAATCGGCCGTATTAAACTGTGTGCGCAAATCAATTGATAATCTATAAGTGTTCTAAGAATCTTCTAAAAACTACAAAAAACACACATCATTGATTACAGCGCCATCTAAAGGGATTTCTTCAATGAGCTAACGCGAGCATCCGCCTTAATTTACCAGACATTTCATATTTCCTTAAACTAGATTAGGGTCAGGGCTCTCAGCATCATTACCTACCTGCATTGCACGGTCTCATTGTCTAAGGGAAGATGGGCCCAGCGTACAGGCCCTCCCCTTCTTGGCGCGGTCCTGGCGGAACTCGGGGCCACCGGGGGGGCGCTAGTGGTGAAACCCTAGTGGCCACTGCGTCCCCATCACACCGGATTGAGACAAATCCCCGTGCCTAGAGCATCCATAAAGATTTCCTCTCCGTTAAAAAAAAGGGCTCTCAGCATATTTTCCCACTTGGGACGATCCCGCTACTTCCAGCTTTTGCAAGCATTAAGCAAAAACCTTGTAGAACCATGCTACATTTCAGTCATCAGGAAACATTTTGTTAAAAATTCCACCACTAGAGCTTCCAACGTATCACCATAGCGATACAGCCAAGAAATATTAATGTGTAGTAGTTTTTTGTAATTATTTAATAGAAATAAAAAAAATCATCCTAACATAATTGTACGGCATCGGGAAGTTCTAAAATTACCCTCTTAAATTACTTTAACATCTAAAAGCTTGTTCTACTCCGTGGGAATTGTCTAGGATTCGCCGTCAGTTTAATTAATGCGGGGCTATCTATAACAGCTAAGGGCCTTCCCTGTTCCCATCCCAGTTGGTTTATTGTGCGTATTGGCTTGTGCCACTACTGACCAAGAAGTTTGTGCCTTGGTAGATTACACTGTTTTCGTAGTGCTGTTAGCTGTTACCAGGATGAATGATTAAGATTATGTAACTGTAGTGTTTGATATTAGGATTCTCGGTAGGTTTTCGGATAGTTAATGGGTATGATTTTCCTAATGAAAAACCATGCTAATTTATCTGACAAAAAAAATTTTTATTCTTAATATTGTTTTTTAATATCACAGCTGTTTTTAATGATAAAAGTCTCGAAATATCAAAGTCAAATTGCGGTCCCGTAAAAAACATATTTAATGTAATTAACAGTCTTGGAGTTGGACAGTAAGACGTGTCTGTAGATGAGCAAAAAGTATGTTTTGAATTCGACTATTCGGCAACGGTAAATATCAAAGTAACATTTAAAGATAAGTTAATGTTAAGTTAATATGAGTTTAAGTTTACTTGCTTTATGAATAAGGGCAGCATGGATTTTTTAATGTCCGACAGAAAGTACATATCAAATGGTTCTAAGTGGAACAAGCCTTCATGTCGCATAGTTCCACAGACTAACAATGTCCATGGCATGCTGTTATTACAAGAATATGCAATTATATTTTATTAAGCTTCGTGCTCATTCACTGATTCTGTCGTGGGTCAATAACTTAGAATTAGAGGTTGTAAATAATAATTAAATAATCATTTCTTCCATGCTGGTCTGGGAGTAAAGAAAAAACATAGAACCTACAAGTTGCTTCTCTTCCCGCGCAGATGGTAAAAGCCCATCGAGGGAATGGGCGAAAATCTTAGGAATCATGTTTTAGGCGATGCGGCTAGCAACCCATCACTATTTTGATTCCCCTTTCCACCTATACGCCCACATCATGCTAAACGTGGCCTTAAGGTTTTGTTACCTTTGGCTCTGTCTACCCCGTAAGGGATAAAGACGTGTATGTATGTATGTTGTAAATAATAATTTTGGACGTTGTCCAAGGAGTGGGATATTAATTTGGCCATACAATCTACTTATACTCGTATATGTACGAGACACTTGCAAAAAGTGTTTTTGAAAAGATATCGTACTGAAATACTCTTGTCATTTATGTTAGGATAATGAAACATTAAGGCTAGAAATAGTCTCAAATGACAATGCTAAAAATACACTATGAGCGAGAGCAAAACACCGAAGGAAATGAGAGAATGTAATTGTTTTTTCCTTTGTGGTTCTCGATAAAACAATTAAGAAAATCGTCTAAAGAAAATCCTAACGAAACTGCCTCACCACACATTCTGATCTGCAAAGCTACCTTTAACTAACCAAGTACATTTTCTACTTTAGACTCTCTCACGTTAAAGTTAAGATACAAAACCCAATCCCCATTAGTTAGTAGATTCTTCAACACAGAACCAACACAGTCATTTATGTTACCGGTGAAAAACTAAGACAGGTTGATGTGCCAATCGAGATACGGCCAACGTTAAGATGAAATCAGAAAAGGATGGCACGATACAATCCAATTAAGGCAAGAATGAGACTGACGACAAATCGCTTCCAATGATGCTATTCATTTTATCACGATCCTAAGTGACAGTTAAGTTAGTTTTTAAGTGGACAGAGCAAATAAACATGGCGCGGAGATCGTTTTTTATTTTGAATGGCCATGTGAAAATATTGCATCGAATTGTCTTATTGCATTGAATTGAATCGTGTAAAAGACGTCGACGGTGCGTTTACGCAACAAAATGTATGAAGAAACGGTGAGGGACCGTGACGCATACGACACGTCACTGCGTATCCGCAGCGGTGTGGTCGCTCCTTTATTTGTTGATACCGCCGCCTCCGCGGTGCGAAGCATACATAGAAATGTCTAGACAGAAAAATATGTATTTAAATAAACTACACTGGAATTACTATTTTTTTATACTTACATTGAAATAGCTTCTTCCAGCTGTGGTTTGTCTGTTTTGCATTTTATACTAACTAGCGACCCGCCCTAGCTTCGCACGGGTGCAGTTAGTGTTCCACTAACACTATTATGCATGAATCACATTGACCATCACTATCTATTAAAAAAACTGCATAAAAATCCGTTGCGTAGGTTTAAAGATCTAAGCATACATAGGGACAGACAGACAAACAGACAGCGGAAAGTGACTTTGTTTTATACTATGTAGTGATATCAGCAAATCAGTCATTAATGTCATTCAAACAATACATAACAATATTTTAATTCAAACAACATTATTAGTTATAATTACACAAACGGATAACTCACGTATAAAAGTCGGATTGCTCGACATGCCGCCGGTGCGAGCGCTCCGCGAGGAAGGACTACGAACTAGCCCGAAACAATTGAGTCTCGCGGTAGTTTCATCGTGAAAACATTATTAGTTGTTACATAACCACACCAGCCACCACTGAGCCCATTAGGCAACCTAAGTAGTTGTTGTGTCAACAGTAACTCAAATTGCCATTCTGGATTAATACAATACAAACAAAATGTCATAATAAATGATAATTTAGCTACACACGACTCGTATTTTATACATAAATTTGGATTAAACCCTGCCTTAATTGGGCAAGAAATAGTTATGCTTATGATAATGATGGTTTGTGTTGAAATTTTAATTTGTTCCTTATACTTTGACCCTAAGGCTTTTAAGCAGGGGCCTTACCATGACATCTTAATGCGATCCAATTCAAACTCAGTTCAGTATTGTATAACTCGCTCGGAATCGCCATTGTCTTCATTTTGACAGTTCTTGTATGAATGTGACAGCTAGCTGATTCCGATGCCAATTGTCAGCCCATACATGAACTGTCAAAATGAACACGATGGCGATTGCGAGCGAGTTAGATAATAAGCCTACAGGTCTTAGCAGTCATTTTTAGTATTGATCTGACAGCGAGCGAACCTAAACAAAATCGCATTAAGACGTCATGGTAAGGCCCCGGGTAATTATGAGCCGGACTTTTGTCAATTTTGTAACGGCTAATGGCTTGAAAATGACATTCAAAAAAGGTTAGGATTAAATAAAAAAAAATGAGACACACACTTGCCTTACCCAAAAATCGCTCACTAAGGCTAGAAAAGGATCTGACACCATTCATCTTCATCATCTCCAGCCGAATTTAGCATATACCTAACTATTTTACGATATTGTTGACTACCACTCTTATCCAGGGTTTCATTATTTGTCCAGAGGCTAAGGTCACCCTGTATATTATATATTCCACTGCTGGACACAGACTTCCTCGCACCATTAAGTTTTTGACGTGATCAATTCTTATAAATCGATGAACGGCTGCACACACGAAAAAGCATGACTCTTTGCGTTACGTTCCGCGTGACGACAGAGTGTGCAAGCGAGAGCGCGGAACAAGCAGTAGCACGATCTTCTCGCGTAACGTCAGAGTTAGCAGTTCCAATGTTTCTTTATGACGTTATCACGTAAAACTATCGTTCGTAAACCGACTTTGCAGACAATCGGTTTTTTACAGAAAATAGAACCCACGTTTGTTAACGCAATTTCAGTCTTAGCTAACCGATTATAAATCAATTCTTATTCAAAACTCAAATAAATATAAGGACGTGGGCGAGGTGCAAATTGATCAATTTATTCAGCGGTTGTCAATAAATCATGATTTCTTTTCTTATTTGGACTATGATTATACAATTATTGTGAATTCTCACGGTCTCTGATTTGGCAAAGGAGTTTCTTAATTTGTCTTAAGCATAATTAACAACTAGATTGAGTAAAGATTCACTATCATCGGTGTATCCAGCCTATATACGTTCCATTGCCTAGGCACAATGCTCTCAGAATAAAGATTCGTCATCATCATCAGTCAGAAGACGTCCATTGTTGAACAAAGGCCACCCCTAAGCACACAATAATGAACGACAACTCGCCACCTGCATCCTGAATAAAGATTAATTGACACTAATAATTTAGTCAATTGTCAAACAAAAGGAGTCTTTCTTTTACTACTACCTATCATACGGATTTTAAACCTCAATGCAGCCTATTTTACCAGGATATTATGACCATTACCTGTCGGTTCTCTACTTTATTGTAAAGTTCAACAAGCCATTTATCAAACTTCAATAACACATCAACATTCAATTCGAGATTGACAATGACTGACAACAAGGGCAGGCAGTCACTATTGCTCGACATGCCGCCGGTGCGAGCGCTCCGCGAGGAAGGACTACGAACTAGCCCGAAACAATTGAGTCTCGCGGTAGTTTCATCGTGAAAACATTATTAGTTGTTACATAACCACACCAGCCACCACTGAGCCCATTAGGCAACCTAAGTAGTTGTTGTGTCAACAGTAACTCAAATTGCCATTCTGGATTAATACAATACAAACAAAATGTCATAATAAATGATAATTTAGCTACACACGACTCGTATTTTATACATAAATTTGGATTAAACCCTGCCTTAATTGGGCAAGAAATAGTTATGCTTATGATAATGATGGTTTGTGTTGAAATTTTAATTTGTTCCTTATACTTTGACCCTAAGGCTTTTAAGCAGGGGCCTTACCATGACATCTTAATGCGATCCAATTCAAACTCAGTTCAGTAGGCTTATTGTATAACTCGCTCGGAATCGCCATTGTCTTCATTTTGACAGTTCTTGTATGAATGTGACAGCTAGCTGATTCCGATGCCAATTGTCAGCCCATACATGAACTGTCAAAATGAACACGATGGCGATTGCGAGCGAGTTAGATAATAAGCCTACAGGTCTTAGCAGTCATTTTTAGTATTGATCTGACAGCGAGCGAACCTTAACAAAATCGCATTAAGACGTCATGGTAAGGCCCCGGGTAATTATGAGCCGGACTTTTGTCAATTTTGTAACGGCTAATGGCTTGAAAATGACATTCAAAAAAGGTTAGGATTAAATAAAAAAAAATGAGACACACACTTGCCTTACCCAAAAATCGCTCACTAAGGCTAGAAAAGGATCTGACACCATTCATCTTCATCATCTCCAGCCGAATTTAGCATATACCTAACTATTTTACGATATTGTTGACTACCACTCTTATCCAGGGTTTCATTATTTGTCCAGAGGCTAAGGTCACCCTGTATATTATATATTCCACTGCTGGACACAGACTTCCTCGCACCATTAAGTTTTTGACGTGATCAATTCTTATAAATCGATGAACGGCTGCACACACGAAAAAGCATGACTCTTTGCGTTACGTTCCGCGTGACGACAGAGTGTGCAAGCGAGAGCGCGGAACAAGCAGTAGCACGATCTTCTCGCGTAACGTCAGAGTTAGCAGTTCCAATGTTTCTTTATGACGTTATCACGTAAAACTATCGTTCGTAAACCGACTTTGCAGACAATCGGTTTTTTACAGAAAATAGAACCCACGTTTGTTAACGCAATTTCAGTCTTAGCTAACCGATTATAAATCAATTCTTATTCAAAACTCAAATAAATATAAGGACGTGGGCGAGGTGCAAATTGATCAATTTATTCAGCGGTTGTCAATAAATCATGATTTCTTTTCTTATTTGGACTATGATTATACAATTATTGTGAATTCTCACGGTCTCTGATTTGGCAAAGGAGTTTCTTAATTTGTCTTAAGCATAATTAACAACTAGATTGAGTAAAGATTCACTATCATCGGTATATCCAGCCTATATACGTTCCATTGCCTAGGCACAATGCTCTCAGAATAAAGATTCGTCATCATCATCAGTCAGAAGACGTCCATTGTTGAACAAAGGCCACCCCTAAGCACACAATAATGAACGACAACTCGCCACCTGCATCCTGAATAAAGATTAATTGACACTAATAATTTAGTCAATTGTCAAACAAAAGGAGTCTTTCTTTTACTACTACCTATCATACGGATTTTAAACCTCAATGCAGCCTATTTTACCAGGATATTATGACCATTACCTGTCGGTTCTCTACTTTATTGTAAAGTTCAACAAGCCATTTATCAAACTTCAATAACACATCAACATTAAATTCGAGATTGACAATGACTGACAACAAGGGCAGGCAGTCACTAGAACAAAGCGGATCCTGAATTCTTTTATCATTGAGCAAGCGATTGGAATGGTACACAATTATAATAATCAATAAATAATAATCACGCATAACAATCAGCTAATAAGACTTAAGAGCAACAAATCTCGCATACCTAAACTATCTTTCTTCTCTGATTAAAACGCTTGAATACCACGGAAAAAACGACTACGTGTTTTATTTTTGTGGTGTGACGTTTGTTTCTAGAAAAAGTAAAACAAAAAACGATCGCAATCGAATCCAACGTCTTTTTTGCGACTTTTTCCTCTTAGTGGCCAGTACCGCAATATTGCCATTTAAACCAACGAGGTTGGATGGCTGTTTGAGTTGTGCTTAAATTAAAATAATGGTATTGCCAAATTCTAAATAGACTCAGTCGGACTGATGTGGGAGTGAGACCAAGAACAAGTTTTTAAATCTAAATGGGTTTCCAAAGTGTCAAAAACGAAAATAACATCTGTCATCCGAATCATTCGTCAAATCTGATTTTCGAATAATATTAAAGAAAGCTAAGGGTGTTTTATGAAACAGGTGGCAACGTCTGTCACTTTAAACCAATCTTATTCAGTAAAAGTGCGTCCTCACTCCGCTTTTTGTCCTCGCTCTGCGCAAAGGTCGACAACTATCTATCAACACCTATCTCGCTTTTGTCTGGCCATACCACCCGTGTACCATTGAAATCGTTACGATCGATTCTCAATGAGAACCTGCGGCTGTTTAAAGTAAATCGTCCGAGATTGAATACTTCAAGAGTTTGCCAACAATGGTAATTCAGCCTCATGAATAATGAGGCGGGGTCTATAGAACGATCTAAGTCGCAAACTTAACAAGATCGAAACTAGATAAGATACAAGGCCGCTCGTACATTTAGTTACACTTACATTTCGGCTTTGCGTCACACATGTAATAATTTTCATAATACTATGTAGTGTCGCGTGACCCTATTTTTACGGTTACTTTGGAGAAAAACTCACTTTATCGTGTCTCTAACAAGTCATTGGCGTGAGAAAACGACACATGAATGCCCGTATCCGCAAATTACTTTTACAGCTAAGTTACAAACGGCAGAATTATACTTACTTAAGGCCAAAAATATATCTTCCAAAACCACTCCAATTTATTTAAGTGCGACTTCATCTCGAGAGTAGTTCGAAATGAGGCTAAAAGCTAAAAAAGGATAAGTCCGCCTTTGTGCTAGTATCTCAGTATTTGTCTAATTTGTTTAATGTTTATTTTTCACAATAAAGAGTTAAGCTAGATTGAAAATAATACATTACTAATCGTTAATTTTTTTAAGATTTTAAAGGACTTGCCTTAACAAGTCTTTTGTTTCTGTTATCAAGATTGCTTATATTCAATCCTAAATCCACATGAATATACTGAAAAATTATAAAACGCAAAGCTAGATCTATTTAGATATCCATTCTGTGAAAAAGTACATTAAGTATGAATGTATAACACTTTAGAGTACATAAAACATGTGAAATTAACGGTTACAGAAAAAAAGAGATATAGAAACGCGAGTTCGCTCAATAGAGATCTCTTCCAGTTCCACTTTGACCGATTGACTCCATCATTATTAAAGGCATAACTAAAATAAAATGTCCAACTATTTTATGTAGAATTTTGATTGCAACTGTCGTTAATTGAAGCGCCTGACAAAAACCGGTCACCTCATTTGCTTTTCTATTATACTCAAAGATCCAACAAATGAAAAGGCTTACGCATTTCATAACTTGACGTAAACGCGGTCGTGCCACCTACGTGAAATATTTATATTATGCCCCTATAAGTCGAAAATAATTTAGATAGTAAGCCTGGTCATTGTTTGTTGTATTAAACTCGGTTGCGTGAGTTGTTACATGGTCTTTTAAGTCACGCGAACTCGCAAAATATCGGTGACATACTTGTATAACACTTAGTACAATGCAACTGTAAGTGTCGTTCCTTTAGGCTAAAATGCAGTGTCGTTATTTCGTTTTTCGGTCATTGTAAAGTGCAACGATCTCATGCTTGGATTGCAAGAGTTCAGCGGTTTCTTAAACGCTTTGTTTTAGCATATTGTGGCCGCGTTAAAACATTTCAATTTTGAATCATTAAGGAGTTTTCGGGGAAGCACTGAAACATATTTATTAATAGCAAAAAGTAACCACAGATCAAAACCTTCTAAGAAAACTGGCTAGCAATCGCGATTTCCGAAAAAAAAAAACGGAACCGTTCAAAACTTACAAAGAAATTATGCTGCACACGTGGCGTATGGCAGTTTCACATTCAAAACCATACCTTTGACAAAATAACTGATATTCGATAGTGTAGGAAATTCTGCAAACCAACTTATTATAATAATTACGTCACATAACTAAATGATATCACTCTGACATTTGTTAATCAGCAACGTAGCCGCTCCTTCGAGCAGTTACATGCCATGTTTTCTAAAAGCTAGATTTATCGAGTACAATCGAACCCAGAAGTCGGGTCGTGCTGTTAAATTCAGATACATTACCATTATTCACGGCTTATGAACAGAACGCTATGGCAATGTTCTGTTTTGTTTAACTTATATCACTGCGCTATGGTTTAGTTAAAACAAATGACAAAATTGACAAGACCCACTTACTATGAGATAAAAAAAAACAAAAGCATCATAAGAGCATGTTTTATCTAGTCTAGTATTTATGTTCCAACAAAAAATACACAATCAGCCAATACATATTTTTTAAATGACTGGTCATTTTCTGTGACGTTTTTAGCATACGTGTGTCTTCTTTCTAACAATTGTAACGGACTCACATTTTGCTAACGTTGGCTGCTTTAATAAAAGTATATTCACCGCTTTCAAAACAAAATACACTTTGTTTTGAACACAAACATTTCTTATTTACCAAACAATAGGCGGCTCGAACAAACAAATTCAAACGCAGCTAGCATCGTGATTTCGCACTAATTATCCAATTTGTCAAACCGTCAGATCTGTTCGGGTACTACTTTTACAAATCCAAGGGTACAGTCAAGATCATTGGCGAAGATTGCTTATCTGTGTTGTATCCCATCAAGTCTGATGCTTCGCGAGATAAAATTATTCATACTAAAATACAACACCTTTTAACGATACCTTGTCACCGCAATATATTAACCGTCTGTATAATATTGAACACGTCTCACAATAAAATTATGTTCTCTAATTTTTTTATGACATAGGGTGCCAAATTATGTGCAACTGGGTCACCAGATGGTAAGTGAACACCATTACCCTTGGGCTGCACACCGAAGGGTTGCGGATGCGTTGCCAGCCTAGAGGTCTAAGATGGAATATCTCATGTGCCAGTAATTTCACCGGTTGTCTACAAGCATCACAAGAACTGCTGCGTGGCAGCAGTATTAGCTAGTAAATAATTAACATTCAGTTAATTGATCAGCTTGCAATTGATAGCAATTTTCCTCTCTGTATCTCGAAGTGATTCCGAAGCGAAGGGCTCAAGGAACTGACTCCGTACACAATTCGACGGTAATGGATTTTATACCAAGGCTGTGTTAAATTCACAGACCTGTCAAATTGGATAAATTAAGCCCCTCGTCCCACTTACAAAGGCTGTTGCATTCGGCCTTAGCTGCATTCCTTAACAGGTTAGATCAGTTTAACAGTTTAGGTTCAGATACAACAATGCGATTGCGACAACACATGATCACTCTATTCCAGAATGAATATTTCAAATTCCGTCAATGCTTTGAAGTGGTACAATTACATTACATTACCTTAACCAGTAAATAACATGGCTAAGTATTTGTGAAGTAAGTCTAATTTAAACAAGTCTGGGTGGAGCATAACATTAGTGCAGTTTGCTGACTTTAATAGTAGCTACTTAAAGACGCAAAGATTTAGAACTTGTTATTAGCCACTATTAGTGTCTAGATTTCGAAATTTTTAGGACAGATAAATACGAAACAAATGCTACTACATCACACTATGAGCACGATTGTGTGAATTCATGTTATTTTGATTTTTTAAGTTGAATAAACAGCATGAATCTTAAAATGTTTCTAAGTCTCGAATCGAATGAGCGTGTTATCAATAACCTATTTGATATTCTGTGCTATAACATAAACATTCTTTCCATCACTTCAACAGCCTTAATAGACTTGTTATTTCTTTTTGCTTTTAGTACAACATTGTAAAAACTATTCTATTTGAATACCACGACGAAAATACCGTTTCAACTATGAGATTTCTTCCAAGGGTCATTGAAGGTAATAAGCGATATCTTAAGTATCACAACGCTGATAGTCAAGAATGGAAATTGTGGGATTCTCAGAGGAATTTGTACCTTATCCTCTGTGTTTTTATCGAGGCTTCTTTCCATATAGCATACGAAAAGGGCTGGTACTTTTTGCTTCAACTTGGCGTTTTGATGCTATCTGGGCCCGGGTTACCGACTTAAATGGAGATTTGTGGGCTCGCTCCCTCTGATATTAATCGTACGAAATATAATGCTACATTTCTGCGTAACTTTACGTTTTGTATTATAACGTGTAGGTAATCTACAGGCTTACCAAGTATCTTCAGCTCTATACCGCTTTTGCCTTTGTGAATCCAACTCAACTGAACATCCAAGCACCGGGTAGGTTTATTGTTTGTAAAAATTGTCATCACAGTTCTCCTGCAAACCCTATTCACAAAAATGATCTCTTTCAAAATAATATCCCCATTCGCTATGCTAGATTAAGTTAAAAGCTTGTGGATATAAAAAATATTGTAGCAACATTATCTGTCATTTATCAAGCGATGCGTGACTAATGTATGAGTGTTAGAAACGAATTTAATCACCCTCATTGTTATTTGGCACGAAGTGTATTAGTGAGTTATGTTAAGGAAATAGTGCAAGGGCGTCCTTTTCAACTCTAGTTTATACAATTCTTTGCACACTTACACATAAAGGACAGGCAATATAATGTTACAAATAGTAATGTAGTCAATCTCGTATATTACAAAGGGTAAGTTGCTCCAAGTAAACACTATACACTACACATAAGTTATGGGCCACTCGTGATCAATATGCATCAACTGCGTCCAAATATCGGGAGTTCGTTAAAGATAATCGAGTTCTATATCCCATTGATAATATTATTAAGTCTCGTACTATTACGCATACTTTCGACTATCTTCTTTTTCAGCTTCAACCGTTATAACTGCAGGCGTTGTGGTCCTTCCAGTTAAATTAGTTAAAAGCGTGTACTCATTTAGCTGTCCACGCTGGTCTGGATACAAAGAAAAACATAGAATGTACCAGATGCTTCTCTCTCTTCCCGCGCAGATGGTAAAAGCCCATTGAAGGAACGGGCAAAAATCTAAGTAATCATGTCATAGGCGATGCGGCTAACAAAATTGGTTGCTTAGTTTTGATTCCTCTTTTCACCTATACGTCCACAATTTATGCTAAATGTACCCTGTGTCTTATCTTAGGCACGTCTGTATATATAGACGTGATTTCTGTATGGAATGTACGTATGTATTTAGCTGTCTTCTTGTCGAATATGAGGAAATCTAGAACAAATGCTTATTTTAAAATAGAAATAATAATGCAGTTGTGAGTTAACAAACCAACCAGTTTCAATTTATGATACAAACCTGCCAATCCCAATGTCATTGTATGATGTCAACACTCGACACTGTATAAGGCTTCTTCACCTCATAAAAGATCTTAAGATAAAGGTGGGACGGACTGAGTGACAAGTAAGACTGACACACGAAGACTAAGAGGCGTATCCGAGTCGTTTCTACAGTGTCTATTGCAATTTTGTTATCTTGCTTTTTATTAGAAACCTGTTATCCGACAGTCGTTTAATCTCGGCTTAGTATTGTTGTGATACCGTTACGACAAATTCGATTTGGTGAAAGATTTTAAGGTGTACCTGCCGTGTTAGGTGTTATTTTTGTTTTCAATTAGGTCACTTAACGCACGTTTTGAGTAACTATTTTGCAAAAATACAATGCCGAGCTAAAATAACGGATTGTAGTTTAAGACGTATTAAATCCTAAATTAAGAAGATTTCAAAAAACAAAAGATAATCAATAAACAAGCACTAAGTATCGCTGATTGTCGTGAGTACCACATTTAAAATGTAAGTTTAGTACAGTCACCGATACAAATCTTCTTGGATCTTATGAAGTGCTAGAAAATGTTTGAACACGCGCTTACGTGACTTAAGAGCTCCCACACAAAACCGCGGTGTGACGCGAATTCTGATTCTGATTCTGTTGCGATGCGACGCCGCATTGCAGGAACTAACGATGCGAATTGCTGCGATACCTTCAGTTTGTTCACGTTAAGTTCACTTATTCCTGCGATGCGCTGGTCAAAAATAACTTGGACACGACCGTAGGTATAAGGGCTCCCACACAAAACCGCGATGCGCTGCGATGCGACGCCGCATGCAACACCGCATCACAGCGCATCGCAAGAAATCGCGGTTTTGTGTGGAAGCCCTTATACATACGGCCGTGTCCAAGTTATTTTTGACCAATTAGGGAGCTCTGATGTATCTGATGGCGAATGTACCTATACTTATCACGCCGTTAAGACTAAATAAATATGCGTAAATATAGTTGTCCATCTATTGAATGCCCTGAGGTATGACATTTTTATTTGCCGGAGTATAAGCCAGCTGACAAAAACAGGTTTTATTTGTAAAACCCGGTATTCGTCATGGTGCGGGTGATGAGTAAATACGTAGTCGGAGAAAAAAATACCTACCTGCTGGTTAAAAGTAGGTATCTCGTGAAGATAAACATTGTTAACGGTTTTAAAATATGCAATTACACGCTATTCAATGAGGCAGGTGTATTGTAAGTATGTTAGTGAAAAAGGTCAAAATTGAATGATTAATTTCGTATTGATATTTACAGGTGTTTGTTACTTGCGGCCTGTCGAGGCTAGTACTATTTAACTTTACATCATTTTTCTTTGTTAGTAATTGTTACCTTGATATCAATTGGTACATTCGCAAGTTAGATATTAAAATGTACAAGGTGCTTATATTTGAACACGCTCTATCAGCCTTGACGAAGCAGCGTTTAGATGTTTTTGAACACCTTGCCTGTCGCTATGTATTCTAACTGAATATCAGTGCTGTAGGTGTCACACAGCGACCGTTTCACTTTTGCGAAGACACACACAACGATGATGATCTATTTTTCATGTCTATGTTTTTTTTCTATAAAATTGTGTATATTCTCTTATATTTGTGTCTGGCAAAAAGGAATGTGTCCTCTTTCTTTCTATTGATGTACGTTACACAATCGGTAAATTTTTTTGATGTTCTGACCATTTCCAGGGTAAATTTGGTCATTTGATTCTGTGCGGCATCAGTTTCATACTGTTTCAATACAGCTTCTAATCCATTATTCTGCAACGCCGTACAAATATCATGCGACAAGGGGAAAAAATCGAGGGTTGCACTTTTGAAATCTCACCAGCACCCAGTTGGACAGCTTACAAGTGACGGCATAGTGCTGAATCTTATTATTTTATGCTCTTATATCGTCCTATATACGTCACCTGGTGGTTCATATGACCCACATTTTTTGTACGTGGGCCTGTAGTCTATAGTATTTTAACACGTCAGTCCCGCTAATCAGTGATCAACATATAATCTTATAGCTGAGAAGACCCTAGCTGATGTTTAGATACTCAAGTGGTTAATTTTAGGTAGCTGACTTAACTAAGGTTTCGCACTTGTCAAGCTCCCTGCCGTTTTAATTGTCTTTATCATTATCATCAAATCGCAATTATGACACTTCACCCGCTTCACACGGAGTGATGACAGCTTCATGCGAAATTATGATGACAGTGGGTGTACCGTGACAACAATGATGCTAGTTAGCCCATCCATTGTCTATCGCACACGTACGTACCTTGGTAAGACTTGTACTTAGATAGGTGTAATCTCCTGAATAGCGGTCAACTTCAAGTTTTCACGGAATTTCTTGTGCAGCGAGTGCATCGCATTGAAAACTTCTTCACTCGTCCTCCATTTTCAGGGTCTTTGGTCAAAAAGTAGACTTAAGACAGAGTTCTGTATGGCAAAATGAGGTTACTACGCCTATGTGCATAAAAGTTGCAAGCACACAAGAACAACGAAACTTCGCAAAGCAAACAGGCTTAGTTTAGGCCATATTTTGACATTCGCAGAACTCCGTCTTTACTTTTTAATTCGTCTGAAATCCGGACAGCTAAGTATTGGAATTTATGCATACGGTCGAAAAAACTGTATCACGTGGAATCTTTTCCTATACATAGGTATGCATATTAATTTCTTTGGGATAGGTTCCACAATGGTATGCGATTCAGTGTCTTTCGCTGTACATGTGTATTCCCTGAACGTTACAATCTTACAATATGGCGTTCAAATCTGGAGTAAATGGACTTACTAGGCAAGCGTGGTCCAGCTAAAGAACTGTGGTCATCAGACGCATTAAAAAATAATTAGTTAAGTATTATTGAGAATTTTAGCCAATACTCACTAGGATCTCTTCATCTGCTACTTACTATCAGCGTAGAGAGTATTGGTACTATGCAACTAAGGTTAACCGTACGACGGTCAAAGCGTCATAAACTGTTTATAATGGAGGAGACATAAAATATCTAAGTGGGTATATACTAGTATATTTACAGTTATTTATACCTACAACTTTTACTCAGACCAGACGACGCGTCTCAAGATATTCGTCGGTTTGAATCCGCATTCGCACCTCTTGATTTTTTCGGAATATACGTACCAAACCTCATTTGAAAATTTCCATGAGGTTTTTGGTAAAGAAAACATCGTGACGAAAGTTTTTTTTTGCATACAACAAAGCAATATAATGGTTTGTGTGAAGTTTCTAATGCGCACTGGGACTGCATGGGAACTAGGTATAGTACCTATAGCCCAAGTCTCATGAGATTAGGCCTGTACCCAGCAGTGGAAAATATATAGACTGAAGATGAATCGGGTAAGTACGTGTCTTGGTTCCAGTGTGATTCTCTAAACGAAACTGGTCCGTGAAGTTATCGCTAAGCTTGTCAGACAATCATAACTGGGCCCATTCAGTCGTAGACTGTACACGAAGTCAGGTGTCTTGACGTTGGTCAATGTAAAACTTCGACCAAACTCAGGACACCTGTCTCCGTATGATGCCTACTAGCTAACTGATGAATGGTGGATGACTCCACAGACGAAGTTCGATTAGCAACCACATAGCTGCATTTTCGCGCAAGCTCAACCGTAGAAGTTTAATGCTCAAACTTAAAAGTATATACTGATCGAATACTAAATACATACATAGGTACCTACTTACCTATTTAAATTTAAGTATAGGTCCTTTCCGAGTTCCGTACACCTTGCCTTACCTAGATAAGGTTGTGTTATCCTAACCACATCACACACATAGTATCAAACACTGCACCTACCTACAATAATAAATTAAATGAAAGATTACTATAACAAGACTGTGTGCATTTATACGTGTACCTACCCGTAATTTTGTAATAAAATACTAGTTTATAATAAAATGTTAATTTTTTTTTTCATATATAAGTAGATACAAACAAAAAAAAACAAAGTTTGAAGGTTTAGGGTGGGTACACGACGCCTACATACAGTAAGTACTTTTTAACAAAGATAGAGCCAGAATCACTGACTGGGTGAAATAAAACTTACTTATTTCCTTATTGGACCAACAAACAAAAGCCCGACTGCAGTTAAAAGGATTCTAACAACACACCTTTCCACTAACTATGCGCGTATTAGTAAATGTAACTTTACCTAAACAGTTTAAATAGGTCTCCTCACGTAGCGGTCCACCTGCCGGTACCGGGTTCAGACGGAGGCTGTGCTGTGGCGGCGTCCCCTTCGGAATGTCACACCTGTGACCACAACCACACTCACGGTACAACACTACGATCACACAACCGTCTTCAATACCCGTTCATGCACATAAAACGCACTTCCAAACCAGTCGTTTATTTACGTTCCAAATTCGTTGTAAAAAAGTTTCGCGCGTTCACAGATAAAACAACAAGCAGCACTACGCACAGCGGCGAACGAACTCAAACTGACGTACGGTGAAATGGAGGGGCGAGTGAACTGGGATGCGATAGTAGCGCCACCACACCTGTCGACGCGGAGGCGTTTAACTTCGAGTCGGCCGAGCTAAGAACCGAGTTGCAATGTGCAACATTCGCTTCTCGGATTATGCAAGGCGGTAAAGTTTAACCGGGCGCGGGCAGGAAGAAAATGTCGATGCGATTATGCGTTTACAAAGCGCTGTTAATTGAAATTCTTTGTAGATACTTCAATACTTGCAGCGGCATTGGAGTTATTGCTTGATTTATGCTTTCATAGATCTTTCGCTTTTGACAAGTTGCAGGAATTTATTATATCTAGTTTGTGTTCGCAAAATTTTTGTTAATATTTACAGAATCAATTAATATTATTAATTATTAAGTTGATTAATTGCCATTTAATCTCATCCGTACAGACTTGACTGACTCATCATCAGAAGCTTATACACGCTATATTTTATTATGTACCTAAGTCCGTCCCACTGCTTTGCACAGCAGAGGTGTTTTCTCGGCATGATACGGCTTTGGTTGTAGTTTAGGCTATGCGGATTCAGCCTGGGCTCGAACCCACGTACTCGTACATCTCCTTTAAAAGCTATTATTGCCAGCATCAAAGGCCTCTGAAGTAGATTACTATACTACTACAGCTTTTCTTGCGCCAAATTCATCAGCTTATCCCGTCGTATTAAAATAAAATACAAAAAACGTTTGCAGATTAGAGCAGTAGAATGCAAGTACTGGCATGCTGCGAATGTCTAACTTCATACAATTATAATTCCATGTCCTTTTTTTTGGCAGCCTACTAAATATACACGACATCAGATCGAACTATAATATATTTGTCAGCTGTCTGTCTGCATTTGTCTATATCCCAAATCTTCTATATCTACATTAAATATTTAAATAACTAGTTTACTACACTCATAAAATCGTATGCCCTGACTGATCTATCATTGGGCATTCAAAACAACTTAGTCAAAAAGCGATAATTTTATCTCAGAAGGTTTCTTTTGTAGCGTGAACTATAATTTCAAGACGAAGCTAATAAAACGAAACATTAGGTAGGTAGATATCGGTTTAGTGCAATCAGCTGCAGAATCAAATAGCTACCTACCAATCTACCATTACTGCCAGTGGTGTGAGTGTAACAGTTAACTTTTAGCTGCACTGTATTAATATGGGAGGTGAAATATTTTATTTCCGTAAAATATTACTTTATGTCTCCCAGCTTAAGTAGTTCTGCGTCCTGCAGATGATTACAACGATTATCATCAAACTATGATTCGACATCGTCGCTCAGCGACTAAAGCCTCCTTTCTTTCTTTCTTTCTTTTTCTATCAATAAAAGATTTTAAAAAAAAATCTATGATTCATTTTTTCAAATTAAAACAATTTTAAATTTATAATTTATTTAATTCGTGTTACGACGTGCCTTTGTGAATAAATTTATTGTGTACGTATCCATATTGCTTCGGTAGGACAGGACTAACTTAAATTACATTTTTAATAGAAAATATTGCATTTCTACGGTAATTTACAAGTGTATGGCACATGCTATCATACAAAATATACAGGATTACAGACTATGAAGAATTAATCTAGTATCACTTTGGTTAATGATATAAGTAATGGCGAAGATGTGCTATTGTAGCGGCTACCAGCAACAGAAGATTTTTCAGAACACCTGTAACAAAATAATAATTTGTTTGAAATAATAGTTAAAGGGCGTGGTTAAGATAAATCTAAAGTCTGTATAGAGGTATTTACAATTTCAAAATCGTTCAATCATAATAGGTATTGTAAAAATAAATTTAGGGATACTACATCATAACAATCTAATTTGCCCTCACTTTTTCTTAAAATAATGAGGAAAGACATCAAGCAAATCGTTTTTCTCATAACATGTATTCTACTCTCCACACCAGAAAACTAAAGCGCAAGCATTTCTGTTCAGCGACATAGAATTACTGAAGTTTATTAGAAACAATAATAATAATACTTTTGTTTCCATTTATCTTTGTTGTTATCATCAAATGTAATCCTCTGCGATTCATTAATTCATACTAGGTACCTACAGCACACAGGATCACAAATAAAATTGGTATTATCAACTTACTCGCAGATCCCGAGGCGCTGTCGTGAATCGGTACTCGATATTCATCTGTGATCTCTAAAAACTGATAAATGGCTTTGAATCCAGCTCCGTCCAATCTGTCGTTCGAACGGAATGATACTTTGAAGAAATTCCTCTCCGACTCCACGTGGAATTCTTTCATCTGTCCACAATATCTACCATATCTATTGTCTTCAGTCATATGGTTCGAGAATTCGACGTAATCACTCGCCGATACGGCTTCACATCTGTAATTCGAAATAATAAATATCATCAAAAACTTTTCCTATACTGTATTAATTAACGAAATACATATTATAATGTAAATGCAAATCGTTAAAATTGATTTGACCGTGCCTTGCCCGGTTTTGGCTCTGTCGTGTATTGCTTAGTGTCGGCTTTCGAATACGATAGATCAGCCCATCTCTATCCGTAGGTATCGTAAAACTTTACTGAGGAGAGGGACGATGTTAGACTGAACAGCAGCGCTGTTTATTAATAACTATGAACTCTGAATTCCAGTGCTGCGGTATGGAAAGGTAAGAGGAAGCACCATCCTATTTTCGTAATAAACTAGTACTTGCAGTCGCTACCTATTATGATTTCAAAGATAACAGTGATAAGAGAGGAAAAGGTTCCGTTGGCCAGTGGCGTAACTATAGGGTAGCAGGAGTGGCAAAATGCCACGGGCCCCTAGCTCTAGGGGGCCCCAAACTGGCTTGGTTTAGAGCACAGAAAGGACGCTGATGCACTTCTTTATATTGAGGAAGGAGCCCCATCTGACGAATCCGCCACGGGCCCCAGACATTATAGTTACGCCACTGCTGTTGGCACACTCTGTGTACTAATTAAATTAGAATGCTTGTTATTGCGTTCAAGTCGTTCAAGTCCAGAATGTAATGAGGCAACCGATTTTTTTTTCTGGAATCTAAGAAATCTGTTTTATAAGGTATACTAACGGCAGAACTCCCTCGACATCGAAGTTAGTGAAATGCAGATGCACTTTCTCCGTGTCCCCTCCGTGGAAGAAGTAGGTGCACTCCGTGTCTCGAGGGTACGGACCCGGCGAGTTGGGAGAGGCAAACGTGCCGTTGTGAGATTCGCTGCTATTGTAGACGAAGGCGCATGGAAACTCCTTCAATTGTCTTCCTGTACTTATACCGAAATCTGGAAAAGAGAATTTAGTTTCATTTAAAAACGTTAGGTAGGTACCAGCAATTACCAATTTGACTAAAACAGCGCAATTGCTCCGCATTTACTCCAAGTCCAAGTTTGACTGTTTGTTTATTCTTAATATCTGATTCAGTAAAAAACAAAATGGTCATACTACACCACCTTGCAAAAAAATCGGGCACCTATGGTTTTCAGATTTTAGGGATTAAAACTTAGAAAGTAAGCTTATATGCACATATAATACAAAAACCATGGGTGTCCATTTCTTTGCAAGGGGGTGTATGTCTTGGGCTACTTGAAATGTACAGGACGATGGCACATTTCAGGTTTAAAAAATCAAATCAGATTTTGCAATTAATAAACGCAAGCGAAATCTTGACTTAGTAAGTGTGTATATGAGACGGTGGTTAGCTTGGTTACAATTACAAGCATAACGACCCATAAAATGTAATCCTCTTGCGCTACCGTAATGATTAACAGTGTTATGGCGTAGTTAATATTACTCCCTTGTGACAATAAGAGAAAAGTAATGGTAAACCATAATCTTCTGTTATTTTGAAATGATTCTTGAACGATACAACAATAAACAACTAAAATTGTTTGGACACTACAATATTCAAAAAGAATTTCGGAGACAATAAGCTACCATCACAAAATGTCGTAATACAAAAGTCACTAGGAAGGTGAGGCGGTGATTGTACAAAGGCGTTTCAATAAAGTTAAAGCAAATAGATTTAGAACTGCAAACTCACTTTCTACAAACGAATATGAAATCTTAAATCCTCTTGAGTATCTGGACGAGTGGGTCCCCTTGAATTCTAACATTAGTTTCGGTCCATTCGACATTATTGGCTTGGGCGTGTCGGTGCCACAAAACGTATCCACTTTTTCTAGTCGTCCGTCCAAGTAGACGAAAGTGTGCAGTGAATCCACGTTCGAACAGCTGGAATCAAGTGAAACAAATAATTGAGTACATACCTAGTTATAATTATTATACAGTCGACTTATTACATCAAAAAATCACTAATCTCATTCTCCGTTTGATAAGGTTATGTAGTTTTAGTACTAACTTCGCTCATTTAGGAAAGTACCTACCACTTTAATGCCAAGAGAAGAGAAGCGATTTCAGGGAGAATACTTAATTTCTAAATTATAAAAAAAGTAGCAAGTAGGTAGCAATACTGAGGCCTGTTTCACCACTCTCTATTAAGTTCCAGTTATCTATGATGATGTCCTGTCTGTTACGTAATAATAAATAGAGACGGAATCATCGATAACTGACACTTAAGATAACTGGCACTTAACAAAGAGCGGTGAAACTGGCCCTTAATGTCACACATATACAACATTTCGGGTAGGTGATATTAATTTTTAAAATGTCGGTTTCATGGTAAATTACTTTTCAAAACAAATGTAAATAAGCCAACCTTTAAACATTGGTAAAATAGATAAGTACGGTCAAGGACAACCAATGGGGGCTATCGCGTGTGAATTTGCCACTAGAGGCGCTGCTGGTCTCGCGTGAGGTCCAATATCATTCACTTTTCACTAGTTTTGGCGGGCTTCGTGACAAAAATTAAATTTCTTTCATTAACCCGTTGAAAGTGATTTCCTTCGTGAAATTTTCGCAAATATGGATTATTTGGCGATGAATGTGAACGCTTTGAAAGCGGAATTAAGAAAAAGAGAGGCAGCTAATTCAGAGGTTTGTTTGTTTAATAAACTTAATGAAATTTAAAATTTAAAACTTTGTTTCGGCTTGGATCTTATGAAGTCGCCTTTGACAGCTACACCTCTGGACCTTAGTCAACAGTGGCGCCAACTGGTGATCAAAGAAACAACAGTCCCCATCCATTGCAAAAGGATGCAAAAATGTGTGTATACGTCTATGCATATCACTGTAATTAGCTAAGCAAACTGAGCAGAAATTCAGTTACCTAGTCGTTTCAAAATTAAATCAAATACAAATTCATACTTACTCCAAAGACCCATCAGCCGACTTATGCAAATAAAAATCTTGAAATATTAATCTAACTCGCTCCTTCCCTCGTCCGTGGAACTCGTAGTGGCAGTGAGTGTTTGAGGGGTAAGGCGAGGGATAGTGGGGGGAGGTGAAGGTCCCGTGCTTGGTGCCGTCACTGCTGAACTCTTGCTGGCATGATGACGCTGGAACAAGGGAAAGGAGGTCGTTAATGATGTAATTTAGTATTTCGTGTAAATTAGGAAAGACTCCTGTAGGCTAGGTACGTACTGATTGTTTTCTGTTACTTCTATCCGACTGTGCTAAAAGAACGTTCACTATTGATGTAAAAATAGATGGACAAAAGGCTTGATTAATATCAAAGGGTTACATACCTCTAAAGCAAACAAGGAACCATTATTTATTTATTTATTACGTAGTTATTCAATTTTTATATAATAAAGATCAGTTCGTTGTCCATCTGTCTGTCTAGCTGTTGGTCTGTCTGTCCGTGTCTGTGTGTCTGTTTCCGTCAAGACCCTTTTTCTCAAGAACACGTCGAGAAATAAAATTGTAATTGATACCAAATGCTGAGGTCTGCAGTCGCTTGGGGCTGCGAAAAAATGAACCCCCTGAATTAACTTAATCAATAGAAACAGTCATTAGAAAAGGTGTTTGCATACAAATTGCAGAGCTTGAATAACCTATGTTGTCCTAAAAATTTGAAATTTATTATAAAGGTTTATATTAGGAAGCTCTTAAACTAATGAAATAAATTAAAAAGTCTGATTTTTGTTGTCTATCTACGTAAGTAACCAATATAAAAATACCTCACACTACATACATTTTGCTTAGTAGCAGGGCTCTGCAAACACTGAATATTATATTCACAGCCAATTTGCACGGAACCCACGGTGCGCGAATCCGACTCGCGCTTGGCCGGTTTGTTTTTATAAACGTGAAGGCAAGAAAACAAGCAAGTAGGTCATCTCATAGTAAGCGAGCACCACTTCCCATGGACACCCACAACATTAGAGGTTTGCGGATGCGTTGCCAGTCTAGAGGACTAAAAATGACATGAACATGGTATTTTATTCAGAACACAGCAGCCCAAGTACCGCTGTTTGGCGGCAGGATTAGCAAGTGAGATGGTGGTAGCGAGCGGGACGGACCTTGCATGAGATCTTGTCCACCCACAAAATTTCATCTCATTCAATTAAATATTTAAAAATATTTTTGTGCTGCCACCTAGATAGTAGTCGTATAAGTCATTTCAATTCAAAAAATCTAAGTCAAGTTCAGCCTGTTTTTATTTTTAGCCTGTGGCATTAAAGAAAACTACTTTGTGCGGAAACCGACGAAACATATTTATTTTTCGTCATCTATCGTAAAAATAATAAGTTGTTGTTCTCTTCCTGCCGCCGACTTTTAAATAACTGTATACCAATATTTTAGAAATTATATGTTTTTATTCTAAGTAGTACATAACATAAGTGTGGCAAATTTCGTAAATAAATTATTACTAAATTACAACAAATTCAATAACAGCGCCGGTCAACTTTTTATTTTTCGTGGCACTCGCAACTGCGCATGCTCGGCAGTTGCGTCGTTCGGAACGTTTTCCTTTCATTTGACGCTCTTGACGTTTAATTTAATCTGTCAATGTCAATTTCACCGTCAGCTTTTAGTCGTTCGTAGTCGTAATCATTTCGGAACGATTGTTTATTTTTGTATTATTATTTCAGTGAATTGGTACACGTTGTGACAAGCTACATTTCTTTTTAGTGTTGCTTAGCGAAGTCTGAGCCTGTAAAAATCAATGAAAAATAATGACTGAGTTTACGCCGTTTTTTGTCGACCGTGCCAAAGGCGGTCGTGCGTCGTGCAAAGGATGCAAAGGGAATTGTCCGAGCGGTGAACTTCGAATGGCGAAACTGGTTGCCAGTCCGTATGGTGAGAACCAGCAGATGAAGTCATGGCACCATGTCGACTGCTTGATGAACGCTTTAATAAAACAACGGCCAACTACGAAAAGGATAGACTCCATCGACGATATCGGTAACTGGGCAGCAATAAGCAAGGAAGATCAGGAGTTTATACTGAAAAAAATCAATGACATGGAAAAAGTTTATGCGGAAAAAAACAGCGGTAAATACACTGCCAAGGTACTGAAGAATGAATCTCTTCCTAAAGTAAATGCAGATGCTAGTTCGTCCAAAGACCCGGATAAGCAGTTAGAAATTAAAACAGATGACAATCTATTTTCAATGTTTTCCAAATTGTGCAAAAAAATTGCAAAAGTTGATGCTTACCTAGAGAAAACCGCAGTTGTGAATGATTATTTCAGAAAAGGCACAGATGGAACCAAATTTAAGGGGGACCTTGCATTGTGGTGCAAACTGCTTCTACCACAAGTTACTAAAAGGGTATACAATTTAAAAAGTAAACAGCTTGTTAAATTATTTTCTCGAATATTCCACACAGATCACGATGATATGCTAACACATTTAGAAAATGGAGACGTAGCTGATACAATACACCATTTTTTTTCCAAATCAAAAAAATTCCAGCCTATGTCGGAAAGCACTTTGACTATACAAGATGTAGAAGAATTTTTAGAAGGGCTATCCAAGTTAACAAAAGAGGAGGAACAGATATATCATTTCAAAACAATTGTGAGGAAGTGTACATCAGATGACTTGAAAATGATAATCCGATTAATTAAAGGTGATTTGAGAATAAACGCTGGACCGAAACATATTTTAGAAGGTGTACACCCGGATGCCTATAATGTGTTTCAAACGTCTAGGGATCTGAACATGGTTATTGATAGGATATTATCGGAGAGCAGTGGAGTCAAACATAAAGATATTATTCAGAAAGGTGTTAGTGCTAAGTTAACTTTAATGACTCCTGTTTTGCCCATGCTCGCTGAAGCATGCAAATCCGTTGAAATGGCAATGAAAAAATGTCCAAACGGAATGTTTTCTGAAATCAAATACGACGGAGAGAGAGTACAAGTGCATAAGAAAGAGAATGAGTTCAAGTACTTCTCTCGTGCATTAAAACCTGTGATGCCGCATAAAGTCAGCCATTTTAAAGATTATTTGCCACAAGCATTTCCTAAAGGAGTTGACATGATACTAGATGCAGAGGTTTTAATGGTAGATGTTAATACGGGCAAACCACTACCCTTTGGCACATTAGGAAAACATAAACGGTCAGAATTCAAAGATGCTCAAGTCTGTTTATTTGTGTTTGATTGTTTGTATTATAATGGTAAAGTACTCATTGATTTACCTATTAGGAAAAGAAGGCAAATAATGTACAAGCATATGGTAGAAGTAACTAATCATGTTATGTTTTCTGAACAGCAATTGATCCAAAAGCCGGCTGATTTGGCGAAAATGATAGCTGAGGTTGGTTTTTATTAATGGTATGGTATTGGAATAATTCTATAATTTTAAAAAACGGGAGCGAAGCATTATCAAAGTCGAAGAATTGTCAAGTAATGTACATACAAAATAAAGATGTTAACATTGCTCTATGTAAGGGCACACAATAGTAATTAATCCTAAATCTTGGATTGTAATGTGATGTCAAAACATGCCATGAAATTAATTAAGTATATTAAACTATACATTGATATTATTAAATTATTGCTTCATTACAGTTCATAACAAACTTCTTGCTGATAATTTCAGGTTCTACAACTAGGTCTAGAGGGCCTGGTGCTAAAAGACTTGGAATCCACCTATGCACCAGGCAAGAGGCATTGGCTTAAAGTCAAGAAAGATTATTTATTTGATGGTGCCATGGCAGATACAGCAGACTTGGTTGTACTTGGAGCTTGGTTTGGTATGTGGAAAATAAGTCCTTAATTATCTAAATTAGCCAGTACTAATACATCGTAAGACAGCCAGTGAAATTACTGGCACATGAGGTTCCAGGCTGGCAACGCATCTGCAATCCTCTAGTGTTGCGGGTGTCCCTGAGTGGTGGCACGCACTTAACATTAGGTCCATTTGCTAGCTTGCCTTCCTTGTATTAAAAAAAAAACAGTATTTTGGATAAAACCAGTTTAAATTCCTTAGTAATAATAAGTTCTTATAGTCTGTCCAATCATTTATTTTCTCGATGACAGCTTCCGTAGAATGTAACTGCGCTTTTTACGCAAAAATTAACTTTTAAATGCGAGGTATAAAAAATATCACGACTGCCTAATTTTGTTCCTTGATCCCATATAATATGCATCTAAGACAAATTGAGTCCATATATTATGCAGTAATATCTTTTTAAAGTACGATAAACAATAAACGTTTTAATAAAGTTACATTCTATGGGAATGCAAATAGTGATGTTATGATTGAAATATCGATATTGTATATATTGAACTAGATGTGTTCCTGCGACTTTGTACACGTTGTAATTTTTTACCGGGATAAAAAATAGCCTATGTTACTCAGGAATAATGTAGCATTTTAATGGCGATTTTTTTTTTGTTTGTCCAGTAGTTTTTAGTTTATTCATTACAAACATACTGTCATTCGGCCATTTTGCACGCTTAGTAATAAATTAGCATTCAAGTCGGTTGTTTTATTGGCTCCATAGCTGAATACTTCTCAACTACTCGTATATATATAAAATTGGATCGATATCGTATCTACTGATCACTTATTAGGTCACAACACTATAACTATCAAACTACATCTGTCATCGAGAAAATAAATGATCGGAAAGACTATAATCCATAATATTTCGTAAAAAAAGATGTGGTGTGTGTTATGACCTATGACCTCTCAGGCTTAAAAGTTCAAGCGCAGGATCCGAGACGTTATATTTATAACATTAATTCTTAGAAGATAAGAGATGAAATGAAATATGATTCTGTATGCAATCGGCTATAAATTTTTGCCATAACATATAAAATATGCTAATAAAATGTTACATGTGCGTGCGTCGCTATATTGTTACATTATACTTTGATTTGATTTTTAATGAAAAACACCATGGCGACATACTTAGGCCGTCTAATAGAAAAAAATATTTTTATTTTGGAAACCTGTTTAATAGTATTGATTGTGTGGAACGACAAAGCTCAGCCCAGGTTTACCAACTTGATACAAAGGTAAATACGGGTACGTATTAAAATACATAAAGTTTCAAATGCATAACGGCTCAAAATATATAATGTGATTTTCTCATAAAATGGCAATTTAACAGAAGTGTTATAAAACAAACCCAACCTAACCTAAATCAATCTAGTCAAACTATAGATTAGATTAGGCTATCAAAAAAATTCATCCAGCTAATAGTTTTACTGAAAATTGCATTATATATTTTGAACCATCATATTGGGACCGTGCGCGACGACAGCGCCACGTGTCAGGCGGCCATTATGGACAATATTGTCACCGCTGTCAAACAAGAAATAAGTAAATATTGTGAAAAATATTAATGAAATATTGTGTTATTTTACTATATTACACAATTTTGGACAATGGTAGTCAGTAACATTATTGCCAATAACATTAAAATTGTTGTTTTCAGTGAAAATTTTAGAGGTTAGGTAACTTATTTATTTTTCTTACGGCAAACATCCACTTATTTCTTTGGTCTCGTTTCCACCATGGTCTTTGGAAATTGGTAAAATTTACAGTCGCTATTCTTCTTGGTGTTATTACAATTCACAACAACACATCTTACCAGGACCATATTTTTATCTCAAAAACGATTAGAAAATGTTTACTGCAATATGGATTTGACAGCTCAAGTCAGCGACAAAAATGACAATTTTAGCCATAGCGAGCGCTGTGATCGTTTAGGCTACCCCCTCCACCCGCTTTGCACTCTGCCAATATTTTAACCCATTATACATTTTAAACTTTATGTATTCTAATCTGCACCCATAAATCCTAACCTATTGCCTTTTACAATATACCAATATAAGTAATTCTATTTCTATACTTTTAGGAACTGGAAAAAAAGGTGGCATGATGTCAGTCTTCCTAATGGGTTGCCTGGACACCCGTCGCAAGAAATGGGTGACTGTCACAAAAGTCCATACAGGGCATGATGATAGCACCCTAGAGAGGCTACAAAAGGAACTAGGACCTTTGATGCTGAAAATATCACAGGACAACACGAAAATACCTCCATGGTTAGACTGCAATAAGGGTTTAGTGCCTGATTTCGTTGCCAAGGATCCAGAAAAACAACCAGTCTGGGAAATTACTGGTTAGTATTTTTGTTTTATTTTTTACGCAGCTTAAATACAAATTTAGAACGGAAGTACCGCAGATAAGCCACGGTAATGTCGTACCTTCGTGGTGGCTAACATATTTCACTTTGATTTTAATTTTAAATTAAGACCGACGGATCTTGAGGGCAGAATCGCGAACTTTGCCGTGAGAAATCTCGGGACTTTCGGTCACCTCGGATTTACAACATACCAAAGGCTTCTTGACAATGTGTAGGTACTATGACGCGTCAGATTCTAAGCTAGCAACGTACTTTACTTAAACAATAAACGTTTCTTAATATTTACAGTGTAACAAACTGTTGCACCACGTTGAACTGTAAATTAAAAATGTTACGTAACTTTTTTCTTAAAACTACTTAAATATTTTATAACCGACATAATATTTTTTAAATCAGTTTTTATGTGATGGAGTTCTGTGTTATTAAGTAATCTTAAAGAAAATAAATCAAAACCATTTTATGTTGTTCTTACCCTAGTTCTTTCTCTTACAGGTACTGAGTTTACAAAAGCAAATATACACACGGCGGATGGAATTTCTGTGAGGTTTCCAAGAGTTACGAAGATAAGGAACGACAAGGATTGGAAAACAGCGACAAACCTAGACGAGCTCAAACACCTTTATAAAACGTCAAAAGAAAAAACGGATGTAACATTGTTGAACAAACTAGCCGCTACTGCTAATGATACATACGAACCGCCGAAAAAGAAATTAAAAGAAAGTCCTAAGCTCACCAAAATAGATAGCTTTCTCAAGAAAGACAAAATATCCCCGATACAAAAATCAAAGAAAAAGGAAGATTTGAGTAGCTCCAGCTCATCAGGCACGATAACTGACGATAGTTTTACGATCGAAGATAAAGTTCCAAAAAGTATAAAGATTCTCACAGAACCAGAGAATCCGCTACCAGATGTTTTTAAATCACAAAAGCTAGGGTTTTATCCTGATTTCATAAGCATACCTGAAAAAGAGAGGACACATTTTGAAAGGCATTGGATAGCGTACGGAGGGAATGTGGTGAAGTCAATAAGCCAAATGGATGTAGATTATGTTGTACATAATGAAGACACCATAGGATTTAGGAAAATGCAGAAATTAAGGAAAAAGCTTGCGTCTAGCGCCAGGCATGTGACGAAAGATTGGTTAGTTAAGTGTATTAATCATGTTACTTTGTTTGACACAACAAAGCATACTGTGGTTGTTGAACCCTAAAAATTTAAAAATAACGGCATCTTGAATAATTTAAAAAATAACATATGAAATAATGTTAAAGTTTTTACCTCGATCATTGTATTATATTACCAATAAACAGTGTTTTTTTGCCCTGTCGAAGTTCGCTTAATTTAAAGATTATGTTTGGTCCTGTTTACATTTTTCTATTGAAATTTCCTCGTAGCATCTCTGTTGGTTCAACATTGAATAAAAATTGATATTTTATAGAGCGCGCCTCCGCCGGCCAAGGCAATTTCACGCGGAATACCATGTAACGTAACTGCCTTTAAAAGTAAATTGGGAAATGTTACAGGTTGTTTTGTACTTGTGAATCTTGAGATGAGTTTATTTTACACTGTAGTTCCATTCTGGAGGACCTTACATCACAAATTCTATCTGAAGATTTCTTATCTTAAGAATATTAAAAAAAACATTTGGATCAAGAATATAGACGAGACAAGTATGTTTTAGTTTAGTATGTATTTTACGTGAAGATTAGTGAAAATTTAACAGTTAATATCTCCAACTCAGACTGAGCATTGCTCTAAAGGTGCATGCGTAGGTAATCGCAAAACTAGAGCGGCTGGACCAATCCGATTTTTAAAACAGCTCTTTAGATGTCTGAAGAAGGTTCACATCATATTTTTCTTCCACTGGGGCGAAGCCAGTAGGATAAGCTAGGTAACAAACTATTTTTTTTTAAACCTTACATCCTAACCTGCAGGATTTCTATAAAGCCTAAATGGTAGGCGCATTGCGTTCTAGTTGGCAACAATATTAGAAGTTCACTCCTCTTACACGTGGCATCCTGCATTGCAGGCACGTACATTTGGGAACCCACAACACATACAAGCATATATATACTCCAGAGACCATGTTGATTTCGGTCCAAACTCAAAACAACTCGGCAGTCCATTTCGTAGTTATTATGACCGATGAGATTGTGATTTATCGTTTTTCTCTTGACTGCCTCGTTTATTATTTAGAGAGGTTTCGGTGCACATATTGGCTTTTATATCCTTACGTGTGGAAAATGTGGGTTATTTATCATTATTAAGGCAGGTAGGTTAGTATTTTACAAGACGTAATGGGCGACTTAAATAGACGAAACAAGATGAGAACACGTAGGTACTCAAGTACTTAGGCACCTACTTAACGATTGCAAATTTATACATGATTTTTAATAACTAAGGCGTCTTCTAATCGTTATTGAGCTGTTCAATTTTTGGCTATTAACAAATTTTACAAATAGGACTACAATTCGTCAAAGTTATCCCCGAACAAACAAAACACAATCACGAGTACCTACGGGTTCTTCTTGTTAAACTTGTGTTAGAGGTTGGAGTTATATTAACACTTTTTATCAGACGAGAAAAGATGTCTCACTATGTTCTCAATCTGATTTCTCCCAGTTGATTTTTCGCTACAATCTGTAGGTACCTACTTGGTCGGACAACTAAAAAATTAGCTAGGTACCTAATAGAAGACTTATTGTAACCCCATAACCATACCTGAGCAAATTGTACAGAAACAATCAAGCTTCACGATATGAAAACGTAACATTATCTTCAAACAAAACCAGTCGAACAAACGACGCGTAAAATCTAACGAGCAGATTTAGCTTCCATTGCATATTTGGGAGGATTGTTAGGAATTCTCTTACACCGTAACTGCTTTTTTAAATCTGGTTTATTATTATTTCATTCGCGAGTATACTGGAGTAGGTAAGGCTCTTAGCTACTAACCAAATGAATGTTACCATAACATTAAGCTTGACAAGCGTTTAACGTTTATCGCTACGTTCCCGGTTTTAGAATAGAACGGATTCGTCTTTTCCCGTGGGTGTCGTAAAGGCGACAGAGGGACCAGTAGTGAAACTGGGCAGCAGTGTTCTCTATTGCCAACAATGAAATCCGGACTCCAGCAAGGCGGTGCAGAAGGCAAAGAAACAACCACACTGTATTTCCAAAAAGCAGCTGCCCGTGACTTCGTCCGCGCAGAATTAAAGTATGTACCCCAGACACCTTGTTTTTTCTCGACACTTCTAAAAATTATCGCTATATTTATATACTAGCTGTTGCCCGCTACTTCGCCTGCATAGAATTCGTTTATCGCTATCCCGCAGGAATTTCGCAATTTTCCGGGATAAAAAGTAGCCTGTGTTATTCCAGACTATAATCTATGTATGTTCCAAGTTTCATCCAGATCTGTCCAGCCGTTCTGGCGTGATAGAGTAACAAACATCCATACTCACAAAATTTCACATTTATAATATTAGTAGGAAGTAGGATAGCTGTTGCCGGCAACTTCGTCTGCATAGAATTCGTTTATCGCTATCCCGCAGGAATTTCGCAATTTTCCAGGATAAAAAGTAGCCTATGTGTTATTCCAAACTATAATCTATGTATGTTCCAAGTTTCATCCAGATCTGTCCAGCCGTTCTGGCGTGAAAGAGTAACAAACATCCAAACATCCATACTCACAAACTTTCACATTTATAATATTGTTACGTTCTAGGGGTGGGTTCGTGATTGAAAAGCACTATTAATACCGATGAATAAGAGTAGGATTTATTTCCACACTTTAGCTTTACTTTACACTAGTCAAAAACACTACACAAATCAACACACAGTACTTCGCACTTGATAATTTCGCACTCGATCGCTTCCAGTCGCAGTTATTCCTTGTTCACTCGTTGCTCTCTGAACTAGAACTCTCCTGCGCCGGTCGGCCACGCGTTTTATATTGGGCGCGAAGGATTCCCGAATATTCGAGCGAGGGCGGCCGTAGAAGGTACGAGATCGTTCGCGAACCTTCCTACGGCTGTCTCGCTCACTCTTTTCTCGAATGTTCGACATACTGCTATCTCTGTCTTTGATCGTGTTGTCTCTGTCACACCCTTCTGGAATGTTCTCAGTATGTCTCGCTCACTCTTTTCTCGAATGTTCGACATACTGCTATCTCTGTCTTTGATCGTGTTGTCTCTGTCACTCCTACTGGAAATTTCGCCATATACTGAAATGTACTTCAAGGGCCCATAAGGGGTCCTGAAAACGCCTGAAAACGGGTTTTCAGGTTATGGTGTCATCGGACAGAGGGTGGCCTGAAACGGACTGAAAACATGTTTCAGGCGCCTGAAAACAACGGCAACTTGGGCTAAATTTCGATAAACTAACATGTGACAGAGCACCCTCTGAAACGGCCTGAAACGATATTTCAGCCTGCTGAAAACGTCTAGAAAGCATGGAAAAACACGATCAAAGTGTGAGCACTACTCTACGAGCGTAACACTACCCCCTCCTAAGACATGCTCGTCCCGAGCATCGTTAGATCCATGGTACTTGGCTAACCGATCGACATGAACAATCTTGCAGGGACTACGCGCGTTACGCTGTATCCGATACGTGACGTCGTTGATCCTAGTGACTATCTTGTACGGCCCTTCCCAGCTCGGTGACAATTTCGGCGACTTTCCTTTTCGTCGCATAGGGTTATGTAGCCACACCAGAGATCCTTCCTCAAACCTTGTCTGGTTAGACTTCCGGTCATATCTGGTCTTCATCTTTTCGCTGGCCTGCAGTCCATGTTCACGAACATGACTGTGAACATCATCGATCCGGTTCCGCAGTTCGTTTGCATACTCCGACATCGTCTTTGGTGCATCCGGAGGACGTCCGGTCAGTAGATCCGCAGGTAAACGCAATTCTCTTCCAAAATTAGCACACGCAGGGGTTACGGCCGTGCTTTCATGAACTGCTGACCGATATGACATTAAAAAGAGTGGAATAAGCCTGTCCCAATCCTTTTGATGGTTATCAACTACTTTGGCTAAATGTCTCTCCAATGTCTGATTGAATCTCTCCACCATTCCGTCCGACTGTGGGTGATAGGCCGTAGTCCGAGTCTTATGGATTCCCAAGACTCGGCAAGTCTCCTGAAACACCAGTGACTCAAAGTTCCTTCCTTGATCGCTGTGGATCTCAAGAGGTACTCCATAACGACAGAACACTTCGGCTACTACAGTCTCCGCTATTGTGACTGCCTCTTGGTTTGGAATGGCAAATACTTCAGGCCATTTGGTGAAGTAATCCATGACCACCAGGATGTACTTGTTTCTACGGTCAGAGGTCGGAAACGGGCCTGCGACGTCCAAGGCAATTCTTTCCCAAGGTGCCCCCACGTTATACAGTTTCAGCGCACCTCTACTACGTGTATGTGGTCCCTTGACTGATGAGCAGCTAGTACACTTCCTACACCAGTCTTCCACGTCTTCCCGACAATTTATCCAATAAAAACGTTGCCGAATCTTCAATAGAGTCCGTTTTACTCCTAGGTGCCCGCCGGAAATGCCATCATGGAAGGCTCTTAAAACATCACTAACTCTTTTTCTTGGTACTAGCACTTGAAGGTGAGCATCCTTTCCGTTTGCCGACTCCCATTTCCTACACAGCACACCATTGTGCATAACCAGACTTTCCCATTGCGCCCAGTAACTCTTTGTCACGGTACCCATCCGAGCTACGTCACACCACTTTGGTTTGGATACCCCAGCGTTAATCCAATCGTAGATGGGCTTTATGTCGCGGTCCTCCTGTTGTGCTTCCTGCATGACTTCATCACTCCACTCTTCGCTAACAGTGTCGGTCCTCAACATTTTCACGCAGTCCTTATCCTCTTGTCTTAAACAGTGTTTGCAGTCGCCTGGACAAGGTCTTCGGGAGAGGGCATCTGCGTTCCCATGTGACTTACCACTGCGATGTTCGATGATAAAGTCGTATTCCTGTAGTTGCTCGATCCAGCGTGCCACCTGTCCCTCGGGGTTCTTAAACTCCAACAACCACTTTAAAGCAGCATGGTCAGTCCTGATTCGAAACTTGCGTCCAAGCAAATATTTACTAAAATGCTGCAAAGTTTTGACGACTGCTAGCAATTCTCTCCGAGTGACGCAGTAATTTCTCTCCGGTTTCGATAGCGACTTACTAAAATAGGCGATGACAACTTCCTGATCTCCTTTCTTTTGTGACAAGACTCCCCCAATGCCAGTATTGCTAGCATCAGTGTCAACAACAAACTCACTGTCTGGGTCTGGATATCCCAAAATCGGCGTTTCACAAAGTCTCTGTTTGAGATCTGAGAAAGCTGCTGCACACTGATCATCCCAATTGAATTGTCGTTTCTCTTCCGTCAGCTGGTGCAAGGGCTTTGCTATATCTGAGAAGTTCTTGACAAACCGTCGATAGTACGAGCAAAGTCCCAAAAAGGCACGCACTGATGCTATCTGATGAAATAACATGTCCCAAGTAGTTAACTTTACGCTTAAAGAATGAGCATTTCTTTGGACTTAGTTTTAAGTTAGCATCTCGCAGCTTGGACAGAACTTGCTCCAGTTTCTTGAGGTGGTCATCGAAATCTTTACCTACAATTATGATGTCATCCAAATATACAAGGCAAGTATCACCCAGGAGACCAGCAAGTATTTGCTCCATTAACCTCTCGAACGTTGCCGGTGCATTACATAATCCAAACGGCATAACGTTAAACTGCCAAAGTCCTTTACCGGTTGAGAAGGCTGTTTTCTCTTTATCTTTGTCCTTGATTTCCACTTGCCAGTAGCCACTTTTCAAATCCAACGTGGAAAACCATTTCATGCCATTCAAAGTATCCAGAGTGTCGTCTATCCTTGGCAATGGATAACTGTCCTTCTTGGTTACGTCGTTGAGTCGACGATAGTCGACACAAAATCTCATAGTTCCATCCTTCTTTTTCACCAAAACCACTGGAGAACACCAAAACTCGTCGACGGTTCTATTACTTTATCCCTCCTCATTTCTTCGATCATGCCTTCCACTTCTTTTTCTCGAGCTACTGGAACTCGTCGAGGTCGTTGTCGAATAGGCATGACTTCTCCGGTGTTGATCTCATGCTGCACCACTCCAGTTCTCCCAATATCACTGTCCTGTACAGAAAAGACACTCCTATAGCGCTCCAGCAAATTACGCGCCTTCAGAAGTTCTTCCTTGCGGAGATCGTTTTGACAGCTTCCCAATATTTTTCCAGTGTCCACAACTTTTTCTCCTGACATGTTCTCGTTTGTCCCTTGACAACTCCGTATCCAAGAGATTTCCTCGCATGTTCCCATAAGGGTTCCTTTACGCAGGACGTGTTGAGTGTCGCTTGGATTTAGGACCCTCACGAATACTGCAGATGATGCCGTTATGACTGTGCGAGCCGGCATCCAAGATTTGCTGTCACTTGTTCTCTCTATTAACATACAGCAATGAGATTCGTGTCTCGCACCATGCGGCAATGTCACCGGAACTAGAGCTTCTGATCTCGGCTGAAGTATGGTCCTTCTAGCGCAGAAGACGTGTCCATTCACTTCACCCTTCATAGGAACTTCGTAGTCCCCAAATTTCAGCACGCCACCTCTTAAATCGATCTTACACCCATACTTTCTCATAAAATCCAGACCAATAATGCAGTCATCTACGATGTTAGCAATGATGACTTTGTGCCAATACTTCTTTTCTCCAATCTTCACCGACACTTCTTGCTCCCCCTGGACGGAAATGTACTGGCCGGTAGCCGTTTGCAGCTGAAGGTGCATTGGTCGGACTAGACGATCTCTGGTCAGGTATTTTAGCAGTCGAGAACTGATCACAGTTCGAGAAGCTCCGGTGTCGATAGTAAGGTGACATGGTATTCCACCAATTTCTCCTTTGACAGCCAGACTGTTCCCGTCGTTCGCCTGTGAGATCATAACTGGGACATTTTGACCACCAGCCAGCACTCGTCCCTTAGTCCTGGCTTTTACTCGTTTCCCTGCTGCTGTTGCTCTGGACTACCAGAGCTTGCTGGCCTCTCCGTTTGGGCCGAGACTCGTTGCCTCCAATTTCTCTTTGGGCAGCCAGATTGTATATGTCCTCGTTCCCCGCAGTTATAACATCGAGGTCCCATTTCCCGCGGTGGAGCAATCGGCTCCCTGGCCGCAACTTCGCGTACCCTGAAGGATCTCGTTGTGTCCTGGCGTACAGCTTCTACCTCAAGGGCATGGGCAAGCGCATCCTTTAAGCTTCCATGGTGACCCAGCCGTACAGCAGCCCTCACTTCGAAGTCCCGAATCCCATCTATGAATGATTGCACAAGCATTCCATCCATAAAAGAGGCCGAGGAATTTTGGTACGCCTTCCGGACCAGTTTCTCTATTTCCAGGGCCCACTGTTGTAATGACTCATTACGACCCTGCGTTCTATCCTTCAGTTGAGCTCTGAAAACGTGCTCTAGATGGCTGTCACCGAAGCGTGCCTCTAGAGCTTCAAGAAGGCGGTCGTACGTCTTGTCCTCTCCCAATGCTTCCAGGACAGTGAGAGCTTCGCCCCGTAGCGCCAAACTTAGTGCCGTTTTAGCATAATCCTTGCTCCAACCATTTGTTTCGGCGACCAACTTCAATTGGAGCTTGTAAGCGGCCCATGAAGAGGTACCATCAAACGGAGGTACCTTTAATTTATCCCCTCCTGTGGCTGGTGTACCTGACATACTAGTGGTGCCGTTGGCCACTTTAATCTCCAACTTCTGGAGGCGATTCTCGTGACCCTCTATTTTGTTATTGAACTCACTGAGGCGCTTCTCGTGGCCCTCGACTTTAATGTCAACTGCCACAAGTTTATCTTGAACTTCAGCCATCTCCTTTTTCCATTCTGCAGTAACGTCGTGTACCTCACGGAGGAGTTCGTACTGGTGCTTTTGTTCCTCCTGCAGAATTCTGGCTTGTTCCTCCTGCCTTCTAGCTTGTTCCTCCTGTCTTTTAGCTTGTTCCTCCTGTTTTTTTGCTTGTTCCTCCTGTCTTTTAGCTTGCTCCTTCAGGAGGATCAAAATAGCGTTGAAGTCCAACTCCAACTTTGGTGACGTTGGCCCCGCCGTATCTAACGTCCCAGCGGCGCTCGTAGAGTCTCCAGCTGCGGTGCGGCTTCGGGTCTGCACCCCCTCCTTCTCTTCTTCTCGCGGAGTAAGCGGCATTTTCAATCCCACTTCTGACACCAAATGTTACGTTCTAGGGGTGGGTTCGTGATTGAAAAGCACTATTAATACCGATGAATAAGAGTAGGATTTATTTCCACACTTTAGCTTTACTTTACACTAGTCAAAAACACTACACAAATCAACACACAGTACTTCGCACTTGATAATTTCGCACTCGATCGCTTCCAGTCGCAGTTATTCCTTGTTCACTCGTTGCTCTCTGAACTAGAACTCTCCTGCGCCGGTCGGCCACGCGTTTTATATTGGGCGCGAAGGATTCCCGAATATTCGAGCGAGGGCGGCCGTAGAAGGTACGAGATCGTTCGCGAACCTTCCTACGGCTGTCTCGCTCACTCTTTTCTCGAATGTTCGACATACTGCTATCTCTGTCTTTGATCGTGTTGTCTCTGTCACACCCTTCTGGAATGTTCTCAGTATGTCTCGCTCACTCTTTTCTCGAATGTTCGACATACTGCTATCTCTGTCTTTGATCGTGTTGTCTCTGTCACTCCTACTGGAAATTTCGCCATATACTGAAATGTACTTCAAGGGCCCATAAGGGGTCCTGAAAACGCCTGAAAACGGGTTTTCAGGTTATGGCGTCATCGGACAGAGGGTGGCCTGAAACGGACTGAAAACATGTTTCAGGCGCCTGAAAACAACGGCAACTTGGGTTAAATTTCGATAAACTAACATGTGACAGAGCACCCTCTGAAACGGCCTGAAACGATATTTCAGCCTGCTGAAAACGTCTAGAAAGCATGGAAAAACACGATCAAAGTGTGAGCACTACTCTACGAGCGTAACAATATTAGTAGGATAAACCAATTCCCTGCCAGCGTCTGTGTTTCCTGAACGCTACAATCTGGCCGTCTTCAAATCAAGGGTGAACCGGCATTTACTAGGCAAGCGTGTACCGCCCTAGATCACATCTATGCTTACCATTAGGCGTGATTGTGGCCAAACACATGCCTATTTTGCATAAAAAAATACAAAACCTTGACAAATTATGTACCTACCTGAACCTTTCTCGCGAAACACTATGCATTGCTGAAAACTGCATGAAAATCCGTTCAGCGGTTTTGGAGTTTATCGTGACGTGAACAGACGGACAGATTATGACGACCAAGAGTATAGGTGGGGACTTAAAATGAAAGCCAAGCGTTTATGAATAAGATAAGGGGTTTGTTCTTAAGTGCTTTAATGTAGGCAGTGTACTGTATTGCAAAGCGAAGTCTTACACGTGTTTAGGTGCCGGTGTAGCGTTCCTCCTTTACACATGGCTTAAACACGGGCCATAACCGCTGAGAACGCCTTCAGGCCGCGAATCGCGCGTTCCGTTTTAAATTTTCAACAGCCCCGCGCCGAGCCGCAACGCAAGTACTACCTACTTGTATGTGCAAACAAATTAATTATTTAACTCTGCACGAGCCCGCTTTCCTCTCGCAAATGAACTAAGCCTACAAGAGCGTTTGCATATTTCGGATAAATTACTGATATAGCCACGGGGACTTAGACTCTATTGTCACTGGCATAACAATTGGATTTTGATTTGTTTCACTGGGCTCTGCCCCAATCAATGCCAACTCTCAACATGCGCCAATTACGGTCCGTTTAGTTAATTAATTAATCTGGATTATAATAGTGGGGATTTCAATGTCGTTTCTTGGCTTCAGAAATGTTACTGAAAAAATTTACCCGAGTACAGTTCCAGTTATCTATGATTCCATGCCATCTCTATTTATTGCTACGAAACAGACAGAGACGTCATCGTTACACTTACGATAACTGGAACTTAGGGGCCGTCCATTAATCACGTGAGGCTTGTGAGGATGGGCGTTGGGAGACAACTAATGTACACGAGTTTTGAGTAAATACTGTCCTTTATTATACATTACCTTACGCTTATATAGTACTACATACTGGGAGAGTGTGAGTGTGGCACAGCTCACACTACACCTCCCCCCTTGAAAAAATAAAAAAAACATACAAATAATGTATTTTTTTCTTAGGTACTATACCTACTATCTATGTCTAACTATATTATTTTATGTTTGAATGTTAAACAAAATAAACTTAAAACTAACTTAGAATTTTACATGACAATCTATCCAATTTAATTTCCGGTAAAAGACATTTTCTTTATTATAAAATTTCTCCAAAATGCAGTTTTTTTTTTCACAATTTCTACCTTTTAGTATCTAAGAGTAAAACGTAATACTTCACCATAACGCTTGGTTAATATTATGAATCATCACATTCAACCTAACTTAATAATAGCACGCTTTGCTGATGAGATACAAAACAAAAGTAATACAAGACGCAGTTGCTTCGTTATTTTTTTTTCATCTGTGTTACCCTTAAAAAATATGTATCTTTTAGTTATTGATGTTTGTTTAAAAATTTGCTTAATATTTTACTGTATTTCCTATCTTCTTAACTTCAGACTCTTTCATTTATATATCTTCGTCTCAAAGCCTAGTGGCCTTTCTTTCAATTTATTCTTTTAGACACTTCTACTTTTATAATTTCTTTATCTTTCTTTAATAATACTTCTCCTTAGTGAGCAATTTTAGCTTCACTTTTTGGCATGGTGCACACTCCACATCTTATTTATATGGTCGGCCGACCTTATTTCACATATTCATTTATTTATTCAGGATACAGGTTTTTTTTTATTTACTTTCGTGCGCGCACATACATTAAACCATTTATAACATAATACACAGGCAGTTCATTTAACACTTCCATACTTAATTTGCATTCCTTGTGTCCAAGAGTCCCCACGAGTGATAGCTCGACCGCCTCATGGTCGAAGTTCAAGGATTTCCTACCTGCCCTGTATCCTGGGTGCACCTTGCTACCAGCTCGCTCAACAGCGCATCTCGTGCTACTGTTGATAACGACTGATATTTTCCTACTATTATTCTACGCACACAATCCATTACATAAATTCTCATTCATAAACTATCAACTACTCTTACATAAATGAAAGCATATCAGCTCATAAGAATTCCAATAACTCTTAGGTGGCCTGCCTAATCGCTCTTTGGCAAACTTATTTGCTTCCGCTTTCCCAACTCGTTGCTTACAAAGCATTCTTTCAAAACTGTACCACTACACTTTTGTAAAATAAACCTATTCTATCTTTGCCTACACAATATCATTCATATCTTTTTTTTCTGTTCTTATTCGAACTCTTCGACGTCAATGCAGTACCTACACATAATTTCGTAAAAACAAAACTAATATAAAATTTAACCTTTATGTCTGCAATCCGTATTGCACATTGCAACGAAAATAGCGTGTACAATAATTTTAATCACTCTATGTATGTAGTAAAGATATTTTTCTCAAATTATTTAAAAAAAAGGCTAGGGGATGATCAGTCCGTTAGCTTTTATTAAATTATTTTCAAATTTACCTTTTATTTTTAAATAACTATTTGTATCAAACATATTACTTAAAATGGCACGTTACTTTTCCTGAAAACTAAGAATTGAAAAAAAAATGTAATTGTAAATCGCTTTACCTAAACGTTACATAAAATAATTTCATTACATGATAATCTAAAAGTTGTATCAACGTTGCATAGTGACGAACTTACCTTCGGTAATCTGAGCTGTAATAACAGACACTGCATGCCTATCCATATTTGATGATCTATCTATATGAGGTCATCTTACTTACGACTGTTACTATGAACAATGACTGTCTATTTTTAGAAAGCAAGTATATATATTTTAAATTTAGTTTAGCATTTAAATTTGCGTCGTGAAACAAAATTACTTATTATTCTCAAAATTAATATTCAAATCACAATTGCGTTCTTGTATCATTAAAATTTCAACAAAATCTCAATGTATAACTTTTAATTAACTTCTTCAAAATAAATAATTAAAACTATTATCTCATCAACAAGCGGCATCTACATAGGTGTAAATACAATAAAAAATTAATTAATTCATAACAGTTTTTTTTTAATAGTAAGTGATTAATTTTAAGCCAATAAAACCTTAAACTTTTTGTTGTTGTTACAATCCTGGTCCATCTTGTCCATTAGCGATACCTTCTATCTTCTGCATACTCATCCAAACCAAAACGACACCATCAACTCCCTGCTGCTCCTATCACGACTCCGTCACCTCTCGACACCATGTACTACCCTGCAGCCTCCTGATCTTGTCCTCTGCTCATCCTCTGGACTGCTACATCTCCCGGCAGCATCCTTTAAACTCATTTTTATTTTCAATTAAATTTAATTTTTTCCAAGTCCTTGTTCTTCATTTTCGTCTGGTTTTATTTATTATGTAGGTACATATTATGTATTTTATTCTTCATGTTTCTCCAGTATTTCTTAAATCTCAGTTTTTTTTCTTTTTGTACCTATATATTCTTCTGCTTTTAAACGCGTTACATTATAGTTCTAAATTATTTCTACTCAGTGTCTGTTTCACTTCACTTTCCACTTCACTTTGTTCTTCTTTTTTTTCCATAAATATTTATTTTGTTTTTAATTTAATTTTACCACTGGTCGGCGCAGCGCGCCGCCAGTGCAGCACCAAGGCCGCACTGGCAGGGTCGCCATGTGAGGATGGGCGTTGGGAGACAACTAATGTACACGAGTTTTGAGTAAATACTGTCCTTTATTATACATTACCTTACGCTTATATAGTACTACATACTGGGAGAGTGTGAGTGTGGCACAGCTCACACTACAGGCTTTAAAAGGGGGGGGGGAGGGGTTTGACAAAAATCACGAAATGTCACAAGGGGGGAGGGGGGGTGTAGTAAGATATCACGTGTATTTATTTTTTCATTATTTTTTCAAACGCGCGATTTTTAAATTACAGTTACATGTATTATAGTAAAATGACACAAAAATATATCATGACATATACGATACCAAATTAATATATAAATTCAACACGCGCAAGACAATTCTAGTTCTAAAAAAAATTAAGATTTTTTGTAGATACGAAAAATACACGTGATGTTGGATGGGGGGTGGGGGGGTAGTCTTAAACCTCACCATACCAAGGGGGAGGGGGGGGGGGGGTAAAAAATGCTTAAAAAAAGATCACGTGATTAATGGACAGCCCCTTAATAGAGAGTGACGAAACAGGTCCTAAACCAGGTACTAGTCTAACAGGAGCTTTTTTAAGACGACAAGAACGTCTTATCTTATTATAAAATTTTAAGCAAAATAAACTGAAAACACGGTAAGTTTATTTCTTAGCTAATTCTAAAGAAAGAACATTAAAGAGTGCTTATATGTTAAAGTAAACTCAACGTAAACCATTTACGGTAGAAGCATACCTATGTATTATTACTGTCTGAAAAATCGGCGGTGCACGTATATCTCTCTAGGGAGCATTTCGATCCTATTTTATACTTCCAACTTGTTCAATGGAATAACCTCGAAAATTGTACTCTAACTTACGGTAACATTGACTAAGTATGTATACGCTTACAGTCTTCTTCTTCTTCTGGGGCCATCTCCTATCGGAGGTCGCCGATCATTATAGCTATTACGCTTACAGTCGTTTTTCCCTTATTTGCTTCACAATTTTCTGCAAATTATAACACTAGTTTATGTGACTCGTTCGTTCTAACCTATCTAGGTGTATTGAGTTGTACAATACATATAAATTCGTGACTGGTTATTTATGACTGATAAATTAATACGAGTACAACTGTAAATATCAAACTTCGACAATGCGAAACACTCGTCAGATCAATGGGTAAAGCAATTTGAAAGCCACGTGTATATTTCTGAATTTCATGCGCCTGTAAATAAAATGCGCTAACATGGCTTGTTTTTTTTTGTACTGGGAATGTTGTTACGTTTATTCTTTGTAAAATAAATAAACCTGCTATGTGCGAGTTGAAATTTGACTCTTGTTGTTGGTAGTCTGAAATATCAAATGTCTACCTAATAGGTTTAAAGATACGCCATGTGAGAGACGGACAGACCCAGGAATAGACAGCGTAGCCTCAGTAATAAAGTCTTGTTGGCACCCATGGGCCCATAACCCTAAAAACTGTTCTTCGTTGCGTGATTTCAGTCGCATTTTATTTATTCAAATAGATTGATCCCCTTTGCCGCACCGTGGACATTACGGAAGTCACTTTAAGTCCGCCCTCGACACATTATACTCCTTTTTAGTAGAATGTAAAAACTACACAAGGTAAGTAAGCAGGTCGAGTTTTATTTGGTACCAACAGTTACGACTTATTGCTATTGTCTTTGAATCAAACATTTTCATAGAGCCACCGCAAAAATAGGTCAGGCAATATCAAACAATGCCAGTCTGCCGCGTCGCTGCTGAAACCTAGTGCTGACATCTTTGTTCACTCCGTTCAACTGTTCCCAGTCTATAGTACCTATCGAAGTGAAAATTCTATTAGGTCTTGCTTTAACATTTCAACGTTACTGCTACGAAGTTGTATACTACATACGTGGCCAAAGGCAAATATCCTGGCTCGACTCTATTTAAAATTTATAAGAGATTCCGTACCGCGTCTCGTGTATGCGATAAACCAATTTTTTAAACTACAGTGCTACTGTGCGGTGGGAATATGAAAGTGGCGTAATCCACCTGTGAAATATACATACGTTGGTATAAGGAAGGTCAAGCGAGCACTTCTCGAGCAAAACTGTAACAGGGGAAGCCTAGACTATTTTGCCTTTAAAAATTTAGATCACACGGCCTTTTCGTATCTTATTAACCCGCTTTTATTATTTTTTCAGTTTCTACTAAAACGAAAAGACAGAAAACATTTGGAAGAATAATAAGCTACGACTGGGGTCGAGCTCAGGGGCCCGATTTTTGAAAGCACATCACTCGAAAGTTGTATAAATCTGTTTATATCTTCAAAACTACAGCTCTAATCAAATTTTTGACTAGGTCACAAGATTAATGAGAGCTGTAAGTATCTTCTAAACGACAATGATTGTAGAATATGCAGCGAAGAGGTTGAAACAAAACACATTATGTGCGAATGTGATGCCCTCGCCAGACTAAGAATGAAACTCCTCGGCATCGGATACCCTGAACCAGGAGATTTCAAGGCACTACCACTACGCCCAATCACCCAATTCATGAATGAGGTGGTAAAAGCGATGAAATAGTGCGAAGTCGAAGTGCTAACTGTCTTTGATTACTAGCTACATTTGCATTGTCATATACATACCTATATCATCCATCCTACACCAAGTATACCAAATTTTATGTTGTGCAAAAAGTACCTACTTACAGTCAACTAAAAATTGTATGTATGTAAACTCTTTATTGCACAACAATTAACACATTCACTCCCACCGACGCCTAAATGCGTCTTTGTAACTTTCGCCCCGTGCCGCAGTCATAATTTAACATGCATTTGAACGCACATGTGCGTCTGTGGCACCTTAAGGAGTTTCGGGTTTGGCAGCTGGCAGTGAATGTGTTAAAAATATACCATATCAGACAGAAAGTAGCAGGTGAATTGTGTTATGTTATATTTTAGTGATAAGTACTTAGGTATTTGTAGTAACTAGAGCAATAGATAGAATCTGCAGTTTAAATAAAAAAAAATATCAGTAATTACGAGTAATTAGCTGCTCCGCAGTATTATGTCAACACGTAACGATTATCCTGTATACTCTTAAAAGTAGCATCCTTGTTTTGCAGAATATAAATGCACAGAGCACCAACTAAGAAAGGGATTGCAAAAATAACAACCCACGTTAACAAGCAACAAGCTCATGTCGAATATTGTTTAACAACAAACTTTGTAAATTATAATTAGGCAAGTGAACAGTAAATATGAATAGGTACCCAACAGTCCAATGATAAAAAGTTTCAATGTAAAATAATGAAAATATGATGTAAAAAAAATTGCGTGGAAATATGACTTGACACCGTTTTTTAAAATTGAATGTCGAACTCACGGAAGTAGAAGAATTTCGACGATGATATAATTGAAAAAATTACGTGTTTTGTTCGCATATATTTCACCGTAGGTACATTATCGACTTCAAATGGTTGGACCGTAGTCTTATAATAGGTATCACGTCAAAAAAGTAATCCCTTGAAAGTTAAACTTTTATCAGCCGGAGTAATAATGCTTGAGAATTTCTCTTCGAAATCTATCACTAATACCTGCATTTCTCGCCATGCTTCAATTCCCCGTTTGGCTCTTCGAGTTCAGAGCCAATGCATCTGATATCTATTGTTCGCCCATCTGTCTAAGTAACTTTGACGTCTAATACCTACCCGATCGCTAAGAATGTAAGACCATTTCAGGCGATTTTAACCGAGAATTCCAATTTTTAGATACGATATCCGATTTCAGCTTTTTCGCAAAGGGTTCTGGTCGGAATCGAAATAAATATTTTGTTCGGTTTTATTCAGAGCGGTGTACTAATGCAATGTTTTAACTTTTAAGACGTAATTATTTTAATGTTTGCAAACACAGAACAATTTTCCAATCCTTTATTGAACTAATATCTTCGTCTATCTAATCATAGCTAGAGCGTAAAACGATTACATGCTAATAGTTTTATTAAGTTTATCCAGGCGTCAACTGAAATTTCCTGTTAATAATCTGTAAATCGTATGGTTAGAGCAGCTGGAGTCAGTGTTGCCAACTACTGTTCCACAATTTGCCAGAAATGTTGCCAAAAAGACCATTAGTTTGCAGAAAATGTGGCTACAAGTTAAATTCAGCACCATTTTTTGTCAAAGCTTACAATTGCACTCCACATCGGGCTTTGCCATTGAGCAAATAAATCAAATTTAATACTATTCCTAGGAATGATGTTCGCCGGTCCAAAAGTTCCGAATGTACTGGTCGCATTCTATGAGACCAAATAAGTTTTGCGAACCAGGTACCCTCATTTGTTATGAGATAGGGTGACAATCGAATAAGTGTGGTGTCTGATGGTGAGTGAGCTTTACTCATGGGCACCCGGAATACCAGAGGATTGGTTGGTACATGGAATACTTCATGTGCTAGTAATTTCACTTGTTGTTTTATTTTCCATGTTGGAACAAAGCAGCGCCACCGAGTAAGATAGTGTTAGCGATCCGGAGAGAACTTGACATAATTCTGCGTAAAGGATAATTTACTTTCTAATATCTTCATAGTACGTCCGTGTTTAGTCTTCAACGGAACCCTAAATTCTGACGTTCACCGGACGCGCCTCTTCCGAGCAGGGATAATGGCGGTATTCCCTTGTGCGGGCCGCACGTACGTGGCCGTGTAACTTTTTGGACTTAAGAATACTCCCCTTATCTTGTTCCGTAGTTTCAGGACAGAATCCTGTTTTGTCAACCGACCTACAGAATAAAATAAACCTTTTACAAACTCCAAATTTTTACATGGCTTCATTTGGTTGCAGCTTAGAATACCGCCCTTATGTTAGTAAAATCAATTAGAAATGTGTTCCTTCGGCTACAAAACCAAAGTTATGATAAGCGTCGAATCATACTCGTACGTCTTGAAGTATTTATGACTTTTATTCTTAAGAATCTCAGGATTTAGATAAGCATAATACTGTTTCAAATTACCTCGTTGTTTCAGCTGAATTGCAACAGCCGTAGTAGGTATGGAGTAGACTGAAGTGTAGGATGTCCCCCTTTTGACTAGCCGCGCGAGTTTTCGAGCTTGATTTGTACCAACCAACACCCCTTTATACCGTCATACAAATCCGATTGGATTTGGCTGACAAAGTCCGATAATGTCTCCGAACATAGGTACTTTGTTGCGAACTCTTTGCTTTTTTATGACTTTTATGTTTTTATAATTTGAATTTGATTTTGATTTTGATATGACTTTTTGTCAGTTGTTAGTTTTTGCTGTTCGATAGTACAAGTCTTGAGCTGAGGAACTGCTTTTCATTCGAATATATCCTTAATTATACAGTCCACTCATTTTTATCCGCTTCATACTTAAATCTTGAAACCTAATAGTACATTACTACAGAGGCCGGGAAATAAGGGGTCACCGGCACCGGGCGAAAACATAATACATGGCCGAGCATGAGCGAGGCTGGATATTTGAGGCTGGCAACCCCTTTTTCCGCCAAGGTATGTACAATACTTTCTCAAAAATACAATGAAATAAATTAAAATCCTTTCAAAAAATTTAAGTTTTATTTCTAGAGAAAATAAAAGTGAAAATTCAAAAACGTAAAACTATACTTCGCAGCCTAATACAAGGAACATAATATCAATATTTCATTGCATGTTTAAGAAAATACATTTGTTTGTGTCTTAAGTTCATAAAAATGTTCATAATGAAACACTTTTACCGGTTGTCATTATAGCAATACTGGTATGGTTTTTATTTCAGGGCTCTCTTACTTAGTTGGCTTTTAGCCGAGCACTTAAGAGCTATAAGACTTTTCTTATAAAGGCAGTGTACGACAGGACTTTGATAAAAAATCTCTATAACATTTACTTTGAAAACTTCCACGCTCCCCGTTCTAAGAAAAAACTTTGCGACTGAGTTTCTTTTAAACAATATAGTATTACCTTTACGGTGCAGTATCAAAGCCTTTTATGCGCGTTGCAATTCGTTTGTTTATACAACTTTAAAATCTGCATTGTTCGGGGTACGATGTGTTTCAGCACATTCAGCAGTTGTTTCGCCCAGGGCCGTTACAGAGGTCTTACTTATTCACGACTGGCGTCCCCAACCAACAGTTAATTATGACGAGAGCGTGCCTTACCGAGCACAACTTTCAAATTGGATTACCCGCACCGTCGCTCTCGTAGGCTAGTTGACATCTACCTTACTACAACACGGAGCACCTGGCATCGAATGTAACCTTTGTTACCGTTGCGCAACACGCGGGAGGCAACGGAAACCGTATATTTAGTGTGTAAACAATCGTTCACTGGGCAATTACTAAGCCCCAGATACTATAAGCCTGTACAGACCTCGCGCAAGGGTGAGTGAAAAAAGAATTATCTCTACTCTCGCTTGCCTTTAGGGGTGAATAAAACAGGTATTAGGTTATTGGGCATGGATATTCGAGACAGAATGGAAGTTAAAAGGGAAAAATGTTTAGCTGTTTAGATTTAAGTAAGTAAGTAAGTAAGTAAATGCTTTATTGTACATATATAAAGAAGCAGAGACAAATCACAAAAAAATAACTTAAATTATATGCACAAAGATAGATAGATGATAATAAATATTAGAAACGCGTCTGCCATCAATTCAATAATTATCTAATTCATCTTTTTAACAGTAGCTGTTTAAACAAGTACGTTCCTTAACCGCTTCATCTCAAACTCTGGTTGCACCCCATTGGTCTAGTTAATCTACCAATTAAATTGGTCGTTCACAACTTGTAATTGACTTCCCCCTTTAAGCCCTCAGAAAATTTTGCTTAATTGCCGAACGTAAAGTTTTCAGACTTATCTAACTTAAAAGAGAAATCACTGGGTTTACTTCGCTATCCACCGGTGGTTAGGATTCCGTATTTTAAGAAAGTAAGTAGATGCTTTATTGTACAAATATTAAAAAACAAACACAATTCAATTTTTTCACAAAAAATATTAGGTATATACACAAAGGCGAACTTATCCCTATAAAGGATCTGCACTTAACCTTTGGGTAGATGAGAGTAGCCAGTGTGAGTAGCAGTGTTCTTACTAAATATGTACCTAGATAGTTATAACAAACTAGCAGTTGCCCGCAACTTCGTCTGCGTAGAATTCGTTTATCGCTATCCCGCGGGAATCACGCAATTTTCCGGGATAAAAAGAAGCCTATGTGTTATTCCAGACTATAATCTATCTATGTTCTAAGTTTCATCCAGATCGGCCCAGTACTTTTTGAGCCTAATCATTACAAACATACAAACATACAAAAATAGGTACAAATCTTTCCTCTTTATAATATTAGTATAGACAACATCGTAGAAATATTTCCAACGTAGACGTATGTACATACGTTATTACAAGGTAGATACGCATATTTTGTTTCAATAAACTGAGTGAGTAGTGTACCACTAAATCTAGAACCTTTTCACTACAAATCCGGTAATGTTATAACATACATTTACCAAATAAATAACTTTTTTTTTTTTTTTTTTTTTTAATTTATTTATAATTTATTTCAAGTTTTACAATAAGGTTTTTACAAATTGAGCCACTATTGAAAACCTCATCGGTTTATGTAATAAGTGGCGAGATTAACATCGTCAATGATCAGATTCTACAGAGATAGGCGATTCAGTTCCTTCGCCACTTTGCCCTCTCTTAATATCCTGTTCGTGTAACATAATTTGTAAACAAAGTTATCGAGCGACCTTCCGCCTACTTAGATGCACACGGTTTCTAAGTAACTTAGCTATATCACCTTGCAAATTGCCATGCATAACCCAGTGCTATTTGGAGTGAGGCCAAGTCATTATTGACTTCCTTTTGCCACCGAAAACTTCAAGACCGCGATCGGTATCGCAGCTGCATGCCAGAACTTGAGTATCTATGATGGGCTTTGCCATGGCATAGAAAGATAACCTAACCTACAAATTTCATTTTAGATGCAACCTTTTTTGCTGTACTTGCATTGCCATCCGTCCTACATAATATTATGTATATATATTATATGTGTACCAAATTTCAAGTCAATCGGACCAACCGTTGACGACTTCCCTCCAACGGAGACGGTCCTCTCCGGCCCACCAGAATTCTACTAACAGATTATTGTATTGACATCCGACTTTCACAAGTAGGTATGCAAAATTTGAGCTCAATCGGTTGAAGATACCTATCTGCTTCAAAATTGAGTTGCAAGATTCCACCCAGACAAACGTACATAATTACATACATAGTCATACATACATACATTGCAAGTTAATAAAAAACTTGTAATAACTTTGAGGGAGTTTGTAATTGTGTTGTATAGACACATCATTCTATCAGATGACGCTTAGCGACAAAAATTCGCATAGTAACAAGGTCACGTGACAGCTAGTAATAGATAGAAAAATTCGAAGGCTTACCCACCTGCTATAATAAACTTCTTTATTCGGGTAACTGGCACCCACAATTTGTTAGCTATGGGTGGTGTAGGGGTATAGCACGCGTCATGGAATGTCGAGGATCCGGATTCGATTCCCGGCCATAGCTTTACTTTTCGTATTTTTTTTGAGGCGGCAAGGGGAATCAAAACAGTGATAAGTTGCTATTCACATCGCATACAACATGATCCCTAAGATTTTCGCCCAATTCGATGGGTTTTTTACCATCTGTGCGGGAAGAGAAGCAACTTGGTACATTCTATTTTTTTCAAAAAATGTTATTCACAATACAAGCGCCTGCTCCTACTGGGGTTTGTATGTACGTATGTATAACTCTTTATTGTACATAAAACACAAGAAAAAGATGAATACAGGATAACACACATGCACACATGCACGCATGCATGTTTGTACGCTGGTCTTGTAGCTTTATAGTCGGGGTACCACTAGACTAATACGGATTCCATTTTGTCATTTTTGCAACAAAACCGTATGTAGATATACAGCACTGGGAGTACATTATTTGAACGCAACATAAGTTAACTGTCGTGCATGTCACAGGGCACAGCATTCGTTATGGCTTGCAAGCCTATAAACCGTTAAAAATATTCACGTATAAAATATTTCACGAAATATTTTTCAACAGTTGACTGACGTACAAAGCCGTATGTAATGGCGAATTTTTCACACCCGTGCTGGTGTATCCTAATAGTTGCTTTTTGACATCCCCAAAAACATGGATTTTTGCTTTAAACAAAAGTACTTACTTCCACGCTAGTCTGGGAGCAAAGAAAAAACATAGAATGTACCAGTTGCTTCTCTTCCCGGGCAGATGGTACAAGCCCATCGAGGGAATGGGCGAAAATCATAGGAATCATGTTATAGGCGATGCGACTAGCAACTCATTTTTATTTTGATTCCATTTTCCATCTACACCTAGCCCCACAGTCTTGCTAAACGTGGCCTGTAGGTCTTGTCACCTTAAGCTCTGTCTACCCTGTAAGGGATAAAGACGTGGTTATTGTATTGTACCTATAGTCGAGGGCATATCGATACAGCCATCACGTCAAATATATGTGTCACGGACCTTATTGTTTGTGCCATAAAGGTGTATAGATGTTTATGACGTCTTGGTAACGTACATATATTTATGCCCTTGACTGTACTTAGCCCGGACGACCGGATAGCGTAGTGCAAGGGTCGCCAATTAGTTTTGCTCGGGGTCCGTTTTAAGAAATGAAATGACCATCGCGGTCCGCACATTTTATAGATTTTTTTTTAGCTCGTTTGTTAGCCCGGCCCTTTTCAAATTGACGTCAACAAAGATAGTTCGGGGGATTCATTTTTATTAAATTACGTACTCAGTAGTGCAAGTAGCTGTGTTCTCGCGGTCCGTAAAAAATGGGTCGGCGGTCCGGATGCGAGATTTGAGAACTTGACTATTGATGCTCGAGGTCCCGGGTTCGATCCCCGGTCGGGACAGATATTTAATGCAAAACACGTTGTGGGGGTCCAACAAAACCTTCAGTTACCTTTTGTTTATTATCAAGCTACTAACTTTTCTAGTTGGAACTCCTTTGTCACGTCCATTGTTCTGCATCACAGACCAAGCTATCAATAACTTCCGCAGACAAAATAAAATGCTTAGGCCCCTAATAGCACCACGTCTTGCTCGTAACTTAACAAAATCTAATTTCCAGAATGTTCTGCTTCAATTCTACAATTGGAGCAAACGAGGTTTGAAACTGAAGTTCCCCAAGCTCCGTGCAATGGAGAGTATGACGATTCTGAAGTCTAACTTAGCTGATTGCGGTTTTTGTTTGATTGAGGTAGAATTATTTTTTTATTCGTAGCATTTGAATTGCGTTTGAAATTACTGTGTTAAAGCAGGCTTTTGGATAAGGTGGGGGTCATTGCATGAGCAATTGAAGGGCGATGGTTTGCTGAGGTCCATATACTTATATTTATTTAGGTACTTAAATTAGGTTTAGGTTTTCAGTGAGCGTCTTGGTGGAGTTTAGTTTAGTTTAGTTTAGTTTATTTATTCTCTCAGCATAATATTACTGCATAAACGAGTTTGATACAATGATTTATGTTGAGATCGTCAATGTCGAATACAAAACAATACTTAATCTATTTAATTAATAAAGACAGAGGAAATAAAAATTGAAATAAAATGACAAATAGTTTCATCCCCAGGAGGGAGTCGTCAGAAGCAAAAATAATACAATTAAGGTTGTCAATGTTATAAAGATACTGAGTTGGTGGTAGTTGATCCCTAGTTACCTGTTGTTCATAATAGAAATGGAAGGAGAGATTTTTCTTGGAAACATAGATAAGCCGCCTGCACTGACGTTCCTGTCTTGTTAGTTTAGTTTTATGTGACAGTGTATTGTATTCTAGCTCATTCCGAAGAAAACTTAATTAATGCCGGTTTTGAGGAAGATAATAATTTGAGTACACTTGACTGTCAATGAGGCAGGCCTTTAAATAAACTAGGCCGCATAAACCGCTTCGGGAGAATGTATACAGAAATGTCCCCGTGCGGGGCTTATATTATAAACATGCGGGGCTGTGGCATAAGCCGAACAATTTATTTACTAATTCCTTGGAAAAGGGAAGCGTAGGGTAGATATCGGGAAAAATTAAGAAAGGTTACGCTTCCAAAAAGTTACGTGTTGCGTATTTTTTGAGGGTGTAACCACTAATATCAAGTCATTAGGTGAATACTTAAAATACAACATAGTAGTTATTTAAAAAAAAATTAAAATCAGTGTTTTTCTACATTGTTATTTTAACTCCATGTCATTACATTTTTAAAACTAATCTCGTTGAGACAAAATTAGAACTGAGTTCAACAACAACAGACTGATTCAACTTTGCGAAAACTATGAAGTTTAAATTGACTTTTCGAACTACTTTCTAATGCACCTGTTAAATGTGATGTAATCTCTCGTTAGGATAGGTTAGGTAATTAAAAAATAATCTGGAAAAGCGAAGCGCAGGGTAGGTATCGGTAAAAATTAAGAAAGGTTACACTCCCAAAAACTTACGTGTTGCGTATTTTTTAAGTAAATAAATTAAATTTAAATTAAATTGCACCACCTGCTCAGATCTGTTCTGTTCTCCAGCCCATTATAGTCGCCTGGTAGGGATCACTCTGTAGCGATAACGCCGCCTATTGTTACCTTGTATCAGTGTCTGTGTCTGTATACCTTTTTTCTGTTTTGGTTGTTATATGTGGTGTTCAATAAAGAGTTATTGTATTGTATTGTATTGTAATTGTGTAAGGGTGTATCATTAGGCACGTAATTAAAAATCAATCTTCATTCTTGTCTTTTTTGCAGGTAACCTTTAGTATTTTATTAAAACGTTTTATTCAATTGGTGTTGAGCTGGGGCGGTATGAAAAGCGCGAACAAAAGTTTCCTCAGAAAACCTAGTTTCTGTTTCTTTTTATAGATAAAAATAAAGCTGAAGGCATTGAAACAGTTTCGCTATTCATAGTAACAAAACGTTTATAGTTAAGAAACTGTTATTCTTCGCTGCAACCTCGTTTCTAATAACTAATTGAGTATTTAAAAAAGTAAAGCCTGAAGTCTAAGCTAATTACGATAGCAAAAAATCTGCATCGCTCATTGCATTTCGAGGCAAATAAGATTTACGATTCAACTGGAAATTAGAAACGTTTCGAGATGAGTTTTACGAAACCGGTTTTCTCAATTTTGTAATTTCGCTTCCATCCGTGCATCGCATATAGAGTGAACGTACGAAACAAAATGAAGAAAAACAGATTTACGTTCATATTTTCAGCAATTTGACTCAGTTCGACTACTTTACACGCGGCTCTAATTAAAACAGGTTATGTTATAAAAAAAACCGGTTGCCTGTAAAGTCGGTATACGGGCGAAAGTTTTACGTGACAACGACTTTGAGTGGTAAAATAATTTTAATGTGAATATTCATTCGTATAGTAGGAAGAAGCGCAAGACATGAACCGGTGTGTATGCCTATCTCTCTCACTCTCTCTCTCTCGCTCTGTCTCTCTCGCTCTTAGGCGGGCTAACTGTGCTCGAGTGGAAGGGACGCGTGCCTTTCACTTTTTATGTCTGTCTCTCTCGCTCTTAGGCGGGCTAACCATGCCTCTCACTCGCTCTCATTGTGAGCGCATAACGTGAGCGGAGCGTAACGCAGTTTCTTGAAGTGTCACCCAGCAAACCAATTTATAAGACGTTGTCACGTCAAAAACTGGACTAAGTACATTTTTGTCGGTTCATAGAAATATCTTTATCAGACCACTCATTGTACATTGTGATAAATTAGCCTTTGTGCATTTGTGTTCTCCTGTTTTCATCTTTTTCATGTGTTTTATGTACAATAAAACAAACCATAAAGAGTAATACATACATACATTGTTAGTTTTACTTTCATTCATCAAGGAATTAATTTCCATACTAAATAGTATTAGTAGTATTTCCATATCAAATAAAAATATCAACACTCTCTCTTTGTTTGAGAATCCTACTAATCCTACTAATATTATAAATGTGAAAGTTTGTGAGTATGTTTGGATGTTTGTTACTATTTAACGCCAGAACAGCTGGACAGATCTGGATGAAATTTGGAACATAGATAGATTATAGTCTGGAATAACACATAGGCTACTTTTTATCCCGGAAAATTGCGTAATTCCTGCGGGATGGCGATAAACAAATTCTATGCAGACGAAGTTGCGGGCAACAGCTTGTATGTTTATATTGTAAAGATTTAACGGAAAGATATTTATACTGTTGCATAGATATTTACGCATTGGGATGCAAATTATCTCAAATGTTACAACTAGATACGTATACCATTTGTCACGGTTTTCTAGAATACTACAAGTTCTGCTTTTCCCAAGCTTCGAATACTAAAACGCTCTTCATCTTTGCCATTCCAAGCCACAAAGCCACTCTGTTAATCTGAAACATCTAGGCAACAAGGAAACTACTGGAGTTGTATACCAATCACTTCTTTAGCTGGCTATAACTATAGGTACAACCTCAACATTATACGTGTTAGGAATGACAACCCTATCTAGGTCAAAGGTGTTCAGAAATATTACCGCAATCGGTCACTCCTTTTGTGTTCCTAACATGAGCTATTGCTGCAACAGAACTAAATTAAATTAATGGAAAAGCGAGGAGAAAACTATTTTTCATGTTTACGCGGAGTTTTGGAGCAAAAAGAAAATATTATGTAGTCATTTTCTTTCGAGATTATTTGTAAAATCGATATTAAATTCACATAGAAAAGACTGCATGGTCAGAAGAATATTTGAGTTTAAATAGAAAAGACGTCATTAGTGGCCCAGAGCTAGTCGGCGGCAATTAGGATTGGCAGGGTTCCATCCGTCCACCTAAAAAACCCTCCTGGCGTCCAACACTAGTTTTAAGTTACCGCCTAATCTTATTTAGTTTCTAGGTTATGTACATTAGGAATTTTTTAGATTAATATATAATTTATTAAGTTAACTATTTCTAGTATCTTATTACCTACTCACGGCAACCCATAACAACGTAAATGGCTCGGAATATTATTTGATCCTGCCATCTTTATTTCTGCAACACGTTACTGCTATAAAAGCAACAGAAAATTTCAGCTTAGTCGACGAAATAAAACTGTTGCCTTCTACACTCTTAGATGCCTAGTACATACCCAGGCGAGTACAGCAAATTAAAATCGTATAAATTTCAAATACTTCCACAAAGGTAAACGTTATCAATAAAATATCCAATTTTCAAGCAACGTCATAATTAACAGAGGTTCGGGACTCCATTTCATGCATTACTAAACAAAAGGCTGTGACCCCAAAATGGGACCTGCGTAAACTATGGACTTATAGATGAGATGGAGCTTAATAGTTGAGCTAGAATAGGCATAGTCAGAAACAAAGTAAGGTTATAATAATTGTATCACATGTTAATTTTGCTGAGGTGCCACGAAGAATAAACTCCCAACAAAAGTATTATGATTCCAAAAAAATATGATTGTTCCATTTTAGGGCCATTAATGTTTCCAATTTACTTCAACGTACGTCTGCAGCTACCCGGCGGTGTTATTAAATGAGCAACATGAGATTTATCATATGCGTATAACGATCTCCATTTCCGTCCCTAAATCAGAATTTCGCTTCGTAAACAGGTGTTCCTTATTGTAGTCACGGTGTCACGTTATTCAATTATTTTGACACAATGCTTTATACATCCGTTAAACTCTATGATATAAGCTTAAAAAGAATAAATTTCCACCCTTAGATATTTAAAAAATATAAAAACCCCAATCGAGAGTCAATAGATACACAAACTCGAGACAAGTTAAAAACAAACCTTTACTAGTCGACAGTAGTAGATATACGCGATAGAAATATTTGTCTACTAATAAGTTGAGTAGTAAGTACAATAACGATAAAAGTGGAAAACTTAGCAACGTATCTTAATTGTGAATAAACACTTAAATATTGAGATAACAACCTGTGTCAGCCATTTTACGAGGAGGCTTGTACTAAATTGATCAAGTCATGTCGTCACTGCAAGGTAGACGTCGCTGACTTGCACGTTACGCCGATCGATGTAAAACTAATTCCGCCCGCTCCAGTCGCTGGAGATTTTAAATAGAACTGAAAGCCTAAATAAACACGAGTTTTTGCGTAAGCATTATCAACAAGACCTGTTCACTAAAGAGACACGATGCCCTCCCGTTACATCCTTGTGTTAACAAAACTTTTTATGATATTGTTTAGGCTTCCACTTTTCACCCTCTGCCGGGCCACGCTAGCAGGTACACAGTCTGAATCGACGGTAGAATCCACTCCATTTACCTTTCTACTAATTTGTGTTACATAACCGAAAAAGAAACTTTTGGCTATATGTTTCATGTTAAATATTCGTACATTTCTGTATTCAAAACGCTATTGAACGCTTAGTTAAGTGCTTAAACTTCAGACAATAAACGTTTAAACTAGGCACGTAACATAACAAATTGCACTGGCTGCTGTTGAATTCAATGTAGTTCAGGAAAGACAACTTTGCCGAAGTAAAGTTCCTTGAATGTCTGGTAAAATTGGGCTTGTCGGTAGCGTCTCCGTCGTTTCCAGTGCTCTATTGCTCTCGGCACACACTCTCGAACTATAAACAAGACCGGGATTTGTGGCTCTTACAGTGGCCCATTAGTCTAACTTCTAAACAGATTGTCACCTAACAGATAAACTTTTGCCTAATACTAGTTATTTGTTTGCACTTCAATTTGTTTTTGTGCACGAAAAGGTTAATCGGGAAAATTGCTTTATGCGGTAGGTCTAAAACTATTAATTATAACTTTATCCCGTTTAAGCGGACTACAACATTAATAAATTTTGTTCTCTGAACTGATTGGTTTCCATCGGGTAGTTGTATTCATGTTTTTAGGATCACTATCGTTCTAGGAGAAATTTCTTTTCACCATTTGTCTGGAAAATGAACGCTTGAAAATGCAAATTGCTATAAGTTATGTAGATATATCTAAACCGATAAATAATTATACCTATATTATTATGTGAGTTCATAACCGGCTAATTTAGGAAGAATAGATCAATAGGGTTTTATATCGTGAGGTAGTACCGTTAGGAAGACTGTTATTACGTTTCGCTTCGGGTCCCAGATCTTACGAAATGGATCAAAGGCTTTCATTTCAGCAATAAACACCTGGACATTTCTTATTAAACAACACAATAGCATGTATTTCTTCAGGTTCCGTTTCATACGTCGTAACGTCTGTCACGATAGGTTACATCTGAAAATCAGGATTATCGTCACTAAGCTGATTATATCTCTTGTTGCGGCTTTGCGTCGGGAGGCAAGTATATAGCTATATGTACACTCCTACAGGTTTTATCGGGAGACTGATGAATTATTTAAGGTTTGTTTGGTGTTCCAAGCAGCTTTTAAACCGCATTACGAATGTATTTACATCAGGCGTTGACAAATGCAGCACTCTACGGAGAATCGTGCAGGTTGTGAGAACGTACCCAAAACTTGTTTCAATTTTGTCTGATAATGTAACCTTTTAGCATAGTTTGAATAAGAGACCATTTATAGAGACAAATCTGTTTCCAGGGAATTTTAAACTATTTAAAACTAGCTTTGCTGGCTTGGCCCTCATGAATAATGAGTATTTTATCGTGATTTCTTTTTCATTTTAACGTGAAGGAATAACAAACACAAACACACAAACTTTCAAGTGTAGTAGGAACAGGATTCGGTGTCTGTTTTGTTAAACGTCGATGTCATTTTTCAAACAGGAGCCTTACCATGACCTCTTAATGCGATTCAATTCCGACTCAGTTCAGGTTTTAGCTGTCATTTCGAGTATGGATTTGACAGCGAGCGAACCCAAACTGAATCGGAATGAGAATGGCATTAAGACGTCATGGTAAGGCCCCAGGTATAACATTTTGTGCGTATCACTGTCAAATCGTTGACAAATCTCATGACGTTGCAATGCAAGCCACACGTATCAATACAAAATCACAACACAGCCGCATCCCAGTCGTAGCATTAATTAACCTAACGAGGCATCTTTAGGTTCACTAGTGAACTAACGTAATTATTTTGAGGCCCCTCAGAGCGGGCGCGATGCGACGGTAATTAAAGTCTAATGAAATATGCTATAACAGGGTCAGCTCTAAAATAATAAATAACAGCCCGCGTCTTTGTCATCATTATTTAAGCCCCGCCGGGAAACGTTTCTTTAGAGGAACGTTCCCGAAATTTAGTGAATTTTACGGCTCAATTTGTCACAATTGTTTAAGTATCGGGCCGAGGCTGCAGGCTGGCCTGACTTTTGGAACTAAATACTGGTAGTGTTACAAATTTCGGAAACTTTTTTCAGCACCATAGCTTAATTATTGCACTCGCGTTAAAATGTGGCTTTGGAACTAAAACTGGCAGCGGGTCAAAATTGACTTGCGAGATTTTGAGCAACCAAACAAACATAAGCGTACTGCGTAATGTATACGAAGGCAATTCAATCCAATGGTGTGTCCGAAGTTCCCAATTCGCGCTGGACCCGCGTAGGAACTATAGCCCTCTCACTATGAGAGCCTGAGAGGTACCCAGCAGTGGGACGTACCTACAAGCTGAAGATGCGATGACCCACATTTAGTAGCAATTTTCTTTAGCCTTGATCAAGTCCCTAAACCACTAAAACGTCAAGAGAGAGCAGAGGGCAGTAGGCGTAGTAAATTAAGTACCTATCTCTTCACGTGACATATTGATAGTCCGCAAAAAAAGCGAGTGGAGCGAGCGCCCCACAAAGGTAGTGCTGAGGCGCCTGCATTACTTCAAAGGTAGCAGAAATGGAGATAAATTCTGAACGCGAGTGCTATGTATTTGTATACCCACATAACTAAATTTTATACTTTTTAAAAATTAAGAAACGCAACAGATCATGTTCATTACAGATCTTAATGTTTCAAAATATATTGTTCTGTGATTTTTTTAGGGTTTTAACGGAACTTCGCCTCCGCCTCCGTTACTGCAGAAGCTCCGCAAGAAATCGTACCTCCGCTTCCACCTCCGCCTGCGCAATGTTTTTGCGGAGTTGTAACGGAGGTTTATTTACGTCATAATTCTCATAATCATAGAATAATAACAACGGAGCAGCGACGCTCGACGACTAAGCCGTCCGGCCGCGTTTTGCGAGCCAAATCAAGAATTAATGAGTACGCAGCGGAAACACACGACAGGAATCAACCTGTCAAGTTGCTTGGGCGTACGAAGTTCGTAATGTAATGGTTTGAACCGCGATTGTTTGATTGTTTTAAGCGATTTAGAACAAATGATTTATTAAGTCACACTATGAAGCCGAAAACAGCTGAGTTCAATAAACCATAAACAAAACAAAAACCACATCCACTTTCATGTACGCCTCCACCTCCGTTAACCTCCGCGTCCGCGGAGGCGAAACTCGTCACATCTGCACCCGCCTCCGGCAAGAAGGCCTCCGTTACATTACAACCCTATTTTTTTAGACAGTGCCAAGTGAAGGTTAATAATCATCAATGTCTTTTTTAACCGACTTCAAAAAAAGGAGGAGGTTCTCAATTCGGTTTTTTTATGTTTGTAAAATTATTTTTCGGTGAGTGCTACCTACTTATTTATATGTGTGAAGTCGGTGCCTCAGCGCAAATAGTTCTAAGCTAGTGCTATTTAGGCAGATAGACTAAACCCACTTCTGCCACGCATGCCACACATAAATACAACGATGTTATGATGGGAGCGTGGGTGGTGGCTGGTGGCGCAGGCTGAGGCGTCGGCTTCAAACGTAAAATATAAGTAAATTGGTAGCGCAAAGCAAAAAATAATTTTAGTTTGACATTTCTAAAGTAGCGTAATTAATACAATTTATTATGAAATCTATAGGCGGATTTAGGCTACATTTGAAGGGGGTTCCATTTTTTTTTGTTTGTGGACACATCCACTATACCGAAGCATTACAGATGCGACGCCAGCCTAGAGGGTTAAGAAAGAATAACGCTTCATTTAATGTCGTTTTAACATAGTAGAAGACAAAATATACATCCCAGACTTCCCAGAGTAAGATATGCTATTAAAACAAGTCACTAAACTTAATTAACACTACATTTCCCACGGTTTACTTGATTGACCGAAACTATATACTCAAGAAACAGAATTGAATTTTGATAATACGTTACAATAGTTCACACTGTCTTATTCGATGCAACAAACACACTATTTACTTTTATCCTAAGTAGACCACATACATACATATACACAAATCACGTCTTTATCCCTTACGGGGTAGACAGAGCCTAAGGTAGCAGGTACCTACAGGCCACATTTAGGAAGATTGTGGGCGTATAATGTGGAAAATAGAATCAAAATAGTGATGGGTTGCTAGCCTCATCGCCTATAACATGATTTCTATTATTTTCGCCCATTCCCTCGATGGGCTTTTACTATCTGCGCGGGTAGAGAAGCAACTGGTACATTCTATGTTTTTTCTTTGCTCCAAGACCAGCATGGAAGACCAAGTTTTTTAAAACATGTTAAACATTCCGTTAGCAACGCGGACGGATATTTATAACAGGAAAATGCAAATTGCAAGTCACTCAGCTCAAAGCACAATATGAACATTTTTTAAAAGATCCATAAATATAATCCAGTCTTCATAAATCTTCGTGAAAAAGCTCTGGTAAAAGCTAATGTTAACATCCGCTCGATTCTCGGTGTAACGGTTAATGTCTGGAACTTCGCAAAGCGTAGTTAAACTACGAATTCGACTAATTAGCAAAAGGATCTGCTAATGACAGCACTAATTGTGGATGCAAGCACTTAGCTTGACTTTAGTCGATCTCCACGGACGAGACGCTATGAAGGCTTCTCTTAACACTTCCAAGTAATTTTGAACATAGTTTAAGCTGTCCTTAGGTGCTGGAAACGCACATGTGCGTTCGGATGACTGCTGAATTTTAACAGTGGCATTGGACGAAAGTCACAAAACGCATAACTATATGCGTTGAAAACATACGCATAACTATATGTGATGAAAGTAGAATAAATGCAGTAGAAATGAGAGCGTTAAGAAGTATGGAAGGTGTATCACTGAAAGATAGAATAAGGAACAGTCTGATAAGGGAACGTGCTGGTGTGAAAGAGGATATAGTGACTAGGATAGAAAAAAGTATGCTTAGTTGGTTTGGGCATGTAGAGCGGATGGATGAAAGTAGAATAACTAAACAGATCTATATGGGGAGTGAGAATGGTAACGTTAGGAGGGGAAGGCCTAGACGGACGTTTCGAGACCAAATAGGAGACGTTTTGGAAAAAGGTTAGGTCAGGAGTACCCGAAACCGACGAGCATGTATGAAGAGATTAATGAATGTGGATGAAGCGAAAGAAGTATGTCAGGATCGTAGCAAGTAGAACAAAGTAGTCTCTGCCTACCCCTGTGGGAAAGAGGCGTGACGGTATGTATGTATGTATGTATGTGGACGAAAACGATTAGTATAACCAGCGTATGTAAAGAGGCAGAAAATGTTCAAATAATTACATTTCGGCGTTTAAAAGATATACTTTGATGACGTGCATTTTATCAAATAAGTAAGTATAAAGGGTATCAGTTTAAACGGTTGACAGGAGTATCCCAAGTACGGTTTTCATGATTAATATGAAAAGGGCGAAACTCAGCAGATTCTGGCGATAGTAACGATATGGGTATTGTTATTGCGTAGTCCCTTATTGCCAACCTGGGTGGAAACTTAAAGGCCCTCGGCCCTTTATTATCATAAGAGATTACTTGACTGATAACTTAGGAAACTCTGCTCGGCTATAAAATATGGCTCGTTTTTAATTACGTATATAGTTGATGGGAAAATACTGTGCAGAAACATTGGAGAAACAGTGTCAGAGGATCGGAGAAAAATAAACTTCGAAATAGATTTTCATACGAAATTCAATTCTATTTCACAAGCTTTTGTTTAATTTACCTAGTATATAAATAGGAGACATTTTAGAAAAAGGTCAGGTCAGGAGCACCCGAAAACGACGAGCATGTATGAAGAGATTGATGAATGTGGATGAAGCGAAAGAAGTATGTCAGGCTCATAGCAAGTGGAATAAAGTAGTCTCTGCTGTGGGAAAGAGACGACGGTATGCATGTATGTATGTATGTATGTACCTATATTTCACTCTATTCTGATTCCACTTTCTCCTATACGCCCACGGTCTTGCTAAACGTGGCCTGTACGTCTTGTTACCATAGACTCTGTCTACCCCGTAAGGGATAAAGACGTGATTTGTGTGTGTGTGTCTGTATGTCACACTGTGTTTGTTTATTTCTGTTTCCTTTATATCTTGTATACTCATTTTGTGATAACCTATCAGTGGTTTGATTGATTTGAACCTTCTACTGCTACTCAACCAATCCAAAACTTGAAAATTACATCAACACAAAATTAAGTTTGAAAAATAATTTCAGAAAAGCTAACCACGTTGAACAGACGAGGTAATTCTTGAGCAAAATACGAACATTTCGTTTCTCTTTACTTTGGGAACTAATTAAATTAGTACACAAATTAAACGTAAACACAACCAATTCCGTGAGGTTGGGCTTCATAAACATCCCCTAGTTCAAATGCCAGATCACGTAATTGTTGATGAATACTTGTATCTAACTAATTTGTATTTTAAACCTCCGTGGAAAAGGGACTTCCATGCTGGCTTGAGAGCAAAGAAGCACATAAATATATAAAATAAATAAATACCTTGGGACAAATTACTCCAATTGACCCAGCCCCAAACTAAGCAAAGCTTGTACTATGGGTACCAGGCAACGGATAAACATAGGTATTTATATAATGTAGATAAATACATACTTAAATACATACAACATCCAAGAATCGGGCACAAATATTCGTATTCATCATACAACTGTCTGCCCCTTCCGGGATTCGAACTCTTGACCTCTAGCTTCATAGTCAGGGTCACCACTAGGCTATCCGGTCGTCTAATACATATCAAATATATCAAATTTACCAGCTGCATCTCTTCCCGCGCAGATCGTAAAAGCTTATCAAGGGGATGGGTGGAAATCTTAGGAGTACCTAATATTTACCGGCTATCGCAACCCATCACTATTTTGATTTTCCTTTTCATCTATAAACTACAATCAAGCTAAACGTGGCCTTTAGGTCTGGTTACCCTAGGCTGTCTTCTCCGTAAGGAATAAAGACGTGATTTAGAATACATTGTTCTGTATTGAGCAAAGGTTTTCAAACAATAATAACTGCACACTCGCCAACAGAATATAGGAGCTGTCAATGCGCTCAAAAACATCTGAACACGCATTGAAGTTTTTTTTTGTCTTGGTGGTTGTCAGTACAGTACACAAATCAAAGTGGATCACTGTACAGTTCGGTCTTAGTTACTTTGTAGAGTACCTATACAACATATTGAAGCATTGTATAAGTGATGATCATATTGCAGCTTGAGGCAGCTAATGAAGCCAATTGTGATATTTAAAGGCGGCGCTAGACTCGAATCTTGATTAAACGTAGCTTAGTCTATGCGCTCTATTTGGATCTTGATTTAGTGTAGCTTAAGCTGTTTGGTTTTAACTCTTTGAATAATTTAATAGATTAAGGACCTATGCCACCACCTCACTCTGTTCTCATTTTAAGAGTCAGATATTTATGATTCCGTCTCTGTGACATGATGGCGTCATAAATATCTGACACGTAAACTATCAGCAGCCAACTAAGCAGTTTTAGCAGTCAGCAGAGAGCAAATAAGAAAAAACATAGGATGTACCAGTTGCTTCTCTTCCCGCGCAGATGGTAAAAGCCCATCGAGGCAATGGGCCAGAATCTTAGAAATCATGTTATAGGCGATGCGGCGCAACCCATCACTATTTTGATTCCCCTTTCCACTTATACCCACAGTCATGCTAAACGTGGCCTTTAGGTCTTGTCATCTTAGGCTCTGCCTACCCCGTTAGGGATAAAGACGTGATTTATGTATGTATGTATGTTAACTATCAAGAACTTAACAAAGAGTGGTGAAACAAGCTATTACTATTCTATAGCTTCTACAAATGTTTTACCGTTTCTCATAGATTCTTCTATATACAGCTGTTTCTTAGGTCCTAGCTTAACTCATCATTTAATGATTGGTGAGCCTTGAACTCAACACCCAATTTCATGAATTCGTCATTCGAAAATCAACCATCTTTTTTTAAACTAATTATATCCGAAACCATTCTGTCTCCCAAACTTTGCACACATCCATCAGTAGCGATAGTAGTTCGAAATCGTGTAATTTATTCACATTGAACTCCTGTTTGCCGCGAGCAAAAGTTCGTAGGTGGCAATAAAACTTTTGCTTTTAACCGTATGTTGTTAACACCGTATCATGCCCAACTTCATACTTAACTATTGCGCGCAATTACGTTAAGTATCTCGGTAATTTTATGCGTCACTTAGGGAACACCGATAGTGAAGTTTGTGCGCCGAAGAAAAGCGAGATTTTATGTATAGTTAGCTTTTCTCTCACAAACTTAACGTGTGTTCTGTTTTTCGCTGGAAAAAATTAAGGAGATGGTGATAGCACAATACAATTATTGTTAGGTCACACATGATGCTACCTAATTGACCTAGTCTCACAGCAAAACTTGCACTACGGATAAACATGATCTTAATATAGATAAATACATAGTTAAAAAAACATCCAAGACTCGTATTTTTTATTCGAAATTATTTAGAAAATAAGATTATGTTCGCATGCCAACTTATTTGGTTAGACGTGTAACTGGACATCAACAAATACTAGATCACTTTTTTACCACTTTTTTATTATTTTACAGCAAAATAAATTATTTCATTACATTTCGTTTCATATCCGCCCTGACCAAGGATAACAAACATGTAGTAAACAAATAAATGTATAACATCTTAACAAACATGTAGTACATAGCCTTCATAATAATCGCTTGTGATGTGAATTCATGTGATTTTTATGCGAAGCAATTTTACGCCTGAAGTTGCGCAGTCACCGCAAAATGGGTACCTCTACATTTTCCGATTTAATTTACAAAATTTCTGTTGTAATCACGCGCAACTTGCTAGGGGAAGAAAAGCCTCCCGGCAACTTTAGTGAACAAAAACTCAATTGAAATGCAAAAGTTCACGAAACCTGCACAGGATTCATTCTTAGAATTTAGTGTCTGTCTTCGTACACAGACCATTCGACATGTTTGTGTGCGAAATATTATTTGAAATTGACCATAAGCTATTCAGTAAAAGAAACGGTTTAATAACTCACACACACATGCAAGCAAATCGTATGTGTGCTGTGAAGCACCTAATCCACAGTGGCTTGTGTGAGAGTGTGGAAACTATAGCCGTATTCAAACTAAAACAAAAATAAAGAAACATAGTTGTGACAGAAAAACTAGCTTATCCGAGATACTTCAAACATTTCTATCATTCTAATGAACTCGGTTTCCTTAAAACAGGATCCCTTACTTTGCTATTCCATCTCAACCCGAAACTTATATGGTATACTATTATACAAGCAGCCTTTTCAACGCTATATATAAGTAAGTATGTATTTTTAATGGCTTTCAGTAAAAGGGGTCTGATTATTTTGATCGAATTCACTCAGGCAGCTCGGGCTCTCTGAGAATGGAAAATCTATGTGTAACTATCTATAGTTCGCTGTTTCGTTTGCATCTCGCAGGAGCTTTGGACTTTCTCGGGATAAAATAGTCCATGTTGATCAGGAAAAATGCAGCTTTCTATTAATGAAATATAATAAATTAACTTAAATATAATATTATACCAAGCAAAGCAACGTACAAACAAAGAACGAAGTTAATCTCTTTATCATAAAACTAGCTTCTGCCTTTCTCTCGGATCACTCTATCTATTTAAAAAAACCGCATCAAAATCCGTTGCGTAGTTTTAAAGTTCTAAGCATATACAGGGACAGGCAGATAGACAGACAGCGGAAAGCGACTTTGTTTTATGCTATGTATTACCTGTTCAGATCTGTTCTGTTCTCCAGTCCATTATTGGTTGCCAGGTAGAGATTGCTCTGTAGCGATAAAGCCGCCTATTGTTACCTTGTAATATTGTATACCTTTTTTCTGTTTTGGTTGTTATATGCGGTGTTCAATGAAGAGTTACTGTATTTTATTGTATTGTATTGATTACGAGTAGTATAGGTATGGGCTAGAATACATAGAATAGATAATTGTAGATATAGAGTTGAATACTATTGCCTGGTTTGTTACCAACTCTACTGATCCTCATTAGAGAGTTTCAAAGTAAAACTGCGTGTTGAAATTATAATTACGGAAATTTTAATAATGTATTTCATTTAAATGCCTGCAGCAGCCATGCGTAACCACATTTTATTTTCACCGTCGAAATTATTTAAGCTTCGTTTGGCATGTAATGTAAAAACAAAGACCTAAATACTACTAACTAGGTATTCATATACCTAAAATTTTTTTTGCAAACACAATGTTTTCAACTCTACCAAATACAGACGGAGTTGTGCCAAAGGCAAAATGAGGCTAGTCACTAGTTGAACTACGCACATGCGCACGAAGCAAGGCGTAATTTAAACCGGCGTCACTTAGCAGAACCTCGTCTTTTCTTTTTATTCGGTCTGAGGTGTTTGTTCTCGATTGTTAGAATTAAGCAAAGGTATTTACATAATACACAGAATAAGTATAATACTGATTTCTAATGAAGAAAATTAGATCGAACCAGTATCACGATAATATTGATCGTCTGTTCCATTAATTGGTCCGGTGTGAATAAATATATAAGTAGATGCAATGACAGCTTAAAGTTAGATGTCGGGCACAAACAACAGGCATTCGAGCCACTTTCATTTCCTTGTTTGCCTAAATACTTATTTTTTTTAATATGGCCCCGTCGATCGGTGCAATGATTTCGCCAATGTCAGAGTAATAAATACAGCATTCAAAAATCTTGTGACAAAAATGTCGGCAACGTTGTACGGTAGATCACGGTCAAAAGACCCCTCCCCGCTTGTCGGCCTCTTAGAATCTGCCAGGAAATCATAAACCGCTACCCAGGGTGCACCAAGCACTGCTCTTCCTCTCGGACGGATCTTAAAACGTACCGCAGCTCTTGACCACACACGGAGGTAACCCGACTCGCTACCCTAAGAACACAGGGAGGTTACTATGGGGGTGCGAGTCGGGTTACCTCCACGTGTGATTAAGAGCTGCGGTTCGTTTTTGGATCCGTCCGGGGGGAAGAGCAGTGCTTGGTCCGGTGCGCCCTGGGCAACGGCTAATGATTTCCTGGCAGTTTCTGAGGGATATCATTGACCGTTGGCTAAGAGCCCGACAGGGGGGGAGGGGGGTCTTTGACCATTACCGTACAACGTTGCCGACATTTTGTCACAAGATTTTTTAATAAAAAATTTTACATTGACATTGGCGAAGTTGTCGTCACTATAACGACTTGATACGCCACAAATAAAAGAAGAAGAAGAAGAGGTTACTATGACGGCTAATGCGATTCAATTCCGATTCTGTTTAGGTTCGCTCGCTTTCAGATCCATACTAAAAATGACAGCTAAAACCTGAACTGAGTCGGAATTGAATCGCATTAAGACGTCATGGTAATGCCCTAGGATTGTTGCGAGGCACTTTATTTACCTTTCTATCAAAATTTGCTACCGTTTAAACCGCATTAATACATTAAAAACATGAGCTTAATCACAGCGCAGCGAAATATCGGCGGTCGGTACGGTACGGTCGGCCGCCTCGATGGCTTGCGGTCGTGCCTGGTGTAGATAATTCCGTTTGTTACACTAAATACTGTAGAAACGACAAAAAATAAACACAATCTTTCGGTTAATTGTACGCATCGAGTTTGTTCAAGGTTTTCAATTGTTGTTTACTTTTAATTGGTTTCGAGGGACGGCTGTAAAGTTGTATTAATAAATGGGACCGGGACCATGTGAAACATGATGCTTCTTTAATTATGGTTCGTATTACAGGCACATCAAAATGTAATTTTGACAGTACTTGTTCTAACTTTGTCGGTTTAATTATTTTGCTAAAGTGTTTTGATTTGTAGAGCATCTAATGCTTTCCATTTTCTCACTTGAATAAAAACCTGTAGCAGTAGTAGCAGTAAAAGTCGCGCTGTATTAAACAGGGACTTGTGCTGCCGACTGTATCCTGATTAATCATGTAAACCTCATTATGAATACCAATTTAAGCTCGGAAGCGTTAATATAGCGTTTTGCTCGCTTTAGTGACAACGCAAACATACCCATTGAATAATTACGACGTATTAATTCAACACAAATTCGTTTTTACAAAAAATAATGCATTTTTTATTTTAAGGAACTATGTATAATTAAATTCAAAACTCACCTATAAATCGACTAGCGCTCTTCGCCATAGTTTCGTTGACTTGACAGCAGACGGCAATGGATACAAAACTTAAAAACAATCCATGGTAAGTTTTGTTGATCATCGCTCTACCCTTGTCCGAACTTAGCTCCAAAATTCTAACCAGCCAACATTATCCAGGCCATTTCGATACACTGTCTCACTCATTTACGATAAAAAAAGTGGGAAGTCACTTTCAGTGGACCGTGTCGATGCCGGTCTTAGAGGTCGAGTGCTCTCAGCGACATATGAGGGCCGACTGGAGCGGCGAGAAACCTACCCACCTACCTAAACCCGGAGAGAAATGGACCGGCTGCGCAGTAAGTACAGACTTAGCTGAATTTATGTTTCGAATTTTTTCTACAACGGTGATACAGGAATGTTCCTTTATTCAGCCAGTACGGAATTCCTACTTTAGAATGAAATTGAATATTTGAAAATATATACCCTTTGTTGGCTTGGGGCGCTGAAAAAATAGACGTGACGAGACCTTTGAAATATGAAACAATAGCAAGAATTATATATTTTTACTATTTTGAGAAATGTTAAAGACTTTCGCTTTGTGGGTGTTATTATAATGTCAGGGTGGAATAACGGCGCGAGCGAGCGGTGCGAACCTCAATGTGATGTTTACGACTCATTACACATAATTAAGACTATTTGTTCGAGACGGCGCGTAGTCACAGTCGATGTTCTCGACTCTCTTACCGTTTCGCCGAGTTTAATGACACTTTTAACTTGTAGGTAGTTCTAGCGTGCTCGCGTATAGTCTATTACAATCCATTTTAACGTTTTTATAAACATACAAGTCCGCCCCCAAGTTCATATAAAATGTAAATATCAAGTATGCATAATGAGTGACTGTATGGGAATTTACATGAAATTGGTTTGATTACAAAGGCGTTAAAATGGATTGTAATAATATTAAAATGATAGAATAGATTAGATCGTCTAAGAAATGAGCTAATTACTGTATTTTTTTATCTTGTACTGCGAGCACACTGGTATTGTTAAATAAAATCCTTACTTTCTATTCATAAATATAAGCAACATGATACTGACAATGGTAGATTTATTTGTCAGCATTTTATATTTTTTGGATACATTAGCTAAGTACTTTAGTTTTGCTTGTTATTTCTTAAACATTAAGTAGCTACATAATAAAAAAAAAATAATTATATCCACCTTATTCTTAAACACTTGTAACTTACCATTCATCTTTATCTGTCACTTATATATTTGCCTTCGCTATAACGGGTTCGTAACTTTTTAATTAAGGTGATAAAAAAATCACGACCCGTTTCTCGAAGTTACAAAATACTATATTACAAGTCTACCAGCGGCATTGGCCCAATCAACCATCAACCAATCATTATAGACCGAACCGCTCAAATGAGTCCTCGCCCGCGAGGCACAGGGGCGCGGGGTAGGACGACAAAGGCACACTACCCGCCCGCACCTCTCTCGGTCCCCTTTGGCTCCTACTTCGCGCCCCTGCACCGCGCGGGCGAGGGCTCCTTTAAGCGGTCGGCCTATAGTTGGGACTTCACGAATATTACTCATTTACATTTGTAAAATCGTAACGTGTAGCTTCGAGAAACGGACGACAGAAATATCCTGCTGTTCTACTACAGATATCGTATGAACGCAAAACAGATACAAAAGGAACGCAAAGAAAAATACGATGCATCAGATCAACTCCCGCCGCTGGCCAGCATTCATCATGATTCAATTTTACGGAACAAAAAATATTCACTCGAACGAATTGAAACATCAGACACGTTATTGAAGTTCCAAAAGACGTTCCAGTAATGCTACATTCCACATACCGCACATTTCATTTCGCCAAACTGTCGGAAATGACATTTCTGTCGCGAAACGCCGCAGAAGTTCAAAGCAATACCGACCCGGTGCTAAATCGAGACCCTAAATTTTGTTTTCGAATTATTTTAACATCGAAGCGTGCTGAAAAGTATTTTTCTCAAAAATGTCCGGTAAAGTCGTCATTGTTAGCTACTTATCAGAACAGGAAGTTGATTGTTGCCGGTCAGTCCAAAATTAAAAAAAAAAAAATTACTGTCGCGCTAAACTCGACAGTAATGTTGCATACAAATTCCATTACTGTCTAGTTATTAACTTTTTAAAAATGCAAATCACCATTATAAAAGAAAGGCACAAGACTTAAAACATCAAATTAAAAAAAAAAGCTAGTACGACAACGTGTTTATCTGTGTCTGAAATAGCTTTAGGTGTTCTGGGTAGAAAAATACACTCTTCAAATGCCATTGATAGAAAAAGGCGGCAAAGCAAAACAATTTTCACTATTTTATTTTCATTTATTTTTGTTGTTGTTATATTTTCGATTTTTGAGAAAAGCACTATACTTGCCTCGGCCAGAATAGCATTGCTGGCTTCGTATTATTAAACGGACTCGCAAGCTCGTCCGTTCAAACCAATACTCAGCCAGCAATTGCCTACTTCCTGGCCTAGACAGTAATGTACTATATGTTTCCCAGAAGAAAAGAATACATGCAACGATAAGGGCAACCCCTTGCAATGTTTAAATGTAATTTTGATAATTCGCTAGCAATAAATAGAAATGGAGTTTTTATAAACACATCAAAATGACTCAAAGTGAAAATCAAAACAAATTCTTTAAAAATTGACACCTGAATCAGGTGGCCTGGATACAGACTGATACAGGAGCACGTACTTTTATTTCCAATTAATTCAGAGTGCCTGCAAGATAAGGAGTTTCGGTCAGAGCGCAATCGTCAAGTTTTTTCCTTGTGTTTTCCAACATAAACTGAGTTATGTTATTTTGCTCGGTATAGTTTTAAATGACGACTTTTAACTTCGCAGTCATATTATCATCATTACGTTACGTTACGTAACGTTTTAAACAAGATGGTGGGCACGAGTATTTGCTCACATTAACCTATTCCTACTAATATTATAAATACCAAAGTTTTTGAGCGAGGATATGAGTGAGTGTGTATGTTCCTTCTTCACGGTGAAACGACTGGATGGATTTGGATCAAATTTGAAACGGAGGTAGTTGGTACCCTAGATAAAAACATACGCTTTATCCCGAAATGTTGCGTAGTTCTCGTGGGATAGCGGTAACAAATCAGTTCGTAGCTGCCTAGAGTCGCAACGTAAATAATTATTGCAGAATACACAATCAACATCAGTTCTTAAGTCTAATTCTAGGCGGACAAAGTCGCGGGCAGAAGCTATTAGGCTATAAATCTAGCCTAGTTCTCGTAAGCTGGTCCACTGGGATCTTCATTGTACTCGTAGGTGTGTGGTTCTAATACTTCACAAAAGGCTTAATTTTTTTTAGTACCGCGCAGACGGTCTTTTGTATTGACCGCTGAGGAGCCAGATAATCTTTCCTGTTTGCTGAAGAGGTCTTTTGCAGGGATATTGTTTGTTTTTTGTTAATCAAAAGCTTGAACTCTTGAGATATTAAATTTCTAAATGTCAGTGAAAATTAGAACACATAGAAAAATCCGAAAAGTAAAGCTATGGCCGGGAATCGAACCCGGATCCTCAGACACATCATTCAAACAGATGACGTTTAGCAACAAAAATTCGCATAGTAACAAAAGGTCACGTGACAGTTAGTAACAGGTAGAAAAATTCGGAGACTACACACCTGCTATGAGTGGTGTAGGGGTATAGCACGCGTCACGGAATGACGAGGATCCGGGTTCGATTCCCGGCCACAGCTTTACTTTTCGGATTTTTCTGTGTTAATATTTCTAACGGTAAAACCGAAAAAGTAAAACATAAAAATCAAGAAATAAAATTTCTTGATTCATTTGATAGTATCTTGAGATATTGTTTGTGAAATGATTAATGAGTTCTTAATCTAGACGTTATGCGCATACTTTGAAACAAACACCATTTATTAAACGGAACTGGTATAAAACACATTCTGAGCGTATCAAAGAGACACCCCAATGTCGCGATCACACAAAAGTAGCAAATTGAGTTAACAAGGGTGGTATTCCGTCAGGGTTGCCAGCGTAGATTTTACCCCTTGATTCGGAAAACGGAAAATCAAAAGAACATCTTTTCTGTAAATATAGTTAGACAAACCGTACACAGCATAATAATAATAATGTATGACAGATTGACACACGGACAGACATAAGTCACGTCTTTATCTCTTACGGGGTAGACAGAGCCTAAGGAAACAAAATCTTAAGGCCACGTTTAGCATGATAATGTATACTAATATATACATACATACATACATACATATATCACGTCTTTATCCCTTACGGAGTAGACAGAGCCTAAGGTAACAAAACCTTAAGGCCACGTTCAGCATGATTAAGGGCGTATAGGTGGAAAGGGAAATCAAAATAGTGTTGGGTTGCTAGCCGCATCGCCTATAACATGATTCCTAAGACTTTCGCCCATTCCCTCGATGGGCTTTTACCATCTGTGCGGGAAGAGAAGCACACACACACACACACACACAAATCACGTCTCTGTCCCTTACGGGGTAGACAGAGCCCGAGGTAACAAAACCTTAAGGCCACGTTCAGCATGATTAAGGGCGTATAGGTGGAAAGGGAAATCAAAATAGTGATGGGTTGCTAGCCGCATCGCCTATAACATGATTCCTAAGACTTTCGCCCATTCCCTCGATGGGCTTTTACCATCTCTGCGGCAAAAGAAGCAACTGGTACGTCCTATGTTTTTTCTTTACTCCCACTAGCATGAAAGAAATCTGCTCCATATGCTTAGGAGTAAAACCATATCATAGCAGATACACACATACATACATACATACATAAATTAAGTCTTTATCCCTTACGTGGTAGACAGAGCCTAAGGTAACAAGGCCTAAAGACCACGTTTAGCATGATAGCAGGTACATAGGGAATTTAATATAATTTTGAAGTTGACAACCCTGTTTTCTGTCAATATACGAGCCAAGGCTTGTTCTAGTTCAAATCGTGTTACACTTCGACATAACTTAGAATCTACTGTTAGGGTACTATTTATGGTAAAGGTCATGGTCCAAATCCTTATTTATTCCCATCCTCAAGTTTATTAGTGTTTGGATTTCGTTTGTCCTTTGTTTCAACTGTGTTTGTAAAGTTTAGTACCAATTATATTCTATCATGCCATACTTATAAATACAGTGTTTTTCCCGTACGGGGCAGATAGAGCCGGCGTAACAAGAGCTGGCTACGGTAAGCAAGATTGTGGGCGTATAGGTGGAAAAAGGAATCAAAATAGTGATGGGTTGCCAGCCGCATCGCCTATTACATAACTCCTAAGAATTACGCCCATTCCCTCGATGGGTTTTTACCATCTGCGCGGGACGAGAAGCAACTGGTAGATTCTGTGTTTTTCCTTTGCTCCCAGACCAGCATGGAAAGTAAGGTAGCTAGATATAAGATTCTACGATTCGAGACGAGCTATACTTCTTTGAACAAAGTACTCAAAATATTCCACCTATCCGCCCATAATCATGCTAAACGTGGTCTTTAGTTCTTGTTACCTGGGGCTCCGTCTACCCCGTAAAGGAGAAAGACGTGATATATGTGTGTATGTATGTACTCAAAATATCTGGTATGCTACCTCTAAGTTTTTCTAAGCTCTACCCTCTGATAACTGGTAGATTCTAACGGCTATAGCATAAATAGCTAGCATAAAATAGTTTTTCTCTATCCCGCGGGAACTATGCAATTTTCCGGGATAAAAAATAGCCTATATGTTCAGCTAGGATATCAGCTATCTTCGTTCCAAATTTTATCCAAATCCATTAAGTAGTTTTTACATGAAACAGTAACAAACATCCATCCATACTTACAAACTTTCGCGTTTATAATATTAGTAGGATATTATGCTGACGAGCAAAAATAATAGGGGGCTTTTCAACAAATTTGTATAAAAAGCTACCCGTTATTTAAAATCTACAGTGTAGTTGCGTAACATTATAATGAACGCTAAGTGCCTTATTAACGACGGCGGTACAAACTACGACTTAAAAAATAGAACTAAAAACTTGATAAACCGCGTCGGCAATTATTACAAGCACGTATTACATTTTGTTACATTTTATTAATAAAACATAACAATATTAACGCTCCATTTCGTATAAAGTTTTACACAAAGGCCTTTGTACTTTACAAAAGACTTGTTTCAAGATAAACGAACCCCGAGTAATGTTATTTACACTTCTGGAGTCAGACTCATACCAATTTCTGCAGCATTATTAGGCCATCAAGACCTAGAATGTTTCTGTCGTACAAAAACTGACGAAGCTACAAAGAAAACCAAACAAGCCGGTTATTTCTTTTAAGAGCTCAGGGGGCTTACTATGACGTCTTAATTTTCGCTCGCTGTCAGGTCCCTATTAAAAAAAATTACAGCTAAAACTTGCAGGCTTATACTACCTCCCTCGCAATCGCCATCGTGTTCCTTTTGACAGTTCTTGTATGAATGTGACAGCTAGTTGATTCCGATGCCAATTGTCAGCCCATACATGAACTGTCAAAATGAACACGATGGCGATTGCGAGCGAGTTAGGTAATAAGCCTATAGAACTGAGTTGCAATTGAATCGCATTAAGAAGTCATGTTAAGGCGCCTGATCATCATTCGCTTCTTCTGCCATTAACATTTGGTGCCATTCATTCAAGCCCACGTTGAAAACGATTGAATCCCTACTATCCCTACTAATATTATAAATGCGAAAGTAACTCTGTCTTTCTGTCTGTTATGTTTCAGGCTTAAACCGCTAGACCAATTTAGTTGATATTTGGTATACACATAGTTTTAGTCCCGGGGAAGGACATAGGATAGTTTTTATCCCAGAAAATTGCGTATTTCCCGCGGGATAGCGATAAGCAACTTCTGCACAGATGGGGTCGTGGGCAACAGCTAGTAGAATATAAAAATGAATACGTTACATACTTACGGGGTAGACAAAGCCTAAAGCAACAAGACCTAAAAGCCACGTTTAGCATGATTGTAGGCGTATAGGTGGAAAGGAGGATAGTGATAGGTTGCTAGCCGCATCGCCTATAACATGACTCCTACGATTTTCGCCCATTCCCTCGATGGGTTTTTACCATCTGCGCGGGAAGAGAAGCAGCTGGTACATTTAATGTTTTTACTCTGCTCCCAGACCAACATAGAAGGTCACAAAATAAAATTAAAACGAAGTAGAATGTGTCAGTTGCTTCTCTCCCCGCACAGATGGTAAAAGCCCTTCCAGAGAATGGGCGAAAATCGGGAATCATAAAATAGGCGATGCGGCTGGTAACCATCACTATTTTGATTCCACTTTCCATCTATACGCCTATAATCTTCCTAAACGTGGCCTGTAGGTCTTGTCGCCTTAATATATAAGATAAAGCCTTAAGATAAAGACGTGGTTTGTGTATGTATCTATGTAAGATAAAAGTGCGTAAAAAATTAAATAGTAAACAGGAAAGTATCTACGTAACTATAACTCTTAATAACTATAACTCAGGAAACTGACCCTAATGTCAAGGGGCGTGGCACACAAGTTTGACACAAAGTGAGTTATGTGTGACACAGCACTGGTTCTAATTTTGTTTAGCTTCCTCGCAAAGAGGAAATCCCTCTGAAAGTTTTGTTAGTTACGTTCGGAGTTGCGATCAGCGGTTTGACCTCTTTACCTACGAGCTCCAAAGAGAGAGGCAGTGCCTAGCCGAAAAGGTACTCCGTTTAAAAGTTGACCAACTAAAAAAAAACTATCGGTTTTTTTAAAGCTGCAACTCTGTTTACCGGAGATTTGAAATGCAACTACACTATCTGTAAAGAAGGGCGCATTAACGCGTTTTGCTACTTTGCCCTGCCATTTAGTCTACACTCGTATCATCACTATCATCACTATCATCACTACATAGTATAATACAAAGTCGCTTTCTCTGTCCCTATGTTATGCTTATATCTTCAAAACTACGCAACGGATTTTGATGTGTTTTTTTTTAATAGATAGAGTGATTCAAGAAGAAGGTTTTTAGCTATAACAATAGCAAAACAATTTTTGTACACATGCTTTCTTTTTTTTCGTCTTGGCGGGAGTACTACCGTGCTCCCAGATAAGGGAGTAAATTCTTTCAAGCATCAAGTAATGGGAAAATGGTAAATGAGGTTTTTAAAATGGTTAATTCTTACGTTATTATTTTGAGGCAATCGAATAAAATATTGGACGTATTATTTTACTAATAAACCCCGCATTCAAAACACGTGACTCAATTGTAGAACCAAAATTGAGCAAAGAGAAAAATGTCATTCCGCCAAGTGTCTTGCAGCGCATTCTTCTTGGCAATGATCGTCTTTCCGGATGCGTTGCTTGTTTAAAAAAAAAGACATGTAAAAGAGCCCTTGGCGGCATATTTTCAAAATAAAGTTTTGTGTGTAGTGTTGTTTTGTTTTGCTTCCATGCTGGTCTGGGAGTAAAGAAAAAACATAGAATGTACCAGTTGCTTCTCCTCCCGCGCAGATGGTAAAAGCCCATCGAGGGAATGGGCGAAAATCATAGGAATCATGTTATAGGCGATGAGGCTAGCAACCCATCACTATTTTGATTTCATTTTTCACCTATACGCCCACAATCTTGCTAAATGTGGCCTGTAGGTATCTGTTACCTTTGGCTCTGTCTACCCCGTAAGGGATAAAGACGTGATTTGTGTATGTGTATGTAAGTTTTGTATTTTGAGCCAAGTCTCAAAACAAAGTAAAGTGATAGAACGATTTAACGATTTAATCTCTTTTCGTAGCATCTCCGCATGTTACATTCGTATCAACAATGCTAGCAAAAGGGTTAAGACGCTGTATAACCTCCAAATGTGCTCGAGGGAGATAAATCTATCCAAATTACAAAGGTTCTCCGTAAAAAGGGCGGCGAGGCTTGCACGCAACCCCGCATACGTCTATTGCCTCTGACGTGGGACCTCAGCGGAATACCTATGTCGGGTATAAATATGGCCGTAATTATGGCTTTCACGTATTTGTACACACGAGAATTTTAAGGTAAATTAATCTTCTATTTCATTTTCTCCTCCTGTGCAAAATATACAACTGAAAAGAAAATTTGCCTCTTCAGTTACATCAAACAAAAACTATAAATAAATAGGCGTGTTCCCACTATTCCTGGTCTAAAGAGGGTTTTAGTTACATAATAAAATGCACCACAGTCGGGTTCTATCTATTTTACTATTTATTTATTCTATTTGTTTACGTAAAAGTTTATGGATTATGTAGTATAGGTATTTTATCTGTGTATCGATTCGTGAGTCATAGACGGTTCTGGCTGAAAATCAGTGTTGCAGGTGTCTAACACCTCAGCGTAATGCTGAGCCAGCGACCGTTTCACTTTTGTGAAGTCACACACAACGCTCATGATCAATTTTTCTTGTCTTGATTATTTTCTATAAAATTGTGTATATTCTCTTTTATTTGTGTGTCTTGCAAAAAGGAATAAATGTCTTCTTTTTTCTTTCTTTTCTTTCACATTCTTGCTAAACGTGACCTTTGGTCTTGGTATCTCAGGCTCTGTCTACCCTGTAAGGCATAAAGACGTGATTTATGTATGTATTTTATCATCAGCATCATCATGTCAGCCGAAGGACGTACACTGCTGGACATAGGCCTCCCACAAGGCTCTCCACTCAGACCGCACACTCAGATGCTATGACAGACTTAAATATTATGTGTGTATTAAATCCACTGCCCGCACATCCGAGACCAAATATGGCTTTTTCTTTTTGAATTTTTTGACATTTTCCATTGTCCAAAGTCGTGACTGATGCAATGAAGCAGTTTATAAACATTCTACATGGCAGTAATACCGGCAGTCTGCTGGCCGTGCCAGTAACGGCATTAGGGGCTAAATGTACAAGGTATAAAAGGTTGCAAGTTAGAAATTTAACGAGTTTCATTTGTTTTAGGGGAGGCGAAATAATACTAAGAGCTTAAAATGATGTTTCCATCTCTTTGTAACGCGTTTTTTTTCTGTTGCGTCTATGTATTAAGAACCAGTCTTAACACCTCCAAGACACTTCCAACAGCAGAAGTTAATTTAAACAACACTGACCTAACAAAAACTTCTTTTGAAGCTATTAATTCTTCATAAAATTCATTGAAATATTAGATTTAACCATTGACTCAAACTCAATAGGAAATGAAACAAAGGAAAATTAATTAAAACGGAAATACCGAAATAGACCGAAAATGCAAACAAACGGAACTTTTACAACTTCTAAATACGGTATGGAAATCTAAGATAGCCGAGATATCGGATTTGCCTTTGACATGGCATTCCTTTTGATCTCTCTTGCATATTCCGATCTATGTCAGTAAACCAGTAGGTACATCTGTTAAGGGCCCTATGATGCTAGAGGAGTACCTAAGTTACGGCGCTGACTTTATGCGCTCGTCGGGTTTTACTTTCCCAAGTAACTCACATTTGCTTAACTGAAAGAAGTCACTTATTTATATAATCTACTAGCAGTTGCCCGCAACTTCGTCTGCGTAGAATTCGTTTATCGCTATCCCGCGGGAATCACGCAATTTTCCGGGATAAAAAGTAGCCTATGTGTTATTCCAGACTATAATCTATCTATGTTCCAAATTTCATCCAGATCGGCCCAGTACTTTTTGAGCCTATTCATTACAAACATACAAACATACAAAAATAGGTACAAATCTTTCCTCTTTATAATATTAGTATAGACTTATCATACTAAGTCGAGACCAACGGCCATATTGAAAACTATGAGTTGGTAAATCAAGTGCGTTCAAAACGGATACATTCTTCAGAACTAAACCCAGTAGAAAAAGAAGCATGCCAAAACCAGGCTGGTTTTCAACCACTGTAAAACCACATTTAATGGCTCGGAATGGATATAGCATGATTGCTAAAATGCAGCGTGTCTGTCTGTCGCGATAAACTTAAAACTTTCTTTGTAAATTGGTTGAATTATGACGATAGATGTGGCCCTTCCATGCTGGTCTGTCGGAGCGGTGCGACCTACGGGTTGCGATCGCGGAGCGGACTAACTTCGGTCACTACCGGTCGTCACGTAACCCGGCCCGGTCGGAACGTGGGCCGCTTTTCTTTTTCTAGACAGGGGGCCGCGAGGAGTAAACCTTTATAAAAAAATCAGAGGGTCGCATCCTCGGGTGCGTTTGGTGACGGACGACTTCATGCCTTCGGTGCCGCTCTGCTTTCAGAGTGGTACATGAGGGTGTGAGAGCTGACGAGAGGGTCGGCGGGCATAAGCCTGCCGTTGGAACGGAGCGCCCCGTAAGGGACACGATCGGGGAGCGGCGTGGCTTCGGCCACTGTCGGTGAACACGTAACCCGGCCCATAGGCGCCGGGAACGTAGGCCGCTGTCTTTTTTAAGATGGGGGAGGGCGGGAATGCCCAAACCTGCATTGCACAGGTGTCGCGAAGAGGAAACCCCATTCCGGAGTGGTCGTGGGGCGTCGCGATGACACCGAGTGCTCCCTTAACGCCTCGCATATTATTATGACCAAAATAGGGAATCCTTGTGGTTTTTAGTGGGTATACCTGTCGTCGTGGGAGAGCCCCACATATCCTCCGGTACCCGTACGCGGTGGATGCATAAGGTGCATTTTACACACCATAAAAAAACGCTATTAGCATCGTTAAACGACAGATCAACCATATCATAATCGATATACATAGCAACTCTGTTGATTAACAATCTGTTTCACGTCTAGGCATATCTAACTCTGACGTCATCTATGCCTATTCTCGAATCAAGTGATACACGATGACCTATCGGATGTCGTCGGCGATTTCAATTATTTAACCTGCTGACCTAAATACCTGATTGTTTGCCGCCGGCTAACCTAACTCGATCGCATTCAATCAGCAACAGGCACGCGCTATTAATTTTGCAACCACGCCAATTCGTAATGCCACGTATTGTATTGAATATAATAAAAAGGATTTTAGTTAAATAGTTTTACTTTGCTTATAAATAGGAAGTAAAAGACGCGATAACGTATTGTTAATAAAATACTAGGAGATTGCGTGTGGTTAAGCTAAACACAACACGTTTTAAGAAGGGAAAACGTACTAAATTTTGATTGGGTTGCTCAGTTGGGATGTCTGAACTGAATCTGTGTTCATTTATATTCCGCAGTTGACGGTGAACAATGAGAAATCAAGAACTTTGTCCACTGGTAAAGTTAACGATGTACCGGAATCTCGTAGATGAAATACTGAGGGTGTTGATTATTGAAGCTAACTCAGTGCAGTTTCAATTGAAATAATTATACCTGTGAAAATATCTAGTGATTAACAAGAAGGCACTTAGAGTTCACTTCAAGAAAGTAAAATTCGATCGTTGGACTGGAATCATACATAATAATATAGAAAGAACAATTCGACATTTCAATGCAATACACTGAAATATCAGAAAGAACCACTGTATCACTGTGTACCGGAGATATGAAATGAATGCAAAAAAACTATCAACCAGTTTTCACGGAGATCATATAAAAAATAAAAAAAATGATTGATATTAAAGCGGAAGCTGGCTCAACATCGATTAAAAAAGTTTTAAATATTTATGATCACGAAAAATGTAGCAGAATTCCATTTAAATATATCAAAGTCAATGATGTAGAAACTAGAGCTCTTATAGACACTGGAAGCGATGTGAATCTAATAGTTTTATCAGAATATAATAAATTAGACAAAAGCGTTATTGTATTCGACTCTGAGAATACAGCAAACATTTTCGGTATTGCCGAATATCAAATTGTGACAGAAGGTTTCTTCGCTGCTAAAGTAGAGGTAGATAATTGTATATTTCATACAATATTCCATGTTGTGAAAGACGAAGTAACGAATGTAAAGATTATTCTCGGTAATGCTATATTAGAAGACGTAGAATTACATTTTTCAGTCACTGGTATCACAGTGAGAATGAGAAATATACCACTCCACTGAACAACTAAAGTTGAGAGCGAAAGAAGTATGTATAAAATGTGTAATGCTATGAATTCAATATAAGATTTACAACCATGTCAACGTTTTATTCCTTTCTCCTTATCTTGTGTACATAGAAAAAAACGTGAAACAGAAATATTATTAGAGCCGACGAAAATTTATAAAGTTTCACGTGAGTGACGTCTGTGGAAATTAAATAATCAGCTTAATATAATAAAAAATAAGCTCCACAGGAACAACAGAAAGGTAAGTAAAATGAAGCGAGAGAAAATGTTTCTTCCAAATGGAATAAAAGGAAAATGGAAATCTTTCTTTATTTAAGACGTCGCATCCTGCACTATTTCAGGCTACCTTCCTTATTGTGGTGTTTTTCAGGGGCTATTTTTCTAAAACTTAATAGTAGTGAAGTGGGATTTAAGTAAATGATTTTTGCTATGAATAAGTATGCTTTTAGACTGGAAGTCCACGTCAAAGCTCTTTAGCTAATATTAACCCTTGTTTTTCATACATTATTGAAATATAAAAAATCCTACATACTTTTTGTCGTCATTAACGGCTGTTTTATCAAAATACGTAGTAAGTGCTAAATAGCTACTGAATAATAATAAACTAGGAGAACGCTCCAGATATTGTGGGAAATGTTATTGTATTAAGTTGTCCATCATATTCTGGCAACACTGAACTAACGCTAAAGTCAAACCGCATGGAAAGCCAAGTTCAACTAGGAAGTTGAATTCAATGAATGTACAAACAAATACAACTTTGTGTTGAATGCACAGTTGAATTGAACACAGCTGTGTTGTTAGCAAACAATGGTTCTTTAAGTACAGCACAACGCTTTGAACAAACCACACGTAGTGAGTACACACACGAGCCACAGTTGTTTTGTGTAGGGGTGTGATTACAGTACCACCCACTGAAAATATCTACGCACCGGACTTTTTTCATCATTAAAGTCGATGGTCAACAAACAATACTACAAGTATAGCTTGAGCCTCTTGCTTTGGACATCGTTAACTTTCAAGTTTTGGTTGTCATTTTGCAACTGCATCGGATAAAGATCCAATTTACTTTTTAATATCATAGCACCATTTGATACCAATGGATTTAATTTGCATAAAAGTCATTTTTGCTGATTGTACTTGCATTGTCATCTACTCTACATATTATATTATGCATATCAGATTGGAGACGTGGGATTACTTTCATGATTTGAACCACACAAAAATACAACAGAGAAATTAAATAAAAGCTTCTACTTCTTCGTGTAGCCCTTAAAAAAAGCCAAGCTTCTAAAAAACCTACTACAAATTTTGCTACCTTTTAACAACCCTAACTCAATCCACAAACACCTTGAACTCCTGCTGCGTCCAACTTGTCAGTAGTGTAATGTTTCTAAGGTTTATTTCACGTTGTAAACCAAAAACCACAGTGTTCTCTGCCATATGTGCGGAATACTGGCAACATTCTCAGTTCAACGAGTTGTTATGAAGGCCTAAGCCAACACACCTACGATACTCTACTGGACAGTTGGGTATGTTTTAAACAGAACGACCTGTATACTCTTGTTTAGTTTACTTTTTAAAGACTTGGCGTAGCTTTTACCCGTGGCTTAGAGTGCGTGAACCATTAGATCAGGGTGCGAGTCGGGTTACCTCCACGTGTGGTCAAGAGCTGCGGTTCGTTTTTGGATCCGTCCGGGGGGAAGCGCAGTGATTGGTCCAGTGCACCCTGGGCATTGGCTAATGATTTCCTGGCAGTTTCTGAGGGATATCATTGACCGTTGGCTAAGAGCCCGACGGGGCGAGGGGGTCTTTGACCATTACCGTACAACGTTGCCGACATTTTGTCACAAGATTTTTTCAATACATTTTTGTTACCTACTTTGACATTGGCGAAGTTGTCGTCGCTATAACGACTTGATACGCCACAAATAAGAAAAAGTAGAAGAACCATTAGATCTCGTGGTTGATATTACGGGATTCAACTGTATGCCCACGGAAAATTGCTAAAATTTCATGGAGCTTTCAGAAAATTTACCGAGGTGCAAAATGTGCCGAGGGTAGTCGGTATAAACTTCCGGAAATTAAAATTCCCGAGATATATCTATCTATCTATCTGCACTATCTACACTAACATTATAAAGAGGAAAGATTTGATTGTTTGTTTGTTTGTAATGAATAAGCTCCGATACTACTGAACCAATTAGAAACCTACATTATCTCTGATGAACGTAGTCTACATTTAATTCTGCGCGGACGAAGTCGCGGGTAACAGCTTAGTCTATTAATTATATACATAGGCATCTAAGTTTAATTCTAGCCGTTTCAACGTATAAGAGTAACCTAATAAATACACAGACAGAAAACTGTCACAAACTTTCAATGATGGCGGATACTCTTCAGAGGTCAGTATACAAAAACTGAAACATCCACTGTGCATAATTCAACAAACGGTTAAGAAATTTAAAGCTCTTAAGGAAACTTGGACTGGTTATCGTTCACGCTTTGATACGGAGTAGTACAGATTATGTAAAACACGAACATGGGCACATGAAGAAATTGGCGATATAATTTTTAACGACAGCTTAGCTTCCTGGTAAAAAGATCGCTTTCCCTTACGACTTGTGTTCTTAAAACCAGAGGGCTCTCTTTGCAAACCACCAAAAATTGGACGGAAAACATTGTGTAGCGAAAATTCTGTCGATTGGTGTAAATCTGTGTCATCCAGCAACGACGGCTTATGATTGGCTAAAATTTCCTGTACCTCCGTTCCGATTCGTTTGCGGCTAGTTTTTACTAGTTAAAAGCCAGTAGACTTCCACGCGGCGACTGTTCCATATTTTATTACTACGCTCGCAGTTTCCGCGTCTCTGTTGATTTGATTGTTCAGAATGAATTTTTGATGTACTGGATTGTGTTTGCCGGAGTCAAATGGGAGCATGAAAGGGTTATTTGAAGTGACGACAAGGCGACTTAAAGTATTGTTGATGAATATGAATCATAACGATACCTTTCAGATAAAAAAAATTTAAGACTGACATCCCCTCGCCGTGTTCATCAAACTTCGTCAAGTAACTAGGTTGAGGAACACATCTATGTAGGAATTTGTAGGATATTTCTTCGGCCTGGCTGGTTAGAGGCTAGTCTCGAGGTTTATAAATCGAACATTAGTTCGATTTGGCGTTGATTGTTTTTTTAGGACAGAGAGACGTGCCTCTGACAATGGTTGAGCGTGATCAAAACCACTTCCATTTTTACTATGTCTTGTTATAATGAAACAATAAAAAATGTGGACTAACCACCAGTATTTAATTTAGATACAGGCGTTAAGCACCTCATGTTTGATTAGGATTTTAACCGACTTCAAGGAGTGAGTACCTCATCAAGGTAGCTTTACAGTACCCATTGCCGAAAAATAATTTCAACCAAGTTATTTTTAAAAATGAAGCTCCTATAGTTTGGGATATATCGCCAAAAACTATCCTTCATACTAGAGGAGTTAACTGCCTCGATTTGCCTTTGAAGTTTCGAAATTTTGTGTCAGCAGTTCAGTGGCCGTTCACTCTTTCACTTGATTTAGATTACGGAAGCCTTCCTTATGCGCGTGCCACTTAATTAGATTCTTCACTAAACTCGTCACAAAATAAAAGGCCCGTTTTGACAGTTCACGCCCATGAAATTCTCTATTTTTACCGATCGAAATGTTCTGACGGTATTTACATTTTTCATTGATGGGCACCGCCCACTCGGCTAAGTGCTGTGCATTACGATTTTTTTCATATTGTTCACAGATTATTAATAATCGGCCAAAGAAAAAAATAAATCGATCAAGATATTTTTAAGGCCGACTCGCACTTGCCGGTTTTATTAATTTAAATACTAGTGTTTAAATCAATTAATTACTGAATTTCACCAGCTGTGTAGTGATCTTTACTGAAAATTTTGTCAAAAATATTAAATGTAAGAAAATTGACCTTTCGTAACATTGTATAAGTTCAAAATACCTACAATTCCACTTTAAGTAAAATTTTCTAATTAGAACTTTATTCCAATGTACAATCGATTTATCGTGAGTATCGAGTACCGAGTCGTATGGTTATATCACTAGTTACGTCGCGAAGACAAACGTCAAAATAGGCCTTTTATTTTGTGACGAGTTTAGGTTTGTTATTTTATCGATCACACTTTAAATGTACACGTTAAGTCCGACAACTGCTGAAAAGATAGACATACAATCCGCTTGCTCTTAGAATGCCATTCAGTTTTGTCTTGCTGCCTCACACCCTTGTGTGTTTGATACTAAAATCAGCCGAGTTAGGGAGAAAGCAAGACAAATTCAAGACCGACCTTAACAAAAAGGCTGAAACCGTTATGGAGCCCTATTTGGTTTCAGTCTTCGACATAAAACTAGTGTAAGACTCAGACTTTTTACTTTATGCATTCCGACATGTTTCGTACCATCCCGTTTTCAAATTTAATAATTAACCCCTCCATTTGATTAAAAGTGAAAATGTGTTTTGAAACATCGTAAAATATTCAATCCACCTGCAAATTTCAAGTGAAACTGTGAAACAATTTATTCTAAAACAGCCCGGGGCGCGTAAATTGTGACACATTTGCATATTCTAAAGAACAGGGAACGAGCCTGTTATGCTACAAGCGTGGTACGAAATGCTATATTTAAAACTTTGCTACTGGAACCTTTGAGGTGGTATGAATTATATTGTAAGTAGGTAATATTTGGTTGTCGTGTAGGCATCTCGAGAAGAAACTTTGTGAATATCTATTATGTACTGTATGTACTGTTGCCCGCATATTGGGCCCGTTCCAGTTTTTTAATTTAATTTCATAAACAAACAAACAACCTATCACCCTGAACGCATATACCTTCTCCGTTCCATTGTGGGTAAAAAGCTTGTCCTGTTAATAACAAACATATTTTATACACATAATTTAATTTTTTATTTTATTATTTACTGACTGGCCTTTTTAAAAGCTATTTTACAGTATTCTTATGAATTTCTTCAATTCTTTCCAACTGTAACGACTATTCCTATATATAAAAAAAATAGAATAAATAAAGAAATAAGAGAGGTAATTTAATTATGCAATCATGTTAAGCGTGGCCTTTCGGTCTTGTTGCCTTAGGCTCTGTCTACCCCGTAAGGGATAAAGACGTGATTTATGTATGAATGTATGTATAAGATAATTTGTAACTGTAACAAAGTACCTATGCTTAATCAGTGTATGTATGTATGTATGTATAACTCTTTATTGTACATAAAACACAAGAAAAAGATGAATACAGGACAACACACATGCACAAAGGCTAACTTATCCCTAAAAGGGATCTCTTCCAGTTAACCTTTGAACGATTGACAGGACATGAGCAAGAGTAGACACACAGAAAAAGTAAAAGAACCGATCGAAACCTAAAATAATCCTAAATGTCTAAATTTTAAATAATGTAAGATATAATAATAAACTACACATAATAGATAAATACTTTGAATAAATACTTAAATAAATTTGATACTTTTTTGTAATGAATAAAATGATTGTTATAAATCATGTGTCTGAAATATTATGCTATGGCTAGGGGTATGGGCATTCAAGTAGTGGAATTTAAATATATTTGTACCTATAACGTACAGAGCGACTAAACTACAAAATGCAGACATACTGTTCTTAACTTGCTCCCAGCTACAGGATGAACACTAAAACACGTCCACAAATCCTTGGCCCGTATACTGCACCGCATTGCATTGCAATTCACTTACTTATTTATTTATACAGCGGGATGTTTTATTTTCCCTACTACACAAACACGTCGGATATAAAAGTCGGATGCAAAGTGAAGGGTTGCTAGCCGCATCGCCTATAACACATCTTCTTCTTCTTTTTCAATATGGCCCCATCGATCGATGCGATGATTTCGCCAATGTCAAAGTAATAAATACAGTATCCAAAAATCTTGTAACAAAAATTTCGGCAACGTTGTACGGTAGAACACGGTAAAAATTCCTCGCTGTCGGGCTCTTAGCCGATTAACCGATGCCCAGGGTGCATCGGGCCAATCACTGCTCTTCCCCTCGGACGGATCCAAAAAGGAACCGCGGCTCTTGACCACACGCGGAGGTAACCCGACTCGCACCCCCGCCTATAACACGGATTCTTATAATTTTTAAGATTGAGACAACATGAAAAACAATTATTTGTATTAAAATAGATGATGTAACGCAACGCAATTCTTAATCTGGTCCTTTCATGCTGGTCTGGTAGCAAAGAAATAAACATAGAATGTACCAGTTGCTTCTCTTCCCGCGCAGATTGTAAAAGCCAGCGAGGAATGGGCTAAAATCATAGGAATCATGTGATAGGCGATGCGACTAGTGACCCATCAATGTTTTGATTCCCCTTTCTATCCATACGCCCAAAATCAAGCTAAACGTGGTCTTTAGGTCTTGTTACTTTAGGATCTGTCTACCCCGTAAGGGATAAAGACGTGGTTTATGTATGCATGTATGTATTGTTTTAATAATAAACAAACAAACATAAATCACGTCTTTATCCCTTACGAGGTAGACAGAGCCTAAGGTAGGTACCTAAAGGTTATGTATAGCTTTAATAAACTTTATCTATATTATAATTTAGTTCGTGTGGTACACTAGGAAGTTATTTACGAAATGTTATGTTATTTAATACATTAAAAATTACATAGTTTAGGCAAAAACTACTATATTCAATATGAACATATAAAAATAGCCGCCATTTTGCATTCAAAGGTTTTCCAGACAGAGCTTTTTCGATAGACTGAACACAATTCCTTAAACGAATATCAACACATCACATGTTCAGATCGCTACCCCGATTGTAAAGAATCCATTCAAGCAAAACTGAAAGGGAATTTATTTCGCCCAGAAATACAGAGATTTGATGCCCTAAGTCGACTTCAGGTTTGATACATAATTCGACAGTATTGATCACTAAGCTAACATCAGGGTAAGGTTCAAGCCTATTGCTGTATTGGTTTTGTATTGTATTTGCTAGAACAAAGGCAAAACTGGATAGTATCGGAACATCGCTGCATCGGAACGGAAACTGCCCGCTCAATAGTTCAAAAGCTAAATAACTAGATATGCTAACTAACTATCCTTTTCTGTGCTGCGATGTGATGTGAACTTTTCAGAATCAGATAATAAGTTGTGTGATTTTTCTGGGTTATTTAGCAGGTGGTTGCGTTGGTTTGAAGGATTAGCTCTGTTTTTATTGGGTTAAGTATTTTAAAGGTGGTCGACAAATACTTTCATACATTGATCGATCTTTAAATGAACCGAGTCAAAGCAAAGGCGCGATTTGCATTTGACTCAAAAATTCAAACAAAAAAATGTTGTAGTGGTATTCAATCAAACTAACTGAAATATTTCGCAAACATTTTGCAACACCTTGTATGATGTTGGTATGAACCATTCTTATTGAAAATAGACATAGGTACAGTAAAAAAAAGCTGAAATTGAAAAATATTTTTCAAAAATAAAATTGTTTTCAATCATGTTCCTTGCGAGTGTAAAAAATATATACCTACTTATCGCCGCATCTTATTAGCTACAGTAGCTAGTTACCTACCTACCTACTATTGAAAAGAAGTGCGTGTAATTAACCCACAAGATTGCCTGCATACGCAATTTAGCCTTTAAAAATAACTTTCAGGTAAATGTTTTCATTTTCTACTGCAAGTAAGTACCTATTCAAAAATTTAAATAAAATGTACATATCTGTTCTGTCTAACTCAGTTCATCACTGAGTTTAATTCTACAAGAAATCCTTCGTAAAAATAAAAACACGCAATGCCGCAGAACTCGGTGGAAACATGATATCTACCCTTAAAGTCGTAATTACTAATGTTCTCATTTTTTTACCCCTGACCTCTGAAATACACATAACCAGAGGGAAATGTTTATTATAATAGGTACCGTGTATAACAAGGACGACTCAGATAGCAATATAATAGCATAAAAGAAGTAGAATTATTGGTCCATACTCTACTACTCTAGCATTAATTAAAGTCGTATAATATCAACTATGTGAGCATACAGGTAATCTTATTAGTTTATAACAATAACACTTACTTGTTGCGCTGACTTCAGGCCCCAGGGACTCAAACACCTTCCCGAAACTAAGTTTCAGCAAACGATCAGAATCTGCAACAAAGATAATGTCATTTTACAATCTCAACATCAACTTGATTTTTAGCGCCATCTACCGGCGACCCCAGGAACTAAGCAGTGGTTCGGCTTCGTAACGTTTCAGCGCTGCAAATTGGCACCGTTTCAGTTTAGGCTTTCAACTTTGTTTCTATCGTTTATACTAGATGGCGCTGTTTAGTCTCTTAAAACAAACTTTTGAGCTATGCCAAGCTTCTTGCTTGAATGTTTAAAAGAATGCTTTCCTCTTTTCTATGTGTCTAAATTCGACCTAATGTTTTAACAACAAAACCCAGTGAATTCTGGGTGCAACTTGACGTGAGTGAGATTCATTTCTATTCCAAGACTCGCTATTAATATTTAGTTGAATTGGTAGGCGAAACTTGGGTGCTATTTCCAGAGCTTCTCAAATAAGCACTGGGGGCCGTCTGGACCCCGGCCAAAATTCCTATTCATACCTTGTTGGCTCCCGCTCACAAATTTAACTGGACCGGTCGCATTTATTACAGGACGCTTCCAACGGATTGCAATGGAAATTTAATAAAAATTCAAGAAAATTAGGCGCCCAAGAAACGGAAAATACGTTCGTCTTTCTGCTAATTTGTCGGCCGCTTGCTTTAAAATAACACACAAAATGGAAGCTTCGGGCTTGAGTGCAGATTGTTGGAAATTTTACTGACCTTCCTTGTATAGCTTAGGTTTTAGGTATCTTGGAATAAGTATATTTAATTCCATTGAAGATTACAGTGGAAGATTTCTGATATACAAAATTATAGAGAGGCATGTTGGTAACTTAAGGATCCAATCCTTAACGTGACTTATATGTCAATGGAACATCTCAATACTGTTATCTACATAGAAAAAGAGTACAGTGGCGATAGCGGGATTGGTATAAAAATAGTTCGATAGTTTCGTGTGATATTCTAAGTATACAGTCTTGCTACTCGATTACTTAAGTCGTAGTGTGTTGTATAATTTCGCCATCCGTAACAGAAAGGTCTGGCTGGCCAGTTAAGAACCTCCCATAAGTCACTGCGCCAGAGGAAATGGGAAAGTTTTCGCTGGTTCACTATGGCTAAGATCTTATTTTTTGATGATAGTGTAGAGAGCTGCCATAATAGAGAGATCTCTCTACAGGCAGATGTAATGTCTGGATACCGAAGTCTGAAGGTAGGCAGTTTGAAGTTATAAATGCGCGTTAAAAAACTTCATAGGCGCGATGTATAACATATATGTGACGTCACTGGCGCAAGCTGTTCGTGCGTTGTAGGAGTTAACGTAATTGATCTAGGTGGCGCTAGGGTCGCTCAATAGTATTGTTAGTAGACCAGCGTTCTTTAAATTCCTTCACCTGCGGCTGTGGAGTCGGGAGGCGGCTGGAAATGGAAGGTAGCTGCGAATCCTTGGCCTGGAGTAGCAGAGTTGGCTGTGAACTGCAGCAGCAGCGTTGGGCCTGTTGACAGCACCTCGTATCCTGGAAAAGCGTTTATCTGGTTAACATTGGCTGAGAAGGATAGACGCTAGTACCATAGATGTTTCCGAGTTTCTAAGTTTTAGACACGAAAACGTCTAGAAAGTGTTCCCGATAACGTCTCAATTACGATGAGCGAATTTGCAGAGCTACTAGCGGTACCAAAACTGCGACAAAAAGCCTCAGGTCGTATGTTTATCGCTCTCGCCTTTGGCTCTTGCTACAAGTTCCTGCGATTTGAGACATTCTTTACTTCACCACACTCGAAATTTAATGTAATATTACCTGTTAGTTCGTTGCAAAGCATTGCAATAGCAGGTGCACTGGTGTCTTTCCCATCAAAGATTTTGATGATATCCGCTCTCCGGAGACAACTGAAGAAAAATTACAATTTTCAAATAAGCATATACATAGAGTTAACATTAACGTTAGCAAGAAGAAAGTTGTGGAATGTCTGAGTTCAATCCTTATTATGGTAGTAAACAATGATTAGTCTCGTCACGTACAACATAATGACATATCCTGAAATCTCATCGCATTGTCAGTATCCGTATTACTAATAACCTTTGTGTCAGCGACATTACCGCCGCCCGAAAATTTATTTGGATCATTTGACCAATAATTGCGTCATTCGTAATAGCGTTCTGGAAATTTCATAACATAAATTTGTTCAGTTTGTTAACTCATCAGTTTCCGCGGTGTTTTTAGAGTTGTTTTAATGGAAGCGTTATTTATACCCGGCGAATGCACATGAATTATCTAAATGTATATATATCTATATCTAATATATACATACAAATGAATCTCTATTTCCCTTGGTCATGGCATCACGCCTGAACATCTTGACCGATTTCGCTTACTCTTTTTTTGCGTTTGTTATTGTCAAGAGAAGGTTCTTACGGAACGATATTAAAAAAAAATTAAACCGGGCCGAAGTCTCGGGCAAATATTATCACAGGACGATTTGACTCCAATAGACTAAGTTCCAAAGTAAGCAAATCTAGCTCTATGGATGCTACTAGACGACGAGTAAAGCATACAATACATGTAGATAAATATCCAATAATTAAACCCACATTAAACGTCCAAGAACAAACATTTATACTGATCATACTTACATCTGCCCCGACTTCGAAATCAACCTGAGACCTCAAGTAGCTCAAGTTTTGTGGTCAGGTTTTCTAGCCAGCAGGGTACGCTACTCAGTCGATAGGTAGTCTTTCGCCAATGTCAAAGTATTAAAAATGTATTCAAAAATCTTGTGACAAAATGTCGGCGACGTTGTACGGGAGAACACCGTCAAAAGACCCCCTGTCGGGCTCCTAGCCAACGGATAATGATATCCCTCGCAGACCGCCAGGAAATCATTAACCGATGCCCAGGGTGCACCGGACCAAGCACTGTTCTTAGCCCCGGATGTATGTTTGTTTCTTCTTTACGCTGAAACGACTGGGATTTGGTTCAAAATTGGAACGAAGATAGATGGTACCCTAAATAAAATCGAGTAGTGAGACATAAATAGAGAGATCATTATGATAAGTAAGTAGACATAATGAAGTTTTGTGAGTAAATTATAATTGAGTTATAAATTTAATGTCCAGCCAACGGACCGGTAATGAGTAGAGACAATAAACTACGTGCTTGTGTAATTAACTCGATGATGCATGAGAGCTATGGATTGGAACAATTCGCCGAATTCTGTATTATCAGTACATTTTGTTTGCATAATATGTGTCTACAGCAGGGACGTTTATCAGAAAATTCTGTGAAAACACCCACGGAAATATAAGTCTGTATGGGAAGTATAATTTAGTTTTGTATTGTGCCTACTACCTATATTATGTAAAAGGAATTAACAACTTTCAGTTTCTGCGGCGTTTGTCACTACTTTTAAAAGAGCTGGTATCTCAAATCTCAAATCTTATTGGGTGAATTTCAAGATTCATCAGTTTAGTTTACATTTTGATTTTAGACACGAGATTTTTCCATATTAATTTCGATTTGCTTTATTTCGGTTGGCCGGCCCTGTTTAATCATACTCATACTCATACTCATTTATTCGTAATACTTTATAGTAATTACATGTCATTTTTAATTTACAATTTTAATAAAACTAAATAAATCGTTGCGTGGCAAAGCAAATATATGTAATGTCGGTAAGTATAAACAATTACCATCATTTCTTTAGGTCAGGATTGACCAATAGCATCCAAAAGATACAAACAAAACTAAGGTTTCTAACCAGTTCTTACATAAATAAATACGCCTACAGTAGTTACTGAGAGAATGCAATGTACTTGCCCTAAAGTGAAACAAAGTGAAACATCTCGGCTCTGCAAAGGAATTTACTTAGGATAGTAAACGAGGACGAAACTACTAACTAAATTAACCAAGCGCGAGTAACTATTCACCGAAACGATAATATTATTACTGTAGTTGCGGGGAAAATAATACGCACGCGAAACAGCGGAAAGCAAGTTGGTAATGATTTGAGTTATTCGATAAAAACTATGTTAATTGCTTGGATATTTTGTTTGACCTATTGGTTCTTTCGTCGTGTTCCGGCTTTAGTAACGACATTGACGATTAATGCTAAATGTTATATTTTTTGGTAAAGGCCAATCGATTTACCAACCACCTATTTAGGTATTTATGTTTATTTTATTTGTGTCTTAACTGCTTTAGTACTTATTACATATTATACATGACAGCAGTATATTATAGCAACTACCGAAATAGTTGACGTTGCGCCAATGGTCTTAAGCCCAGCTTACACTTGCAAAAAAAAACTTGTTACATTGCCTGGCCGTAATGAGAACGGGTTTGAAATCTCAAATCCAGTGCCGCAATGTAATACACTGACAGAATTTTTGAAGTGAAAACTTCTTTAGCGGCGTTGTGCACTTTTTTGGGATGGGTAAAAAATGTTAAACTCGCGTCATGCGTCAGGGATCGCTAACCGTGATCGAAAATGCGTAAGACGGATGGAGTGTTCCGCGGGGTCGTAATAATACGTAAGCTACGTTTGGCCTAGTGGTATAAGGTGTAGAATAACAGTGCGTTAGTTCCAGTGACCGCGGTTCAAATCTCGTTTAGAAAAAGTTTTTCCTTTATTTTTCTTTTCACGCGTGTTTATTTATCATTTCTGTCGGCACTCCCGGAGTGCAACCCGTCCGTTTTTTCTGGCAAGTCTAATCTGGGCCATAGAGAGATAAAATGAGCTGAAAGACTGTTAGGTTAATACAGTATAGATGAATCATCGAGAGCGTGGAATTGCATATGTAGTAGTATTGTTTGTTTACAGGCATTCTATATTTGAATTTTCTATTTTCTTGTACTATCAGCAAACAAAGAGGTTGTTATATATATATATCGAAGAACTAAAAACAAAAATAATGTCAGTGTGAAATTGTCAATATTATTTACGTTGTGCGTATATTTTTCATTAAACATGCAACACCAAAAGCCCAAGTCCAAAAGAAAAAAAAAAAGGCATTATGAGTTTAGCAACTGAACGAATGAATACCATCACTGCTGAGGACTGGGAAAATATTTGTCACCACGTCGAAAGTGAAGAAAATAAATATCGATGTCAGGAAGGAGAAATGGATCAAATAACAGACAATTTTATTATCAATACTTGTGACAGCTCAGATGAAGAACATGATAGCGAATAAAAGAAAAAAACAGAGGACTACTACTTATTCCACTTCTTGGGTATGTCATTTTATTAAGTTAAGAGACAATTATTCTCCTTTTGTTGCAAACGGTACAACCACTACAAATGCAATTCCATCTTCTCGATAATTCAACTATACCCGGCTATAAAGATTGCACATCGGTCATCTAGCCTGGAGACAGCGCTCTACGAAGCCGACATTAGGCATTAGGAGCGAGAGCTCTAACTTACGTGACGCCAATTCTCTTTGTCCAAAGACCGAAGTGCAATATTTGAGGCCGGGTACTGTACTATTTTGGTGACTTATTAGATCATTACACAGAGTTGGAATTACATTTAAGTGAATTCACTATGTTACGCTGAATAGCGCGCGGTGTCTGTAAGATAAATGCTCACATAGCACTTTACTTTAAGTAGGTACTCCAAGCCCTCAAGTACTCGGTTATTTCCCGTCATTTCTCATGTCAATATTGAATTTCCCGCTTAATGCATAACGCTGCATAATCCCCCTTTCCCGCAGCTCGTTACATTGTAAGTTAGTGGACGGAACGATTTTTATGACGATTTTTACGAGTTTTACGAGTGCCATTGCTGCACCATTTGTCGACTTACATTCAATGCTTTGGAAGATTACGATAATGCAGGGTCGCTTTCGGTGGCTGAGGTTTTACGGCAATATTTGCGGGGGAATCAAATAAGTTACATAAATTATAGTTAAAGTAGGACTTAGTGTAACGTTTCTGTTCAGACGTCTGACACTTAACTACGTAATCGTTGTTTGAGGACTAGATAGCCTAGTGAAGCTTGAAATCCCTGGTTTGATCCCCCGAACGGGGCACATAATAAAGGTAGTTAACTAGGAAGAATACCAATGTTTTTTTGTCGTCTTAATTTTGTATTTGTCTACATAAAGTACGTTTGCCGTTGCCTGGTTAGCTATATTTAAATGCTATAAAATTCAGCAATAAGGAGACGAAAATTCGTAAGACGCGTAGCGGCGACAAAGATGGTAACCGTGCTGACGCTATAGGGCGATCGCGGGAAGACGAGGGGGAAGCATGCAGGATGTCACTTTCCAGCAAGTTGTAGAAGATTTGCTTAGTTTGGAACTTCGTGAATTAGTGTAAATTGTCCCGTAATATTTTCGGAGCAAAGAAAAGTGAAAAATGTTGTTATACACACCTTATATCACCTTTCTGAAGAGATACCTCTTCGAAGACCACTTTCACTCGTTCTTTTGGCCTGCAACATTAAAGGCTTGACTGAAAACATTTTCTATACGCGCTTTAGTTTACGGTATTCCAATTAATTATCTTAAAATCACTTTGTCTTAACTAATTTTACACCTCTACGCCCTCAGTGTCTTGCTAAACGTGGCCTGTAGGTCTTGTTACCTTAGGCTCTGTCCACCCCATAAGGGATAAAGACGTGATTTGTGAATGTGAATTTTACACGTAATGAATTGTTTTGAACGCAAACTCATGATGAAAAACCTTTAAAGAAGTTTTCAACTGAAATTACCACCGACCTCATAAAATCACCCAAAAAAAACTCTTTATTGCCCTTTAAAAAAATGAAGATAACACCTTGACAATGTGTACCGGTCTCAGCACGCTGGTGTTAGTTATCAGCCCGGTCCCTTTGGCAAGGCCGTAACTATACAATTCTAGAATAATTAAAAGACAACTGGTAACTGACCTCCCGTAAAAGTGGTAGGAGCATCGAATGTTGTTGGGGTAAATGGACGGGTAGCGGGGACTGTAGAGACGGCCGTGCGTTGGCCGGCTGCTGGAGCGGCCGAACTGGTAGTCGCATTCCGTGCCGGGCAAGTGGACGCCGTCGGTTTCAAAAAGACCTGTGAACAATTGTAATTCATATTACGAAACTATAGTCCATTCCAAATCATTTTAGCAAACAATAAAATCAGGGGTGGAGACCACGTTTGGGAAAGCGTAGTGTGGGACGCCCTGCGACGCGTTGGACGGATGACCTTAGGAGGACAGCTGGCAGTGGCTGGATGAGGGAAGCCCAGGATCGCGAAAGTTGGCGCAATATGAAGGAGGCCTACGTCCGGCAGTGGACGGACAATGGCTGCAGATAGATAGATAGATAAAATCAGGGTTGAGTGGGGAGGAGAGGGAAGTTAAATAAATAATACGTTTGACATATATTTCATATCATCATCATCATCATCATCCTATATACGTCCCGCTGCTGGGCACAGGCATCTCAGAATGAGAGGGCTTGGGCTATAGTTCCCATGCGGGCCCAGTGCGGATTGGGAACTTCACACACACCATTGAATTGCTTCGCAGATGTGTGCAGGTTTCCTTACGATGTTTTCCTTCACCGAAAAGCTCATGGTAAATAAATAAATTCAAATGTAATTTTGCACATAAATTCCGAAAAACTCAGAAATGCGAGCCTGCGGGATTCGAATCCACGATCCTCTGCTTAAGAGGCCACAGGTCAAACCACTAGGCTATTACATATGTTTTATGTCAAATATACGTCACAATCGTCGGTTATGGTTACTTTTATTGTTAAAGTAACTTGGCGGAAATCAGACTTAAATATTTTTTCCTAGTTTTAAGGATTATAGTTGGAATATCAACACGATATAAATAACATTAAATTTAAAAAATTAAAACCCCCCACGCATAAAAAAATAATTCAAATGTATGCTACGAATGCCATCATTTTGGAAAAGAGCTGATACTCTCCAAACTACTGGGCCGATTTCGACCAAACATAGCTAAGAACCACCGCAAGGAAACTAGCTTTTGAATTAAAAAAACCGCATCCGAATCGGCTCATTCCTTTCAGAGATACGATGCCACATACACACACACAGACATCGCCGTCAAATTTATAACCCCTCCTTTTGCATCGGGGGTTAAAAATGGACTTACTAACTAGCTTATATAGAAGCTTTGTATTTGGCAGACATATTCCTTGAGGGATTCTTCAAAAGTCCCACGGGAGTTTTTTTATTATTCCATGGAAAAGAGGCCATTGATATAACCCAGTACAGCATATTAAATAAGCTTCATTTTCCCGCATTAGCCTCATCAAAAATGCAAGTTCACCGATCCAACCATTAAACCGAACAGAACAGTACATTTCAATCTCGCCTTCAGATTTGTTTATAAAACAACACTGAAACATCAAAACGTATCTCCCGCCTAACTTCGCTAAGTAATCTTTATACATCGCACAGTAAGTAACTTTTACCACCAGCGGGCAATAAAACCTGCTTTAGTAGTATAAAATTATGGGCATCCAGTTGTTTCTGGGTTAATTGACCCAAATGGGGTGGTTCACCCTTCCGCAGAGACGAATCAACCAATAGAGTTGTTGTTATGCTTAGGTACGGATTATTCAATTCTGAAATGCATTAAAATCACTGTTTTTTTTTTATTTGTGACTTGCCAGCCCTAGTTTTTAGTGATAAATATCGCGATTGTTTTTCCTTATTTACACAAAATGAAGTAATTTTAGTTATTAGTTAAGAAGTTTAACCATACAGTAAATTTATGTTGCCTACGACTGCGGAGAGTTCATTTATCGCGCACCAGCCGGTAACCAAAAAAAATTACAGAATGAAAACCATTAATCCTTCCTAGGATCTCGATCTCCATGCCAGATTCTACCACGATCGGTTGAGTAGTTTACCCATGAAACCGTAACGAATAAACAAACAAAATCACATTCGCATTTATAATTTGGTATCGGCAACAATATCAAAAGTAATATCTGCTTACTCAACATGCCCCTACTCTAGTCTCGCGGCTAATCTTTGGCCGATCAGAGTTGCCGCAGTAATTTAATGAAATTTTGACAAAAAAATATGACATTTCTATTCTATCGGTAATTACTCCATGACCGTTTCTATAAAGCCCGTGAGAAACGGGACTAAGTAGCGGATGTTAGTATTTATTACAACACTAAACTGTGTTCGTTTTATAGGCTGTGGAATAATGATTGTCGGCGCCCTTGCTCAACCAACTGGCGTTTATTTAAAAGTGGAGGCAGTAGTAAGATTGCTAACTCGTTTACAGCATTACAGGTGTTATAAGTTGCTAACTTGCGCCAACGAATATACTGTATAGGAAAGTAGCTGTATAAAAACCATTGGTCTTTTAAAGAGATCTATAATATTTTTAAAAACAAACGCCTCCGAAACTAAACATATAATTTTTTCCAAGATCAAACTATTAACTGTTCATAATTGTCTAAGTCGAAACTATCTTTCGAATCGGTTCAGTAACGCACTTGTTTTTCCGTGACTCCAAGAATAAGGGTTGGAGCACACAATTTAATATTCAGTAAGGCGTGGCAGCCCTTCGGATAAGCCCCCAAGTGACATGTCTAATCCCACACTATATTGGAAACCTTTCTTACGCTAAGGTGATTTGACGAAATATATTTTTTATTCGTGTTCACGTTCGATAAAGCGGATTAACGCGTTATATTAAACAAGTGGGATTCCCTGCCAGCGTTTGTGTCCTCTGTGTTTGTATTCTACAATCTGGCTGTTTTAAAATCAATGGGCATTTATCAGGCAAGCGTGCTCCACCTTAGATCACATCTTGGCTTACCATCTATACATATAAAATTCAAAGTCCTGACTGACTGACTGACTGACTGACTGACTGACTTAACTATATATCAACGCACAGCCCAAACCACTGGACTTAGAGACTTGAAATTTTGCACATAGATAGCTTATACAATGTAGGCATCCACTAAGGAAGGGTTTTGGGAAATTCCCACGGGATAAGGAAAAAACGGGAGTTATATATTCGACTCCGAGTGGCGCTATCTCAGTAACTATAATAACTAGACTCTTCAAATTTGATGCAAAAGTAGGTGATTACAAGACGAAGAAACTAATTTCAGGATTTTTGGAAATTCCCACGGGATAAGGAGAAAAACGGGATTTATATATTCAGTTTAACGAAATCCTATGAACTATAATTACTATTCTTCAAATTTAGCATAGAAGTAGGTGATTACAATAGTAAAATAATGTTTTAATGAATTTTTAAAAATTCCCACGGAATAAGGAAAAAAAAACGGGATTTATATATTCAGTTTAACGAAATCCTATGAACTATAATTATTAGACTCTTCAAATTTTGCATAGAAGTAGGTGATTATAATAGTAAAATAATGTTTTAATGATTTTTGGTAATTCCCACGGGATAAGGAAAAAAACGAGATTTATATATTCAGTTCTACGGGATAGATTTTTCGTTCTACTGGTCGTATAAAACTGAAATTTGGCCTTCAAGTTCCCTTGGGGAGTGTAGGGGAGCACTAAAAAAAGGATTTCCCGAAATTCCCACGGGAACGGGAAAAACGGGACTTTTCGTTTTACTGGTTGCAGAAAGCTGAAATTCGGCATGTAGGTTGCTTCGGGAGTGCAGAGGAGCATTAAGAGAGTACTTTCCAAAATTCCCATGGGAACGGGAAAAATATTTGTTTTTACAAAGAAATGCTGCGGTAGGCATAATATGGCTAGAAACTTGGAATTTGGCACACATATACCTTGAGTATCCTAGAGGTGCACTAAGAAGGTATTTTTCGAAATTCCCACGGGATTTTTCGTTTTACTGGTCGTAGAAAGATGAAATTTAGCATTTAGCTTCCTTAGGGAGTGTAAGGGAGCATTAACAAAGGATTTCCTAACATTTGTAAGGGAACGGGAAAAACCGGGATTTTACGTTTTACCTACTAGACATAAAAAGTTGAAATTTGTCACGTAGGTTTATTCGGAAGTGTAGGGGAACACTAAAACGGGGAAAAACGGGATTTTACGTTTCCAGGCAAAACAGCGGAAGAAAGAGACTTAACATTTATAACGTGTGTTTCTTTAAAGGCTTAAGTGTACTCCGAAAGCACTCCCCAATATTTTCACGGGAACGGGAAAAAACTTATTTTTTCGTTTTACATCTTAGCGCGTACGAAGTCGCGGGCAAAAGCTATTTGGGGTAGGTATATTTTAGGACAGCCCTATAGGTTAGGTTAGGTTTGTTTTATAAAAATCCTGCAATATTTACAGTTTCAGAAAAATTAAGGCAGCGGGGCAATGCGGGGGCTTGCTTGCATGCTTGCTTGAGTCCTTGCTTTGCATGCTTGATGGCATACTTGCTTTCATGCATGCTTGCATGCTTGCTTGCATGCATGAATGCTTGCGTGCTTACTTGCATGCATGCTTGCTGCTTGCTTGCATGCATGCTTGCTTGCACGCTTGCTTGCATGCTTGCTTGCCTGCTTGCATGCCTACTTGCATGCCTGCTTGCATTCCTGCTTGCATGCCTGCTTGCATGCCTGCTTGCATGCCTGCTTGCATACTTACATGCTTGCAGGTTTGGGTGCTCGCTTGCTTGATTGCTAGCTTCTTTGAAATGCTCATGGTTCACGCGTGCGAAGCCGCGGGTAAAAGCTATTTGGGGTAGGTATATTTTAGGACAGACCTTTAGGTTAGGTTAGGTTTGTTTTATAAAAATCCTGCAATATTTTCAGTTTCATAAAAATTAAGGCAGCGGGGCAATGCGGGGGCTTGCTTGCATGCTTGCTTGAGTCCTTGCTTTGCATGCTTGATTGCATACTTGCTTTCAAGCATGCTTGCATGCTTGCATGCTTGCGTGCTTACTTGCATGCATGCTTGCTTGCACGCTTGCTTGCATGCTTGCTTGCCTGCTTGCATGCCTGCTTGCATATTTACATGCTTGCAGGTTTGGGTGCTCACTTGCTTGATTGCTAGCTTCTTTGAAATGCTCATGGTTCACGCGTGCGAAGCCGCGGGCAAAAGCTAGTCAAGCATGATTGTGATCAAACTTCAAGCATAAAAAAAACTTGTGACTTTTCTAGAATATTCTTTATTGTCCGCATACGATTCATATCGAAATAGATATCAAAGTAGTTTTCATTCGGTTATCAGATCCCCAATGTCACAAATTTGACAATAGCCGGTTACAATACGTAGATTTTTATAGAGCTTGTAATATAAGCAGAATTGTCACTTGTCACCGTTTGAACGGTAAAGGTTGCCCTTCTACGGGTGCTTTACTAACTCGTACTAGAATTTCCAGCGTCTTTTCTCCTATTTCGTTCGAAATACAATGTAGATTTTCAACCAAATCGATGTTAACGAGATCCTCAGCGCACAGTGGAAAGCCGCGAAGTGCTATTAGAATGGAGGGTCCTCAATATCGACCTACGCCAGTCACATGGCATGAAGTGATAGAGGGCCATTTCAGTAAAAATATTTGTCGGTATGAGTTTCATTTTCTGACTGGCTGTGTACAAATTAACAGTGGCTTTGTGGTCTCCGAGTGGTCAGATTTCGATACTTGGTGGTCGTTTACTCGTATATCATACATACATACACATACACAAATCACGTCTCTTACGGGGTAGACAGAGCCTAAGGTAACAAGACCTAAAGGCCACGTTTAGCATGATTGTGGGCGTATAGGTGGAAAATGGAATCAAAATAGTGATGGGTTGCTAACCTCATCGCCTATAACATGATTCCTATTATTTTCGCCCATTCCCTCGATGGGCTTTTACCAGTTGCGCGGGTAGAGAAGCAACTGGTACATTCTATGTTTTTCTTTGCTCCCAGACCAGCATGGAAGTGACTTGGAGGAGACTCGTATATCGATTTTATTAAACCTGTTACTTCTGTACAAGGTGACAATTGGCATTGTTCATTTTTTTTAGTATGCTCCAATTCGAAAACCATTTCGAGGAAAACCATCAATTATCCGATTTATCTTGTCCGATTTCAAAAATACTTTTTGATTGCAGATATTTTTGTAAAACTACTTTGAACCTTTGTTTGACCGAACGACCGGGTTTTTAGACAAAATCCAGCATCGAATGTTTGCCACAAAAATGAAAAAAAAAGTTTGGCTATGGCAACTGTCACGTGTCACTGTCAAATCTAACAAAACCATAGACAAATCCGTTTTTTTATAGCCAGCCGAACGAAGGCGATTGGGATTCTGTCTAAATTCACGAATTATCAAACAGCGAAAAAATATTTATTATTAATTAACAAAGCTACGTAAAAGCAAAATATTCAAATTAGTTGCTTGAAATAGTCCATTTTATCAAATAGAGGTGTTAAAAGCACAGCTTAAAAAAAATGAACAATGCCAATTGTCGTTACTATACTATGTCCATGATAACGAGTTAGCACAAGACAACTCAGAAAGCACGCCATTGGTCAGTGATATGAGTAACAAATACGCATCGGACAGGTTTACATGGCGGCCAAAGTTTAGTCAACATCCGTCTCTTGTACGGTGCGGACGCGTTATACTTTCCGTTACCAACTCCTTGCGCCGCCCTCCTACTTTAATATTGACTTTTGACAAGCCTAGTGTCATGAATAAACGAACATACGTGTCATGTATGCCTGCCCTAGCGAGGTGAAATTTGTTTACGCCCATCGACTTTCCTTTTTCCCTTTCGTTTGCATACAAAAGTGCAACAGAGAGAACCCTATATCAACTCGTTATTTTGGACATGACATAGTCTGTAAATTTAGTAAGAGCCTTTTTTTCTTTTCATTTTTGAATATTTGGTACAGGTTTTTTTTATGTAATTGAGTGAAAAACGAGAAACTGGTATGATGGTAAATGACTAGTACCGATGGATAGTGACTCGGGTTGCCAAACGTACTATAATAAATAGTATTGTACTATATTTCGGGTCTGTGTATTATATACTATTGAAGAAATAAATAGTACGCAAAAATACTATATTTGCAACACCGAACGAAATTTGAAAAACAAATATAGTTTTTTTTTAAATAAATATGTAACAAATATGTATTTGTCTATTTTTAAATTTTTCCATAAAATACTATATTTTTTAGAGGTGTAACATACTTTTTATAGCTTATTTTGAAAAATACTGTATTTCGTTGAAAAAATATTGGCAACCCTAAACACTAGATAATTATAATGTTGCCAGCTTAGCTACCTAGAGTTGCGGATTAAGACAGAATACAACAAGGGACATCCTTACTCTCCACACGGGAATACAGCGTGTAATGTGGCAGAAATAGTACGTGTAGTGGTGAAAGGGATACTTTTTTACCATAACTGCTGTAACGGATCCTTCAGTCAGGTCATTTTGGATATTTGAATACAAATAGCGTGATTAAGAACCCCTTTGCACCTTCAGGAGGAGTTAACGACGCTTTAGTAGGTATAGTGCTCGTGAAAGAACCCTACTAACGTAACCATTAGTCTGTACACGTCAGTGTAAGTAGACATACATAATATAAATCACCTAAGCGACTAAACCGAGGTAACAAGACCTAAGTACATAGATACATGAAATTATTAAAAACAAAAATAAACTGTACAAGGCCGTGTTGAGTCGTTGATGAAATAAAAAAGTTAGCAGACTTCAAAAGAAACAAAAAAAGGGGAAGTAACTAGAATCTGTAGTCGGTAAAAAACGGATTTCATTGAACAGACGATTGGACGCTCAGCCTAAGTTAAACTGATAACTTTAAAACAAGACATTTACACTCCCATTGAATACCTCAAGGGACTTAAGAGTTTCCAGAAAACTCTGGTTGAATGAAATAGTTTTTCAATAAAGCGTAGTTTTGAGCGCGGCAGAGTTGTTCATTACTTTTTCAATATGGTACGCTGGTATTGTGCAAAATATAAAATAAGTTCTCTTATTTGAGCGAGCTGTTTCGTCTCCCAATGACGTTTCAGAACAACTTTTCAAGTCCAGTTGGTCATGAGACACGTTTATTGAATGTATTTGTAGATATGAGTAAGTTAACTACGTTTAGGGTTAGATATTGTTTACGTTTTACCATTTACCCGTTTCATCCGTTATGACGTTTCAGAACGACTTTTCAAGTCCAGTTGGTCATGAGACACGTTTATTGAATGTATTTGTAGAGATATGAGTAAGTTAACTACGTTTAAGGTTAGATATTGTTTAAGTTTTACCATTTACCCGTTTATTCATAAACGCTTTAGTCTTAAGTTATCTGTTACTTCGACATTTGATTTTATCGGACAGATAAAACATTGTTTCTAATACTTAACAGAAGCCATACGTGTGAGCTGCACGCAGCTATTTCTTTCAACCCTCACTTTATACTATTTAACAGAAAGAGATGGCGAAGGTGATTGTACTTAATTCAGTGTCCGTTAGACGCTGTAACCTCTGGTCTATTTTAGTTTCCCTGTATGATGTTGACAAAGAAAGAGGACGGGCTTTGCGAAATTTTCACGGGATAAGGAGTTCTACGACAAGGTCAAAATCACAATTGCAAGCCAAAATAATCGGTCACTATTCCCGCAATTTGCATGGACACCAACCCATTATTTTTGACCGTGAGTGTAGTTCCTAGTCATCACGGCCTAGAGTAGCTTTGTAGTAAGTCCTACCAACAATTACAGCAGGCAGCAGCATTCCGAAGTGTTCTCAATATTTAAAACAAAATAAAATAAAAACTTTATCATTGCGTCGCATCTGTGCCAACATTGAACAAAATTAAAAAACAATTCTAATTTCAAAGGAAGTGCTTTTTAATATCGAACAATAAATGGGCGATTTTCTGATCCCCAAGGTAATGAAAGGCAAACACACCTGTGTCGAAACACCTCGGCTTTGTTTGCGTCGATGCGCTGGGAGCTTATGCTTTACGTATTCCGTGAAAGTGAGAACATAGTTTCCTAGTTGCGTCTTATAATGGAAATACATAACTTTTAGGCATTTACGGGACCCACCACTCAAATCACAACACTCATGGAAGAAAGACGTAGGTTACGTCTTAAAATACTTAAGTCTTTCTTTCACGAATGCTGCAAATTATTGTGAGTGATTAGATTAATTAATTAGAACAGATATGTAACTTTTATGAGAAAAACCTGAGTAAATTTTATAATTATAAGTAACTAGCTTTTGCCCGCGACTTCGTCCGCGCAGATAACGTCAGAGTGACGACATAAAAAATATATATTTTTAATAAAAAGTATCCTATGTAATAATACCTTCAAGAACATGACATGTGTACAAAATTTCATGATGATCGGTTGAGTAATTTACGCATGAAACCGTTACAAACAAACGTACATTCCCATTATTTATAATATTAGTAGGGATAATAAAAGCAAAGTAATAAACTAAGTAATAGTTACTCAGTTCTGTCTAGAATTCAATATTGAAGCAATACTTTTAAAATAAATAAAACTTAATTAGAAAAAGGCAATATCGACGAGAAAGTGTCTAAATCAAACGCCTGCGTCTTATGCTACAGGCAGTTCAATTAAGAATCGAATTAATATCTGTTAGTCTCTACTCTTTGATTACTCTTTGAAACTCCCTTATTTCACAAGGGGGACAAAAATGTAACATGATACAGTTCGAGAATATTATCTCAAGCCCTGTTTAGACTAGCAAAAAAATACTGCTAGTTTCATTGCCTTGGCGTTTCTGGATGAAAATCAGTGCTTCAGGTGTCTAACACCTCAGCGTAATTCTGAGCCAGCGACCGTTTCACTTTTGCGAAGACACACTCGACACTAATGGTCTATTTTCATGTCTGTATTTTTGATTTGTTCCTTTTCTTGTGTATGCTTTTATATTTGTGTGGCTTTTAAAAAGGAATAAAATGTCTTCTTTAAACGTTAGAAATTCAACCCTGTCCCACAATGTAATACGGCTTCGGCTCGGCTTAACGCCCGAGCTCGCAATTGCATTGAACATTTCTTTCTACCCTCATCATACAACAATTGGCGGAAAGAAATGGTCAATGCGATTGTGATTCTGACTGCGATAGACAATAGACTCTATTCAAATTTTCAGATTGTCTACATAGATTTAGATTTAGATTATTTATTCATTCAATAAAAATTACATCATAAATTGTACATTGTCAAATTAGAAGAATTTAGATTGAAATCGTCAAGAGTGAATAAAAATCAATTGAATATTACAAAAAATGTCAAAATCAAAAACAATAATAATAAAACAATTACCTAGGTACAATTTAATTTAATTAATTCTCCGCTAGGGATCGTCACTGCACTTGCTACTACTGCTAATACTGACAAAGCTTAGGAAGCAGCAGCTTTCGTGTTGATTGGCAATCATCTACTAGGATCAATGTATGGTTGGTGTATGATCAGTGCAAATGAAAGTGCTTGTAAATGGTGTAGAGCGTAAGTGAGTTTGTGTCATGAAGTAGCTGAATGTAGAGTAACTCAGAGAGCGAAAATTTCACTAAATTTATAAAGAACATAACAGCCAAACCACTGCAGCAGCGGATACTACAGTGCAGGGGCCTTACCATGACGTCTTAATGCGATTCAATTCCGATTCAGTTTAGGTTCGCTCGCTGTCAGATGCATATTAAAAATGACAGCTAAAACCTGAACTGAGTCGGAATGAAATCGCATTAAGACGTCTTGGTAACTCCCCAGATATGAATATGGTTCCCAGTGGTTCTGTCATTTAAAACAACAAAAAACAAAAGTGAATCGACCTGTAGTGGAGAACATACCGCTGGGCATACCAAAGGATTTCTTCCCAAGCTGAATAAAAACGCTTCGCGCTCGCTCGGCCAATAAATTCTCAATTCCTAATTACCAAAATGGTTTGTGCTTTACAACGGCTAAAGTATCGCGAAAACACAAATGCATTAGTCACTAATCACAAATGTGTTTTAGATTTGGTTGTAGATGAATTTTAATTTTAACTACCACCTACTTATACTATTTTTTGGATAGGTAGGTGGATATTTTTAATTTTTTCTTGTAATTTGTTAATAGACATCTCGCAGTATGGACAGTGATATGTACACCGTTGTTGTCGTGTATATCAGACTAATGTACCAATTAATATTTTTTACGGATCACACTGTAATATACATGATGTGGATACATAGATACACAAATCACGTCTTTATCCCTTACGGGGTAGACAGAGCCTATGGTAACAGGTACCTACAGGCCACAATTAGCAAGATTGAGGGTGTATAGGTGGAAAATGGAATCAAAATAGTGATGGGTTGCTAACCTCATCTATACTATAATATTATAAAGAGGAAAGATTTGTACCTATTTTTGTATGTTTGTAATGAATAGACTCAAAAAGTACTGGGCCGATCTGGATGAAATTTGGAACATAGATAGATTATAGTCTGGAATAACACATAGGCTACTTTTTATCCCGGAAAATTGCGTGATTCCCGCGGGATAGCGATAAACGAATTCTACGCAGACGAAGTTGCGGGCAACTGCTAGTAATATTTTAAAGAGGAAAAATTTGTGCCTATTTTTGTATGTTTGTAATGAATAGTCTCAAAAAGTACTGGGCCGATCTGGATGAAATTTGGAACATAGATAGATTATAGTCTGGAATAACACATAGGCTACTTTTTATCCCGGTAAATTGCGTGATTCCCGCGGGATAGCGATAAACGAATTCTACGCAGACGAAGTTGCGGGCAACTGCTAGTCGCTTATAACATGATTCCTATAAGTTTCGCCCATTCCCTCGATGGTCTTTTACCATCTGCGCGAGTAGAGAAGCAACTGTTACATTCTATGTTTTTTCTTTGCTCCAAGACCAGTATAGGAGAAAAATGACGTGGATGTACTGAATAAATAAATAAATATATAATCATCTACTTCCGAAATAAGCAGAGCTTAAATCTCGGGCACCGAGCTCTCCTTGTTTGAGTTCAGAATAAGTTAGATCAAAACGATAATAATAAAACACGTACATTAACTAAACTAAAACAGTCGACTCACTCTTCTATCACGCTTTAAAGCCATCAGCGAGTCATAATTCAAATTTTTATACCCTAGCGCTGGCACGGACGTCACATTCTTCTGAAGGATATTCAATTTTCCGGGAAGCTTTCATAGAATTTTATATCGTGCCTCGTATCTCAACTATACATTAACTGGATTTGCGAGTCCTTTGTTCCGGGCGGTATCGGAGACGGCGATTACGTGACATGAACGCACGTGGTAAGTGCTTATGCTTCGATAAATCAACAAACTTCAAGGATATATATATATCACACTAATATTATAAAGGGAAAAGTTTGTGAGTGTGTGTGTATGTTTGTTACTTCTTCACGCGCAAACGGCTGGACAGATTTGGATAATTTGTAATGCAGATAGCTGGTACCCTAGATTAACACATAAGATACTTCTTATTTTGAATATCGCGGTATAGCGATAAACAGGTCAAAGGTCGTAGCTGCCTAGAGTCGCAACGTAAATAATTATCATCACTACATAGTATAAAATAAAGTCGCTGTCTCTGTCCCTATGTCCCTATGTATGCTTATATCTTCAAAACTACACAACGGATTTTGATGCGGTTTTTTTAATAGATAGAGTGATTCAAGAGGAAGGTTTTTATGTATAATTCTACGCAGTCGAAGTCGCAGGCAGAAGCTAGTTGCAGAATATATCAGAATCAGTTTTCAAATCTAATTCTACGCAGACGAAGTAACGGGTAGAAGCTAGTATATTATATAACTTGCATGCTGGTCTGGAAGCAAAGAAAAAACATAGTATGTATCAGTTGCTTCTCTTCCCATGAATGAGCGAAAATCTTAGGAATCATGCTTATAGGCGATGCAGCTAGCAACCCATCACTATTTTATTCCCCTTTTCACCTATACGTCTACAATCATGCTAAACGTGGCCTTTAGGTCTTGTTACCTTAGACTCGGTCTAACCCGTAAGGGATTATGACGTGATTTATGGATGTATGTCTTTTAGTGAAATTCTTCACTAACAGATTACACTGCATTGTCATACAACTTACATAATGCTGCACTCAAAAATTCGGGAATTAAGAGTAATGAAGATTCTCAATTGGTATGTATTAGTATACTTATGCACATATCCAGTTGCATTTTCGGTTATGAATGTCAGTTATTATACTTCTCTATACTTCCTATAAAGTATCCGGCCTCCACCTTTTGTTCAAGGTCAAAAGTTTACAAAAATGGTCAGTATCCCTACTAAGTGATTAAAAATATTTACGTTATGTGTAGGTACTACTAATAAAAAAATGTGCCTTAAAACTGTTTTGTGTTTCTCTTCTTACTTATTTTTAAGAAACACCTTTTAATTTTAAGTTGGTACTAGTACAATAGTCTTAGTTACTTATTTGCTGTATTCATTATGTAATGTTGACTGAATATAGCTCAATACTGTTTATTATGTATAGTTTTATTGCAATTTCTGATGAATATAGTAGACTAAACTATTGAAATACGAGTTGCTTAAGGATAATTTACTAAAATTCTTCAAAATATAAATGAAGTTTAAGTGGTTTTGCTTCAATTTCCCAACTTTCTAGATGTAGGTTAGATTTTTTTGCTCTGATATCAATTCGGTAAAGTATGTCTTTATTACATTATTACTTGACTTTTCCAGATCAAAGCTTGTCGGTTAATACATTTTTCCTGTTTCGACGTAAAAGTAAAATTTACTAAGCGACACTTAACCTTTGAAATACCAGTATTTTTGAATAATTCCATATACCACAATGTAAATTACCAAACAAGCTTTTTAAAACACTGAGAATTATGCCTGCAGGATGATTACAAGAATTTACATGATTTTTTTTCGAAATAGTCAAACTTTAAAATGCTCTCCTGTAAAGTTAGCCCTATGTCGCTTAGTCAATGTTGCTTTTCAAGCGTCGATATCCATACTAAATTTCAAGTAATACATACATACATACACAAATCACGTCTTTATCCCTTACGGGGTAGACAGAGCCTAAGGTAACAGATACCTACAGTCCACATTTAGCAAGATTGTGGGCGTATAGGTAAAAAAATAAATCAAAACAGTGATGGGTAATAGTATATAATATTTCACAATAGCAAAATATATCTACGAGACATCATTCAAATTTTAATGAAATTTAACAAGGAGTAGATTTTATACATTAACGAATAAGATGGTCCACATTCGCATTCCCAAAGCGAAATTTCAAATCAGTGCAGGAAAATATTACAAAATTCGAACCGTTCTATTCAGCACCAGAAATAAACGACACGTATCACACACGCACACATTTACATGAGCATAAGTACAAAATAGAGTTATTCTGGCTGGATGAAAACTCTTCATGCTGTTCACGACCTTTAGTAGCATAAAGAGCTTTATTAAAATGTCTCCTTGAAATATGCAGCCTGAAAAACTATTAAGGAAAACGCAGCCAGCGTCTAGAAGATACACACTGCAGAGCGGAAATGTTTTATTACGCCAAAACTATCTTTTTCAGGGTACCGTAAAGGAAATAAATGGATCTTGTGTTACTTTTGCCTCGTGTGTCATAGTTTGTGGACTCTAGAAGTGTGCGGTTCCATAGGTAACGGAGCAGAAGCATGCTAACTACATTAGTTAAAATTAAGAACTCTATGTACTATTGAACAAGTTGATTTCTGACCCACTGTGGAGCTTTATCCCAGTAAATGTCATAGTGACGTTGATTGAATTGACAAGGGAAATCACTGTGTTGTTTACTGTGAGAACGTTCTGCCCACCAGTCAATAATCAATTAGTTTAATAGTACCTACCTAACATGGTTCAAATAAAAAATGATCATCGTTTAGTCAAAATAGTCAAATAATCTTCATTATTTAATTAACCAACTCAAATCTCACTATTTATCACTAATTTAATCCACTTCCTGTCTTTAGTACCTTATCTTTTCTTTTTGCTTCTGATTAAATCCTTTTCTGTTATATGGCCTTCTTATTTTTCATTGTTACATACTCACATTTATTTTGTATGTATTATTTTATTTTATTTATTTAGCTACGTATTATATTTATGTTGGTATTGTTGTTTTTATTATCCCTGTGCTTATCCTGTCTATTTGTTTCCGCCACCTACTTAAACTGACCCCGACTAATTTCTTTCTTTTATTGGTTGTCTGGTAGAGATCGCTATTAAGCGATAAGACCGCCTATTGTCTACTTTGTACTTTGTTTCTGTATTGTTTTGTACTGATTTGTGGTGTTCAATAAAGAGTATTTGTATTGTATTGTATTTTTGTACGGAATCCTTTGTACGCAAAACATAGTCTGTATTGGCAAGTTCTTACTTTAAAGTTCTAAGATTGCCTGTTGTTTGGCTAGCAATCCCCTTCTCACAATTCTGCTTTTGCTCAACTCTTTTGTACGACGAATAATACTGTTTTTTCACTTCACGAAACAACGGGGTGCCGTGCTAATATTTAATGTCATATTCTCATATTTTTACTAGCAGATCTAATATTAACCTAACTTTTATGCGTAGCCAATATTAAGTCTATAAGCCGTATCTCAGTGCCCGTAAACTAGACACCAAGGCATCTGCAATCTTTTGATGTTGCGGGTAGTCTAAGTCTTCAATTACCTTCAAGTGACTTCCTTGCTCGTTTGTCACTAATATTTTTTAAAAATGCTATATGAATTGCGCTTACCACTGCTGGGCACGAGCCCCCTCTCAGAATGAGAGGGCTTGGGCTATAGTTCCCACGCGGGCCCAGCGCGGATTGGAAATTTGACACACACTATCGAATTGCTTCGCAAGCGTATGGCGTATTCCCCACAATAATTTCCTTCGCCGAAAAGCTCATGATCAAATGAGATTTCACCCAAAAATTCCGAAAAACTCAGAGGTGGCCATGGCTTCAAACTCAAGATTCGCTGTTTGAAAGGCCATACGTCAAACTACAAGGCTACCACGGCTTTGCGTTAGAGTAGCATTTAGTAACATGTACGTTTTTAGATTCTTACAATGAATTTTAGGTCCTAAGCAAATAAACAGTTTTCAGAAACATTAATACTGTTTACACCAATCTGGGCGTGCCGTATCTTGCTTGGAGCGAGTTCGTTTCTGTTTCTGCGCGTAATGTTATTGTTACAAACATTGAGATAATGGATGAATCTACAGAATTAGTACGTGGTCGTAGCAATTAGGGGACCCTGGGCACCCTAGGACGATTGTGACCAAAAATATAAAGTAGGCACGCCGAAGTCTTTTATTCGATGATTTTTGCCAATTGTTGTACGGAACCTTTTGAGAGTGAGTAGAACTATTTGTTCGGTTTTTTGGTCGTTTCTTTTTCTTTGCGGTGAGTTCACACGTAATTTACACTATTGTATGAATAAGACTTTGCACCTACACACATTAAAAGTAAGCATAGAATGCAACGCCCCACTGCTGTGTACGTTGTACACGGAATAATAAAAACAAATGTGACCCACGTGGGTCCATTGGACATTTCGTGTGTAGCGTGTGCGTGCACTGCCGTGGAAACTACCGTCTACATTTTGATACGGAGCGAATATGTACCCACGTGCGTAGCATGACCGTGCGCTGCAGTGGGGTGTCGCCTTTATGAATGCACGCTGTCTAGGAACCCGCGGGAGGTAAATCGGCTATTACGGCTCTATAATCCTGCGTATAATAACGCCCTTTATGAGGAAGTGTGATGAATAGATTTTTTTTCTATTTATCAACAACAATTTTTAAAACAGCCTTTATATTGATGGTGCTTTATTTTTTCATTATATTTATTTACAATTACACACACATTATTCTAGGAGGTACATGTATTGTGTTTACCAAATTTTGAGACATTTCGAACTTGATAGAGAAATTTATTTGCAAGACTTGTATACATTGTTAGTTTCATGCAAGTGTGTGCTTCTAACTAAACCACACCTTTTCAACTATTTCTGCTTCTAACTCTGAATAACATTTTGTCAGATTAATCACAATTGACATAGTTTCTAACGGGTTTTTTAGTTTGTAGCCAAGTAAATAGTATTTACAATGTAGCTTTTATTAATCCTGAAAATTCTAATTATCTCACGTTTCCTTTTGCTTAGAAGGCACGTTTAAGTAGGTACCTAATTATTGATTCCAAGCCGGTATAACCAACATCAGTTAGCCCATAATCAAAAGGAAATGCTCAAATTGAAAGTAGAGTTTAGTAAAGTTCGATTAGTAGGTACCCTCGACATAAGAGCAAGGATTGGTTTGAAACAATACATGTGGGGCTATAATGTCTACAAATACGCGAGTGATACAAGTGTCCTAATTTAACACTAAAACTTGTTAATGTTTCCGAAACTAGGCGATGGTTGAATGTTACCAACGTTTGAATCGACGACCGACGGCCTGACATCATTGCAATTGTAACTCTAACTCTCTCTCTGTAACTCTGACTCTTAAAAAACGCCTGGTTTCGTTAGGTTAGTTTTACTTCTGGGTATTTTAATAAAAGATAAAAAAAAAATTAATCGTCAGTTAGTCGGTATTTAAGAAAAAGTTACAACTAACACGCACTCAACCGGTCCTAAGAATAAAACTCAACATTATAAAAGCGAATAAATACAGAACAAACGATCCAGAAACTGAAATCTGTCGGTTACGTTCCTTGCTACAAGTTATTAAGTTATTTAAAAAATGAAGTTTTTGCTGATCTTATTGGTTGCCATGCCATTTGTATATGTGAGTATTCCAGTTACTTTAAGTGCATATTACAGCTACAACCCTTTATAGGTATGAAGCTGGAGAGCTCTTGTTAGTAATTGTAAATTTATTTGCCTTAAATTATTAGGTAAATTAATGATCAAAATGTGTCTCCATATACGTATAGGATTGGTTTATACACCGTATATTTAGTACCTGGTCTTGAGTCTTGACGTTTTGCTCCTTAAATCGTTAACAAATTTCACGGAAATCGTTGAAATTGTTTTTTGAGACATCTAAACGCATATACGCATGCATATTTTACAAATATTGCTTGTTTGATAAAATGGGATAAGAAAATGAAGATGAATGAATTCTCATTTTAAAATTTCAGAAAATGCTGTCAAATGTGACCGTTCTACGAATTTCAGGGTTTCAAATTTATCGATTTCAAGTTAATTACCTACCTATGTCACATTTTTGAATCAAAATTTCTGTGAAAGTGTTTGTTTTCTTTATTTTCAGTCTCAAGAATTTTGGGGTATGGGAGATGGTCCGGGACCTCACAGAGAGTATACTGAGCTTTTTCTGGGAGAAATGTTGGATGACCTGGAACCGGTCATAAAGCATCTTTGTGAACAATGGACTATGTATAACGTAAGTATTCAAAATAGAAAAAAACTACGCGAGATTCAAACTCAGATATAATTAAGGAGTGACACCGAACAGTCAACCCTAAGTAGCTATTAAAAGAGGTTTTTTAGACTAAGTAAAGCCATAAAGCCTATATATACCGTATACCTTTAAGTTAAGTTGAAATTTAAACACCGTATTTTTTATGGCCTATTGATCGATGCTATGATTTCGCCAATGTGAAAGTATATATGCAAAAATCTCGTGCAAAATGTCGCCAACGTTATACTGTAAAACACCGGTCAAAAGATCCCCTCCCCCCCTGTGGGACTCTTAGCCAACGGATAATGATATCCCTTAGAATCTGCCAAGAAATCATTAACCGATGCCCAGGGTGCACCGGACCAAGCACTGCTCTTCCCCCCCAGGCGGATCCAAAAACGAACCGCAGCTCTTGACCACACGCGGAGGTAACCCGACTCGAATAGTTAAGTTTAATTTTTGAATTTAAATTTGAATCTGTTTTACATTTGATTTTGCCAAACACGGTAGACCGAATTGTATGTTAGAACAGGGGTTCCCAATCTTTTTCAACCTGCGGCGCAGTTACAAGTTTAGTATTTTGTAACGGCGCCCTGCCTTAGCTAAGTTGTTAGGTTAGGCTACTTAAAGAGAGATAGTAATAAAGAGTGACACGACACTATATTATTTACCGATGCGAGCGCTCAAATAGGTACCCGCGAATATTTGTGGTTTCGGATAATGATAGAACTCACGGCGCCCCTCTTTACTTTCTACGGCGCACCAGGGCGTCGCGGCGCACACTTTGGGAACCCCTGTGTTAGAACATACAATTTGTTTTATGAATTGGGGGGAGTTAGTGTTCTAACTTTCAAATAAAATTAGACGGGTTTTTATCGGCTACTTAACATCACACATACTTAGAAATATATCTTTTTTTATAGTCCCATTGACGCACAAGTAAAAGCAAACTTTAGACTGTTTTACTGGCAAACCGACCATTTGTTTGTTCAATAAACATCGAGCTGCGAAGTTTTGTGTCAATCCTCTTAAAATTATGACACGCTCATTACTTGTGTCAATGTGTTTGACTGGAAATAACACGTCATGTGTAATTTATACAAAGACATCTATAACATATTTATTAGAAATTAAACTTTTACAGGACACCTAAAGAGGTTTCATCATAACGTAATCCGTAATTGTTAATTACACTTCCAGACTTCTGAATCGAAACATCCTGCTTTGTCATTTCGAGTCTCAAGTACACTTAGTTTAAAGTGATCTGATTTATAATTTCCGGTAGTATAATTACGCAATTGTGGAATCGACAGTACATAGCCTTGCACATAATAATCACTTCAATATTAAATTGTAAAATTAATCAGAAGAAATTTTCAAATTTAAGGTAAAAAGATTCAATTGAACGCTTTTCCAACCCATTACACATTAACTTGGTCATATTTTCCAAATCTTCTGCACTTTGGAATATCAGATTCTTGTTTAAATGTTAGATTAGTTAGAAACAAAACAACATAAAGTCGCAGATTTCGTTGGCTGTTGCATTGACGTAAAAAGAAAAATGTTAACATTAAAGGACCGCTACTTACTTAGTTATACACGGATAAACAACACTTTGCTAAGTAACGATAATGTCTTATTTGAACAAATCGACCTTCCTCGGAAATATCGCGCATAAAAGACGTGGTATGACTTTACTTTGACAGTCTATTCGCAAATTCGCACTGTAATAAGTAAAAATGTTGTTAAAAATTGCCTTCATGTGTGCGGCGCTTGCGTGTCTCGAAGTGAGTTGTGTTTATTTCATTGCGCCTTTCAGAAAAGCCTGTTAGGCTGGTTAAATTGAAATTCGTTGTTTTTTACCCGTCACTTTGAATGCCTTTGCCAGATTCAGACACGGAACCATACATTTCTTTTTATAATTAAGAAAATGACTGCCATTTTGACCATTTCATCACATCTTCTGTTGTTTTGTCACATTCCTTCTGTTGTTGCCAGTATCTGCGGTTACAGTAATTATTTATGACTCACCTTCTAAGGTGACGAGAGATACGAGCTCTAGCTCGTATTTGTGTTCCCTAATGCAAAAAAAAATGGATACCATCAAAATGTTAACCAATGTCGAAACACCCTGGCTCCATATAATATCCATGATCAAACGGATCTCATTATTTCGAAGGACCTTCCTTAGGGATCGAGATTACAGTGTAGATGGAGAGTTCCCGACTTGTAATAATCGTGAGATAGATTAATTTTAACTTAATATAAATTAATAATGTTACGAGAGCTTCAATAAAATTAAATGATAGCGCTATCACGGATAATATTTGTTTAAAAAATAACAACCTAGATGTATTACATTGTCATTATTTCTTCTTGTTTTCAGTCAGACGCATTTGTGCGTCGCGACGCTCCCTCCCCGCCGAACGTCCTGGACTCCTTGCAGAAGCATATGGACCAGTTCAAGACCTGCATAGACCAGACCCTTGCCAAGACCGTGGACGAGGTTAACGTGAAACAAGTACAACCAGTGTTTGAGGTGTTCAGTGAACATCTCAACAAATTGTCTAAGGCGGTTAGTAAATTATAAACAGAAACTTCTCCCCAAGTTGGTTAATACGAACTGACAGATCTAAAAAAAGATAAAAGCTTTAATAAGCTTTAAGTTAGTTTCCAAAAAAACCATGGAAATTTTCATAAAGCACATATTGTACATACTAGATTGGTGTAAAAACATGTGAAAGTAGAAAAAGATTACATTTCTATTTAGGGCCCGTTTCACCACTCTCTGTTAAGTTCCAGTTATCTTAAGTGTCAGTTATCTATGATTCCGTCTCTATTTATTACTAGCCCTCCGTCCGCAGCTTCGCCCGCGATAAATTAATTTTCCCGTAGGTAAAGGTATTTTCCCGCGGTAAAAAGTAGCCTATGTCACTCAGTAATAATGTAGCTGCCTAACGGCGAAAGAATTTTTGAAATCGGTTCAGTAGTTTCGGAGCCTATTCAATGCAAACAAACAAACAATCAAATTTTTCCTCTTTATAATATTAGTATAGATTATGAAACAAACAGAGACGTCATCATAGATAACTGGCACTTAAGATTAGGAACTTAACAGAGTGGTGGAACAGGCCCTTAATCTTGCCAACTGGTCACAAATTGAGCTGTACTTTTGTATTCCCACACATATTTTTACCATTTTCTATACCATGTCATAATATGTCATTGGTCGTTTATAATTCTATACGTCTCCGGAACGGCTCGACCACGACGTTGGTCGGCTGCGGCAGCGGCGAGCGACGCCGATAGGAGAGAACGAGATAACACGCTCGGACCTTTTGTTTTCACATATGGGCGCCGCTCGCCGCTGCCGCCGCCGCCCGATGTCGTGGCCGAGCCGTAAAGTTGCTTAGTTGTATTTAACTTTTGTACTAATAATTTGTTATTTATTACAGTTCGAAGACTTGACCGCAACTAAGGCTCCGTACCGTAAATAGGACATCGAACCAAAGCATAAAGTAGCTATTGTATCACTATATCCTTCAAATGTCGGCTAATGAATAGTTTTAAGAATGTATTTAATAAATTATCATGAAGACATCGATTAAGTTTTTATTTAAACACCCTATTTAGCTTAGTAACGAAAAATGAAAAATAATTGGATTTGTGAAAATGAATATTTGAAGAACTACGAACTCAGGAAGTACTTGAAATGTTATGATAATAAATGAATTAGAATATTGTTATGAACTTATAAGGCAAATCTGCTGGAAAACTAGGCATATTATTCGTCAAGGATCGTAGCAAGCGGACCATAGTAGTCTCGCCTACCCCTGTGGGAAAGAGGCGTGACGGTATGTATGTATATTAAATAATAGTGTTACATTTGTAAACCGGTTTGCTGGAAAGAAGTTTAGTATAAAACATTATTTAAATATTTAGTCTCAAAACATAAAGAGCTGTGTTTATTTTCGAAAATTTGTGGAATTCGAAACCAGATTTAGACAGTAAATCGAGATTTACATTTTCCAGCAAGTAGGCATCAGTTATTGTCTGTTAATGATATTCCGGAACTTGAGCATAAACGCAAAGAGATAAATAGGTCGGATGTCACTCCATCAATTGACTGATAATGGGAACTATGAACTCATTTAGCTTTCCTGGAGTGCTATTGGCAGAGAATATACGAACCGATAGGACACTGCTCTGTAACAAACCACAGATGCTACCTAATTTAATAGAAGTTTAGTTGAAGAGGATGACGTAAGTCTTATGATTTGCCATGGATTTGTGTGCCAATTTTACAATACCTTATTGACAAATCGAAGCTGTATTATCTGTTTTTCAATAAGGTACTCAGATTTGTACACGTCTCCTTCTCGCTTCTGGTAAACGGTATTAGTAAAACCCAACTTTGACAATCTGGTCTTCTTCTTCTTCCATGCTGGTCTGGGAGCAAAGAAAAACATAGAATGTACCAATTGCTTCTCTACCCGCGCAGATGGTAAAAGCCCATCGAAGGAATGGGCGAAAATCATAGGAATCATGTTATAGGCGATGAGGCTAGCTACCCATCACTATTTTGATTCCATTTTCCACCAATACGCCCACAATCTTGCTAAATGTGGCCTGTAGGTACCTGTTACCTTAGGCTCTGTCTACCCCGTTAGGGATAAAGACGTGATTTGTGTATGTATGTATGTAACTTTGTCAATAATTAACACGTTAAGTCACGTGAAGCGTACGATACGAGGACTGTATGATAGTAATGTATGTGTAATGACTAATGGGTTTATGAGCAAGGGAATCTTAATATAGCAAGGCAAACACTAAGTAAACTGAACTGCTTCTTATACTGCTATTGAACAACGACTGACAATACAAAGACAATATAATTCAAAAACAGAATTGATTAGAAAAAATGAAAAAAAGTATCAAAAGTAAGGAGTTCGCGACATCATGTTTTATGACATGCAAACCCTTATTCCTTGTAAATCATAAAATAAATTTTCACGCAACGTTTCTAAACATTACGTGGTATTTTTTTTTTTGGAACCAACTTTGAGACACACCTACCTACGTTTAGTGCTGGCCAAAGGTGACCCTAGGGCTGGCGTTTACCTCTCTCAAAGGCTAGGAATAGCAGTTCAGACTAGCTCAGAGAGGCAATGCGGCTAGCTGTGGCGGAATATTTTGACGCCCTTATAGTTTTAGTTTGTTTTAAAACCTTGCTTTGTTTCATTACATTTATTATTATTATTTTTATTAAGTATATTGTGTTTTTTCCTTTTATAATAATGAATAAATTATTCAATGAAAACCTACGTTATTGAATAAATAAATAACCATCAGCGGCATAGATATTGACGTATGTCCATATATACATTCCTCAACATAAAATATTTTCTTTAAGTCGGTTAAATAAAGAGCCGATGGTGTTAACTTAGTGTCTCCATAGCGAGGAGCAGCAAAGTTTAAAATCGGATTTAATTCAAAATATCATTCATGTTCATTTAAAATCAGTAATACAATCATTGACCTGTCTGCATTGTAATTCATTGCAATTGATCTTGAGGGCTACTAGAGGGTGATTGTGATCGGACATGCAACAGTCTCAAGACTATCCCAGTTAGTAGTGCGTCTGACTTCGACTTGGAAAGTCAAGAATTACCTCTATCATGCAGAAATCCCTGCTCGTACTTCTGGCTGTATGCCTTTTAAGTGTAAGTGGACTTCAGTTACTTATTTTATTTTAGCGAATCCATTTATTATTTTTAACCCGTAAATCGCACTCTCTTTTCTTTCTGCTGAATCTGTTATTTGCATATACCTACTGGTAACTTGTTTGCTATTTTTTTTTTAATGTCAAAAGCTGGACCGCAGCAGAAAACTTATTGGTACGGTAAAATTAAAATTCTTATAACAGTTAGTTATTTTGTAAGGAACTAAAAACATTTCTGTGTCTTTTCAAGTAATGTTTCCGTGCGTCTATTATTGTTTAGGTAGCAATAGGTAATTCCAATTAGCCTTCATTACTTCTATGAAATTAATTTATTAAGAGTTTTTTATCGCCTCACATGCTGGTCGTGAATATAAAAAAAAACATAAAATGTATCAGCTGTTTTTCTTCTTAAATATTGTACGTCGGAAATGGACAAACTATTGAAACGTTAATGTTAACAACCCACCACTAATTTTGATTCGTTTTTCCACCTTCACTCCCACAATCATTTAAAAACGTGGCATTAAGGTCTTGTTATCCTAGGCTCTGTCTACACCGTAAGGGATAAAGACATGATTTATGTGAGTATGCATGTATGTATGAGTTTTATTTTTTGTGCAAAAGGTCCATGCGTTCGTGAAACGCGACGCGCCCGCCGCTGAGAAGGACGTCAATTATTTGGACAACATACAAAAACAGTTCGGCGACTTATCGAAGCAAATCAACGATAAACTCAAAGAAACCTTCAACCCTGATGAGCTGAAGAAGGGATTCAATGATGCTATCAACAACCTCAATAAGGCGGTATGTCTTACGGGCTTTATGCACTTATTTCCTCTTCCTTCGAATGTGCCTGAAGCAATCTTCTTCCAAAAACAAAGTTTAATGACTGATTGCTCTATTTACTACTTACCTACCCGTCATTATTTCATTGTTATAAGAACTCTATACAAGTACAAAAATCACTCACAAGATTTGAACCAAACAAGGAAATAAATCTTTTTGAACTTAAAATAAAAGATGCCTCAAGTAAAGTTAGGTTGTAGATAATCTGAAGACAAAAAATAATTAATACAATTTCTGCGGGTGGTAGGGCCTTGTGCAAGGTCCGTCCGGATCGCTACCACCATCTTACTCGCTAATCCTGCCGCTAAGTAGCAGTGCTTGCACTGCTGTGTTCCGATGTGGAGAGTAAGACAGCCGGGGAAATTACGGACACAAGAGGCGTTTCATCTTGGTCCTCTAGGTTGGCAACGCATCTGCAATCCCTCCGGGGTTGCGGCTGTCTATGGGCAGTGGTGATCACTTACCATCAGGTGACCCACTTGCTCATTTGCCTTCCTATTCATATAAAAAAAAAAAAAACTGTGTCAATTTGTCGGCTATAATTTTGGTTTAAAGTAACAATTTTAAATTTTATAAATACAAATGTCAAAATAAATGAACGAACATTAATTTTAAGTTAACACTAGCGAAGGAGGCTCAAGTTTAAGAGACTACTTAATATAAATTAAAGAAACTATAAATAAGGACGAGAATGCTTGGGATCCTTTTAAAACTAAATATTCATCTTAGACCACAAAAATGTTTGTGCTTTTTAAGTTCACTCACAGCTCTGAAGTTCCACTTTTATAGTTTGTTATAGTTTCAGAAACTTCCGAAGTTCCAAGTTTGCTTGTCCTTTATTTTAATTCAAAAACGGGCATGCGGAACTTTCGCCCGCTGTTATCGTGTAAAAGTGATGTTAAATTGAGCTGCTCCGAAAATAACTAACCTATTAGGATCAATCCTATGTCTATCCCTTTTTGACAGCTAATACAGTAGTCAAAACCAGACTTGACACTTTATCATAATTACAAGTGTACTACTGATTTGTGTCGTAGATAAAAAACATGGTATATTTTGTTGCATTTCTTTTACGAGTATGGTGTGATTTAAATGTATTTCAATTATACCAACTACAGCACCATTTTTGGTCGGTGTTGACTAGATGACTAATATTGAAGATGCTTTAGAGAAACATCTAATCAACTCATAAAATAAATATAATTCATGTTCTTCATGCAGAATTGGTACATTGACCCAAGGCAAATTGGAAAGTAAAAAAGATATGACAAGTCATTCAAAATTTGAAGGTTTAGCGCCAGCCGGTATGGTCCTACGTCCGGCGCTTCATGTAGGTTGTAACAGTCGGTTTGGAACCTATGAGGTACCAAATCATTATTTTATAGATGTCGTGTAAAATCCTTTCCCATCGCATTATGTACCTCGGAAGTTTTCGTATTTTATGGTATTTGTCCTCAGATCAAATAAAAAGTAAAGATAGAGCGCGGTGAACAGCCGAGTGAAGCCGGTTTTATAAACATGTGTGCGTAGGCCGGTGCTGCCATAATAAATATTAATACCCCGATACTGCAAAAATATATAATAATAATGGGTTTGGAAATCTGAAAAAATACATAAAGTAGTATGTATTTTAGGTTGCGTGTCACTTTCTCACGTTTTAAGCCGTGCTAATAAAGAATAGAATTTAAAATGAAAAAGAAAAGGTTGTATTACAGAGGCTGCATTCACCATTGGGTGAATAATAGGGTAACTAAAATATAATAATGGCAACACTATTGTTGACGTTTTGTCAGAAGCAAAAATTATTTCGATTTTTATTGAAAATATTGGTTTACGAGTTTACTAACGTGTGATAAGTGATTCCATCCTGCTTTTTATTTTTGGACGAATAGTTTTTACACCCTTTCACTACGCAATTTGGCATTATTACTGATATTAGTCCAATTTAAAATACGTTGTGCTCCACGGGAATGCGTAGCTCAAATAATAAGGTTTTGGTATAGTTTGGTTGCAAGTGTGTGCGTGTCACTGTGTAAGCACACGGATTGGTGCAGTTTGACCGGCTTCACTTCGTTGTTTGCAGCGCTCTATCTTTACTTTTTATTTGATCTGAGTATTTGTCATCCTTGGTCAGTCACACTCATAGACGCGTCGGAATCATTCGGAAGTAATCGTGTATTCCAAGGCTTATGCACATCTGTACAGCTAATTTGAATTAAGTTGAATTTTAGCTTGATTATATTTTTGTGAATTTCTTGTTTTGACATACTTAATAATATAAAAATGTACTTCGCACCGAGAAATAAATAAATCGATCTATATATCAACTTAATTTTTTCTATTCTCTTTCAGTTTGAAGACATGAAAGCGAAACCGGCAACTGAAAAGGATGCATAAATCAAAGATGGATGCACATATATAGAATTTGGACCACAGGGGAGTTTAGAATTGAGACTGTTAGTATACCTTTAGTTGTCGTCGAAATGTATCAGAAATAAATTATTTTTAGTACGTTACTAGTTTGATTCCATATTTATTTTATACGAAGAGTTGATTACCTTTCATGAGCTCCCGATATATTGCGATACAGTTTTGTGCGTCATGATTACAGGTACAGGTAGACTAAAACTGTTAGTTTATATTGCATCATTACCTTGGAATATAAAAAAAAACTAAATAATACATAACCTTTACGAGGTACACACAGCCCAGAGTAACAAGACCCAAAGGCCACGCTTAGCATGACTGTGACCGTACAGACGCAAATAGGAGTCAAAATAATGATGGGTTGCTAGCCGCATCGCCTATAACATGATTTCTAAAACTTTCGCCCATTTCCTCGATGGGCTTTTAATATTTGCGCGGGAAGAGAAATGAGAATGGTACATTCTACGGTTTTTCTTTGCTCTCAGACCAGCGTGGAAGGGTAAGAAATGTAGTCATCTAGTTGAAAAATTTATTTGAGATTTGAGATGAGACAATTCACAGATTAGTACCACTTTCAAGTAGCGTGTTTACAAAAATCGGGTTTGAGCAATTTACTTGCTAAATTTAGCAGAATGCTGTCCCCTTACCATTTTTATTACCCACCGTGGAATTATGAAGCTACCACATAGTTACTTGGGACAATATTAATTTATGATTAAATAACTAAGTCATCGAAAATTGAGATAAAGTATCTCAACGGTTTTATAAACTCTTCTTCTTCTTTTTCTAATATGGCCCCATCGATCGATGCGATGATTTCGCCAATGTCAAAGTAATATATAAGTATTCAAAAATCTTGTGACAAATATGTCGGCGACGTTGTACGGTAGAACACGCTCAAAAGACCCCTCCCCCCTGTCGGGCGCTTAGCCAAACGTATAGTGATATCCCTCAAAATCTGCCAGGAAATCATTAACCGATGCCCAGAGTGCACCGGAACAAGCACTGCTCTTCCCCTCGGACAGATCCAAAAACGAATCGCAGCTCTTGACCACACGCGGAGGTAACCCGATTCGCACCCCTTTGATAAAATCAAGTTGTGATGAAAGCAGAATTAAATGATTCATTTAATCGAGATCCCATATAGCAGTTTTCTCTCCTTTAAATTCTGACAGAATCGATTTATTAATAATTCACTAAACACAGGTACGAATAGTCGAATAATTCTGTGCAAAAATTGCACACTGAGGAAATAATGGATAACGACTCATAACAATACTGGAGGCCTATTATATATTTATTATGAAACGCGTGTATCTAAATACGAATTTAAGCACTTGCATGAATGGAGACAAACAACGCGATTTGCGGGTGGTAGGGCCTTTGTGCAAGGTCCGTCCGGGTCGCTACCACCATCTTACTCGCTAATCCTGCCGCTAAGTAGCAGTGCTTGCACTGCTGTGTTCCGGTGTGGAGAGTAAGACAGCCGGGGAAATTACGGGCACAAGAGGCATTTCATCTTAGTCCTCTAGGTCGGCAACGCATCTGCAATCCCTCCGGGGTTGCGGGTGTCTATGGGCAGTGGTGATCACTTACCATCAGGTGACCCACTTGCTCGTTTGCCTTCCTATCTATACATATAAAATTCAAAGTCCTGACTGACTGACTGACTGACTGACTGACTGACTTAACTATATATCAACGCACAGCCCAAACCACTGGACTTAGAGACTTGAAATTTTGCACATAGATACCTTATACAATGTAGGCATCCACTAAGGAAGGATTTTTGGAAATTCCCACGGGATAAGGAAAAAACGGGAATTATATATTCGACTCCGAGTGACGCTATCTCAGTAACTATAATAACTAGACTCTTCAAATTTGATACAAAAGTAGGTGATTACAAAACGAAGAAACTAATTTCAGGATTTTTGGAAATTCCCACGGGATAAGGAAAAAAACGGGATTTATATATTCAGTTAAACGAAATCCTATGAACTATAATTACTAGACTGTTCAAATTTGGCATAGAAGTAGGTGATTATAATAGTAAAATAACGTCCTAATGATTTTTGGAAATTCCAACGGGATAAGGAAAAAAACGGGATTTATATTTTCAGTTCTACGGGATCGATTTTTCGTTTTACTGGTCGTATAAAACTGAAATTTGGCCTTCAAGTTCCCTTGGGGAGTGTAAACAATAAAAAAAGGATTTCCCGAAATTCCCACGGGAACCGGAAAAACGGGACTTTTCGTTTTACTGGTTGCAGAAAGCTGAAATTCGGCATGTAGGTTGCTTCTGGAGTGCAGAGGAGCATTAAGAGAGTACTTTCCCAAATTCCCACGGGAACGGGAAAAATATTTATTTACAAAGAAATACTGCGGTAGGCATAATATGGCTAGAAACTTGAAATTTGGCACACATATACCTTGAGTATCCTAGAGGTGCACTAAGAAGGCATTTTTCGAAATTCCCACGGGATAGGGAAAAACGGGATTTTTTGTTTTACTGGTCGTAAAAATTGGTAAGAACCTTCCTTGAAGAGTGTATGGGAGCACTAAGAAAGGGTTTCCAGAAATTCCCACGAGAACAGGAAAAACGGGGTTTTTCGTTTTACTGGTTATAGAAAGATGAAATTTAGCATTTAGCGTTCTTAGGGAGTGTAAGGAAGCATTAACAAAGGATTTCCTAACATTTTTACGGGAACGGGAAAAACCGGGATTTTACGTTTCCAGACGAAACAGCGGAAGAAAGAGACTTAACATTTATAACTTGTGTTTCTTTAAAGGCTTTAAGTGTACTCCGAAAGCACTCCCCAAAATTTTCACGGGAACGGGAAAAAACTTATTTTTTCGTTTTACATCTTAGCGCGTACGAAGTCGCGGGCAAAAGCTATTTGGGGTAGGTATATTTTAGGACAGCCCTTTAGGTTAGGTTAGGTTTGTTTTATAAAAATCCTGTAATATAGTTTCAGAAAAATTAAGGCAGCGGGGCAATGCGGGGGCTTGCTTGCATGCTTGATTGCATACTTGCTTTCATGCATGCTTGCATGCATGCATCCTTACTTGCATGCATGCTTGCTTGAGTCCTTGCTTTGCATGCTTGATTGCATACTTGCTTTCATGCATGCTTGCTTGCATGCATGCATGCTTGCGTGCTTACTTGCATGCATGCTTGCTTGCATGCTTGCTTGCCTGCTTGCATGGGTTTGGGTGTTCGCTTGCTTGATTGCTAGCTTCTTTGAAATGCTCATGGTTCACGCGTGCGAAGCCGCGGGCAAAAGCTAGTTCATATATAAAAAAAAAAAAACGCAACAGCGTAATATTTAGTAGTTGTAAGTAAGGGTTTACCATCATTTTGCTAAACATTTCCCAAATGGATCGTTTGACAAAGTCTTCATTTTACAACCTTTTATTTTCTACTAAAATATTGAATTTTTGGATAACTTATAAAACAAACCTAACCTAATGTGTTAACCAGTTTTACGTTTTTATTAAAGTTTACGGTTTATCAGATATTAAAGGGTTGTCAAATGAAATGTTTGTCAAATGTTGTTTAGCAAATGATCGGATACCAGTTGCAAGTAAGAGCAACTATCATTAATACAGTTAGCATTCAATTTAGATTATTAAGAAAAATGATAAAAGCCACGTGCTTTTGATGGCTTATAGACTACAGGCCCACGTACAAAAAATGTGGGTCATATGAACCACCAGGTGACGTATATAGGACGATATAAGAGCATAAAATAATAAGATTCAGCACTATGCCGTCACTTGTAAGCTGTCCAACTGGGTGCTGGTGAGAATTCAAAAGTGCAACCCTCGATTTTTTCCCCTTGTCGCATGATTTTTGTACGGCGTTGCGGAATAATGGATTAGAAGCTGTATTGAAACAGTATGAAACTGATGCCGTACAGAATCAAATGACCAAATTTACCCTGGAAATGGTCAGAAAATAAAAAAAAATTACCGACTTTGTGGCGCACCATTTGTGTGGTTCATATGACCCACATTTTTTGTACGTGGGCCTGTAGTCTATTACTTTTTTAAGCAAGAACAAAACTACTTTTTCCATTTAGGCCCCCAGCGCTCCTTTTTGATGTCCTACGGCCCATTTCGCTAAAAATAAATATATTTCTTACCAGCATTTACTTGCAGTCTCACGCTGAGCCGTTACATCTGACGGTTGAAATTACGAGATTTTATTGAATCTTAATCAGCCTCTATTCGTCCCACTACTGGGCACAGGCCTCCTCTCAGAAAGAGAGGGCTTGGACTATTGTTCCAACGCGGGCCCAGTGCGGATTAGCTTCTAATATTAGTAGGATACCACAACGTCGTCTGTATTTCAGGGGAACTTTGGCGTTGGTGAAAAAACGCCCATAATCATAATAAATTCAGGGATAACGTACATGTAGTTTTTGATTAGGTAATAAATTCATTCTTGAAATTGGTTAAAGAGTTCTAAAGATAGCATGAAATTTCTAAATGTCAGTGAATATTTGAACACATAGGAAAATCTGAAAAGTAAAGCTATGGCCGGGAATCGAACCCGGATCCTCGTCATTCCGTGACGCGTGCTACAATACCCTTACACCACCCATAGCAGGTGGGTAGTCTTCGAATTTTTCTACCTGTTACTTAGATGTCACGTGACCTTTGTTACTATGTGAATTTTTTAGCAATTTCTTATGCGAAAGATAGCATGATTTACGCACCTACAGACTTACATATATATGTATTTTATTACGTCACTGACAGCAAGGAACACCGTCCTTAGTGTAACATGTTGCAGGTTAAAAAATATATCTCGCGAAAGTGCAAAGTTTACACGGACAATGAAGCAGGCAACAGCTAGTTAATAATATTATTATATTTCTCCGAACCCAGAAGTTCCTGACGATAGTGCGTAATTATCTACTTTCCATGTTTAACATTGATAAGACATTTTTGGTTAGTCTAAAACTTACGCAGCTACGTTCATTGTTGCTGTTGTGTTTGAGTCGTACAGTTCAGAAACCTGCAATTATGAATAAACTACTGATCGTCCTTCTGGCCGTGTGCCTCGTGAACGTGAGTAAAATTAGTTACCCATTCTTATTATTTACTAACTACACTGAGTTTTTCAAATTAATCCGGTATACTTCGGCTGTTGTTTAGTTAAGAGCGTTTATACCTAAGTGAGCTGGCAACGTCGCATTTTTGGTGTTTTTTTACGATTATTTCACAGAAACTTAATGAAAGTTTAAAAATGTGGTCTATATAAGTTCTTCGTTTTTAGTGTATCGATGTGTCCAATGCAGTAATTTTATTTTGTATTAAAGAGATAAAATAACATTTCGCGTTTAATCCTTACTAATATTATAAATGCGAAAGTAACTCTGTCTGTCTGTCTGTCTGTCTGTTACCTTTTCACGCTTAAACCGCTGGGCCGATTTAGTTTAAATTTGGTATACACATAGTTTGAGTCACGGGAAAGGACATAGGATAGTTTTTATCCCGGAAAATTGCATAGTTCCCGCGGGATAGCACAGCCCAAACCACTGGAATTTTTCAAATTTAAGGCGGAACAAAGTTCGCCGGGTCAGCTAGTAAGAAAATAAAAATCCATCACGATTAATTATTGCATTGGATACATTGATATACTAAAAACAAAGAACACAACAGGCGCACATTTCAAACTTTCATTCAATTTTTGTGAAATAATTGTAAAAAAACACCAAAAATGCGACGCTGCCAGCTCAGTAGGACCCTCTTAAGTTTAGTCTCACTGAACAACCTGTAAATTTGTTTTTTTAATTTGTGGTTGACAAGTTTTAATGACGTCGGCGTGTATAAGGGGACTTATTTTGAATAAAAATAAGGATAATCCTTAACGTGTATTCAATCCAATCAACCCAACTACTCGCTGAACACCTGGTAGGTCCATTCATTTTTTTGTGCTTATTATTTACTTACATTCGTCGAAAAAATATCGACACTTAGTATTTACTCTTACTATTTTTTATTTTAAACTCAGCGAAACGTCTGTCTTTCTACCTATACCTAGCTAGGCTAAACCTTTATTATAGTTTTAAATTCTAGAAGTTAAAAATTATAGGGTGTCCAAAGAAACGATTTATTTTAATAATGTAAATTTTACGCTACTATTTTATTGTATAAATCCACCTCGCATTTAGCCATTGTTGTTTCTTATGTCTTTATATACAAAATGAATCTGTTTATATCTACGAATCGTACGTATGTATTTAACAAAACAAGTGTATTTTTTATCTCCTTAGGTCCACGCTTTCGTGAAACGGGATGCCCCGACCACTGAAAAGAACATTCTGGAAGAGCTCAAGAACACTCTGTCAGGTGTAAGCGAGAAGATCAGTGCAGAGGCGAGCAGGGCTTTGAACCCCGAAGAGTTAAAGAAGAACGCTAACGCCGCTCTGGATACCTTAAACAAGGCGGTTAGTTTTTAATTCCCGAAGTAAAAAAAGAGTTTGACTGCTTTGTGTGTGTGTGTGTTTGTATATGATGTCGTAGCCTTTAAACAGATGAACCGATTAGGATGCGTTTTTATTAAGAAGCAGGTTTTCTGGAATTCAGGCGTTTTTGAGGCATTTCATCTTAATCCTCTAGGTTGGCAACGCATCTGCAATCCCTCCGGGGTTGCGGGTGTCTATGGGCAGTGGTGATCACTTACCATCAGGTGACCCACTTGCTCGTTTGCCTTCCTATTCACATTAAAAAAAAAAAAAAGAAAAATGGTTGTTTTTAAAAATTAGTTTATTTCAAATTTTGAACGAATGTGGCATCTCAAGTAATAAAACCGCACACGTATAGCTCGCTATTTTCTCTATGTAACTTATTTCTGTATTGTTTATTGCATGGTGTTCAAAGGGCTGTTAATAAAACTATATTTTAAGAGTTTCTGGTGAGCTTCTTCTTACCAGAAAACCTTAAGGTTTGTCTGTCGTTTTATACGGTGGTTTGTGTCATGTGAACAATACTGGATACAAATATACCTATTAAAATGTAGCAAATCTAAATGTTAAGTCGGCCCGACCAATGAAAGCGGGTCAAAATCAATTTGGTAGATTTTGAAGCAATAAAAACTGAGTGAGGTTAAGATAAAAAAAACACCCTGTTATACTAAAAAAAGTATACCGTGTTGAAAAGATAAAAAAGAAGGTATGTCATCTCTGTTTTGTTTTTTTCACAATTTCCTGCTTTCTTTTCACAATTTTTATTTCATATTATTTCAGATCGAAGAACTGAAGAGCAAGCTGAGTGAAGCGACCACTAAGCAGTAATAATGACAAATAAATAATCATTGTGTCATATTCTATTTTTTATTTTTCTATCGGTAATTTTTCCTCATTGTGTTTTTGTTTTCGCTAACTTTGACACGTTGATGGGTACTGGTGCATTCAGAACTTACCTGATACCTAAGTGGTTTTTTGTTGTTAGCACCTTTTTTTTTCAAAAACAAAAAAATATATAAGAAAAAAATCTGTTACCCCAGGCATCAACCGTCCTGCCCAAAATGCTTAGACCTAGTAGATAAAGAATAATCAAGATTTTGTTTTAATACTTTCCCTGTGATAGATAAATAGTTTCGCAACAGAGCGAAGCTCGTAATCAGTAAATATTGAATTCACGTTCATTGTTAGAGACCTTTTGGAGACGAGTCTATTCTTCTTGTGACGTGATCAAATTTCTCCTTATCTCCAATTGGATTATATTTGTGGGATATGTGTAGGTACCTAAACAATATTATACGATACCAATATCTATACCTATAAAACAGTACCATAACTGACTGACAGTCAACGCAAACAACGCACCACTAGACCTATAATTGAAACAATATTTAACAACACAGAAATCAGAATCTGCTTTTTGGCGCAGTTTGAAAAGACTGGACACGTCACATGATAAAGTTGTTTTGTTTTACACATACTGTAAATAAAACAAATGAATAAATATCGTATTATTGTGAAATTTGTGACTAAATCGACTTACTTGTTATAATTTCATCATAAGATCATAACTTAGACCTTAGTGTCCGTATATAACTGTAAACGATAAATAGTTCCAAGCACGTCTATTATTAAGTCATTTTGACTTAGATAGGTACCCTGTCAATTAATTAGTGTTGAGATTTTTACATAAATAAATAACACCATAAATCAGTACAAAACAATACAAAAACAAAGAACAAGGTAGACAATAGGCGGTCTTATCCCTTAATAGCGATCTCTACCAGACAACCAATAAAAGAAAGAAATAAGTCGGAAACAGTTTAAGTAGGTGGCGGGAATAAATAGACAGGAGAAATGCAAGGATAATAAAAACAACAATACTAACATAAATATAATACATAGCTAAGTAAATAAAATAAAATAAATCATACATACACTTATACCTACACACAAAACATTTGATCAGAAACAAGAAAAGAAAAGAAAGGGACTAAAGACAGGAAGTGGATTCAATTAGTGACAAATAGTGGTAGTTGGTGTTTAAAAATACGTAGAGTTTTAGCTCGTCTTAGATCTACAGGAAGGGAAATCCACAGACAGATAGAAGTCATAGTAAAGGAGTCATGATAGAACTTAGACGAAGAAGCAGGAACAGCAAGGAGGAAATTTTGCGCAGACCGGAGATAAGTCAAAAAAGTGAAATTAGTAAAACACTCATCATCTAACGGGACTCAAATCAATGAGTTTTAATGAGACTCTTCCATCTAGCTGTAGAGATAGTGCTATCAACTCTCTACCACTGTGTTATTCTAACGTCAACCGTCCACATGACCTTTTCTGGTATCTCTAAGTCAAAGTTCGCGATAAGAATGTGACAACAACTGACTATTTAATCAGTAACTTCCAGGAACTATTGACTCCGATGATAGATAGGTAGGTATAATCAAAAGCTAAGCCTACATAGATAATATCCTGTCAACATTTTGCCAGCAAGTGTATACTTGCTTTATGGGCGGAAACTGCACTGTTTCTAAGCTTGCACTTCTTATCGACCTTCCAAAACTTTCAATCCTACGGGACGTCGGAATCTGAGGCTCTAGTGTAAGTTTAGACACACAAAATGACCAGAATGCGTTCTCAGGGACACGTATGATATCTTGCAGACATTGTAAATTCATAACATTTATCCCGAGTAGGTTTAATAAGCAACTAAAGAGTTCGTTGAACTTTTAAACAGTTGCTGCAAAATAAAGTGCACGGGGGTAAAGTGCCTTTTGCACCGGAAATAAATCTATCGCCGGGATTATCCTTTGTTTTCGTCACCAGATAGGAAGAATAAAGCGATCGTATTTTAGTTGGTAACGTTGTTACGTGTTTTTGCCACTCATGGTACGACTAGGATCGAAAAAGTAGTTGCGTTTTTCTCTTATCGTGTTTCAAAGAAATTGACGGAGATTTAACAAAAGGATTGTCTAATTTTCACTTGTCAAAAGATTTTTAACTAAATTGCAAAAAATTCATTGCTTCATTGACCAAAATCGGTTTCCAGTCCAAAAAAGGGTTAAAAAAAGATTTAGATAAGTGTTAGGTTCATCTTCCATGCTGGTCTGGGAGTAAAGAAAAAACATAGAATGTACCAGTTGCTTTTCTTCCCACGCAGATGGTAAAAGCCCATCGAGGGAATGGGCGAAAATCTTAGGAATCATGTTATAGGCGATGCGGCTAGCCACATCACTATTTTTGATTCCCCTTTCCACCTATACGCCCACAATCATGCTAAACGTGGCTTTTAGGTCTTGTTACCTTAGGCTTTGTTACTTTAGGTCTTGTTATATTAGACGTGATTTGCGTGTGTGCGTGTTGAGTTCATCAAAGTAAGGTTTAAGGCGTACTAGACCCAACAGCCAGAGGTCTATAATCTTTCTATTTTGACTTGTCGCGTGTTTACCAAGACTAGTGTAAGATAGTCGCCTAACTGAACATTCCCTCTTGCGCCTTGTGGACTGCAGGTGTCTTTAATATGCATGAAGCAAGCTGCCCGATAAGCCTGCAAATCCTGTTTGAGCGCTCGGGAGCGTCTCGACTCCACAAGGCGTCAAGGCTTTACAGTCGATCTTTTGTCGATGTTTTGGGTATCCTATGGTGTTACTTTCTTCGTCAGCTTGCTACGTAAGAATGTATTCTGTGAACTTTTTTACTGAAGATTTAATTGTTTCTTTTTGATCGGCAAAGAGCTGTTTAGCGCCGGATTTGATGTTTGGTCTAAACTCTAGCTGAAACTGTAAATATTTTAGAAACTATTTTATAGATTTTACGGAAAAGGTTTCAGTACAAAATTAGTTTAGACTAAACGATCATTAATTTGACGAAACATTACTAGACCAAAAATTATTCGACCACCAATTATTCGAAAATCCATTTATCTACTCATTATTGTTATGTTAATATATTCAAATACGTAGGTACATTATTTTGCTTAAAGTTTGTGATTTTTTCTCAGTACGCTCGATGAGCCAGGAAGCAATATTTATTTTTTTATTTCAATTTCTCGCAGAGCTGAAAATACCGGAAATTGAAAATGGGAAGACAAGATAGAAAGAGGAAAAACATGCAATTAAAAAGTTTTGTGTTAAGTAAATACTAGTCTTTGGCGTAACCTTAGAATATCGAAGTCACGTACACGATAAGAACATTGATAGTTACTCCTGGACTACTCCATAATCTTATTCAAACAAATATTTAATGAGCAATTACTATAAAGGTCAATTACACGTTAGATACATCCATATATCACGTCTTTTTCCCTTACGGGGTAGACAGAGCCTAAGGTAAACAGACATAAAAGCCACGTTATGGTTGTGGGCGTATAGGTTGAAAGGGGAATAAAAAAAATATCCTATAGAAAATTAGAAAAATCCCGAAAGCACTATTTAGCTTTTTGCAGTGACAAAGATACGGCCTTGAAGTGAATATACAAAACATCATAATTTCCTATCCCGTGGTAACTTAAAAAAATTGGTCTGATTATTTGTCTCCATCATAACAGCAAACCTCTACGTCAGTAATAACTTTTTCTTTTTACATGTAAAGTTCAGTGTTCGTATCTATACCTAGGTATACCAAAAATCCGGAAGTAATACTAGTCTGTCATTTAGATGCATCGTTATTAATGGATTACTGACTCGCGTGGCGGGTCAGTTAGCACGTCCGGCATCCGGGATAATGAAGAGCAGCCAAATCCGGGCGGCGAAGAGATTTGCATTGTCAATTAACATTTGTTTCCGTGTAGGCACGAGTGACCATTCGACTGCAGTTCACCATTAGCTTTTTGAAAATGTATGTAGCAGTCTCAACTGTCACCCGTATGTAAGTTTTACCATTAACACATTATAAAGTATAAAAGCAAGACCAACGAAACTTGGTGTGTTTAGTAAGTTTCCTAACCACATCTTATGCTGTGAATTTGAGCTCGAGAAAAGGTAGGTAGTGCCCCGCTTTCTATTTGTCGTCTTGGCGGGGATACTATGTGCCCCCAGATTCTAAACGTATTCTGTCAATGGAAATACACTAAAAATTAAAAATACGGGTTACTTTTACGAGTCACTCGAATCAACCAAAAAGTAAGCTAAAGTGATCAGTGCTTAGTGTAAGTTTTCGGTCACAAAATACGTTTCGAACGCGTTTGCGTTAAATGTCAAACACTATGAGGCCAGCGTGTTAAAGTTTCGATCCGCAAGTGGCACTGCCAATTTTTCCATAGTAATTGAGACGTTTACGTGAACGCATTAGAGGTGTTTTTATATGCGAAAATTTACACAAGAGGCTCAGACCTTTTAGGCCCTGATTACCTACCTATACTTACATCTACATTTTGAATAGTTTTTTTTTGTTTTTAACTTCTGTTGATCGAATTACTAAATGAGTCGACGGCGTTGACTGCCACACTGCCACTATTAAAATTGGATTATAATAATTAATACTAAGGGATTTGAATTTCGTAATACATCAAAAGCGATATAAATCCCATTAAATTACTTTCTATTCAAAAGCAATCCTCTTTAGCGAAAGATGGCCTCGTATTTACGGAACTCTAGACTTTTCCGCCTAGGCCGCTTTTCTTGAACCAGAAATTTCTGTATCGACGTAATCCAGATAGCTCTTTTCTTTTGTTTCTTAGCTGCCGTAACCAAACGGTTTTTGTAGGTAACGTAACAATACGACAAAATGAATGGCATACCTACACCTAACGGCGGCAATGATGGAGTACATACCTACACAAGGGTTTACTTCCAAATTTGAAATTCTAAGCTCACCATCCCTCTCATACTACAAATAATGTCTATACAATACAATACAATACAATACAATAACTCTTTATTGAACACCACATATAACAACCAAAACAGAAAAAAGGTATACAGAATATTACAAGGTAACAATAGGCGGCCTTATCGCTACAGAGCGATCTCTACCAGGCAACCATAATGGACTGGAGAATAGAACAGATCTGAGCAGGTGGTGCAATTTAGAATATATATATTAATATACTAAGTACTGAAATACGTAATATTATTATACATGAAACACACATTCTATAAGTGTAAGCAAAACGGCAAAATACGAATTTCGAATTTCTGACTGAACTTATTTTTGGTGTGGCTTCGCAAAATCGTACTTAGTTCTATGGAATCTCGCAATCCAGAAAGTCGAGATAAGTCTCGATCGGCGAAATTTTGAATGCAATAATGAGTATTCACTAGCTCGCTCCCACGGCTTCGCCTGCGTTACTGTAGAATATCTCGCGTATATTTCGTAAAATACGTCCTTATTCCTATTATTATAAAGAGGATCTTCAAATATTTTTAAATAATTTAAATATAAATATACAGAGTTTCACCGGCAGGGTATCGACGTAACATTACGATAGAAAATACTAGATGCCGACAGAAAATTATGTAATATCTATAATCCCAACCCTCAAAACACAAATCGTAATTTCAAAACCCCTTCCAATCTATCGAAAACCTTGAGATTATCGGAACATATGAGAGACGTGTAGACGTTACAGCCAACCCTTGTAATCCATCAATTATACAAATTCCATCCGTCAATGCTAAATTGACTGATTAAGCCATGCCCTACTAAACTCTGTAATTCCACAAAATTACCCAATTACTCAAATGTTTCGGTCGTTATGAACGACTAACACGGGGGCCGTAGTACGGTTCAGTGCTTTCCATACTGAGTCAACAACGCCCCATCTCTTTCTATCGCCATCTTACACCGTTTGACAACTAGAAGTGGTAATTGTGATCACAACCGTGCAATAAGATGATGAGAATACTACGACCTACAACTCAGTCTTATGTCATGGTGACATTTTAACTTTTTACGGGTTCATCCCGTCTCATAGGGACCGGACGAAATGCGGCATCACGTTTATTGCTTTCATTATTCATAATTGTCGTTTTAGTATATTTAAACACAGATAACTGACGCTTAGGTGTGTATTTTACAACTCAACTTTTTATAAATCCCCACTCCATATATGCACGAATTCTGTGCCCTAGAGTTTATTAGCCACAAAAGCGTTGAGCACGGACGAAATAAAAATTCAGCCCACTGATTGGTGGAATCCTGACAGTTGCCAATTTGATTGGTGATTTTTTGTCACATTGATGCTTTTGCGTTTATTTTTGTGGTGCCTAATGAATGCTGTTTATTATCTGGAAGGCGAGTGTAGCGAATATTTTCGTAGGCTCTGGGAATCCTTTATCAAGTGTAATTAGGAGAGTAGGAGTGTATTGTAAATATCTGGAAAAAGACTTGAGAACTAAGGACTTGAGGTAATATTCCCTTCATCATACTTACTTATCACGTTTACCTACTATTAACTAACTCTCTAGTGGTGGTCAGGAATCCCAAAGTTTTTTAAGTATAAGATATTTTTTAATTAGTTATGTTTGGAACAACATTTAATGTTTTTAAGTGGTCAGAAAAATTTAAATATAAATAGTTTTTTTTTTCTCTTTATGTTTTTATTATCTTTTACAATGAATCAGTTTGTCACTTTTCAGCAAGAAATATGTTATTTTCCGAACTAAAAAGGAAAGTATTATACTTATTGTGCTTTATGCTTCGAGTTGCTGTTTGCGTCCTCTTATAAGGTTACACTTGCCATTTTAATTATTATAGTAATGCATGTTGACTTACTTTGGTTGGGCATACATTATGATTATAGTACTGTATTTAGAATTCTATTTCCATGAATATTTAAATCTCATATATCATAAATATGTAAATTCAACTTTGTCCCAAATTAGCTTTTAATTTTGACTACCATCTACTCATAATACTATTTTTGTGGATAGGTAGGTGGATATTTTTATTTTTTTATTGTAACATTTTAATAGACATTACTCCGTTATTGTCGTGTTTATCAGACTAATGTACAAATTAATAGTTTCTATGGCTCACACTGACGTGGATGTACAGAATAAATAAATAAATAAAAAGTGTTCATAATGTCTTATTACCTAAAATCATGGAGATCGGTACGGCGGTTTTACAGTGAAAAGGTAGAAAACAAATAGGCAAAGATAAAAGAAACAATCCCTTTCAGTATAAATTTAGACACTTTAAAAGCATTCAACACAAATGCTTTATCCCGTGAGGCAAAAACTATTAAACAATGTATTGATAATAAAGATTCTCGTAATTAAACCTCATACAACAATACACTAATCATCGCCAGACTTTTTCCTTGAGGGCACAAGGCAAAAACAATTTGGCGAATTCCGCAGAGGCCTAATGCCAAAACTTTTCTATTGTCTGAAGTAATATTATTGCGTTTCCGATGGGCGTATCGCATGTGCGAAATAACAGATAATCATCCCATCGTGATTTATTTTAATGGCTTCTTGTCTGTACCACAGTTTGTACTACGAACTTTATTTAGGTACCCATTAAGGGCATTCAATTGTTGAGTATTATGTATAATAAGTTATTATAGTGAGATGATTGCTTGCTAATGTTTATAACATGGTGCTAAAGATTGACAGTGTAAATGTGGTGTTGTAGGTAGCCATGGGGGTCAGTGATAATTTTAATGTTAGGTGAAACGCATTATCCATTGATTGACTTTAGAATAAAAATAAAAAGCGTTTAAGTACGTATTTTGCTCAAATATTTTCTCAAAATTAAATAAAGCCATTTCCGCTTAAAAAGGCTTTATTTCACGTTGGTAGAACACCAACTACCAGAGCATTAAATTTACAGGAACAATAAAATCTTAACCGTAAATCGCTTTTTTAAAAGAAACCAACAAAATAAATTCCTAAGCCCTGGCTTAAGTAGCTCAACTTTTCCTGCTACTCCGCGATTTTCTCAGAAACAAAGGGCAAATCTCAGTACATCCCTTTATTGTTCGAGTTCTGCGGTATGAATCTCTCGAAGACTTTTTGGTTTGCATATTCACATTTTGTCAGCAAATTTGCTATTCAGATGAATCTTCTTGAATCACGTCAGTAGGTATCGTGAAAGGCCATAAACAAACTTGAAAATTAAAACGTGCATGCCACGTTTTAGCATATTTTAGAAGTGGTATGAAATCCTTCCCAATTTTCAGTGGAATTTTGTAATGATTTCGCTATTCGCAATATTCGAAGCACATCCTTTCTTAAATCGTTAGTGTACTCAACAAAGCACATGTCGTGTAAGGTAGCCTCTGGCGATCTGTTTGCAAAGTAAACTTTGAATTTAATTTTGTTTGTCCTGATTGGGTTGATTCAGGATTAGCGATGTGAATTGGCTGATCAGTCTGGCTAAAAATCGTGTTAATGAGTCAGCTGCATGATTCGATTCCTCGTGAATGCGGTTTCTTTCATGTTCTCAGTTCAATCGCTTTCAATAGCGAAGAAACTCATTAATTAAGTTCAGATCTAAGAACATTTTTTCTTTACTCGGTTTTCCAAGGTTTAGTTTGTTCTGAATAAAACAAATTGCTTCATTCCAAATTGTTGCAGTTATTTACAAATGAACTCCTTATTATTTGAAAGCACTCTTCGAAAATGTTAAAAATATGCGTAGATATTGATCAAAACTGCACCCCCAATTAGATTAAATTACATCTGCAATTTTCTTCCGCTGAATACTCTGTTTTAAAAATTTATCACTATTTTTCAGCTTTCAAATAGTATTTTCGGGTTATCTGCGTTCAAAATCGGAGCCCAGGATCTCCATGATTTCGTAGTTCAAAGTTGTGACTAGTGGTTACTGGAGCTAAAGCGAATAAGTCAACGATTCTTTTTATCCGGGAAAGGCATTCAGTTCTAAGTGCCTACATGTTCTTTGCATTAGAGCACGAGTATCCCTTTCATGCCGTGTCATTACACTGTAGACAGATAAGTGAAATTTCCCAAGCCTTCTACAACTTCCAATCGAAAATAATTTATTACCGAAATTGCGTAGCTACATTTTCTTTTAGGAAAAAATCTGAGGGAATAAATGGTATTGGAGAAAAAACGAGTGTCATTCTGTTTGAGCCTTTGAAAGTCAGCGTTGTGAACCCGAAGTTTTTTTAATACGGTCTGATGGATTTATTAACAATTAAATCGATGGATTTAATAAACATTAATATATTATAATATAAAATTAACAGTATATTTAAATTATTGTTGAAATCAGGTAATAGCGCACTTTTAAATCCACAATATTCATTGCATTTTGAAACAAACCGATTTAAATTTGAAAGTTAACCCGTCGACGTAAACGACTTTAGTCCGCTAATACACATAATGTTATATGTTATACTTAAACATGTTATTCAGTCAAGTTTGCTTCTCACGGGCTCGGAACGGCTAGAGACATGTTGTAAATGGCTGGATCCAATTTCTAAGAAGACGTCTGAAGCTAACCTAGTTAGTGCTCATTGGAGCGGGGAAAAAGAAATGCTTAATAGTTTTAAACGATTTGTCAGTGGCCAGCGAACGAGCTCTAATGGCTTAAGGAATTTATGCGAGACTCGTTGCTCACTATAAGATACCTTACATAGCTTTGCAAGCAAGATATGGTGTAAATATGGACCGCCATGTCGTATTCGCGCGTTGTGTTTTGTATGAATAAGGTTTTTTAGCTCTATTTGTCACCAAATCTAAATTAGTTAAATCATTTATTTACCCATCACTATTTTTATTCCCCTTTCCACCTATACGCCCACAATCATGCTAAACATGGCCTTAAAGTACTTGTTACCTTAGACTGTCTAGTCTACCCTGTACACAGCGTCATTTATTTTAATAATTATTTTCTATGGACATTAATTGTATCCATAACGCAGGCTACGTCAAAGCTACATCAAAGAAATGAGCAACACGCTTCGTCAAATGTTATTTATTCAATTGGAACTCAAGCTATTCCGATTTAAATGCTGAGAACAGGAAATCCGGATTACTTCAGTTGGCGGCTGGTTAAGCCTAAAGCTTGCTGGGACAGTAACCGGCGGCTCCTGCCAAGGGGAACTGGGCTGAATGATCGCCACAGCGGATCGACAGCCCGCCTGATCCAGCCAGGCGTCCCCACACATCATCATCATCATCAAGTCTAAAGCTTCCATACATTGGTCGACGTTCAAAATGTAGGCTTAATTTGGAAAAAAGACAGTAAAAAAACTTAACACAAGTATTCAGTCAAGCAAACCCAGTCACCTGCTGCAATATTCCAGATCAATCTTATTGTAAACACCTTTTAAAAGAGATAAGAGGTACTTATATCTCTAGACTAGGAAATATAAAGCGAAATCTGACCTCGTATCAAAACTGAAACATGAAGCATTTTAAGATTCTTGTAGTCTTGGACGGACGCGAAAACACAAAGCAACGGAACCAGTGCAAACGCGAAGCAACGAAACCTTGGTTCACACATCGTATCTAGACACGACTCTGTATGTAAATCTGATTGAGTACGCTTTGTTTCTTTATGGGAGGGGGTATTGTAAGCCCCAGGAGCCGCCATCTATCTATATGATAATCGAACAATCACTCCGAACTATTTGTATGAAAATGTTGAAAGTGCATTGGCTTTATTGTGCTTCTGACTCAGGTAGATGCATCACTTAAAAAGTTTTATTGAGTATCTACGTGTGCGGAGATGCTGCACACTTTATTATTAACAGTGAAAAATATCTTCATGCCATTTCGTAAGCACTTTTTATGTTATCATTTTTGACTTTCCTTTTTATTTTTGTATTATGTGACATTATGCAATTTAGAAAGAGCTGTTTGAATACTTACCAAAAATAATGGTGGGGTTTGTTTTAATTTTGAAACTTATGAGTAGCGGAGTAGTAAGGTAAATTTTTTGTTCATTGAAATGGACCTCCGCAAACTAACGCCTGATTCAATAAAAAAAAAAAAATTGAAACTGTCCACATTCTCAACACATACATACATACATAAATCACGTTTTCATCCCCACGGGGTACACAGAGCCGAGGGCAACAAGACCTTAAGCCCACGTTTAGCATGATTGTGGGCGTATAAGTGGAAAGGGGAATCAAAATAGTGATGGGTTGCTAGCCGCATCGCCTATAAATATGATTTCTTAGATTTTCACCCTTTCCCTCGATGGGCTTTTACCATCTGCGCGGAAAGAGAAGCGAATGGTACATTCTATGTTTTTTCTTTGCTCCCAGACCAGCATGGAAGGACGATAGAGCTGTTAAAATGATTATCGTCACTCGGCAGATACCGGAAAATTGCTTCAGCTGTATTTACAATGTTATTTGTAAGATATTTTATTTAATGTACCTACCTACCTATTTTATTAATACACCTACCATTATTGTTCAGCAGCACCAGTGTTCGGTAAACTTCAGCCTTATACGTTTTGTTTTGTTGAACAAGCGCACCTGTGCCTGAAAGTCTACGGCGAAAGATTACGTCTAGTTCTAGCAGCTAGCACTAAAACATTTCGAGTGTTGTTTGAACTAAAACCTTTTTCTGTTTTAGACTTACTGTCAACACTTGTAATAACTCTATTCATCACGATTTGTTGATTTGATCACGAGTTATATGTCTAATGTGTATCCGTGAATCATTTAACCGGTTAACCATAAAACTATTCTGTTTGTAAAATTCCCACGTGGCATCAAGAGCTGTATTAGTAGGTATGGGCAAATTGGTTGTTTGTTTTAATTGCAATGTAAGGACTTGAAGTTGAGTGAATTATGGTAAATGTAAGTAAAGTAAGTAAGTAAGTAAGTAAATGCTTTATTGTACAAATATAAAGAAACAGATGCAAATGTGTAGGTAATAGAAGACGCTTGTATTACGAAATGTATTACCAAATTGAAATATCTAATTACTGGTATTGAGTGGAGATGACACACTGTTATAAAGAATAAAATTGAATTGAGATGAACGGTGTTGATTTCGCTTTATGAGGTTCGAAATTCAGTTTTTTGATGTTGATTGGTACAGTTTGTATAATTGCAGTTTTTTCAGGGTTCTGAACCTCAAATGGACGTTTTATAGGATCACTTTAGGCAGAAGGTGCCTGTTAGTGTCTCAAGGTTTTTTTTAGTAAGACTTTACTAACATACTTGTTAGGCATATGCCTTTCCACGTTACATCACCACTTAATGATTAGGCAACAAAATCACTGAGAGCGGGCACTCCTTTCAATTTAACACCTCATACGTATAGTCGTTTCCTTCCAAACCAAAAACCCCTCTGTAATTTTCTACTCACGTTTATCAATAAAGCTGTACGTCCCAATGAACCCTGTAGCATTGTTCTGCTTTGGTCCCGTATGGAACTCCAGCACAAGAGCTGGTCCAGGGGAATACAGAGCTGGTGGCGCGTCAGCTCTGCTCCCGCATAGCTCCCTGGCCCAAGCTGAACGCTCGCTGACGGCACCAGGCGGCCCAGGGCCTTGCACCTCCCAGTACACCTTGAGGTAATCTCCTCTGATGCAACTGTAACAAAGAATTAGTCGCGTGTCAATTGTTTGTGGTTATCTTGTCCTGTGCCTCAAGTAAGCTGACCTACTCGTATTTTAGCTCAAATGGGAGAGAAGATTAGAGATTTCTAGTGAAATACTATGCCTCTTTATCCGGCGGGCCTTATACCTCCCGGCTTTAATGCATTCAGATTCCATAAGGTAAAAGACTAGAATTAAATGCGTGGGCTATTGCGTAGCCGTTGCATTACTATGGCATATTGCGGGGCCTATCTCACCACACTCTGTAAAGTTATTACGGTTATGCTAAGTGTCAATCATCAATGATTCCCTCTCTGTTTCTTACTACGAAACAGACAGAGACGAGATATAAGATAACCGGAACTTTGCAGAGAGTGGTGAAACAGGCCCTGAGTGCTTAGAACACATTTGACTTCTCCTTCATCCGTCTTCAGATATTATGTTTTTGTCTGAGAAATCTGATAGAGTTTAGAGAATAGCATAGCAATTACACTACCTTCAAAAGTGTTGCATTAAAATTTAAAAAAAAATTATACCCAAAGTCCAAGTGTAGACCCATAGTCTAGTTTTTGACTAATTAAACTAGCCGACCCTAACTTATAATGAGTGAGTATAGTGTTACGCCCGTAGAGTAGTGCTCACACTTTGATCGTGTTTTTCTATGCTTTCTAGACGTTTTCAGCAGGCTGAAATATCGTTTCAGGCCGTTTCAGAGGGTGCTCTGTCACATGTTAGTTTATCGAAATTTTGCCCAAGTTGCCGTTGTTTTCAGGCGCCTGAAACATGTTTTCAGTCCGTTTCAGGCCACCCTCTATCCGATGACGCCATAACCTGAAAACCCGTTTTCAGGCGTTTTCAGGACCCCTTATGGGCCCTTGAAGTACATTTCAGTATATGGCGAAATTTCCAGTAGGAGTGAAAGAGATAGCATGATTAGACAGAGACAGCTATACTGAGAACATTCCAGAAGGGTGTGACAGAGACGACACGATCAAAGACAAAGATAGCGGTACGTCGAACATTCGAGAAAAGAGTGAGCGAGACATACTGAGAACATTCCAGAAGAGTGTGACAGAGACGACACGATCAAGGACAAAGATAGCAGTATGTCGAACATTCGAGAAAAGAGTGAGCGAGACAGCCGTAGAAAGGTTCCCGAACGATCTCGTACCTTCTACGGCCGCTCTCGCTCGAATATTCGTTAATCCTTCGCGCCCAATATAAATCGCGTGGCCGACCGGCGCAGGGGAGTTCTAGTTCAGAGAGCAACGAGTGAACAAGGAATAACTGCGACTGGAAGCGATCGAGTGCGAAATTATCAAGTGCGAAGTACTGTGTGTTGATTTGTGTAGTGTTTTTGACTAGTGTAAAGTAAAGCTAAAGTGTGGAAATAAATCCTACTCTTATTCATCGGTATTAATAGTGCTTTTCAATCACGAACCCACCCCTAGAACGTAACAATACTAAGATCCTATAAAAGATGCCAAGTTAAAACTAGATATAGTAAGTGGCTGTCGATAGTTTCTACGCGACTCCTATATTAATTAGGTCGTGATGAAAAGAGGCTTTAAGTTGGTGCACACACTTTGAACTGGAAGAAGTTTCTGATTGCGAGCTTAAAGCGTTCATCAGAGGTCCTATTTTTTGTCGTCAGCGTATGATGAATCTACTATACTTACATAAAGAAAGATATGAGGTTTTACGTAAATTTTTAGGACAGTTTAGTAAGAAGAATAAACCATTTTTACTACAGACGCAAACAATCCGTTTATTCGAAACCGTTTGTTAAACTCAGTTTCTCTTTGAAATTTGTTCTTACAGAAGTAGGAAAAAGCATGTGTTACTCTACTTAAACTGGTCTGTATTTTTTTTACAAAAAAGGAGATAAGTCCCAGCCGCGTAGGTATATACTCATAATCTTCTAAAAGAAGCATCATTTTTATGGATTACTAGATACTTAAACGTTAAATAATAGCCGTTTTTCCACGTGAAATTCACACGGACAAAAACGCTCTTAAGCTTATCTGGCTATCAATGTCAAAGGGTTCATTAAAAAGACACGATAAATTGTGAATTTTCCTTCTCCAAAGGGTTTTAAAGCAGCGAGTGTTAAAAACAGCGAAGCATTAGTGTCACTTTACCATGGTTTATTGAAAGCCGGCTTGTGCTAAGAGATGTTAAACTGTCTCAATTTTATGAAATAATGTCTCGAACGGTGTTTTATGACACTAATATTTTAAAGGAAACAAGGCTCGCGGAAGCAAGTTAAATATTATCAGCCAACGTCGAAAAGACTTGTCTTTAAATATTTTATGATACAAACGTTATTTTGGGAACTTTTACGAGGTGTCTAGCAAATTTTCCAGAATATTCCAGCAGTTGATGTAGATAGATTGAGTGAACACTAATAAGAGGTTTTTCTTAGTAATTTTTATATTTGTGTATAGGTGCTATTACTTTCATGCAGCTTTCGCTTCCTCGTTATTATCAAATAACAGTTTCTACTCACGAAAATAGCTCTGGGTCGTAAAACGAACAAGACCAATAAAACGCCTAATCGACCCCCGCAGAATGTCCTGCAGGAAATACTTATTTTATGATCACCGACTGTACTTAATCTTCACGTTTATTTCGTGACCGTAAACTCATGTATTAAATAACGATTAAGAACGTAACCGATTCAGCAAACTGTGTGACTGTGATTAAGATCACCGTTTCAAATCAACAGTATTTTTCCAATTAGCTACTCTACGCCTTCATAAGCGCAATCTATTTTCATCTGAGCATCAGAGTCATCAGGGTCGCGTAGGTAATCTTCTCAATATTCTCGAGAGCCAGTGACTTGGACTTGTACTACCAGCTGCTGTACTAATTCTTCATCACGCTAGGATGCCCAAAGGAGGTTAGAATGTGACGTTGTACATACATACTACTAATGCTAGACACTACATGCCGTTAAAATTATTTATTCTATTATTCCTCGGGAAGGATTACTTATGCTACTTTTATAGCGGTTGTATTTCCATAACAGCGGCAGAGTGAACGGCTACCGTTTTAAGGCTGTGTTTCCACCAGAGATGTACGAGGCAGCTGGGCGTGGCGAAGATCCGTAACGAAACTCTTTTCAAGTAAGCGAGCCTTATAACTGGCAACACAGCCCTCGCATCATATTCCTCCACGCATCCTTCCCTTATTTTGTATCCTACCAGAGCTGTGCTAACCGAAGGCATATAAACGAAGTAAAAACACAGCTCTGGTCGAACCGCAGCCTTACGTTTGACATAACCTATTTCTGTTCAACATTTTGTGTTACATTCATTATTCGAGTTACATAATTCTGTGTTAGGTACATGAACTTCCACGAAGTCGCATCTATCAATTACAGAAATTCCAAACTTACAAATCCCCTCTTTTAAGCTCGGGGTGTTTAATGACAAAAAGCAGCGCAAACAGGAAACTGCTTTACATAATTACTAGTTCGCATTACAGCGCTGGCCTGAAAATGATGCGCATTTGTCACCCTCAAATGATAGTTAACTTGTCATTTCCATAAATGCTCATGCTATCATTGAATCTGAATTCACCTGCATGGCAAGTGCGAGTGGCTGCGTCACAATTTGTTGCTATTTGCATCTCTTTCTGGCTAGTACCGTAGTAGCTATCGGAGATGGCTTTCTGAAAAGAAATTGCAGCTCGCTACACAGGAATTAAATCGCGTTGCTTTTGCCGCTTGTCTTCTTGCTAGTAAGAAGTGTTCGCTGAGGTCGTTGAGATTTAGTGGACGCAGTATAACTGCGACCTCTGTCTAAGGCGTGCAGTGAGAGGTCGCTAGTGCAGGGTAGGCGGCGCATACAAATTGTGGCGTCACCTTCCCGCTGCCTATTGCTGCCCTAATATGTACCTACCCCTAATTTTCTCTATTTAAACAGAAGTCAAAGCTTCGAAACGTATGAAAGCAAGTATCAAAACAGTTTCTAAAATAAACCATATAAAACGCAAGTATCAAGATTACCCGCGTCTGTGATTCAACCAATCACAACCAGCAAAGGCGCACATTGGCTCTGACAGGCCATTTTTAAGGAGCATCCTTACGGAACTCGGTTGGACAGGTGACAAGTTTCCTACGTATCTTAGGGGTAAGTGTTACGCTTAACGGCACCCCCGTATGTCGGGTAAATTGGCTCCATTCAATTCCTCTCATTAAAATATAAAATGGGGGGTTATTTTTGCTACTCTTACTGATTCAACGGCATGATTCTGTCAATATACTTTTGGTATACCACAGAGCGAGTAGGTTTTCGGAAAAAAATATTTATACAAAGGCAAGAAAAAGTCTCACGCTATTTTTGAAGTCGACAGCGGCCCATAAACAATAACATAATGTTTGAAACATTCGTTGTACTCGTTGGTGAACACAACTACGCAACTAGCTTTGAAAACAAACAAAGAAATACAAGGTATTTTCTTTCACCTTTTTCGTACAAAACGTTTGATAGGACAGTTCAAACATTCGAAATACACCTGACCCTTATTTGTAGTGCAAATAAGGGTAAAAAAAACTCTAGAGAAAACAACCTGATGCCGTCTAAAAATACGTATAAAAAGCAGATTTTGGCTCCCTCTTCATGTTCGCTTGACCTACTTGCCACTTCACGTAGATACGCTCTATTAGAGGATCGGCTTTTATACTCACACGTGACTCTGGCTCTATTAGTCGCACGACTGATATCAATGAACAGATTTAACATTCCTATATTGAAATGAAGTATATTTCACTTCCAGATGGTGATCGATTTTGACACAAGCGTAGTACCTACAGTAAGATTTTCAAATGTGAAACTAATTTTCGGGCGCGTTAGCTGAGATTTTCAGGTCTAAAAAAATAATCACCGCATGTATCTGGTGAATCAAGGTTGGCGGTGTTCGTAATCTAGAAACAAGGATGATGCTGTGAGTGGAGCAAGAATTCTATGCATTAACATTAACAAGTACCATTAATAGCTACTTTATTTATTTACATACAATAATATTAAATTGAAAATTGGCAAAACCTCCCACGCAATAATCAAGTAATCATACATAGATAAAAAACAATTTTGAGCCAAAAATGCCTTACATCATTTTAGAAAACAGCTGATACTTTTCAAACCGCTAGACCGATATTTACCAAACAGCTAAGAACCACCGCAAGGATGCAAGGCAAAAAAAGCATCCAAATCGGTTCATCCGCTTGAGAGCTACAATGCCACAGGCAGACAGACACACACACAGAGACAGTGAAGTCAAACTTATTGTTTAACGGCGTTTTATAGGCTCAGTCTGTTTCTTTGTAAATAATTTGTGTCATCTTTAGTTACTTTAGTTATTTTAAACTCTCATTTTGTCGGTCCCTCGTTTAATGCTCCTCTCATCTACTCAAAGGTTAACTGGTAGAGATCCCTTATAGGGATAAGTTCGCCTTTGTGCATGTATTAATGTTATTTTTATTTTTTTGTAAATTGTATCTGTTTCTTTATATTTGTACAATAAAGCATTTATTTACTTACTTACTTACTTTATAAACCCATAGATGTCGCTGTTATATGCCCATAGCAATCCTGAATGGCGCTATTAAGATTTTTCTGTGATCGTATAAATAGGCTGTTTGTTATGAATTGTCATTCCCTAAGCAACCGTCGTTAGATTCACATCGATGCGTACGGCGTTCTAACACTTATAACACACCTTTTTTGGGTCAGGACTTAAAAATGTACATAATAGACCTACAAACTGTTATTTACTAAATGTTGTGTCAAAAGAACAATACAAAGAAGCAAAGAACCATGAGTTTTAAAATAACTTTTTTTGAACAATTAACAGGAGCATTAATCGTGTAAAATATTTGATAATATACGCTTGTCATTTAAAAATACACTGGAGGAAATAACTTACTATAATAACATCCATTACCTACAAACATGTGTTGAGCTGAGTCCCCGTTTACAAAGGCCAAAGTCAAATGTTCGACTATTTGCAAAGCTACGTAGTGCGAATCGCAAATCACAGTCGATACGTCCCGATTCAATATCGGCTCTCCCTATCATGCAATTAGATATTCCCGGTAGGTGACGGTTGTAAAATGTAGCACATTAATCTTAAATTGTGCTCGAGTCTCAGACACAGCCTGTCACTTTTGTCGTTTGCCGGTTGGTTGGTCCCTTTCGCTATACCTATAGATAAAGGGAGATAAAGTCACAGATGTCGAAGTGTACCTCGTCATTCATTATCTTGTTGGCGTACTTTACTTAATAAAACTCCATTGAAACTCACTGAAGCTAACTTTCAACTTCACACAAATGCAGGGAGGTCTATGATCACATTTTTCCACACGTAGGCAGCGATACCGAATTGGACAGCAAGTTAGGCTTGTAAATGCCACTGTGGAGGTTTTCATTGGGAAACGTTTGTACTGTGTTGTTGTTTATACAATCGACTCCCGCGTTTAGCGGAACAGCCTAAACGAATTTTGCAGTTAACAGTTGGGTTCACCCAGGCTTTCTGGGCCAGGCGATACGCCGCAAATTGGAATCTCACACAATGTTCCGTAAAACTCTTAGTAAAATTTGTTTTAGATCTTTCATCAGTTTCTCACAAATTCGGACGTGTTCAAGTTTAAATATCCAAAAATATAATTTATTGATCTGAATACAGTTTCGAGTGTCAAACACGTTAAGTACGTAGCAAACTATACAATTTATCTTACATTATAATAATAATTGCTGTTCTGTCTCGCTAAAATTCGAGAAATGCTGGACCAATTTGGCTAATTTTCATTTTAAAATATTTGTGGAAGTACAGAAAAGGTTTAAAGAGTGAGAAAACGTTAAAATTTAGAAAAAAATAGAACAGGGGCGACGCCGCACGCAACAGCTAGTTAGCAATAAAATAATAACAAATGTCGACAGTCATACATCCATCTAATTAAAGTACCTAATACTTATGACTATAAATTACAAACGAATAATAAAAGTAACAAAGCCAAAATACAAAAAACGTCAAAACCCATCAACATTCCCCCGCATGTTTTAAACTAAGCAGCCGGTAGTAAAACGATGTTAAATAAAGATAAATCTATCTTAGAACATCTTTAACAGCTTTCAAAAGCAATACAAACGATGTCTCGCGAACATTTCTACTTATCATTACACGTCTTGCTAATACTGTCATGTTGAAATTCACAGTCTGGGCAAAGTAACAAATCAATTGCAAATTTATACGCAGTACTACAGCCTTTTTTACGCCTTCGGCTGATTTGACTTATTCGTTCAGCTGTATCAGCTTTTGCTATCGACAAAATGGCAAATGATAACCTTTGATCTTTGATTCTCTTTTGCGTAAACGATATTTTGCGGTTGATCGTCTAATTAGTCGTGATGGTTTTCAAAAGGAAATAAAAATGGGTAAAATTTTAACGCAAAATTTATCAACAAAAATGGATAACGAATTTCAAGGTCATAATGTGCCTGGGAGTTTTCCTTTTTGTAAATTTGTTTTATTTAGTAAGAACACTTAAATACGTTGCGAAAATTGCTCTTTATAAAACTTCAACTACTGAGAGCTAATCCGTGTATCCGACATTTTAATTTCCTGTCTAATCGGACTAATTAGGAAAAATTACCAAAGTTAAAAATCGAAATAAAAATGAGTACCTACTAATTAAATTCCCAATTTCTAAACCTATCGTTACGTAAACTTACCCACGCTTAACATAACGGTTGGCTCATTAACATTTCTGTCGTCGGTATTGCTATCGTAAGCCGATGCATAATTAATGGGATATAGTTACCCGCTGCAATTCCAGCTATTAGTCCAAGTATACTATGCCATGTCCGAGATAACGAGTTAACATAGCGTTCTCTTTGTTGCACTTTTGTATGCAAATGAAAGGGAATAAGGTCGGTGGGCGTAAACAATTTCTCCTCAACGTTATGACAGGCTTTCATGACAGTAAGTATGTTCGATTATTCATGACCCTATATGTCAAAAGTATGTGTGTATGTATGTAAACTCTTTATTGCACATAAAAAATCAAAAAATACAGAAGTACACAGAAAATAGTACAAAGGCGAACTTATCCCTAAGAAGGGATTTCTTCCAGCTAACCTGAAAAAGAAAAGTCAACATTAGAAATAAAAAGCAAACGTAGAAGGGCGGGGCAAGGAGTCTGTAGCACCGTGCGATTGACTGAGGTTGACTGAACTTTGGCCGCCATATAAACCTACCTATCCGATATATATTTGTGACTTATATCGCTGACCAATTGCGTGCTTTTTTATTTTCCAGTAATTTTCTAAAAGATTGTACTGTAACACAGTATAAAAATGTGATACATACATACATGTATACATAAATCACGTCTTTATCCCTTACAGATTCGATAGAACCTAAGCCTAAGGTAACCAAGACCTAAAGGTCACGTGTACGCGAAAGGGGAATCAAAACAGTGATCGGTAGCCGCATCACCTATAACATGATGTCAAGATTTTCGCCTTCGGTTGTTACCATTTGCGCGGAAGAGAAACAACTGTGGTAAATTCTTTTTCTTTGCTCTCAGACCAGCGTGGAAGTTTGGAGATGCGAGTACCTAATCCAAAATTGCGCGGATACTCACCAAAGCGCATCCGCTCGCTTTTTCGCACTCCGCAATCCGCACGGGCCTCACCTGTCAAGTCCTAGATTTTCCAAAGTAGTACGTACATCGCTCAAAAATACCTAATATTCTGGGCTAGCTGACTAAACTAAATTAGAGCTGTAATTTTCTTCTATTCCCTATTGGATGTTTTCCATCCTACATAATATTAATGCATACCAAGTTTCAAGTCAATCTGATCACTAGGAATGAGTGAAATTTTACTTACTAGATTTGACTACGACAAACACACAATTTAAAAACTCGTAAAATCAAAACCACAAGACAAACACAAGCTCACACAAGTGTCTCATACAGCCAATGCAGAGCTTCATAGCGCGTTTTCCAACTAACAAACACTGTGGAACAGCGATAAGAATAGAAATGGAGCCTTAGCTGATATAATAAATGTATTTACCGAGCTAGAGCTATGGAAGTGGTTCAGCGTCGGATAGCGTTTGCGAGAGTGCGTGAGACACATACTGTAAGGAGACTTGCTTCCAATATTTTCTATTTGTGTGTTATTTTGAGTACTCAAATGAAGTATCGTGGAACATTGTGCGATGCAGGCACGTACATAACCTGGGCTCGCTGGGCTGTACAAAGGACAACGGCAGAACGGTGGATAAATTAATGATTAATTAGTGTTTGTGATGATAATATTTCAATTTTTAAGCTTCTTATTTAACTAAAATTTATAAAAATAAACAATTTTGGCACGAAATCGGTTTATTTCTTAGTACTTTCTTATTTCCAAACCGCGATTAGGTGTAGTTAAGAAGTACACATTGTTTATTGAAAAAAATAATTTTAAATACGCTAAAACTATTTTACTGAATCAGGCGTCACTTTGCGGAGGTCCATTTCAATGAACAAAAAATATTTACCTTGCTGCTCTATGAGTAGCGGAGTAGCAAGGTAAATATTTTTTGTTCACGCTAAAACTATATCCAATATCGCAAAACTGGTAACTGGTGTCACGGTCTTAACAGGTGTACCTAGCATCTGTTTTAAAATGTATCGTTGTAAATATTTTCTGTTTGAAAAGTATGGTTAGAGAATTTTGGCGCTAAATTCTATCGAGTTAAAGTACACTCAGCAAATATTCTTATCTACTTTTAGTTTGTAGCTAAGGAAGCCCGCAGGGACTTGCGAGACTATATTTTTGTTGCAGAATTAGAAGAATAGTAACCTTCACCAACATCATCTTTTATGAATCACATCACCATTCAAAAGGGACTTATAAAAGCTTGGCATTTGTAAGTGCACTGAATAAAGGCAAGATTCATCGATCTGGCTATTCACAGAGGAAATCTGACTTTAGCAGTATCGTAGTGCAGTAAATTTTACCTATTCCCAAATTGGATTTGACTTAACTCCGGATTTTCCAGATCTTAAGTTATAAAATCGGGATAGAAAATAAATTTTGGGTTGAAGAATCAGACATATACTTTTTTGTTTTGAAAATGTTTTTCATCACTCAAATGGACCTCTGCGTGATCAAGTTCTTGATTTAATGTAGAGGTAAGGTTTGGTCAGATTATCGTTTGGTCTAAACTGAATTGATACTGAAACCATTGACTTTTCTAGAAAATTATAAAATACCCATAAATAACCAAAACTAAGAGTATTTTAAAAAGTCAAGAAAAAATTTTTTTGCTATCGCCGTAGTTTAGAATGGGAAGAATACACAGTTTACACTCTCAAATTCGTGACTATTCAATTAGTTACCTCGACATTTGCGGAATCATCGCACTGTTCGTTGGGGCCATTATTATTCCAAAAATTGAATTGAATTGTGTGACTATTAATACGTGCGGAACGGCATGAACGAACTTCGAACATCGAGTCGAGGAGCCTCCTGAATCGTCTGTCCTCCCAGCAGCTAGCAGTTCTTTTGCTACTTTTCAATAAATCCAAACTTCCAGGTGAGCCGGTCTAAGAATAAAGAGTACAGTAAAAGCCAACAAGATTTACAAAACGAGAGGTTTTACTGTCCCAGCTTCTGGTGCTTCGCAGTTAAACTCGCGACAAACGATGCATCTGGGAAATCTGTGCGCTGAAAGCAACATGAATGAGCGTCCGTTGGGTAAGAAACGATTCATCCTGCGTTTTTACCTTAGCGATAGATTACTCGTTTTCCAAAGGGGTAACTTTATTACCGGTTTAGAGCAAATGGGTGAGAATTGAGCTAAATAAGCTGGCTTCAGCTGAATTAATTGCTGACCATGGTATGGAACAGACGATAAATTATCGTGATAGTAGTACTTACGTCAATAGAGGTTCGTGTATTTCAAAACAACCGGATTCGCTACGATACGCATGAGTATTTCGTGATATCTACGAATAATAATAAGTCAAGAAGCGTAACTAAGCCCGAAAAATCATTCCACGCGAAGTGAACCGCAGGGGGCGGGGCTTAAAATATGTACCGCGCGGCGAATTAGTTCGGCCGGGACGTTCGAGCCGTTATCGTGACGTTATCATTGTATTTTTGCGCTAATACATTAGAAAAATATGCCATCGTGTTGTGTAAAGTGGTGAAGAAGCCATTCAGATATGAAAAATAGAGGACTCACCTTTCATAATGTATGTAAATAAATATTTTGGATTATTATATACTCTGGATGCATGCGATCCACGCACCCTTCCCTTACCGCAAGTAGGCGGACACAATCACGACGCGCGGACTAATCGCGTGCAAGTATTGTCTGTCGGAGTGACAGGTGTTACGTTTGCATTGCTGTTAGTTTGTGTGCGTAAGTGGAATGACAATCGAAGCGGCAACTGTTAGTGTACTTCTTGACTTATTATTATTCGTAGCGTGATATGGATCGCGATATGCCATGGATCACACAATAATATTGACCTAATCCGTGCCGATCGGTGCAAGGTGATTCAAACGCAAACATTATTTGCGTTGATAACAACATAATCTGTACTGCAATAGTTTTTTACACTAACAAAAATAAAATAAATATAAATATACATTTATAAACATTTATTTATTTTTATTTTTGTTAGTGTCAGACTGTTATGAAATATTCTGAATAAGACCTCACTTCGCAAAGCCTTGTTTGCCGAGACGATTTCAGAGCACCGACCCATCTCGGTACAATTGAGCGAAAATGCTAAACTACTGCTGATACTAAAATTAAAAAATGCGAAAATATGTCCGTCTGTTGCTTCTTCACGCTTAAACTACTTCAATATAAAGATAGTTTCAGTCCCCGGAAAGAACATTCCATCTTGGAAAACATCTTAGTTCCCGCGGGATAACGAAGCGCATTCTGCGTAGACCGAGTCGCGGGCAATTTTTATAAAAGCGGGCAATATTTACCAACACAACCATCCTAATTAAACACAATATATGTACATGCCGTTGATCCCAAAATGGCCAAAATGAAACTCAAACAACGTAACACAGCCGCTAATCCATTTAATTATTAACTCCTATACATAAGGGTAAATATTTAAAACGTATCCTGTTAATCCACTCCGTAGCTCTTCTGAGAGAGTTAAGCCAGGAAGTTAAAAATAAAATTGTATTATGGAAGCGTCCAATGGCGCCATCTATCTTGCTTTAGGAGCTTTACGAGGGAAGCTGTTTAGTTTTTACGGTTTTATGGCAACACTGGCATTCTTGGGTCAATTTACCTTTAGAGGAATTTTGGGGGGTACTTTTCAGTGTTAATTGGTAGCGCTTTTTTGACTTGAGAATTTGTTGACATTGAAGTGAGAGAAAAATGAGTGAAGAAAAACGATTGCTTTGCTCCTTTGCTATTAGGTACACGTGTCAGGAAGCCAAGCCTGTGTTTGCTGTGAGTGTGTTTACATTGTAAGGTTCTTTCATTCCAATCCACAATCTACAATCGTATCCACCTTTATTATTTTTAACTATTAAAGTAGTACACGTATTATGAATATACTATGATTATCTTATCTATCTTATCTATATTTATATATTAATATTTACACCTTATTAACTATTTATAATCTACTTACTTAATACTAAACACACAATACAACAGCTTAACCTAATACATATATACACAACAATATCGATAACAACAACACAAACATTTTATCGACTGGTCGATGTGTCGATACATCGATATAAGCTATCGATATTTCCTACGCCCTATTATGCTAATGAATTAGCATCGGGCGGCCGATGCATCGCCGGCGCATCGCGTGGAGGTCAAACCAGTCATATCCTAACATTTGACGCGGAACGTATGCTTAACGATCCTACGATTGGCCTACGCAAATTGCACCCTATTGCCTTGCTAATTAAGTTTTCTTTCCTACGCTTCCTCGCGCCTGTGCTATTTAACTGTTCTATTTTCTATAAACTTTCTCACCGTTCCTGTGCTTGTGCTTTCTATTCTTTTGTGCCTTCCGAATTTATTTGTGTATGGATTTAGTGCTTACCGGACAATAAACCGTAAGTGAACTTTTGTGTTGACATTTCTGACCCGGTAGGATCACCCGAATAATATTACCGAGTTTCTGTGTTATACACATACCATACCTAAACTGGTGACCCCGATTTCGAACATGGTAAATGAATCTGGAGACACACAAGCGCCGACTCCCGGAACTAGTGATGGGACAGCGTCGACAAAACAGGGCGATGTTTGTAAGGTTGGAGTTAGAGTGCCACCTTTCTGGGCAGAGGAACCAGAGATTTGGTTCGCGCAGGTGGAAGGACAATTTGCCATTTCCGGCATTACCAACGACTCCACGAAATTTAATTATGTCATTGGCCATCTCGATAATCAGCACTTGAGAGAGATAAAGGACATAATTATCAAGCCGCCTACGACCCAAAAGTACGAGAAGCTTAAATCGGAGTTGGTCAAGAGGCTTAGCGCGTCCAAAGAGCATAAAAGCAAGCAGTTGTTGCAGCATGAGGAGCTAGGGGACCGTAAACCATCGCAGTTTCTTCGCCACCTCCAAGGCCTAGCAGGATCGAGCGTTACCGACGACTTTATGAAGACGTTGTGGATTGGTCGCCTGCCTATTAATATCCAGACAGTACTCGCAGGTCAACCGGATAGCACGTCATTGGAAGACCTAGCAGATCTAGCAGACCGGGTACACGATATTATCCCAGCTTCGCCAAGGATAGCAGCTGTCAATGATGCTGTTCCTGGTTCGGTACTCAACGACCTCGCCCGAGAAGTGGCAGAGCTACGGAAGCAGTTTCAAAAACTGACGTCTGGAAGGAAATCCAGATCCAGTGCACCAGCTTCCCGAGGCAACCGCAGCGCGTCCAGACATCGATCTCAATCCAGCTACAGGAAGTTTCCGCTTTGCTGGTACCATGGGAAGTTTGGAGATAAGGCCAGCAAATGTGTCAAGCCGTGCGACTACAAGTCGGAAAACTCCAAGGGCAGTCGATAATGGCGGCTGACGATTGCCCCTCCTCTCCAACTGGCCGCTTATTCGTCACCGACCGGTCTTCAAAGACTCAGTTTCTGGTCGACACTGGAAGCGACCTCTGTGTCTTCCCACGGTCGGCGCTACGTGATCGTCGTTCAAAGACAGACTATTATTTGTGTGCTGCAAATGGATCCAACATTGCCACTTTTGGCTATGTAAATTTAGATTTAGATTTTGGTTTACGTAGAACATTTTCTTGGCGTTTTGTAGTTGCCGATGTTACTAAACCAATAATTGGTGTAGATTTTTTAAATTATTTTAACCTGATTGTCGACTGTCGCAACAAGCGTTTAATAGATAATGTAACTTCTATCACTGCTCTTGCTACTTCTGCCAATTGTGATCAGGTATCGTCGGTTAAGGTTATGACTGGTGAGACTCGGTATCATAAGATACTTGACGAGTTCCCAGAAATTACACGACCAGCCGGTAAACACCACACTACACCACATAACACATTGCACCACATTAGAACGACACCAGGCCCCCCAGTTGCTTCCCCCCCTCGTCGTTTAGCTCCCGACAAGCTGAAAATCGCCCGAAAAGAGTTCCAGTCCATGCTAGCCAGTGGCACAGCTAGGCCCTCCGATAGCCCGTGGTCGTCGCCCCTTCACTTGGCGCCGAAGAAGAATAGTGGATGGCGTCCCTGCGGTGACTACCGTAAGTTGAACGCCCGTACAGTGCCCGACAGGTATCCGATTAAGCATATCCATGATTTCACTCAAAATGTTGCAGGATGTAGTATTTTTAGCACATTGGATCTGGAAAAAGCATATAATCAGATACCTGTCAGCCCTGAGGACATCCCAAAAACCGCCATTACGACCCCGTTCGGCTTGTATGAATTCCCATATATGACCTTTGGGCTACGTAACGCAGGTCAAACTTTCCAGCGGTTTGTTGACGAGATGACGAGAGGGCTTGATTTCGTCTACTCATATTTGGACGATTTTCTCGTCTATTCACGGAGCCCATCTGAGCATGAGGAACACTTGCGCATACTGTTCGCAAAATTGAAGGAGTACGGCATGCTGGTGAACACTTCCAAATGCGTCTTTGGTGAATGTGAAGTAACCTTCTTGGGATACCGTATCTCACAAACCGGATGCAAGCCATTAGACTCGAAGGTACAGGCCATTAGAGATTTCCCAACGCCTACCACCGTGCGTCAGCTGAGGGGTTTCTTGGGAATGCTCAATTTTTATAGGAGGTTTCCCCCATTAGCGGCCCAAACCCAAGCTCCACTTCACGCCCTCTTGACAGGTTCAGTAAAAGGATCAAAGCCTATTACCCTATCAGGAGATACTTTAGCAGCATTCCAGGCTTGTAAGGAGAGCTTGTCGGATGCTGCCTTACTAGCTCACCCAGACTGTGCCGCAAATCTTGCCTTAGTTACAGACGCTTCTGACAAGGCCATCGGTGCAGTCCTCCAGCAGGAGAAGGGCAGCGCATGGGAACCGCTTGCTTTCTTTTCTCGGAAACTGTCTCCTTCTCAGACCAAATACTCGCCCTATGATAGGGAGTTGCTCGCCATTTACGAGGCAATTAAATATTTCCGCCATATGCTTGAGGCTAGGCATTTCGTCGTCTATACTGACCATAAACCGATCAGTTTTGCATTTCACGAACGAAAAAACAATTGTTCGCCACGGCAGTATAGACATCTGGATTTCATTGCCCAGTTCACGACGGATATTCGGCATATATCAGGAAGAGATAATGTCGTTGCCGATGCCTTGTCTCGTATAGAGGAACTGAGAGCCCCTGTAACCCTCGAGGCGCTGGCAGCAAATCAGGTATCTGATCAGGAGCTACAAGAACTTTTACGCGTAGGTTCTTCCTTGCAGCTCCAAAGACTTCACATCCCTGGAGGTCCTACACCACTGTACTGCGACGTCAGCACCTCGATCTCCAGGCCTTATGTTCCCAAGTCTGTTCGAAGGCAGGTCTTTGAAAGTCTCCATTCCCTCAGCCACCCTGGTGCCAACGCCTCTGCTAAACTAGTTTCAGAGAGATTTATTTGGCCAGGTATCCAGAAAGACTGTAGGGAGTGGACACGTGCTTGCCTACAGTGCCAGAGGGCAAAAGTTAATCGTCACGTAACCGCCCCCCTTGGCACCTTTAGCCTACCACGTGCTCGATTTAAACAGATCCATATTGATCTGGTGGGACCTCTTCCCATATCGCGTGGCTATCGGTACTGCTTGACAGCCGTAGATAGATTCACCCGCTGGCCTGAAGCTGTACCGATAGAGGACATCACCGCGGAGACCGTGGCTAAGGCCCTACTCTCGACTTGGCTGTCCCGATTCGGCTGCCCAACGAGCATTACAACAGACCGCGGAAGCCAATTTGAGTCAGCCTTATTCCAGTGCCTCTCTAAACTGGCCGGTTTCGAGCACAGAAGGACGACAGCCTATCATCCGGCCTGTAACGGATTAGTCGAAAGGTTTCACCGGCAGCTGAAAGCTGCAATTGTGTGTCACGCCAACGAGAGGTGGACAGAATCTCTTCCCTGGGTCCTACTTGGCGTCAGAACAGCCTTCAAAGAAGACTTACAATCCTCTTCGGCTGAATTGGTCTATGGAGAACCGCTGAGACTTCCCGGCGAGTTCTTTAACCCCAGCATGAGCGGAACCACTGATATGGCAGACTTTTCCGCTAGGCTCAGGAACTTCGCCGAGAAGTTGAGACCCGTGCCAGCTGCTCGACATGGTAAACCGAAGATCTTTGTGTACAAGGAACTAACAACATGCGATCACGTGTTCCTCCGAGAAGACGCATCGCGCGGTTCCCTTCAGCCAGCATACTCAGGGCCACATAAAGTCATTTCCCGAGACGAAAAGGTGTTCAAAATTATTATTAACAATAAGGAGAAGACGGTGTCCATAGACAGGCTTAAACCTGCCTTCACACTGTCTACGGATACAGAAAAACAGGACTATGAACCGGCCCCAACTATCCCCAAAAACTACGTCACTCGATCTGGACGTCTCGTTAAATTTCCAGATTATTATCGCCCGTGACGGTCTCTGGAGGGGAGTGGTGTAGGGTTCTTTCATTCCAATCCACAATCTACAATCGTATCCACCTTTATTATTTTTAACTATTAAAGTAGTACACGTATTATGAATATATTATGATTATCTTATCTATCTTATCTATATTTATATATTAATATTTACACCTTATTAACTATTTATAATCTACTTACTTAATACTAAACACACAATACAACAGCTTAACCTAATACATATATACACAACAATATCGATAACAACAACACAAACATTTTATCGACTGGTCGATGTGTCGATACATCGATATAAGCTATCGATATTTCCTACGCCCTATTATGCTAATGAATTAGCATCGGGCGGCCGATGCATCGCCGGCGCATCGCGTGGAGGTCAAACCAGTCATATCCTAACATTTGACGCGGAACGTATGCTTAACGATCCTACGATTGGCCTACGCAAATTGCACCCTATTGCCTTGCTAATTAAGTTTTCTTTCCTACGCTTCCTCGCGCCTGTGCTATTTAACTGTTCTATTTTCTATAAACTTTCTCACCGTTCCTGTGCTTGTGCTTTCTATTCTTTTGTGCCTTCCGAATTTATTTGTGTATGGATTTAGTGCTTACCGGACAATAAACCGTAAGTGAACTTTTGTGTTGACATTTCTGACCCGGTAGGATCACCCGAATAATATTACCGAGTTTCTGTGTTATACACATACCATACCTAAAACATCACTAAATAGTACAAAACAAAGTAACTTTCCGCTGTCTGTCTGTCTGTCTGTCTGTCCCTATGCTTAGATCTTTAAAACTACGCAACGGGTTTTGATGCGGTTTTTTTAATAGATCAAGAGATTCAAGAGGAAAGTTAATATGTATAATTCTTCGCTGACGAAGTCGCGGGCAGAAGCTAGTGTAATATATATTTCAGAAAGGCTTAGTTGTGTTGTACGTTTACTATATAACGGCACTTATTGGTATTTTTCCCACTTTAGAATAGTACCGTAACGCACTGGCTGCTTTGCATCCAGGGCGTTGCAAAACAAATTTTAATTCGAGAACTGTTTCTCAAATGACATTGTCATTAGTAGATTGTTGAGATACCAAAGGACTTTTAATTACATACTATAAAGATACATGGGAGCGGATCAGAATACATAAAGTTTAAAATGTATAATGGGTTAAAATACATAATGGTTCAAAATATATAACGCAATTTTCTGTAAAACTATTAGCTAAATAAAAAAGTTTTGGTATCGTAATCTATAGATTGATTTAGGATAGGTTAGGTTTGTTTTATAACAATCCTGTTAATTTGTAACTTTCTGAGAAAATCGCATTATATATTATAAACCATTATGTATTTTAACCCATCATACATTTTAAACTTTATGTATTTTAATACGTACCCAGATACATTCATATAAATCACGTGTTTATCCCTTTACGGGCTAGACATAACCTAAGGTAAGAAGGCCTATAGATCACGTTTAGCATGATTTACTGTAAACGCGAGTTGAGGAAAGAAAGAAATACTTAATGCATATTGGAGTTTATCTGAGTTTAAATTTTTATGAATTACCACTAGGTAGTGTTGTGGAGTATGTAGTCAGAGCAGAGCAAGTAACTCAGATAACCTCGAAAACACTTTTATTTATTTCTTCAGCGCGAGTTTACACGAAAGTCTAACGGTATCTCACCCATTACCACAGTACCTTCTCACGCGAGTTTTAAACTGATAATGATAACTAAATCGACCCGTGGAACTTTTCTCGTAGCGCTTTGTCGCTGCAACTTCCTAATGCGGCATAAATTAGACTATAAGAATATCCCGTCCCAAGTGATTGATCTGCAATCGAATCAGTGCGCGTAGTCCTGCGGGATCACCCCATCAATCACGTTGACCATCTATCGTCAACGCCTTCACTTGACACTTTGCTTTTTTTATCCAAATGTGGGCAAGGAGATTGCAAGAAACCTCATTATTTTTAGGTCAATAGGACAAAGGCATGCCCTTTTTGACGTGATAACGCCTTATAAATCGATGAACGCCGGCTGCACTCACGAAAAAGCATGACGCAGTGCGTGACGTCGGAGTGTGCAAGCGAGAGCGCGGAACAAGCGATAGAGAGGCGCGATCTTCCCGCGTGACATCAGACATAGCAGTTCGAATGTTTCTTTATGACGTTATCACGTTAACTGATTTTGATGACAATCGGTTTTTTATGGAACCACGACGAATTACCAAGCGGGCCGTCTGGTGGTAAGCGGTCACAGCCACCTATAAGAGCCAGCAATTCCTTGGGATTTGTCGGTCCGTTAGAGGCCTTTAAGGGAACACTCTCTAAACTACTCTTTTTTTTAATGCCTCGATTATCATAATATAACACATCATGATACAATGTAATATAATATTTGTAACACCTGTATGTTCTTGCGAAATAAATAATTTCAATTTCAGTTTCAATCATAATCATGGGCGTGGATTCTATATTTTCAATTACGTTACTTGTCAGGATGCCTCAGTTGCCTCAGGTTTATGACATGTCTTATTTACATATCTAGTTATTATATACAGCAAATTTAATCCGTTTCTGTATAGCCCTTTTCTGTTTGCAGAACCTTTCGCATTTATAATATCAGTATCTACACAAAAACAATAAGGTGCTGTAATAATGTTTTCAGCTGAGATTTCGCTTCCATTATTTAAGATTTAGATAATGTTTATTCTGGTATCCTTCGATTTTAAATTTATTATACATACATACATACATAAATCACGTCTTTCTCCCTTACGGGGTAGACAGAGCCTAAGGTGACAAGATCCAAAGGCCACGCTTAGCATGATTGTGGGCGTATAGGTGGAAAGGGGAATCAAACCTGCTGCATCAATGCTGGATGTACTAAATTGTAGAAAAAATACCTGAACCAAATATACAGGTCGCGAAGACAGTTGAAAATTAAATTGCCTCAATCATAATACCTATTCATATTGTCATTGACCCTTAGTTAAGTACTGATAATCTTACTGAGCTCAATTCGAGTATCCGAATTTAATATCATCTATTATCTTCCCAAAGGGATTACTATTCCTGCGAAAGTTACGGAAATGTCAAACCGGTGCGGATTGTCTGCGATAAACCAATAGTATTTCTCGAAACATGACTAGTTTGAAATTAGTTTGAGTAGTTAAAAGTTATGTGATTGGTTGACCCGTGGTTGTAAAGCGATGGGTCAATTTCTTGAAGCAACGCTTAAAATACCGTTTACTTCGGAAAAATATCGTTCAAAGGTTAACTAGAAGAAACCCATTTTAGGGACAAGTTCGTCTTTGTTCATTTCTGTTGTCCTTTATTCATCTTCTTCGTGTGTATTATGTACAATAAAGAGCTATACCATACATACATAAAAAAATATATAATGTAATAGAAGCTAAGTATGCTTTCAAACAGTCAGTTCAAATATTTTGTGCAAATTACCACTAAACATAATTATTACGATCGTAGCCACATTATTAAACATCAGCAATAAAATAAAATCACAAATGGCCGATGCCTGCCATATAAATTAGTAACACACCCCTGCACAGTTACACGACGAAATTGAAAATGTTGCCAACCCCTGAGTGCGCCATAGAAACTTTTTTATGACAGTGCGGAATGGGGCTAAAACGCTGGCCCAGTGTAGCAACAGACTTGTTTCCTTTAGAGCCTCTACAGACGAGATGTTTCGACTCTGGGACGATACGTGTATGCGGACTTAAATTATTTTGACTATTGTTCAAATGAAATAGAAAACTGACGCAACTCGTACGTCACTCGATCTCTCAATTAAAATTTAGTGCCGTTCTTGACGCGGATCACTTTGAACATCAATCAATATATGGAAAGTTTTTGCCGACTCGATTGAAAAATGCTGAAAAACATTTACAGTGAAACATTCCAGAATAATTTTAAGAGACTATTGACTAGGGACTATTGAGAGATTATTGGCTATTGACTTGGCCTTATGGTTTTGTTTCCTTAGGCCCTTAAGGGATAAAGACGTGATATATGTATGTATATATATGTGTACTATTGACTATAAAATATATTTAAAAAAGTTTATTTTAAAATAACCTGCATTTTTTAAATCAGGAATGAATCGTTTAATCTTATTTATCTGTATAACACATCTATAAATGTGTGCGTAACAGGCATCCTTGGTCGCTGTCAGTACCGTCAGTCACGCACACAAAGACATCATTTAAGCACGAGCTTTATAGTGCTATTTTATATCGACAATTTGCGGTGGAGTGGCGTGCCTTTGTTACCGGATAGTTGTACAACTAAACCTACAATAAAATACCTAATTAGCGATCAGGAATTTCATTTGCAACTACACAATGGTCTATTAATTGGATAAATACAGTAAAGGAAATTGGAAACAAACATACTTCAAACTGTTTTATTACTGATGTCAATGCCGTTTCCTATATAAATCCATGCAACTAAAACACCATCAGTGGAAAAGTACACGCAGTGTAATTGCCTCATCATGTTACATGTTTGAGAGGGGAATACCGTAGTTATACCTACAGCATTGCAGTGTCTCTGTAGTAGTATTTAAATGTGTGCTCTTAATGAATGAGGCTGCATTCGAGTACCGAGCTGCATCTGACAGCAGTTACTGCACCACTGAGAAGTATTTATCATTGTGTGAGTGTTGACTTTGAACTAAGCTAAGTACTAGCGGGCCATATTGTATAACAACACAAAATATTTACGAGTACGTTAAAATTTAAACCTACTAACATTATGAAAGCGAAAGTTTGGACAGTTCGGATACTCGTATATGGAAGTGTGCATGTTTGTCGCAGCATTTTGGCACAGTTAGTTTATAACCCATATTTTTATCCCGCAAAATAGCTCAGTTCTCTTAAGATACTGATAAAGAAGTCACCGGAAGGGTCTTGAACCTGTAGGCTTGTAAGCCTGATATTCCATTCCGTGTTCTATCCAATTAAGACACAGACAAATCTAGCACGCGCTGCGAAATTTACGACGTGCTTTATTTTTACGGTCATTACTTTCGTGGTTTTCAAGAGGGTTCAACCCCTAACCCTTTAACTAATCTTCACAAAAGAAAAGTATTCACTGACTGGCTAATTGACTGTTTCATCAACGCTAAACCTAAAACCTGGAAAGCCGAGAAGCATAAAAGCAATTTTAATGATGTTGGCTACGAAAGATGACGGATTTCGTAAAGACCCCAAGGTTTACGGATTTTTTTAAAGGGGCAAAGCCGCAAGCGCATGCTAGTCGCTATGCTATTACGGTAAAAAGTTCATTAACCCAGCTACACTGCTTAGTAAGTAAATACTTACAATCGCCTCTACACCCTTTTATTAGGTCAATGAATCTATGCTCTTTTGAAATAAACTACCAATCTGATCGTTTTTGATACCCGTTTTACATAGAACCTTTCAAACATTGATTAATATTAACGACTTCCTTGGGGAACTAATTTGAGTGGATAATGGATCTTTTGTATCTAATGAAAAAGTAATTTGTGGGGCCCTTACCGGCACGCCAATTATGATGGTGAAAAGTAGAGGAGTTTTACATTAATTAATCACTGAATACAGGCTGGGAGGCGAATAATTGAGTTGTAGCCTTGTAGCGAGGTCTCGCATTCGGTTTTAGTTTACTGGGTCAACGGTTATATGACTTTCACGATATGATGCTCAATTGTCTTAGTTTAAGGCTATGATGTTTCGAATACAATTTCCCTTATTCGCAAAGGATGAAGTTTTCAATTCGACAGTTTTCGTCAATGCAATTTTTCATCAAATTTTCACCTCTTGACAACCGATTTTTTCAAATCCGCGTTATAGTGAAGTTAGGTCATGTAAAAAAAGAGATCCGAGAAAAATCATTACGCGGTCGCAACTGGGAGCGACCAACGGTATTTTTGCTGACTATTGCGTGTGCTGCCAGTTAACCACTGCGTGACCAGCAACTCGGCCGCGTAATGAACAGAGAACCCTCACCTTGACGCAAATCGCGTATAGTCGTTGCCGCCCATTACATTGGGATAAGCGAAATCTTCAGCACTCGATCAGAGTTCGAGCTCCAGCGGATTAACTGTTAGTAAATATAAATTATTTCTCGAGTATTTTGCAATGCCACCAATCTTAAGTAAGAACACTTTTACCGGTTGTAGTGGATTGGTAGATTTCATTTTTAAATGTCGGAAATTAAATTTGCTGTAGCAACTCTCAACTCTTGCTTAGTCAATGAAATTAAAGATGATGTATCTAAATGTTATATTTGGCTTAAATTGGCGAATTTGCGTACGAAGTTTTTAAAGGACGAGCAAATAATTATTGATTCTCAATTTTTTTATTATTTCGACGGTCCCTATTAAAAGAGTCGGATCTCCATTTTGGCCATTTTGGGATTATTGCGTTAATGTCAATAAAAAACAATAAACTTTAATACTACATTAAAAAAATATCATTATCTTGGCTATTTTCCGAGATATTTTGGTTAAAAAAGTCGGATGTTGGTACAATGGCCGCTTAATAAAGTCGGTTGTAAAGTAACGACAATGTTGGCGGGGCGCGAGGGGCGGCCAACTACGCGGAACTGCCACTACTGGCCATGTTGCGCGGAGAGGTGGTCGCCAGGTACGCTTCTCGCGATTTATAATAATATGCTAATAATAAGCTTAAAAATTAAGTTTTGCTTAATAAAAAATCAAATTTGGGTATGCCCACCCATAAATGTCGGTTGCGGTAGTTCCGACAATTTTAATAGCTTTTTCGTAAGTTTTTTTGTCGGATGTGGCATAACAGACATTTTTAATAGGAAATTTTTAACTGCTTTTGTCGGTAGTGCCACATTCGACTGTTTTCATTGGATATTGTTTGGCATTTTTTGTTTTAAGTGGTAAATCTGACAATCTTAATTGGACGGGTGCTATTTATAAGTGTAGGAAATGCATTTACCGACAATGTAAGAGGGCTCAACCAATTTTTTTTTCTGTCTTATGTTGCTTTTGCATACAATATTTTGCTTTAATCTATTTTTTTAAGGAAAATGTGTCACTTATTCCAAGACATTTGGACGATGAATTAATTCAACTTCAAGATTTACTCGGGGATGTGTTTAATGACAAAAATAAATTCTATAACAGCGACATCACGTTCGATAACATGAACATTTCTGCTGAATGTGTCAAATAAAGTAGAAGTGGCGGAGGGTGAAAATATACACTGGACAATCCGACCCTACCAAAAAAACACCTCTTCATCATCATCATCAGCCTGAAGACGTCCACTGTTGAACAGAGGCCTCCCCCTTAGAACACCATAATGAAAGGCAACTCGCCACCTGCAACCACCGGTTTTCCGCAACTTTCACGATGTCGTCAGTCCACCTGGTTGGAGGCCTGCCAGCACAGCGACTAATTTACTGTTGCATCAAAATTCATTATAATAAAATACAACTTCGTCCCTACATGTTTCTCACTTTGAAAGTGTTTACGAGTCAAATTAGTGAGATCATTAATATCGAAGAACACCGGTATATTCCAAACACTGCGGTAATCCGAAAATATTAGGCATACTTTTTGTTTGCACAGGTTCTGAGTTCTATCTAGGTATTAAGTTTACTTATAATTGTTTGAAGTCGGTGTCTCAGCCCGCACCATCAAACACGCTCTCATCGTAACATCGTTATGTTTATGTGTGGCATGCGTGGCAGAAGTGGGCCTAGTCTATCTGCCTAATAGTACCTTTTGACCTTGGAACTATTTGGGCTGAGGCACCGCCTTCACACATATAAACAAGTAGGTAGGTAGGACGCGCCGAAAAATAATTTGAGTTTGACATTTCTAAAGCAGCGTAATTAATACAATTTATGAAATCATTAGGAGGATTTAGGATACATTTGAAGGCGTCTAATACCCCCTATGGACTCGTGGTCCCACTGTCACAAAAATGACGAATTATACTTCACCATAAGTTCGAATGAACCCCGCTTTCACGGGGCTCCTATTTCTATGCGGTTTGCCCTTCGGGTATTTGTAGCTACCTAACTAACATAACTCCTAACTGACAGAATGTGAAATTGTGATTGCGGGTAAGAAAGTAGAACAAGTAAAAGAGTTTGTATACCTACCTGGGCTCCGCATTTACGAAAGATGGGAAGTGTGAAAGTGATATTGAAAGAACAGTGAATGCAGGAAACATGGTGAATGGGGCGCTGCGCACCTTTGTGAGCAGTGAGAAGGTGTCGAAGAAGGCGCGACTGGCTGCCCACAGAGGGGTGCTTGTTCCAACATTAATGTACGGCAGCGAAACTTGGGTATGGCCAAAGAAGCATGAAGGTAGAATAAATGCAGTAGAAATGAGAGTGTTAAGAAGTATGAAAGGTGTATCACTGAAAGATAGAATAAGAAATAGTGTGATAAGGGAACGTGCTGGTGTGAAAGAGGATATAGCGGCTAGGATAGAAATAAGTATGCTTAGTTGGTTTGGTCACGTAGAGAGGATGAATGAAAGTAGACTAACTAAACAGATCTATCTAGGGGGAGTGTGAATGGTTACGTTGGGAGGGGAAGGCCTAGGCGGAAGTTCCGAGACCAAATAGGAGACGTTTTGGAAAAAGGTCAGGTCAGGAGTACGCGAAACCGACGAGCATGTATGAAGAGATTGATGAGTGTGGATGAAGCGAAAGAAGTATGTCAGGATCGTAGCAAGTGGAACAAAGTAGTCTCGGCCTACCCCTGTGGGAAAGAGGCGTGACGGTATGTATGTATGTAACTAACCTAACCTAATTTTATTATTTCTAGTGAGGATTTTTACGATTGTTTTCTGTTAATTACTATATTATTAATACATATTATATTGTTACTGAATTATTAAGCCTAAATGTTGATTAACTTTAGAAAAATATAATTATTAGACTGATTTATGGCTGTGACTAAATTGTGATATTTTTGTAACGTTACATTATACTGTTGAAATCTTGTATTGCTGTGCAAAAATGGAGATTTATAAAGGAAAAAACGTACTTATTACCTTAAGTTCTTTGTCGACTTTTTATTTTTATACGGTGTTTTTATTTGTTTAAGAAGAGAGCTTTTAAGTTTTGGATAAGATTTTTTTTTGATACGCCTGTACTTAAGCAATTTTCTACCTATTTTGTATTTTGGGATAAATGAGGTAAAGTTAACTCTAAATAAAAACAGTGAAATTAAGATTAATGTTCGATTTACACCAAAAAAGTCATTCAAGTGTGTCGGATCTATCATTAAAACATATATTATATCCGAATATAAATGTCATATGTTACTGTTACGACAAAAAGTTCTCGACGATGTTCATTTAATAATGTCGTTAGTGACACATCCGACAAATTTTACTTTACCAAGTCCGATCAAAATTGTTGTATGTGACACTTCCGACAAATCTCGTTGATGTAGTTCCAGTTAAAATAGTGTCAAGTCGCTTTTAAGCATGTTCTAAAAGGAGGTTGATAAATGTTTACATACATACCTCACAGTACAATAAAAATATTAACTCATGCCAAATTTCATAGTAAAATTCCAAGAATTGTCAATTTTGTACACAAAAATGTTGTTCAAAAATCTTCGATTGCTTCTCCTGAAAAGTAGCAGTTTTGCACATCCGACTCTTTTAATAGGGACCGTCGAATTTTCTTGTAGCCTCTATCAAAATTCGAAATCGATTTCGATCGAGGGAATGGGCGAAAATCTTAGGAATAATGTTATAGGCGATGCGGCTATATGCGGCACCTTCACGCCCACAATCATGATAAACGTGGCCTTTAAGTCTTAGGTTTTGTCTACCCCGTAAGGGATAAAGACGTGATTTTTATATGTATGTATTAAAATTTAACACACCTTTCGGATAGGCGAACCTATTGCGTAGCCTAGAAATAAGCGTTCTCTTTTCGATTTTTATCTATAAAAGTATGCTTAATCCTTATCTTTCCTATCAATTAAAACTTTAGTAGTATCATGTTCTTCAATATACAATCAGTGATGTTACAAAAAAAACTTTACGCGGCAATATTTTCCACCAATCAATCCCAAGTGCTTAGCAAACTGAATCCTAGGTACTAATATTATAAATGTGAAAGTTTGTGAGTATGGATGTTTGGATGTTTGTTACTCTTTCACACCAGAACGGCTGGACAGATCTGTATGAAATTTGGAGTAAAGATAGATTATAGTCTAGAATAACACATAGGCTACTTTTTATCCCCGAAAATCGCATAATTCCTGCGGGATAGCGATAAACAAATTCTATGCCGACGAAGTTGCGGGCAACAGCTAGTAACTCTATAAAGCGGGAGGAATACCCATCGACGAAGTTGGTGAAGTTAATATTATTATCAGTAACTTCACACAATCCAGAAAACTAGGCTTTGCGCGGTCTATATGCATCGTAGACAAAACGCCTAGAACAGACTAGACTGTCGGAAGTTAGACGCTATTGTGTATTTGTTGTGGATATCTCAGGTTTATGGCATTGATTTAATATATACTAGCTTCTGCCCGCGGCTTCGTCTGCGTAGAATTAAACATAAAAACCTTAGCTTACTTTGCTTAACTTTACTTTTCGGATTTTTCTATGTGTTCTGATTTTCACAGACATTTAGAAATTAAATTTCTAACGGTAAAACCGTAAAAGTAAAACATAAAAATCAAGAAATAAAAATTTCTTGATTCATTTGATAGTACCTATCATTTGAAAAACAGCGCCTTCTCTCGTCCCTGGTGAGCAGTAGATGTTCCACGGGAGTTTGTAATTGTGTCGTACAGACACATCATTCAAACAGATGACGCTTAGCGACAAAAAATTCGCATAGTAACAAAGGTCACGTGACGGTCGGTAACAGGTAGAAAAATTCGGAGACTACCCACCTGCTATGGGTGGTGTAGTGGTATAGCACGCGTCACGGAATGACGAGGATCCGGGTTCGATTCCCGGCCATAGCTTTACTTTTCGGATTTTTCTATGTGTTCTGATTTTCACAGACATTTAGAAATAAAAACCTTCCTCTTGAATCACTCTATCTATTAAAAAAACCGCATCAAAATCCGTGTGTAGTTTTGAAGATATAAGCATACATAGGGTTATAGGGACAGAGAAAGCGACTTTGTTTTATAGTATGTAGTGATGATGCCTATAGATATGAATTTCTCAACCGACCGGTGAACCATTTTCATTTTTTATTCATTTCAAGCCGTTAAGAATGGTTTACTACGGTTGTTAACATTAAATTTTCAATCGTCTACAGTCGGCTTTGCATCTAAAGATATGAGTTACGTTATGGTCTCCTTATTCATAAACTAGATTCTGCCTGCTACTTCGTCTGCATATAATTATTCATATAAACCTTCCTCTTTAATCACTCTAACTATTAAAAAAAAAACCGCATCAAAATCCGTTGCGTAGTTATAAAGATATAAGCAAACATAGGGACAGACAGACGGACAGACAGCGGAAAGCGACTTTGTTTTATACTGTGTAGTGATAGTAAAGTTATCAATGTAACTATGTTATGTTTTGCTTGCGTCTGACCAAACCTAATGTCAATGTCATTGATAAAGACAGATGAATAAACTACTTAAGGCGGTTGCTCTTCCATACAAACCTTCCGTGCAGCTGCATTTCGTCCACAGGCTTAATTTCAATGCGGTTTTTTGAGGATAGTTAGCTATGGATATATTGTCTGCGCAAATTACAAAACAGAGTGCATTTATCATACCTAAATTGCAGTATGATGCAGTAAATTTCGATGCATTTTACAATAGTGTGAGTAGCTAGTGTCAAATAAAACATGTTGTAAAAACCAATCGGCTATTTCGAGCTGTCACGTGACCTCCAATCTGGCTCAGTGGTCGTGACTTAAAGGACTGAATAGTTAGAGACCAAGTTCGAATCTCGAGGCCGTGAACGATTCTTTTTTAATTTTATAAACATTGTTTTTAATAACTTACTTACTCAGTAATATTATCTCGATGAGATTTAGAAAACTTTATGGTAAATTCAATATTTTTCTTGTCAAATCAAACCAAAGAAAGTACTACCTAAGTGGTTTTTAAACAACCACAAGCTTACCCTAGTTAGATTTTACTGTTTACGATAAATGGTCTATACCATCAATTAGTTGAAAATAAAATGTACACTTGTGATGGTAAACTTATTCTAGCCAAGATTTTTTTTTAAACTAACACATAGTTTCGTATTTTTTTTTGTATAACCTTGTAGCAGTGAGGCATCGCCAATTTGAATGGTTTAGCGGGTGGCATTGCCAGTCCTAAACTTGGCAAAGCTTTCATGCCTAGTAAGTTCTCTAGTATTAGGATCACGTGCTTATTAATTTCGCATAGATGGTGGCGCCCCCCAGTCATATTGCCGCCTTAAAAACACGTTTTGCCTTATATATTTAAAAAAAAGTACTCGGCCACAGAAAGTTAAAAATAAAAAAGGCTTCCAGTTAATTTTGCACTAATGCTTCTCACGAGAATCGAACCCTAACCCTCTGCATCAAATCACGGCCATATACCACGGCAATGATTCGTGAAATCCGACAAGTGCTAAATACAAAATAGGCCGAGTAAATAGGTTTTCTCAATTGCAGAACAATTAAAAAAAAACATGCGAGTCAAAAACCTGGCTGGTTAGACAGGTAATAAAAAAAACAATGATATGAATTGTCATAAACTAATGGTTGACAGAACATGGTGTCTCAAAATAAAAATAATCTATTCATTTTATTCGTAATTAATTGAAGTCAAAGGAAGGAAGTAAAAGACGTTACAAGCTACGATATTGGACGCAGCGTAGACATTTATTTGTACGTACAGGTATGTACTTATCAATTAATCATAATAAATTTTGGTAAGATACAACATTCCAACGTTTGTGTGATTGGTACAAATTATTTTTGTAAACGCAATTGAAGTGCTCAGTCCCGGTGTCTGCATGTAATCAAATCTTGCAAGTGAATTTTGACCCATTTCTAATTGATCAGATTGACGTGAAATCTGGCATACGTCTGATGACAATACAGTAATCTTGAAGTGAAATTCTGGTGACCCAGCCAGGGTCGCTTCCGCAGTTGGAAACTCATCAACAGAAAGACCATGCATTACGCTTACATCTAATTATAACTCTTAGAACTTAGAGGAATCTTTAGTGCTCGAATCGAACTTGCTATTGATCAGCTTTTTTAGGGTTCCGTACCCAAAGGGTGAAAACGGGACTCTATTACTAAGATTCCACTGTCCGTCTGTATGTGTATACAGACGCGTTCATCCCTTACAGGCATATAAGCAGTGCTTGTAAGCATACGTAAATGTGCCCGACACGCTTCGTACCAATACGAATTTTGTTGGCAATATGCCTACCCTCTGTCAAAATCCACTGCACGCCCCTGTGTGTATATGTGTTTGTCTGTCCGTCTGTCTGTCACCAAGCTGTATCTCGTGAACCGTGATAAAGTAAATTTTCACAGATGATGTATTTCTGTGGCCGCTATACAGATACTAAAACAGAATATTTTTGTCAATCTGTCTATGTAAGTAACCAATGGAGGAGCTTATGTATTACTAAGTTCACGCTGTATCGTGGTTTATTTTATGGCCACATTGTTCAAATCCGTCCGTCTATATCTGTCTATCTGTCCGTCTGTCCTAACTTTATAGCTTTTTTTACCCATATTACGTAGCTATATTTTTTTCATTTAGGAGCCACTGTCCGTCTGTCTGTCCGTCTGTCTGTTTGTCACCAAGCTGTATCTTATGAACCGTGATATGGCTATCAGCTATCATGCTCGTCTGGCGACAGTTCACAAATGACGTTTCTCTGTGGCCGCTCTAACATCAAATACTAAAAACAGAATATTTTTGTCTGTCTAAGTATGTAAGTTACCGATATAAAATGACCTCACACAGCCTACAATTTGCTTAGTTGGCAGGGCTTTGCTAACACTGGATTTCATATTTACTTGCCGAATTTGGACGAAACCCTTGGTACGAGAGTCCGACTAGCACTTGGCCAGGTGAAAGGAACTATTGTTAGAAGCACATATATTTTGTAGGTCCGTCCGTTTGTCGGCCTATCTTTCCGTCTGTCCAGTCTTCTGGGCCATTTTGCGACAATTTATTTATCAGTGGCTTTTATATTTTTAGCTTTTTTATGTTTAGATAATTCTGGTTTTTTTAACTTCTTTTGTGATAAATAAAAAAATTCTTTAAATATTTCTGACTGTCTGTCTTTTTGTCTGTGCGTCCGATCATCCATCCGGCAGTCCATCCATCCGTATCTACGTCTATCTGTCTGCCTGCCTGTCTGTATGTATGTATGTTTGTCTGTCTGTCAGTTTGTCTGTTTGTCTGGCGGTCCATCCGTTGGTTTGTCTGTCTGTTTGTCTATGCTTCCGACCATCCGTCCGTCCGTCCGTCCGTCCGTCCGTCCGTCCGTCTGCTTGTTAACCTGTACGTCCAATCATCCGTCCGTTTGTCTTTCTGTTTGTCCGTCTGCCTGTCGCTAATAGTATGATTATAAAATAAAATCATCTGCCGCGTCGTTTTGTCTGTCTGTGTGTTTATTTACTATGAACTCAAAACTTTTGGACGGATTTTCATGCGGTTTTCAACAATAAATATAATGTTATTATATACAGGGTGGTCCAAAGTCTGACGTCAAAAAAAAAATTTACATGCCTCACATCCGGGGCTATCCGAATATACCCCATGCATGTTGGCCGATTTTTGTAGTTTTCGAGTAATTAATTTTTAATGATTTTTTCAAGAATTTTCGGGCCGAGCAGTTTATCATCATGTAACTTTTTTGGTTACGTTTTTCTGAGTGTTTATAAAGTGGGGATAAATTTGTATAATCTTTGAATTTAACTTGCGGAAGTTTATGTGGTCTGTTTATGTTTGTGAGTGTCAGTATGTATGTTTGTTGGTTTCCTATGTTGTGAACTGATTTTTATTTCAATTATTTTATTTTTATTTTGCGAGTGAGATAGCATTCAATTGGTCTATGTTAATCATCTTAATTAGTATAAATGTGCAAAACAAGTATTTTTGTATCCAGAAAACGTTCGAATTGAGTTTAATTCTTAGTGAAATATCATGTCATAGTATGCAAGCCTAAAAAATATCTATTTATCCTTTTGTTGTACTGACTGTACGTTAATTTTTCAGATTCACATTGGATTCGGAAGGTACTTGCTACTACTTTACTTGCTATTATTGTGCAAGAAGAGCAAGAACTTTATTGCTGGTGTGATGACAAAAAAATTGGTTGGGTCTAAAAACACTGATTTTTATTCATTTAATTTGTAATAACGTTACGAGGTAAAAACCTCGTTATGCTTTACTGAGTATGTATGTATACATATCTATATATGCACAGGAGACCCAAAAACTGTCATAGAAAAACCTAAGAAAGTCTTAATTACGGCATTGGGAAGTAAAATTCTCGATTTAATCGATATGGTCTGTTTTCGTTTCATCCAAACTATCAATATATGTTCTTACATGCTGGTCTGGGAGTAAAGAAAGCTTAGAATGTACCAGTTGCTTCTCTTCCCGCGCAGATGGTAAAAGCCCATCGAGGAAATGGGCGAAAATCTTAGGAATCATGTTATAGGCGATGTGGCTAGCAATCCATCACTATTTTGATTCCTCTCTTCCATCTATACGCTCAAAATCACGCTAAATGTGGCCTTTAGGTCTTGTTACCTTAGGCTCTGTCTACCCCGTAAAGGATAAAGACGTGATATGTATGTATGTACCTATGTATCCATAGTGCGGTGCTGCAAATTTTTTTAACCCCTATTACCACTCTAATTGGTTAATTACTTTATGTTACTAGGGAAATTATCAAGACCGTGAATTTCCAGATGTCCAACAGCGGAGATTTGTCAACCCTGTTCTGAAGACTTTGAGTCCGTCTTTCATGTTCCCATTACCTATGATCGGTAGAAAGAAGGAAAAGGAAACTGTATGATACAGAATGATATTAATATCACCGTCCAAGTTTTAGGTTGACCTAGGTATCATATGCAACCGTATAGGTACCGTAAGTCGCGGGTTCATGGTGGATGCAAGCCACTTCCAACCGAGGCAACTGGAGTTCTATGGGTGGTATCTGAAGGCCTATATCCAACAGTGGACGTCACACACCTGATATGATGAGGATGATAATGATGACAGGTATCATTTAATGATACCATTTGCAATATTTTAACACCAAACTTAAAAATAATGCTTGTATTCGTCGTGTTGTTTCTTTTGACGGTGATAAAAAAAGTCAGCCTATATCATTCTAAGTTGTAAAATAAGTTATGATTGTTCTTGTATGCATGTAAAAAAATAATTTTGTGAACAATAAATAAGTGGCAAATTTCCATTACATGCAATTCAGTTATGAATTGAGTATGTTGCGTGATCTACAAACTACAATTTCGTGACATCCTTTGATAATTTAATAAATATTTTGAGTTTCGTATCGAGATACTCGTGTATTTGGAAAGGCTTGTATTTTTCGTCTTATTTTCTAGGTGATAACTACACTGTATATACTACACAAGGAATAAAGACGTGTTTTATGTGTGTATGTACAGTCAGCGTTATATAGTAAGTAGAAGTCAAGACCTTCATTTACTTGGAAACACCCAAAATGGTCATTAACAGTGACTCAACCAAAGCGGTCAAATTGTTCGGGACATCCATCGTGCACAAATATACTGGAGCACGCACATCGCCAAATACTTAGTAACATTCAAGCCAACATTAGTACCGTAACATCCAAATCGCCACTGGTAGCGTAGTAGTAGTAGCCGAAGTATCCAAAAGTATGGAACATACTAGAAAACTGAGCTTTATTTTAAATGGTATAAGATTTAATCTCGTGTCAAGTAAAAAATAAATAAACACGTCATAAGATTCAATATGGCCTGACGTGTTTTTGATTCTAGCGAAGCTCATCTCTTGACGTTGACAATCACCGAGAAGAGTACTAACTTGTCAGTGATCGTCTCATCTCTTTCATTTGGAGCCTGACGCCTGGTATAGAAAACATCTAATCATTACAATATATGTTCTTGACTTTGAAGTGTGTAGTTATGTCAATGTTTCCTTTTAAATACCCTGATAATAATGGCCTTAATTTTGCCAATATCATTGATTACATACATCATAAAAGAGTTTTCATTTAAAAAAGTATTAACTTTTATTTAAAAAATATCGAGGTTTTTTTAAACTATCAGTGCTTTGATAAATCAACCCTTTGTGCGCATATAATAAACTAGACGGTCAGCATTTGAACTGCAAGCTAGCTGCAAATCGACTGTGCAGTTTGTTTGCAGTCTACCCGTAGCCCACCTAATTTGTCCACCCAGAAAACCACTGAAATTTCAATACCCAGAAAAAGGAGCTCCGCCCAGGAGCGGAGCTCTGTCAAAAACCAGGTGGCCAAACTGCAGGTGGATCATGGTTACAGACCGAAAAAAATATCTAGAGAGTTTCGTAGTTTAGCACGTCTCTGTTCCCTGTTTCACTGGTCGACACGCGTATAGTACAGGCGCTATTGATGCACGACGCTAGCTAAATTCTATGTCATTTTTATGCACACGATTTGGGCCTAAATGTATGACGCTTTCTCCTGGGCCTACTCTATATTATGGACTACTAGTTGTGCCATTAGGAATTTCACTCCACCGTAAGATTGACGGCGGGGTTCCTATTTCTATTCGGTTTGCCCTTCGGGCATTTGAAGATGCCTAATGAACCTAACCTAATTTTACTATCTCTAATGAGAATTTTTATTTTTATTAGCCCGAAATTCCTATTGGCACAACCAGTTGTGCATATAGAGTTTGTCCATGCGCTGATATAATTCGCGTCGAGCTGCAATTTTTATTTTTCACGTGTGGACTAGACACCGTGAGAATCTGCTTTATCCCACTGTTGGTAACGCTACTCAAAACCATCGATGGATGAAGTTCGATTTTTGTGGAAGTAAGTAAGTATCAGTAAGTAAAAGTGAGTTCAGATGGATTCAATTTGTTTTGGAGTTGTCATTATTTATTTGTCGTGCCTACCTATTGCAAAGTCATCATAATTATCTAATACTAGTTATCTAATATTATTTTTCCTTTTATACGATGTACCATGAATTAGTGATATGAATTATGATGACAACATAGAAAGGCAGGTCGCAACTCCGGAACAAATATCTAACCGAAAACCACCTGTCTAGCTCACCTGGGTGGACCACGGGCAATTTTTCTTGCCAATGGTCCACTTCAGTACACCTAGGTGAACCATGGGCACTTTTTGGGCCATGACCCATAGTCATTTGCCCGTGGTTCACCTAGGTGTTCTGAGGTGGAATATCGGCAAGAAAATGTGCCCGTGGTCCACCCAGGTGAACTAGACAGGTGGCCCACGACCGATGACTATCGAAATCCCTAGCCAAAAAGCAGTCAGACGTAGTCCCTACGCGCTATGCGTTATTATTTAATTTCCTTTATGTGATCCTATACTCCAATGCATTTTGGTGAAAGGAAAGGATCCGAATGGCTAGCACGAATGACTTCGTCTCATTGTTGTAAGCAGGCTGATTCTCAAGTTACCTGTTTACGAAAGCCTATGACGCGAAACGACAATACCTATAGTACAGCGCTAGTTGTTTAGATGCCCCAGACGAAACGTTTGTAATGCAATGCATAGGAGTATTAATAAAATGTCAGACGATGGTGATGATGATGTCTCTACGTGTGAGCGAATATCAGATATGAATCGCGGGTTCCTACATACTAAATACTACTCAAAGACATTTCAAGATACTAGCAATGACGGCATATGAATTCGCCGCTAGAGGCGCTATTGTAACTTGAGGTATTATAAATAAACGTAAAATTAGTACTACCTACAAGTTGCATATTCCGGCTTTACTTTACATTGTTTCCGAATTTCTTCGCAGACATACGACAGGTTTATTAAAATGTTAAAAGAAAAGCTATGAAAAGTAGGAGCCAAACTAAGAAGGCAAATAAAATGACAGCTAATTTAGAGGATAAACGGGACTGTGCAACACTGTGGGTAATAAATAGCTTGCTATTAAAGATAAATTAAAAGAAATCCTGAATAATCTGATATGATATACCTTACTCTACAGTGGCGCCAACTAGTGAGTACAAATACGATAGCCCTCTATCTAACAAAGTACAAAAAAATACTCCCTAATATTCAAAAAGGGTTGAAGGTGGCATTGATTCACATGTTTGCATCTGCTAGACTCATATATAATATTATTCTGTATTTGTAACTAGCCGAGCTGGCAAAAAATATTCCGCCTTAAAGTCAGTTTTTGTCAGAGATGGCGCTGTATACGAAAAATAAAGAGTTTTTTTTTGCATTTTTCATATTTATGATAAGATATTTGGCTATTCGAGGAAGAGAGAAAGCTAACAAATCAAATATCATAAAAATCCGTGCAGCCATTCCAAAGTTATAAATGGTTGAAATAATACGATTTAAGTTTTGTACGTATAGATTTGTAAAATTTCTGGTAAAAGTAAAGTTGATATAAAAACGTAAATATAACGTGAAAAATTACGCTAACAGCTTAGCAAGGTGTTGCAATATTTTTCCGCCAGTTGCCGCCTCCTATTTGCATGTGTGTGTAAGACTAGTATCTGTATAGGGCCGTTAGTGACACCAGCGTTTGTGCAGCTATTCTCCGAATTGGTGCATTGTTACCTTCTGAGTGTAGTCTCAAAAAATCGGCCGTATTAAACTGTGTGCGCAAATCAATTGATAATCTATAAGTGTTCTAAGAATCTTCTAAAAACTACAAAAAACACACATCATTGATTACAGCGCCATCTAACGGGACTTCTTCAATGAGCTAACGCGAGCATCCGCCTTAAATCTATACGTACAAAACTTAAATCGTATTATTTCAACCATTTATAACTTTGGAATGGCTGCACGGATTTTTATGATTTTTGATTTGTTAGCTTTCTCTCTTCTTCGAATAGCCAAATATCTTATCATAAATATGAAAAATGCACAAAAAAAACTCTTTAATTTTTCGTATGCAGCGCCATCTCTGACAAAAACTGACTTTAAGGCGGAATATTTTTTGCCAGCTCGGCTAGTTACAAATACAGAATAATATTATATATGAGTCTAGCAGATGCAAACATGTGAATCAATGCCACCTTCAACCCTTTTTGAATATTAGGGAGTATTTTTTTGTACTTTGTTAGATAGAGGGCTATCGTATTTGTACTCACTAGTTGGCGCCACTGTAGAGTAAGGTATATCATATCGGATTATTCAGGATTTCTTTTAATTTATCTTTAATAGCAAGCTATTTACTACCCACAGTGTTGCACAGTCCCGTTTATCCTCTAAATTAGCTGTCATTTTATTTGCCTTCTTAGTTTGGCTCCTGCTACTTTTCATAGCTTTTCTTTTAACATTTTAATAAACCTGTCGTATGTCTGCGAAAATATTCGGAAACAATGTAAATTAAAGCCGGAATATGCAACTTGTAGGTAGTACTAATTTTACGTTTATTTGTAATACCTCAAGTTACAATAGCGCCTCTAGCGGCGAATTCATATGCCGTCATTGCTAGTATCTTTGAGTATTTAGTATGTAGGAACCCGCGATTCATATCTGATATTCGCTCACACGTAGAGACATCATCATCACCATCGTCTGACATTTTATTAATACTCCTATGCATTGCATTACAAACGTTTCGTCTGGGGCATCTAAACAAGTAGCGCTGTACTATAGGTATTGTCGTTTCGCGTCATAGGCTTTCGTAAACAGGTAACTTGAGAATCAGCCTGCTTACAACAATGAGACGAAGTCATTCGTGCTAGCCATTCGGATCCTTTCCTTTCACCAAAATGCATTGGAGTATAGGATCACATAAAGGAAATTAAATAATAACGCATAGCGCGTAGGGACTACGTCTGACTGCTTTTTGGCTAGGGATTTTGATAGTCATCGGTCGTGGGCCACCTGCCTAGTTCACCTGGGTGGACCACGGGCACATTTTCTTGCCGATGTTCCACCTCAGAACACCTAGGTGAACCACGGGCAAATATGACTATGGGTCATGGTCCAAAAAGTGCCCATGGTTCACCTAGGTGTACTGAAGTGGACCATTGGCAAGAAAAATTGTCCGTGGTCCACCCAGGTGAGCTAGACAGGTGGTTTTCGGTTAGATATTTGTTCCGGAGTTGCGACCTGCCTTTTTATGTTGTGTCATCATAATTCATATAACTAATTCATGGTACATCGCATAAAAGGAAAAATAATGTTAGATAATTATGATGACTTTGCAATAGGTAGGCACGACAAATAAATAATGACAACTCCAAAACAAATTGAATCCATCTGAACTCACTTTTACTTACTGATACTTACTTCCACAAAAGTCGAACTTCATCCATCGATGGTTTTGAGTAGCGTTACCAACAGTGGGATAAAGCAGATTCTCGCGGTGTCTAGTCCACACGCGAAAAATAAAAATTGCAGCTCGACGCGAATTATATCAGTGCATGGACCAACTCTATATGCACAACTGGTTGTGTCAATAGGAATTTCGGGCTTATAAAAATAAAAATTCTCATTAGAGATAGTAAAATTAGGTTAGGTTCATTAGGCATCTTCAAATTCCCGAAGGGCAAACCGAATAGAAATAGGAACCCCGCCGTCAATCTTACGGTGGAGTGAAATTCCTAATGGCACAACTAGTAGTCCATAATATAGAGTAGGCCCAGGAGAAAAGCGTCATACATTTAGGCACAAATCGTGTGCATAAAAATGACATAGAATTTAGCTAGCGTCGTGCAGCAATAGCGCCTGTACTATACGCGTGTCGACCAGTGAAACAGGGAACAGAGACGTGCTAAACTACGAAACTCTCTAGATATTTTTTTCGGTCTGTAACCATGATCCACCTGCAGTTTGTCCACCTGGTTTTTGACAGAGCTCCGCTCCTGGGCGGAGCTCCTTTTTCTGGGTATTGAAATTTCAGTGATTTTCTGGGTGGACAAATTAGGTAGGCTACGGGTAGACTGCAAACAAACTGCACAGTCGATTTGCAGCTAGCTTGCAGTTCAAATGCTGACCGTCTAGTTTATTATAGGCGTTAGATAAGATCCCACAATAGCTAGGCCAATACGCCACGCAACACGTGGTATGCGCACATAAGGGTTGATTTAGCAAAGCACTGATAGTTTAAAAAGACCTCGATATTTTTTAAATAAAAGTTAATACTTTTTTAAATGAAAACTCTTTTATGATGTATGTAATCAATCATACTGGCAAAATTCAGGCCATTATTATCAGGGTATTTAAAAGGAAACATTGACATAACTACACACTTCAAAGTCAAGAACATATATTGTAATGATTAGATGTTTTCTATACAAGGCGTCAGGCTCCAAATGAAAGAGACGAGACGATCACTGACAAGTTAGTACTCTTCTCGGTGATTGTCAACGTCAAGAGATGAGCTTCGCTAGAATCAAAAACACGTCAGGCCATATTAAATCTTATGACGTGTTTATTTATTTTTCACTTGACACGAGATTAAATCTTATACCATTTAAAATAAAGCTCAGTTTTCTAGTGTGTTCCATACTTTTGGATACTTTGGCTACTACTACTACGCTATCAGTGGCGGTTTGGATGTTACGGTACTAATGTTGGCTTGAATGTTACTAAGTATTTGGCGATGTGCGTGCTCCAGTATATTTGTGCACGATGGATGTCCCGAACAATTTGACCGCTTTGGTTGAGTCACTGTTAATGACCATTTTGGGTGTTTCCAAGTAAATGAAGGTCTTGACTTCTACTTACTATATAACGCTGACTGTACATACACACATAAAACACGTCTTTATTCCTTGTGTAGTATATACAGTGTAGTTATCACCTAAGAAAATAAGACGAAAAATACAGGCCTTTCCAAATACACGAGTATCTCGATACGAAACTCAAAATATTTATTAACTTATCAAAGGATGTCACGAAATTGTAGTTTGTAGATCACGCAACATACTCAATTCATAACTGAATTGCATGTAATGGAAATTTGCCACTTATTTATTGTTCACAAAAAAATATTTTTTTACATGCATACAAGAACAATCATAACTTATTTTACTAGGTACTTAGAATTATATAGGCTGACTTTTTTTATCACCGTCAAAAGAAACAACACGACGAATACAAGCATTATTTTTAAGTTTGGTGTTAAAATATTGCAAATGGTATCATTAAATGATACCTGTCATCATTAGGTATCATCCTCATCATATCAGGTGTGTGACGTCCTCTGTTGGATATAGGCCTTCAGATACCGCCCATAGAACTCCGTTGCCTCGGTTGGAAGTGGCTTGCATCCACCATGAACCCGCGACTTACGATACCTATACGGTTGCATGTGATATCTAGGTCAACCTAAAACTTGCGACGGTGATATTAATATCATTCTGTATCATACAGTTTCCTTTTCCTTCTTTCTACTGATCATAGGTAATGGGAACATGAAAGACGGACTAAAAGTCTTCAAGTCTTCAGAACAGGGTTGACAAATCTCCGCTGTTGGACATCTGGAAATTCACGGTCTTGATAATTTCCCTAGTAACATAAAGTAATTAACCAATTAGAGTGGAAATAGGGGTTACAAAATTTTGCAACACCGCACTATGGATACATACATACATACATACATATTACGTCTTTATCCTTTACGGGGTAGACAGAGCCTAAGGTAACAAGACCTAAAGGCCACATTTAGCGTGATTTTGAGCGTATAGATGGAAGAGAGGAATCAAAATAGTGATGGATTGCTAGCCACATCGCCTATAACATGATTCCTAAGATTTTCGCCCATTTCCTCGATGGGCTTTTACCATCTGCGCGGGAAGAGAAGCAACTGGTACATTCTACGCTTTCTTTACTCCCAGACCAGCATGTAAGAACATATATTGATAGTTTGGATGAAACAAAAACAGACCATATCGATTAAATCGAGAATTTTACTTCCCAATACTGTAATTAAGACTTTCTTAGGTTTTTCTATGACAGTTTTTGGGTCTCCTGTGCATATATAGATATGTATGATTCACTTATTTCCTGCTAATGCACAAAAAATACCTTCCGAATCCAATGTGAATCTGAAAAATTAACGTACAGTCAGTACAACAAAAGGATAAATAGATATTTTTTAGGCTTGCATACTATGACATGATATTTGACTAAGAATTAAACTCAATTCAAACGTTTTCTGGATACAAAAATACTTGTTTTGCACATTTATACTAGTTAAGATGAGTAACATAGACCAATTGAATGCTATCTCACTCGCAAAATAAAAATAAAACAATTGAAATAAAAATCAGTTCACAACATAGGAAACCAACAAACATACATACTGACACTCACAAACATAAACAGACCACATAAACTTCCGCAAGTTAAATTCAAAGATTATACAAATTTATCCCCACTTTATAAACACTCAGAAAAACGTAACCAAAAAAAGTTACATGATGATAAACTGCTCGGCCCGAAAATTCTTGAAAAAATCTTTAAAAATGAATTACTCGAAAACTACAAAAATCGGCCAACATACATGGGGTATATTCGGATAGCCCCGGATGTGAGGCATATAAATTTTTTTTTAGACGTCAGTTTTTGGACCAGCCTGTATATTTATGCCTGTACATTATATTTATTGTTGAAAATCGCATGAAAATCCGTCCAAAAGTTTTGAGTTTATCGTAAATAAACACACAGACAGACAAAACGACGCGGCAGATGACTTTATTTTATAATCATACTATTAGCGACAGGCAGACGGACAAACAGAAAGACAAACGGACGGATGATTGGACGTACAGATTAACAAGCAGACGGACGGACGGACGGATGGTCGGAAGCATAGACAAACAGACAGACAAACCAACGGATGGACCGCCGGATTGATGGTTGGACAAACAGACAAACTGACAGACAGACATACATACATACAGACAGGCAGGCAGACAGATAGACATACGGATGGATGGACTGCCGGATGGATGATCGGACGCACAGACAAAAAGACAGACAGTCAGAAATATTTAAAGAAAATTTTTATTTATCACAAAAGAAGTTAAAAAAACAGAAGTATCTAAACATAAAGAAAGCTAAAAATATAAAAGCCACTGATAAATAAATTGTCACAAAATGGCCCAGAAGACTAGACAGACGGAAAGATAGGCCGACAAACGGACGGACCTACAAAATATATGTGCTTCTAAGAATGGTTCCTTTTTTCTATATGACGTAAGAAACCCTAAAAAAATCAGACAATACAGTCATGTGTGTTTATTTCACCTCTCTTATACCTTTCAATGTACATACGTAGTTTTTAATTATCATTTTGACTTGCGTTCGCCGATTCGGACGTAAAATATACATTCATACACAAATCACGTCTATATCCCTTACGGGGTAGACAGAGCCTAAGATATCACCTTAAAGCCACCAAGAACAAGCATGATTGTGGGCGTGTAGGTGGAAAGCGGAATCAAAATAGTGATGGATTGCCCTATTGCGTATAACTTGATTCCTAATATTTTTGCATTTACCATCAACGCGGGAAGAGAAGCAACTGGTACATTCTATGTTTTTTCTTTACTTCCAGACTAGCATGAAAGGGAGTAGAAGATAGCTACCTAATATGGGTAAAAAGCTATAGTTAAACAGACGGACAGATAGACGGACGGATTTGAACAATGTGGCCATAAAATAAACCACGATACAGCGTGAACTTGGTAATAGATAAGCTCCTTTGTGTTCCGAACACCAAAACCTGGCCAAGTGCGAGTCGGACTCTCGTACCAAGGGTTTCGTCCAAATTCGGCAAGTAAATATAAAATCCAGTGTTAGCAAAGCCCTGCCAACTAAGCAAATTGTAGGCTGTGTGAGGTCATTTTATATCGGTTACTTACATACTTAGACAAACAAAAATATTCTGTTTTTAGTATTTGATGTTAGAGCGGCAACAGAGAAACGTCATTTGTGAACTGTCGCCAGACAATCATGATAGCTGATAGCCATATCACGGTTCATAAGATACAGCTTGGTGACAGACAGACAGACGGACAGTGGCTCCTAAATGAAAAAAATATAGCTACGTAATATGGGTAAAAAAGCAATAAAGTTAGGACAGACGGACAGATAGACAGATATAGACGGACGGATTTGAACAATGTGGCCATAAAATAAACCACGATACAGCGTGAACTTAGTAATACATAAGCTCCTCCATTGGTTACTTACATAGACAGATTGACAAAAATATTCTGTTTTAGTATCTGTATAGCGGCCACAGAAATACATCATCTGTGAAAATTTCCTTTATCACGGTTCACGAGATACAGCTTGGTGACACACAGACGGACAGACAAACATATACACATACAGACGGACAGTGGAATCTTAGTAATAGAGTCCCGTTTTCACCCTTTGGGTACGGAACCCTAAAAAAGCTGGTCAATAGCAAGTTCGATTCGAGCACTAAAGATTCCTCTAAGTTCTAAGAGTTATAATTAGATGTAAGCGTAATGTATGGTTAGTTGTTACTCTTTCTGTTGATGAGTTTCCAACTGCGGAAGCGACCCTGGCTGGGTCACCAGAATTTCACTTCAAGATTACTGTATTGTCATCAGACTTATGCCAGATTTCACGTCAATCTGATCAATTAGAAATGGGTCAAAATTCACTTGCAAGATTTGATTACATGCAGACACCGGGACTGAGCACTTCAATTGCGTTTACAAAAATAATTTGTACCAATCACACAAACGTTGGAATGTTGTATCTTACAAAAATTTATTATGATTAATTGATAAGTACATACCTGTACGTGTACGTACAAATAAATGTCTACGCTGCGTCCAATATCGTAGCTTGTAACGTCTTTTACTTCCTTCCTTTGACTTCAATTAATTACGAATAAAATGAATAGATTATTTTTATTTTAAGACACCATGTTCTGTCAACCATTAGTTTATGACAATTCATATCATTGTTTTTTTTATTACCTGTCTAACCAGCCAGGTTTTTGACTCGCATGTTTTTTTTTAATTGTTCTGCAATTGAGAAAACCTATTTACTCGGCCTATTTTGTATTTAGCACTTGTCGGATTTCACGAATCATTGCCGTGGTATATGGCCGTGATTTGATGCAGAGGGTTAGGGTTCGATTCTCGTGAGAAGCATTAGTGCAAAATTAACTGGAAGCCTTTTTTATTTTTAACTTGCTGTGGTCGAGTACTTTTTTTTAAATATATAAGGCAAAACGTGTTTTTAAGGCGGCAATATGACTGGGGGGCGCCACCATCTATGCCAAATTAATAAGCACGTGTGATCCTAATACTACAGAACTTACCAGGCATGAAAGCTTTGCCAAGTTTAGGACTGGCAATGCCACCCGCTAAACCATTCAAATTGGCGATGCCTCACTGCTACAAGGTTATACAAAAAAAAAATACGAAACTATGTGTTAGTTTAAAAAAAAATCTTGGCTAGAATAAGTTTACCATCACAAGTGTATATTTTATTTTCAACTAATTGATGGTATAGACCATTTATCGTAAACAGTAAAATCTAACTAGGGTAAGCTTGTGGTTGTTTAAAAACCACTTAGGTAGTACTTTCTTTGGTTTGATTTGACAAGAAAAATATTGAATTTACCATAAAGTTTTCTACATCTCATCGAGATAGTATTACTAAGTAAGTAAGTTATTAAAAACAATGTTTATAAAATTAAAAAAGAATCGTTCACGACCTCGAGATTTGAACTTGGTTACTAACTATTCAGTTCTTTAAGTCACGACCACTGAGCCAGATTGGAGGTCACGTGACAGCTCGAAATAGCCGATTGGTTTTTACAACATGTTTTATTTGACACTAGCTACTCACACTATTGTAAAATGCATCGAAATTTACTGCATCATACTGCAATTTAGGTATGATAAATGCACTCTGTTTTGTAATTTGCGCAGACAATATATCCATAGCTAACTATCCTCAAAAAACCGCATTGAAATTAAGCCTGTGGACGAAATGCAGCTGCACGGAAGGTTTGTATGGAAGAGCAACCGCCTTAACAGAAGCTTTACAATGTGTTTTTGACCAATTACGTGTAAAAGGTAGATAATCGAGAAATAGATCGGCTGGTTATAAGCACGAACAGCCTGTGAGCTCTAAAAATGAAAGAAAGAAAGAAAGAAAGAAAACATTTATTCGTGACATTCGGCATGCTATTCGGGATTCGGGTACCATCGGCCGATTCAATTATCAAACCCATGAGAGTGAGTGAGACAGTAAGACAAACCGAATGGCATTCTAAGAGCTCACGGACTGTACTGCCTTTTGAGCTTGCAATCATTTTGCACGTCAACATAACCTATAAACAGCTAAAGCCACTAAGAATCATGAAATCTTCTTTCTTACAGGAAGCATCTTTAAAAAATTCAACAAGAAATAAATAAAATTGTATAGGCTAGTACTATAATTATGTATACCTATATTAGAGAGAGAGAGAGAGAGAGAGAGAAACATTTTTTATTTATTTATTAGTAGATATGATATGGTTCTTCCATGCTGGTCTGGGGAGTAAAGAAAAAACATAGAATGTACCAGTTGCTTCTCTACCCGCGCAGATGGTAAAAGCCCATCGAGGGAATGGGCGAAAATCATAGGAATCTTGTTATAGGCGATGAGGCTAGCAACCCATCACTATTTTGATTCCATTTTCCACCTATACGCCCACAATTTTGCTAAATGTGGCCTGTAGGTCTTGTTACCTTAGGCTCTGTCTACCCCGTAAGGGATAAAGACGTGATTTGTGTATGTGTATGTATGTAGATATTATAGACCGACCGTTTAAATGAGTCCTCGCCCGCGCGGCTCAGGTGCGCGGGGTAGTCCCTCCCTCTCTCAGCCCCCGCGCCCCTACGCCGCGAGAGCGAGGACTCATTTAAGCGATCGGTCTATAGTAGTAGTAAGTTGTACTACTATTGGGCTTGAAAAATTTAGCCTAAACGTAAATTATGCTGAAACTCTACAGAAGTACTGTGAATTTCCTGCACCGCTAAAATAAAGAATGAAAAAATAACTTAGAGCCACCGTTTAAAATGATTCAGCCTCGAATCTTATAGAGCCGTGGTCCATCCGTAGACTAAAGATCCCCTCTTTGCGTTAATGAAGGAATTCCGTTTTTATTATTCTGAAGTGCTGCCTGTCGCATCCATCTTGCTTTAGAACCTTCCAGAAAAAAAATAGCAGCGCAAAACGCTGTTTAAATAGATTTTAGTACCTTTTACTGACAATGCGTTTGTAGCATCTATTTATTCATAGTACCACTACCTAACTCCTAGTAAACTTAATTTGATCTTCGATTCATAGGTATTTTTAATCCAAGCCAGAATGTGAATATATTGTTATTTTAGCAAAAACTTCTTTCGTGTTGTAGCTAATTCCAGAAATGGTGCGCAAAATGAACCTCTATGCAAAATTTGACTTTCTAGGTCGAAAAGTTTTGGATTGGACGTTGACGAGTCATTTCATGTGATCTATTATGATTATTCAAGCCCATGGACAACTTGTTTATACAAAAATCATAAACTTAACTTACTAACTTACCTAATTTTTGAACACAGCTAAAGCCTTCCGTTAAAATTGTAAAAAACATACGAATTTATAAAAGAAAATCTTTATCTATTTCACCAAGACACACACAGGTGTGTAGAGATAGGTAGAGGTAGACGTACTCATAATTTCAATGTTGCATTGAATTTGCTTGCGTTAGATTCCAGTGTTGAATTAGAAGTTCCAATTTAGTTTGTGCCAGACTACCGACGAACATTGATATGCAGTATTCGCCACGATGCAATGTTGTGCAAATACAGTCTGGTTTGATTTAGTGTTTGCTATTGTCTTTCTATACGTGCTGAACGGACGTGGGTAACTTATGTTGGTATGCTATTTACGATGCATAAATTAAGGATTGGACTAGATTAAGCGATACGATTTCTGTAAATAAATTGCAATGGAGCTGTTTTGAAAACGACTGGAGTAATTCTTAGAAATGGTTAGCTGTTAATTAGATAGAAATTCTGAAAGATGTAGGTACACAAACATTCGAATTCAGGAATCAGTATACATCGTAGATTTGGAATAAGGGTGAATCTTAAAACAGCGTTATGTTTAGGTCCGAAAGAGATAATAATAAATATCTTCTCTGTGTTACAATCTTATTATTTTCATCAGTTAATTTGTATTAATGACATGTACTATTAAAGTGACTATGATAAGTAATAATTTTATAATATGAAATATTTGTGCAAAATTTGTGTGTCGACATTTGTAATAATAATTGTACCGAAAAATAGTAGTACCTATTTATCTCTAGTTTTAATTTGTGCCACATCCTCAATGACGAGTCATTATTGTTCATTTTGACGTCTGTGTTTACACAATGTAATGTCGAATCTGTAACAATGATGACAATAAAAAATTCTGATTCTGATTCTGATTAAGATACCTCTTATCATCATTATCACTACATAGTATAAAACAAAGTCGCTTTCTCTGTCCCTATGTCCCTATGTATGCTTATATCTTCAAAACTACACAACGGATTTTGATGCGGTTTTTTTAATAGATAGAGTGATTCAAGAGGAAGGTTTTTATGTATAATTCTACGCAGACGAAGTCGCGGGCAGAAGCTAGTTAACATATAAGACGCAAAAAGACCATACAAAATTATTCAGCACGCATATTATTAAACAATGCAGTTAAGTAAGATAATAAGTTTCACATATGACAACCAAAATAAGTTTGCGTTACTTTGCTGCTCGACAGCATCTTTGAAAATTAATTACGTCGAGTTAGAATTGCGATCGAATATCGTCTAGTTAAAGGTTTCACCCGTATTCCAAATCCACGCTGTATTTAGTTACATTCAGGTTTCAGTTTATTTAATCCAGGATTTAACAAAAATTCAACTGGTGTGTTAATACTGCATTTCTCGTCTAAAAAGCGTTATTGGCTGAGTTTAACCGCTTTGCAGCGATGCTAACGACTAAAACATTTTAAACATTTTTTGGCAATGGCAACTCTGTCGCGCATACAAAATGGAACGCCAACGGATGTGATATAATACTTTGGAATATGAATTTGATTTTTCGATTTGTATGGATGTTCCCGTTGTGAGATAAGAGTCATTTGTGCGTGTATTGAAAAGTTTTTCAAACGTTTTATACCTTAAATATAATATAGATTCGATTCAAGCGTTGTTTTGCAGAGATCCATATTAAGTTAAACTAATAATTTATTTCCTAAAACCTATGTGCAATGATGTCATTATCTTTCGATATATTTTTTTTTAACTTTAGTTTTGAAAAATGGTATGTAGCAGTGAAACAGCTACTTTCAAAATTTAATTCCAATAGTCTTTATATTTTCCCAGTAAAATGCCTATGTCCTACGAACAGACAACTTAACATGACGAAACTTATAAGAGTTCTGTTTCTATAATTTTGGCTACGGCGTCCAAAAACGCAATTGACCTTCTCGGATGTTAATTTGTCATCAAAATTATTTGTTTCAAGCACCCATTATTTCAGTATTAATTGCGCAGACATCTAGATATCAACAGCGAAGCATTCAACGTTAATATTCACCTTGGCTGCGTCGCCGGAGCGTTACCCGGTTTTGATTTACCGTATTCCATTACCGGTTGAAATCGTAATATCCGGAAATGACTGAATCCACAGCGCACTTTAATAGGGTTAGTATGTTGCGCAGATTAAGGTGACAGAGTGAAATCGCGTCTTGAGATTGTTCGATCTATATTGTTATTACAGTGTTATTATAGAGCTTTTAAGGGTCATTTGCATCAACATTAACCCAGGTTTGTACTTAAAATGCTGAAGTGCCAATGACCTTGAGCAGATAGAGAAAAATGAAAAACCTGTTTCTTGAGCGTTTTTTGTCTTCTAACGCATTATATACGGGCGGCCATTTTTGAAATCACACCTGTGAAAATACCACTCAAAAGGGGGTAATATTCTGTGCAATGCTACAAAACTACCGTATGCATACCGTATTCAATTTAATATAAATATTTTAGTAAAAGCAATCACTTTTCAGTGGTACTTCATAGATATGATTTCAAAAGTCGGCCCCCAAAAATATCGCAAGTTAACAATCATAAAATTTAAATGCTGTTTTTAAACGAAATAAAACTCGTGCTATTACAATAAATTTTAAAGCCAAATGCTCTTGAACACGGCCGATAAAACTAACAGTCGTTAAACACAAATTAGGGGCCGCACGTCCGCTCGTTGCAGTAACTTAGTTGAAAACGATCATGTGTAAATGCCTGAAGCAATAACACAGTAAAAGCCTATCGTAATAATAACAAACAGTGAGGTAACTCAGCTGTCTAAACTCTAGACAGAGCAACAAAACGTCTACTGCTGGATGCCTGGGCATAGGCTACGGTCAGTTTTGTGCTAACGCAGCTAAGCCTTCCCGCGATTTTATCAGAGAGTCCATCCATGCTGCGAGCATCTCGTTTTTAATACATACATACCCCTACACAAGTCACGTCTTTATCCCTTACGGGGTAGACAGGGCCCAAGGTAACAAAACCTGAAGGCCACGCTTAGCATGATTGTGGGCTTATAGGTGAATCAAAATAGTGATGGGTTTCTGGCCACATCCCTCGATTGGTTTTTACCATCTGCACGGGAAGAGAAGCAACTGGTACATTTTATGTTTTTTCGTTGGTCCCAAACCAGCATGGAAGACATTTTTTAATTGTGTTTAACAGATGGGTAATTTGACATAGTGAAAGAAATGTCAATAAGCGCGGGCGAGAAATTGGGTAGTTCCCTGCACACGGCAGCGCATTATGTGTGACTGCCGATTCGACATGTTTACTGATTACCCGCTGTATTTGTACTGTGACGATACCATGAAAAGCTTTGCTTTTTTGTAGAAATTTGAAATTAATTATATATCAGTACGTGTGTTTCAACCGTAATTTGTTGCGGCAAAGAATTCTCGGAAGCAGCGGTGGGGAAAATTAGCACGTACAATATTATGATGTTACACGTCAGTTATTACGTACGTAATAAAGCTAATTAGATAGCTATTGTGATATTTTCAAAGATGAAAATATGAAATTACAAGATTTACATTTAATAAATTCTAAAATTGTTAATTTACACAATTTGATGAACGAATCTGCGCAGCACTCACAGTTACAAAAATGTGTCACAAAATTCAACGTATATTTTTTTCCATTCAGTATTTTTTACAAAATTAATGATTCACAGTTGATTCATACTGTTATCGATTTTCTTTTATTTCAACCTCAACATCGATAACAATCTTTCGAAATCCATCACGCACGCAGCAATCGTTCATTTCATTAAACACCTAATGAGGAAAACTCGGAGAGGCCCGTAATTGGTCAATCAATCTCCGACGTACTCGAAGCACGAGACACAAGTTGAGCCACGGCACTGGAAAACTCCCGAACTGATTTGATTTTCCTCGTGAACTAGCGAGTAAGTTCTTTCGCCTCAATAACTTCAAATACAGGAAACTAAGTTAAGACTTTCGGTTGCTTGGCACTTACGGACCTTTTCCGCGTCTAACGTTATTATCCAATACTAGTGGAGCACTCCGTGCTCGTTCGTTGTTATTAGTTACATCTACGAGGTATCAAACACTTCAGTCACATTGACGTTAGCTGTACAAACCTACTCAAACAATATAATGTAGAATAAGTGAAACATTTATCTAAGAAAATTCAGGTGCTACATCTAAACTAATATAATAATGAGTGTTAGACATGTGTCTAACACTCATTATTATACGTATACTAAATTTCAAGTCAATCAAATCACTAAAAGTGGGTCAAATTGGACTTGCAAGATCTAAGAGAAATTTTAAGTGTTTACCTGAACAGAGTACTTGAAATAAATATGTACAACTTGCATTTACAACGTTCATGTATATGATAAAGGAGCGACAATGTAATGGCGCAGTATGTTGGGTTTCTGCATAAAAATATACATATATCGCAAGGGCGTAGCTATCGTGCAAGCGTGGCCATGTGGTAGCAATGAGATAAGTATGATATTTCACAATATGTAAAGTCAAGGTTTTCTGGTAAAGATCCCGTAAAGGGGTAATTCTGACAGTTGTGTTTGTTTCTTGACGTATACTATATAATAATACATACATACAAATCATCGATATGACAATGTCACCATCACAATACATACTCTGCCTAGCGTTGCACTTACCCGCCATCCATTTGGTTGGGTTCCAAGATACCTTTGTCGAATTACCGATCTCGGTTGGCGCTATCATTTTGGCGTAGAATTGTGCTGAAATTTGCTTCCCGCTGGTATCGTAAGGTTCTAATAATGCTGTTTGAACTAGATATTCGAATGTCGAACGCACTGATGTTATTCGAACTGCGGTTGCTTTGGGCATGATTAGTTATTGAAGGAAGACATGCGCCAATCAGGAATTACATGACTGTATACCGTGAGAGCGACATGTATCGTAAAAAGTAAACAAAAAAAAAGATATTGTTTAGCATAGACGTAATAGCTAATCTCTACAACAAGGTTCGAGAAACTTAGATCAGGGTGCAGTGGAGGTAATGTCATAAGTATGTCAATATGGTGAGAGAAGACAGAGAAGAGAGAGAAGGTTGGTAAGAAAACACGATGGGAATCGAGTTGTCAGGACAACACACCGCTGTCAAGGTGTTCATCATCAGCCCGTGTCAGTCCACGGCTGGAGGCCCTCCCATGGCACGTCACTGCACTCGATCTTCAGCTCAGGGTGTTCAATTTAATACGAATCTAGTATATGGGTAATCAGCTTGCAAGATTTCACTTACTAACTTACACGCACACCTAATAAAAACCATCTACTTAAAGTATCATAAAATCCTAGCTCGCTAACAGCGTTAAAAATGTTAAGATTCAGAAAATATCACAGAACTACTTCGGCAGCGCCCCATAACACTAACGTTGATGGTATTACAGCGCTAGACCGTTTCATAGCAATACTTTGCATATTTTTAAACAGTGGCGCAAATATTGTAGCATTAGCATTTCAGGAGCGTAACAAGCAAAAATCTGGAGCGCTGCTGCGAGCGGTTGTAACTAAGCATTCCGATGCACCCATTGACGGCGTCCCCTGCGACTTTAGCATACTCAACGAGTTGCCTTGGATTCCAGTACACTGCTGCCTCATCAAATTTCATTATACTATTTAGTTCACTATAGCTATGGTTATAATACCTCAGTGAATCATCGTACGGGGTGATTGTTACACTCTGTATACACTTGCGTAATTGCGTAACTTTCTATCTTAAATCTATCGTAACTTTATTTCTATCTTATCGCACTCACAACATTAGCTGTGTGTCAAGAAAAAATCTGGGGATAATATCGAGACGTTGATTTTCAGTGACGCCAGTTACAAAGGTGGCTGTCTCCAAGCACACGTCTCAATAATATCAACAGAACGTCTTTTTCTTCATCCTAGCCTCTTTCAACCATGTTAGTGTAGCCTCCTCCATATTCCTTCATCTAACTATTTCCCGCGTCCAGCATCCAGCGTCTCCGGGATTACCTTCATGTCATCCTCCCTTATTTGTGGCAATTCCCTAGGCCATCCCAAGGCCTCTAATACAGCTTTGGATCACGAGTCATGTTTTTTTACTGTCTAATTTGCTTGGCAAAGTTCTCCAGACCTCGAAACGAAATATCCTACGTAAGCTTGAAGTCAGCCGATATAACAGCGCTTCGAAAGTGTGCCGGCAAAGTAATTCTCAAAGCCACTTCAAGAGCTGTTTTCACCATTGACACGCCGATCGATGTCACAAAATAGATATGTTGTTAAAATTATAGGTAGTTGTATCTAGAGTATACATTTACCAAATATTTGCAGTAAAAAGTTTTGAATTGAACTCGAACAAAATTTAGAGTTGCCTTTTACTTTTACGAATAGAAAAACAATTAGGTCACACTCGTAAGACGTGCACTTCATTTGTTTTATAGATCCAGTTACTAGTCTTAGTGGTCTCCTTGAATGCGAAAGATGAACATTAAACAAAATGGAGTCATAAATGATCGGGTTATGAGTATGTCGAACCTGCTTATGGTCGTGTATTTCATGTAATGACTGCTGCCAGATTGGCGCATGCAGTATATAAACTTTTATTATGATAATGCCATAAAAATCTCGTGAAACTGACGCGGTGACTGCAGCGACATAATGCTTTCCGTGAATAATGTGCTTGTTTAATGTTGATTAGATGATAAGGGTTTAAAGAAGCTATTAGGTAATGTTGCTTCCATGATGGTTTGGGAGCAAAGAAAAAACATAGAATGTACCAGTTGCTTCTCCTCTCGCGCAGATGGTAAAAGTCCATTGAGGGAATAAGCGAAAATCTTAGGAATCATGTTATAGGCGATGTGACTAGCATAGCAACCCATTACTATTTTGATTCCCCTTTCCACCTATACGCCCACAATCATGCTAAACGTGGTCTTTAAGGTCTTGTTACTATAGGCTCTGTCTAGCCGGTAAGGGATAATGACGTGATTTATGTGTGTAAGTTAGGTAATGTTAAAAAATCCACGTCAATCCATACTCATACTCATACTCATACTCATTTATTCGTAATAATTATAGTTATTACATGTCATTTTTATCATTAATATTAATATTAAAATTTAAAATTTTAATAAAACGGCAGCACCAATAAAAAAATAAAACATTTTTTTTTCAATCATAAAGCTGTAGGCTTTGACTGCCAGGAAAAGAGTTCGTCGAATGTATAGAATGTGTGCTCGAGAAGCCAAATCCTGAGTTTAATTTTAAAACATCTTAACGACGACTTTAAATCGACGACTTTTACTTTTTTTTTAAATATAATAGTAAACAGGGACCTTACTAACCATGACCTCTTAATGTGGTTCAATTCCGATTCAGTTTAGATTCGCCCTTTGTCAGGGCCATACTAAAAATGTCAGCTAAAACCTAACTGAGTCGGAATTGAATAGCATTGAGACGGCATGGTATGGTATGGTAAGGCATCACCTGTATGTAGGTACTTGTCTAATTTATAACAAAAAAATAAAACAGCACAACCATACAGTCAAATTGCCTATCTTAAGGTAAGGAACCAGAAAAAAATAATAATATTTGCATCGAAATAAAATTCTGTTAGGCCCTAGTAGGTACTAAAAAATCCACATTAATTCTAAATACAATTAGCAATGTATCGGCGTGGTCACGACTTCGAACAAATTTAATGACACTTCGCACAAAACGATGTCGCACTCCAGGTTATACTCCCGCTGGCAACGCGGCCAGCAATTTCCTAATAAGTACATTGCGTATGCTACCAACTAACTATTAAGCAGTGCACGTCTCAACAGCGCAACGAACAGAGAAATCGCTAGCCAAGCTGCCAGCCGTGCATAGTCGTGGCAGATCCGTAAGCCTCCCAATAACATTCCATTCACATACCCAGCGCCCAATTGAACATCATGACGTATACCTATCACACATGTACATTACACATTGCAGTAGTCTTAATCCAGAAGTAACCTTACATAGCAGTACTACTGTTTAGCTAAAGGCAATTAAAATGCACTAAAGCAAACATCGAGCAATAAGGTACCAATTTATGTATGGTAAGTAAAATAAAACTGCTGTAATGGAATTTAGGAAAGAGTTGGCACATAAATCTCCTAAAGATTTACGATTGTTTGCGATTTTTCTGCAAACGAATTATTGGAAAATGAAGAAGCAGGAAAATCTGTTCAGGGTAAATATTACCATGAATTGTTTTCCTTGGCACGTATAAATTTCTGCTTCCGCCAAGTTATAGACTACGAGTGAAATCAATTAGATGTCCGAACAGAAATAACAGAGTAGGTATAAAAAGAACTGAATCGCGTGTTCGTAAATAAACAGTCATTAATCAAACAAACTCTTAAAACATTTTTAAACTGGTTATATAAAATTACCATTGAGTTAAAACCAGAAGGAGAATCAAAACCGATTATTAAAAGAAAACGGGAAATGGTTTTCTTAGAAGGCTCAAGTATAAGCGAAAGATGCGGCAAATAAATTGAAAGCGAATATTCGTAGAAACTGTATTAGAACCGCAAAAGGCTCACCCCTATAAATTGGGGAAAATATGAAGAGACCCGACAATAAAGTCATGGATACATTATAGCCTATTGAAATCAATGAGATCTTTATTGAAAGTTCACTAAATTGAGGGCCCTTTTTGGATATCGGTGGCATGAGATCGATAGGAGATTAATAGTTTATGAATAGGCTGATCATTCACTTGGCGGAAAATTGTAAGTAATTTAGGCGTATCAACTATATCTATATCGCTGATTACTTATAAATCCTAAGTAGGTATAATTATTTAGAAAGCAATCAACTTAATGTCGTTGTCACTACGAACATTAAATCTACATAAACGTCGTATTACTGAGAATAATTTTCTGTAATCCAGGGTATTATTTTCGTCTTAGCATACAAATCTAGTTTCTCGGAATATCTTTCAATATAAATATAATTCAAAACCTTAAGTATTCAATGTACAGACTGCCAGCTTCAATAGCCTTTTTATAAGAAATCACAAAATAGAATGAGACATGGTTGTGTTATAAAGATATAAAGTGCCCATTTACCACTGCGGTAGTGATATTTCTTGATATATAAAGCTCACCCACAAATGCAAAATAGAACGGGAAAAGATAGCACGATATATGCAAGTCGGCATGCCTTCACTCAAAGGATGAATGCATATTGACCTCAATCCTAAATCCAGTTTTAGTTGTTTCAAGATTTTTTTGTTGTTACATTATTTTTTACTTACGACATGCTTGTTTGCAAGTAGATTGCGAGGTTTTTTTAATCATTTTTTATTTACAAATACATACTTCAAAATACGTACTTTAACGCACCAATCATTCAAATTAGTTTGAAGACAGTCAATAGGTATTATGTATTTCTTGTTATCACATTGATAATCGTAGTCCTGTTGTAGTGTTTTTAATGTATAATTTGATGATTAAGTAACTTATCGAAGACGATAAGTTACGTAATTAATATTAATTTACATATAACTTTACTGTTAACACAATACATTTATGTGCAAACACAATACATTTATTATTTTTTGAATAATATCTATGTCTCAAAATACTTAGCGGAGTAGCAAGGTAAATGTTTTTTGTTAATTGAAATAGATCTTTAAACAGTCTTGTTACTATTGTCACCTATTTTAATACTTCAGTAACCGCTTTTGCTTGAGCACAAATATTAGTCCAGAGGCCTAGTACGAACAATTCCTCACCAATTCCCTCAACGATCCAGTATAAAGCCTGGCCGTAGCTTATTCGCCTGACACATATTGTGAGGCCTACAATAGTGAAGCAAATTATATTGGAACCGGGCCTTTAGTCTCTGAGGTTTTTTGTTCATTTCTCAGTCCTTCAAGTTTCTTGTCTATTTCTTATGAAAAGGTTATAGACAGGAGAATTGCTTTTCCTTCCGACCGTACTTATTGCAGCTATCATAATACAATTTGGGCACTTACTTCTGTTATGTCGCATACGTTGGACCTTTACTTAGGGTGGTACAAAAAGATGAGTGACGTTGTTGTTATTTCGGTTGCCTTATTCAAAACCCTAGATAGATAGGAGATGGAAGTGAGTAAGTAGGTAGCTTACAATTAGGTTACAGAGAAATGAATAGAAATAAAAGGAAAAGCGAAATTTGGATGTACAGAATTTATCCCAAAACCGATTGAAATTAAGCCTATTGGACCGAATAGGGCGGAATAGGAAGTCTTTTCATTAACAGATTGATTTACATCCTGATGTTTCGTTTCATTCAAAGGTCTAATTTTGCCAATGGAAATACTCAGAGAAAGTCGAATATACTCAGCTATTCAGAAAAACTATATATGTAGCGAAAAACAAACATATACCATACCTACAGACAAGATACAAAATTATAAACTTTAGGTGCCTATTATTCTATCCGAAAAAACATTTGATGACAGCAACTCTACACTGCAATTCTTTGGTGGAGTAGCTTCTATCAACATCCTAGTATAGTCTATCATTGTAATTGTGCTCCAGCAAGGCAGTGTGGCAGTTTCTCGGATTAATTGATTAGGTGGCCGTGTTGCATAATACAACAAGGAAGAAATTATCGGAGCTTACATAACCAAGGTACAATTCCCACGTAATTGTATAAATAATGTGCCTCCTTACGAGACGCGACTACTTTCTGTTGGCTAACACAAGTGTGCAGAGGATATAAGAGAGAATAAAATTCTTACTTGAATCTGGCTTCATAAAAAAAGAACATTGGACAATTTCATGACTTTGGTACAAACATTCGTAATTCATAGCAAAAGTGGCGGCTTGCTGATTAGCACTCAAGACCTCTAGCTTTGTAGTCTGGGTGACTGATCACTAGGCTATCTGGTCGTCAAACATTCTCCGCTGTCTATCCGTGCGTTGGTCAGATGACTATAAGCCTCCATAAGGCAATCTCCCTCCATAGTGTCGTTCAGGGAAGGTTTGAAGAAAATGTGGCTCGCACCATCTTCTTAAATTAATGGTAAATACTCCTTTGTTTATTGCGCTCTTTATTTATTTACTTTATGTAGTATATTTTAATGATATATATTATAGGTAGTATAAAGTAGTTTATTGACTGGTAGGTTTTAGTAGTTTATGTATTATATTCAGTAAAGTTATGTATTGTGGCTCTCAGTGTTTGTAATTTTTAAACTCACTCGTCCATTCCTAATATAATACTCCTTTCATTCACTCAAAGGTTGACTGGAAGAGATCCCTTAAAGGGATAAGTCCGCCTTTGTGCATGTATCTCAGTGTTTGTCAATTGTATTTCTCTTGTTTATTTTGCACAATAAAGAATTTACATACATACATACATACTATATATTTTGAACCACTATGGGCCAATGTAATGAGAAATAAGTAAAATGAAACTGACTGAAAAATTAAGTGGCTAGGTACTGGTACTAAAAACTTGTTGGGTTTTGCGTAGGTATAGTAATAATAATTAATAATTAATAAATGTACGTTGACATGCTTCTTAAATTTACCACCACATCGACAGCTCTATTTAATCTCAATCCTACTTGAATAAGCTTACGATTCAGCTGCTTTTCGTAATTTATCGCTAATATATTTCCAAAGGTTGCAAGTTAATTCTGTCCACGTACGCATTCTATTATCATATTCGTTATATTATTCACATATAGAGGACGGCCATTATCGACGTTGTATCCGCAGCCCTCTTGGCACAAGGGACGGTAACAGTGCCCTAATGGAAAATTCAAGTGAATTATGCTTGTAATAGTGTCTCAAGATTAAAGTAAAAATGTGTTTGAGACAAATTTAAATGGCGAGAAACAATCTTACTATCCTACTAGTATTATATTGCGCAGTACAGCTGATGTCGGGGGCTGCAGCTATTAATATTATGAACGCGAAAGTTTGTGAGGTAAAAAAGACGAATACGTGCCACCTACTTATTATTCCGAACTTCATCCAAAATATAAAAGATATTAAACCTTTTAAAAATACACTACATGAATACTTGCTGGAGAAATCTTACTACTCCCTTCAGGATTTTTTTGATGATAGAATTGATAAGCAGACAAGTGTGTTTTAGAAATTAAAGTAAACATGTTAACAGTTACAATTTTATTTATAATAGTTTTATTAATAATAAGTTTATTTAGATTTTATATTTGAGTCTGTTAGGTACTTAGGTATTAAATTAAGTAGAGTGAACTTAACAATTACCAATAGTTTACTTAAAATGTTTGAATTTTTAGTTTATTTTGATCTCATATTTAATTGACTCTGAGTTAGGTACTTAGTACATAGTGCCTACCCTAGTTTAGATGTAAGTGGTTAATAAAATATAAATAAATAAAAAATGAAATATTTGCAGTACCCTTACAGGGTTCGATCTTGTATCAAAACAAATGAATGTTTGAGTTTGAGTTTATTTGTGTAAGCTCGTAATAGCCCACATTAAATCACTACTAAGAACATTACATTGTTCTATTCCGTTAGTGTACGTCCCTTAACCTTTGAAATATTCATGAGTGTAATTTCACTTGCAATCTCCTAGTGGTTGCATAAGATTAATGTTTCATTAGTGCTACCCGTAATACGTTAAGATCATTATGTTACTCTCCTACTGGCGTACCGACGGTAGGATTTGATATGAAATTTTGAACACTACGTCTCTTTAGAGTACGTATAATAATAATAAAAATATTGTTTTATTACTTTTAAATTTCTAAACGACACGGAAAATTAGAACAAAGAAAAATTCGAAAAGTAAAGCTATGTCCGGTAATCGAACCCGGGTCCTCATCATTCCGTGATGCGTGCTTTACCCATAGCAGGTAGCATAGCTTTACTTTTCGTATTTTTCTGTGTTCTCATTTTCAGTCGTTTAGAAATTTAATTTCTAACGGTAAAACCGTAAAAGCAAAATCAAGAAGTACAAAAAAATATATTAATTTGATAGTACTTATTACTTTTCTATGAATATTGTAAAAACCTAGCTAAGAAAATTAAAATAAATATAGTGTTTAGGTTAAATTAAACCTTATAAAACCAATGAAAGAGGTTATTAATTGAGAAAAAAACAAACAAACAATTAAATACATGAACATGTCGTTCGCTCTTACTTGACTTTATGCAGTCTTATACAACGGACAGAAACGAAAAAAACATTTATTGAATCATTTCAATGAACAAAAAACATTTACCTTGTTACTCTTAAAACATTTATTGAATCATTTCAATGAACAAAAAACATTTACCTTGTTACTCTGCTAATCACATGCAAGATAACCAACACATGTAAAAACATATTGACGGGGAAGAAAAAATATCTTGTAATTTCGGATTAATGTAAGATAAGAGCTATTGGTTCTCTCAACAGAATTCAAACAATAATTAAAATTTGTAAGATAGGAGATTTTAGTTCTTCCCCGTCGATATTATGTGTATGGTGTGTGTAAATCTAATATACATTTCGCACAGGCTTGGCTATCTTGCGCATGAGTAGCGGAGTAGCAAGGTAATGTTTTCTGTTCGAATACTTAATCTAGAAACTTATTCCGTTTCTCATAAACACCATAAAGCTTCCGAACCTAACTTTTGTTTGTCACTTTGCCGTTTTCTTTTCTTCACAAACAAAATGAGTAGGTGAGGTTAGATTAATAGTAATGCATGTCGAGAATATGTCGACGGAAGATAAATAACGAAGAACAGATATAGCTCGCTCGTTGTTTTCATTTGACGTATTCCCACTACCAACATGGCGCAGTCGGTAGGATATTTGGGTATGCACTTTTTTACTGTACTTACATTATTTCCACAGTGAATTCAGATTTCAATTTAAGTCTAATCATTCCTTGCTATGATGATTATTGCAGACGTTACTTATATTCACTAAACTAATTAAACAGATTGTCAATTTTTAGTGATGAGCTTAGTAAAAGATAGTAAGACTGTAAACGTAAAACTTACGCTATCATAGTAATTATCTTACACGATTTATGTCAAGATTTGTTATCGTTACAAAAGATTTAAACCTAATCTTCCAGCAAAGAACGAACATCTTCGCGAAATCTCTCCCAAGAGTCTTTGGATCCTATCAAATGGATCGAGAACAAAGCACCGCAAAATGAACTATTAGAGGACGCATTGAGTGTCCCCCAGACCCCGAGATTGCCGACACAAACTTACAGTGGAAACAAGTTAGACTTAAAACCAATTCTGTGTCTTTAAGTTGAGAACCGATAATGGGCACTAGAAAATGAGCACTAAAGTTTAATAGAAAGGGTAGCTGAAGTTCTTACAGCGCTTTTACCAGTACTTAACTAATAGCTTTCGGCAATCTTCGAGTTTAGGTTTCTTCCCTTACCCTTTTTGCGTTTGATGCCAAAGGAGACGACTATCTACTACTACGTTTGTTGAGTATATGTGAAGTTGGTAAAGAATGCAAAGAGGTAACGGCAAGGCTGTTAACACGATAAAAGGCAGAGTTAACGACCACAGCCGAACATTATTGCTAAAATTATGAGTAAAAATGTCTATACTCAGAATGTTTTTAAGAAAAATTTGGATAAAATTAAAAACAACAACTTGGTTTACACTGCGACTTCATCATCATCGGATCTGTTGTTAATAAGTGTATGTATCAAAAGGTAGCATACCTCTATTCCAAGTTACATCCAAAGCCATTGAGCCACTTTAATTATACAGAAGCAGTAAACGTACGCACTTACAAACTTTCAAGTCAGTTCTAAATTTTTAATAGACATGATACGACACTACTCGCAGATAGTTCCAGAAAATCTCTAGAATAAATCGGCACAGCCGTAAATTTAATGCGCTACGAAACAAAAATTGCCTCATTATACTAATAAGCCAATCTGGCACAACTCGAAAATCCCTGCCAAATGCTTGTCAAATAAGTTCAATTAGTGGGTAGTCCTTGGGAACCTTCCGATTTATAATTTGGCCTCAGCCTCGAAGAATCTTCGATAATTGAGGCTGACAAGCGAAGTTCCTAAATTATGTACACTGATTGTACGTTTTACGGTGCTTTGATTTCTATTTAGGGCAACAAAGTCGAAGAAAAGTTGGCCGGTTACTTGTCGTTGCACGTTTTATGTCACAAGACAGTGAAGGAATTCTGAAGTGTGGATGATTTATACACACATGTGTTACAGAACACTTCAGTTGTGTACTATGTATGTATTCATGTTAATTATTTATCATCTCTCCAATTGCAAAATTGAGACTGAAGCCAATATAAGTACATAATATTCTCTTTATTCTTTGTTTCTTTTACATATTTGTTAGTTAATTACACTTTTTTTTTGTTTTATTTGTAACGTAATACGAACATTAAGTTTCCATGGTAAAGAGATATTAAAAAGGGTAATTTATCAGCAGACGGTGCAAATTAATTCTACTCTGAAATAAATTATTGTAAGTTATTGGAACTACAAAGATAAAAAAAAATACTTATTTTCCAGGATGAAGAATTGTCGAAACGAAACTGTTTGGCCTTGATCAAATTTGTCCCTAACGTCTACTAGGCATATTAAGACTGTAATTTACGAGTCCTATTTAGTTTTACGTGCTTTATAATAGCGATATATATCGAATCAAGTAACATTATTACCAGAGACCACCAACGCATTCCAGATGTTAGAAACGGCCATAAAATTGCTAAATTAGGTAGCTGCTTTAGTAAAGCACGTAGGTACTTTTTGTATGTATGTATGTATGTATAACTCTTTATTGTACATAAAACACAAGAAAAAGATGAATACAGGACAACACACATGTACAAAGGCGAACTTATCCCTAAAAGGGATAAGTTCTTTTTTGTCTTTTTATTGACCTAATACTTAACCTAATTTGTAATTTTGTGGTAGTTATCTAATGACTGAATAACGATCTAAACGCTTTTCGATAAAACACAGCAATAAAAGTTGAATCAAAACAAACTATTTTTGAACTCTTCTTAGCGAGACCTTAAATATTCATACAAGACAATAGTTAAAAACTTGCATACGGAAAATGTTGAAAATAATTATTAATAAATATTACTTGATTAAATCGAACAAACGAATAACGTGGAACATTATTTATGGCCCGGATATTACCAGTCTGTTTCCCTGTTTACGTTAACTGTGCAAGATTGCTTTCGATAAAGCTTTATTTCTGGAAATAAACACATTTTAATTAAAGTTGTGTCGTCCTTTCAACATCCTTTTATTTTAAAGTATGGATTTAGGGAAGGCTTGTAAATAGAGGAAGAAGGCATGACCCTTGGTACTTCAAATAACTTATGAATGTTTGGACAAAGTTTCAAGTAGTAGACCCGTTTCTACACTGTTTATGTCATATCAAATTTTGTCTATTAACAAGTTAATAAGCGAAAAAGTGAAACCTTTAAAGAAACGGCATTTGGCAAATGTCTTGAATATTGATGGTGTACCACTGAACATAGAACTAGACATGGCGGTGAAAAAAAAACTCGGGACTACCATGTAAGTATTTCCTTTTATACTAAAAGGAAATACTTGTAAGGAGATTGTAGAACTAAATTAAAATCAACGGCAAGCGTTTTATAGGTACACACTATAACGTAAAAAAATAGAAGAAGAAACTAAAATTACAGCGTTCATTTGACTGGTCGTCTTAGGTTTAATAGTCGACGAGCTAAACAAAGTTTCTATTAACTATAATTTAATTCAAGCTAAGCCCATCTCAATGTGTTATCATAACACAAACACATGCAAAGTTCGTTGACTGATTATCTTTTATTTAATCCCAAAAACTCTTGATTTACCTAGCCTCGTTATTATGTGTTAAACTTTCTTTAATTTATGACTTGAAACTTTCAGGTCCTTGTTAAGAGGGAAGCGAAGAAAAAAACGAGGGCGTTGCAAAATGTTGAAACTTCAAGTCATTTTACAATGGCTTTCTGTTACAATTTGTGATTTCGTAAGTACGGTCGAAAAAGTCACGATAATTTCTTTGGCACATGTGAAGCCTACGTATGGCACGTCGATATGGCCCTTGAAATGACAAGGTTCCACGGTGGTATGCAAATCTCTTTCTCTGACTGTTCGCGAAGTATAATTAATGTATGCATGTCTATGTAATATAAAGTTAATTTCTACTTTGGATCTTACTACGTAGGAATTGCATAAAAAATCGTAGTCATCAGAGTGGCAAAATATTTTGCTTCTTTCAGCTTAAATACAAAGCAAAATAAAAATCGAACCAGAGCGATGAAACCATAGACCATTTCGTTTTTCCTACACAAAAAGATATCCACATGTACGAAAACAAGCGTTACTTTTAACAAAATTACATCAATTCACATCAACATCACAAGGACAAATAATACAAAAGCTCCGCGTTTGACTTTTTTTATGATATTCCCCATCCTTCACAAACAAAACGCGATCGGCTAACAATAAGTTTGCGGGAAAATCAGTCAACCCTAACAAAACGTCCCGATGTGAAACGAAGATATAACTCAGGGAAGTTCACGTTGTCGCGACCAAATCCTAAACAGGGGCATAAATCTCTCGCCAACGTGTCAACCATCTGAATTTCTATTGCTCTGCACCTTGCGTGCCTAAATTGTGAAGCCATTTTCATTTTTGAAACGAAATAAAATAGGTATTTTAAAGTTTGCTACCTTTAACGCTAGGAACGGCTTGGTGACTTTTAACGAAACATTAATTTTGGTATACTTATGTTAATGTCTTTGAAACATCATTTCAATTGTTTTTTTATCTCGTATCAAATTGTCTATTACTATTAACATCGTCTACATGTTTTACGTCACAATGACTGTGTGCCGCGTTTTGGAATCATCCTTTTAGACCACCGAAGTCGAACTCGATTTCGTTCCTACAGAAGTTTCCTTACAACGCCCAACTTTAGCCAACACAATCTCACTAATATGCTTTCGACATCGATTTCATGATAGCTTAAGTCAGTTATCGAAATTGTTCCACTAACTTTTATACGAGAGGAAATATCCTTGAGTTCATTTGTTTTATCTTGTTTATGTAAAATGAAGTGAGCCGCAACTCTATTCCTGTTAAAGGATTTGTGAAGGTGTAGCGTGTGGGTGTGGGTGTATGTTTTGTGTGTGTGTTGTGTATGTGTTATGAGTAACGTGCTAGTGCCTCTACCCCGGGGAGTCGTAAATAGTACCGGAAAAAATGAAACCAGTTTTCACTTGACGCTGTTTCGGCGGCAGTGGGTGTAGTCTCGAGCAAAAGCGATAGCGTGATTTATAATACATATATATAACAGCCGTGTTCATAAAATTGAGTAATTACATACACATAAACATACATCATTCACGTCTTTACGGGGTAGACAGAGCCTAAGGTAACAAAACCTTAAGGCCACGCTAATTAGTAATTAATGCTTATTATTCATATGTCATTTTTCTCCTAAATCAATTGGAGGCCAGTCATGCTTCGATGGCATGAGTGCTTTGCGACAATACTAATGGTATTCCCATCATGCAAGCTTAAGGCCTTTGGAAAATTAAGAGTGTGTCTTAGTGACTTGTAGTAAACTACAACTTGCATAGCGTGACTAGCGGGACTGTTAACTTTTACACTGTATTTTTCTTCAATGGCTCTACAACCATATTTATAATCTTGCAGTACATTGTCCATTATGCAATCCAAGGCCTTTGAGCAAGTCAAGAGCGAGTAAGTTTCAGTGGCTTGCAGTAAACTACAACTTGCATAGCGTAACTAGCGCAAGTGACAGTGAATGCTAAAGCCACCATCTGTGCTCATTTCTAATCCGGTAAATGACAAGTGCATGTAGTGACAATAAAAGATTATTTTAACTGAAATTTATTCCAAATTCTGTTTATTATTACACTTCAGGTTTCTTTAACAACTCTGCAGCCAAATTTGTAATCCAGCAGCCTATTGTCTCAGTTTTGGTTGCTACAATAATCTTCGTGACGTATTTCCCAGCTGATCTAGACGGACCAAACGGAAACGCCGAATCTATAGCATCTACATCAAAGGCCCTAAATTTGTACACACCTTTTTTAACAACGTTATGTTTTACTGTTACATGTAACTGTCGAAGTAAAACTTTTGCTGTAAAACTGTCCCGTTTAATTTTTTCTAATTTCACCATCCATTTGACACCAGTCGGTGTTTGAGATCCGAAATAAACTGTCCCCATTACGCCAGAAGTCGAAATATCTGTTTTAAAAGTAACGTTTCCTTTTAAAAGTGTGACCTTTCTGCTGTCATTGTAGAAGTCCAAGTTGTAATAAAAAGGTGGTGGATCCATGTAAGGTAACTCCAGATCCGTACAATTAGTTATGCTTATGAGCTTCATTTTGTATTGCTTGCAAAGACACCCACAAAAAAGATTAAACAAAAATATAAAGACCGACCTCATGGTACTCGTAGTCCGAGACAGCTATGCCGTTGAAATGTTACAGAATTTTTGTAAATTGATTTATTTATTAAAATAAATACCTATAATGATTGCAACTATTACAGTAATTTTATCATTCGCTCGATACGGCCTATTATTTAAATCATAATGCGTGCAAAAATAAGTAAAGATTAATTTGTTTAATTTTACTACGTACAATAAGTCAATTTGAAATTTCAAGATAAAGATAAATAAATAAAGAAAATGAAGTGCATAAAATAAAAAAAAACGTAAAAACCGGCTATTAAAACAAATTACATACCAATTTCAAAATGAAAAGTGTTCTTACCAATAATCTGAAATATCGCTTCAGTTGGTGAACTGGGATGTGTTAACAGATATTTCACCTGCGGCGACTTTTTGTGCTCACGCCTTTCGACATCAGTGCGTTGTGGAAAAATTACGTTCTACATCTAAATACCGCATCTCGTTACGGGTGCTCTCTCTTCTTGCGGTGCGGGTCTTGTTTCTTTAGTCTTTGTCTACCCTGTAAGGGCTAAAGACGTATGTACAGTCAGCGTCAAATAGTTCGTGACACCTAAAGTACCCAAATAGTTTGCAACACGTCATTGTTACAGTTGAAATAAGGTCGTGTTGCTAACTTTTTGCCGACTTTGGGTGTCACGCACTATTTGACGATGACTGTATGTATGTACAAGCGTTTTTGTTGAAAGTGGTTTTAGATTTATGAAAGTAACAATATTTGAAATATGGTCAAAACAGAATGTCAATTTTTTGCCAGAGACTGTCAAATCTATTTTCTCCCATATGAGTGACATTTCTGCTGTCATCGTGCAAGTACCTACAGGTTGTAACGAAAGAGTGTTGGATCAAAGTAAGGTAGCTCCAAATCAGAATCAGATCTTTCAAGTTTCAAGGTTTGTAGAACGAACAAATGAATAAAAATTACCTACTATGAAGCGCAGCCGATAAAAAGCTTGTACAATCCTTTATATAGCAATACTAATGGAATTCCGGCTCTAGAAACAAGTAAACAAGTGAAATGTATTCATTAAGTACAGAAATCATAACCCAACGAGATTTTTCAAAAGATTTTGTTCCCACTTGCAAGCATGACTCTTTTACAAGGTTTTATTTGACTTATTATTAATATCCTAGTTTGGCCTTACAAAAATGAAGTACCATTACTGCTTACTGCCACGCTATAAGCTAGAAGCGTACTGTTTGATGTGACCTTATCTTCACAAAATTTACTAATTAAAAGTGTCATGAGCACAACACATTTTTTTATGTTAGAGAGGCCAGACAAACGAACTAGTGGGTCACCTGATGGTAAATGATCACCACTGTCCATAGACACCCGCAGCGCACATACATACAGACATATTACAGATTATGCAGACATATTACAGATTAGCACTATTAAATTACAGGGCCTCACCTTTGTCAGGTACTAGCTTCTCACCATGTGAACTGATGTTTAATAGAAATGTAAGAACTAAACGAATTGTCCACAGCTAGTACCTCCAGCCCAAGATTAATATTAATGTGAATCAGCAGTTTAACAAAATAAAAAACCGGTCAAGTGCGAGTCGGACTCGCGCACCGAGGGTTCCGTATCATTATCTATAAATATCTAAAACCAGTGTAAGCAGAGCCCTGTTCCAAAGCAAAATGTACGCAGTGTGGGGTTACTTTATATTGGTCACTGCTATATACAGACATACATACACATTTACGGTTTTCGCAATTATTCTTTAATCTGTGCTATAAGACCTACCTTCATACCAAATTTCAAGATTCTGCGTTCACGGGAACTACCTTGTAGGTTTTGATTCCCTTGAGAGTTGAAAATTTGCGGAAATTTGCGGCATAAACGGCTGTATCTTTTGATTGCGTTGGCTTAGAAGTTTGATTTTTTCACAGCTTCAAGGGACAGTAGACCTGAGTAATTGATATAAATTTCAGCTTCATACCTCCACGCGTTACTGAGAAAAAGGGTCTTGACAGACGGACGGACAGACGGACAACAAAGTGATCCTATAAGGGTTCCGTTTTTTCCTTTTGAGGTACGGAACCCTAAAAACTAGAAACATAAGGAACTATGATAAAAATAGTAGAGTGAAAATACCATTTCATGTAGGTCAGAGCATTTGGTTTAAAAAAGAACCTAATAAAGGTGTATGGTTGGAGGGCAAAATTATCAGTCATAATGGTAATAGGCCATATAAGGTGGCTGATAAGAATAATGTAATTTATAACAGAACCTCTTTGCATATCAGATCTCCTTAGCTAAGCTTAGTGCTTCATCAGGTGCAGTGTTTGGGCTCAGCACCAGTGTCGAATAATGTAGTTTTTTTTTGTTATATGTGTTCGAGGTTATTGTGATGTACAGTATTATTTCTTAACTATAAGTATTGTTAAAACCTCTTTTAAACGGGGATGAGGAACATGTTATATAATTACTAAGAATAAATTATATATTATTATAATTAGAGAAACTAACTTAAAAATTAATGTAGCTAGAACCAACTTGCTGTACTTAAGAAAATGTAAAATGTAAATCTGTATAACTTTAAAATATATTTTTTTCAAAGGGGATGATGTATTGTAGTATCAAAACGCACCCCATTGACTGTCTATGAACTGTCACTTTTTGACTGCTCTCTGGCTGCGAACCCCTTAAAGCGATATAACGCACTTCAACACAATTGATTAAATATTATTAAGATTATACTAAAATAAACTACGGAAGATCTCCAAACCATCTTTTATTTAATAACATTACACTTACTATTCACAGTTATGATATAAATTGTAGCTGAAAATCCTTAGAACGTGGTTCAATTTGAGCTCTCCTTGCGACAATGTTGACGGTATTCCCATAATGCAATCCAAGGCCTTTGAGCAAGTCAAGAGCGAGTAAGTTTCAGTGGCTTGCAATAAACTACAACTTGCATACCGTAACTAGCGCAAGTGACAGGTATAGGGGTATTCCCATAATGCAATCCAAGGCCTTTCAGCAAGTCAAGTAAGTAAGTAAGTAAGTAAGTAAGTTATTTATTTGTGATACACAGGTAAATTACATAGGATATACAATAAATACAATTAGGCTGCTCTGTGATCTACCATAAAGGTGTACAAATATTAAACTTAAAGACTAAAACACTATCCAATACAAAAGCCAAGAGAATGTGTCATAACAACAGAATTTATAATAGCAATAGGCACAAATTATTAATTATTATTATTATTCATCATTATATTATCATAGTTAAATTATTATTTTTGTCATTCATAATTAAATTAGAAAATAAATAAATACAGAGGATAAATTTTAATAAAGCGAGTAAGTTTCAGTGGCTTGCAATAAACTACAACTTGCATACCGTAACTAGCGCAAGTGACAGTGAATGCTAAAGCCTACATCTGTGCTCATTTCTAATCCGGTAAATGATAAGTGCATGTAGTGACAATAAAAGATTATTTTAACTGAAATTTATTCCAAATTCTGTTTATTATTACACTTCAGGTTTCTTTAATAACTCTGCAGCCAAATTTCCAGTCCAGCAAATTATTATCTCAGTTTTGGTTGCTATAACCAGCTTCGCGGCGTATTTCCCAGCTGATCTAGACGGACCAAACGGAAACGCCGAATCTATAGCATCTATATCCAAGGCCCTAAATTTGTACACACCTTTTTTAATAACGTTATGTTTTACTGTTATACGTAACTGTCGAAGAAACGCTGTTGCTACAAAACTGCCAACTTTAAGTTCTTCAAATTTCACCAACCATTTGACACCAGTTGGTGTTCGAGATCCGAAATAAAGTGTCGCCATTACGCCAGAAGTCGACATATCTGTTTTAAAAGTAGCGTTTCCTTTTACAAGAGTGACCTTTCTGCTGTCATTGTAGAAGTCGAAGTTGTAATTAAAAGGTGGTGGATCCATGTAAGGTAACTCCGGATCCGTACAATTAGTTAAGCTTATTAACTTCATTCTGTATTGTTTGCAAAGACACCCACAAAAAAGATTAAACAAAAATATAAAGATCGACCTCATGGTACTCGTAGTCCGAGACAGCTATGCCGTTGAAATGTTACAGAATTTTTAGAAATTGAGTTATTTATTAAAATAATTATAATGATTGCAACTATTACACGTGATATTATAATGTGATTAGTATCATTAGGTAACAACAGTAATTTGATCATTCGCTCGATACGGCCTATTATTTAAATCATAATGCGTGCAAAAATAAGTAATGATTAATTTGTTTAATTTTACTACGTACAATAATAAGTCAATTTGAAATTTCAAGATAAAGATAAATAAATAAAGAAAATGAAGTGCATAAAATAAAAAACATGTAAAAACCGGCTATTAAAACAAATTACATACCAATTTTAAAATGAAGTGTTCTTACCAATAATCTGCAATATCGCTTCAGTTGGTGAACTGGGATGTGTTAACAGATATTCCACCTGCGGTGACTTTTAGTGCTCACGCCTTTCGACATCAGTGCGTTGTGGAAAAATTACGCTCTAAAAGGGTTTTTCGGTTAAACATTTTTCTCAGGGTTTAACAGCAGACCTAGGTCGTGAGAGAGTTTAAAAAAACGCAATGTGTAAGCTGATGTTTTACCATGATTTTTATACAAGTTTTTTTTCGAGTCTGCAGAGAAAATAGCTACTTAAATATTATCCGCTATCCATAGACGCCCGCAACTCTAGACGTAGGTAGAGATCTAAGAAGGCTTTATCAATTTCTTAATAATTCTTTCGTTGACCTTACCCAACAGCGCGGAATATAATAAACAAGTAATATTATTATAAATAAATGACTCGATTACTATAAGAACTGATGCCGATAAACCGAAGTTATGAAACTCGACTACACTTTTTCATTTATTATTTTTTGTGTTTTATTTAAAGATTTTAAACGCGCCACGCTGCCGAAATGGTTTCTTCTCTTTCACTAGCATGCAAGCGCAGAGTGGCGCTGCTCAAAGTCATTGGCGGTTGAAAACGTCTTAACCTTATGATAGAAATGGAATTGGAAAAACGCGTCGATTGCGTTTAGAGTACAGAAGACCATAATATATCGCAAAGGTTGCCAGTGACTGAAATGCCAGTTTTCACTCAGCAGACGACGGTCCAAAGAGATCTTAAAAGAATAGAACTGGACGACACGGAGACCGTTTAAAGTGGAAACTGTGGACAAGGAAAGACGACACCAAGTAAATGGGGTAAGGTCTAGCAGAGAAGGTGGGAGCGAAACTGCGGGAATAAGCTAGTAGGTGATGTTCGTGCAATTTTCAGAGCAGCGGAATAAGTCGCGTTCGAGTTCTCACGTTACCAGCAATTTATTGTTGTTGACATTTCTCCGCCAAAACTAAAAGCCTTATTGGGGATCGTCTGGAAATAATAGCTTTTACTCCCCTCCCTTTATCTCAGTGTGCCATTCGTAAAATTGTGTTTGATTATTGTTGTGCCGTATTAGGTTTCCGTAACCGCGATTTTCACAAATAAATATAGGGAACTTTCCGTGGGAGAATACCGCATCGCGTTACGGGTGCTCTGACGATTGTAACGCTGTTTGTGAAGAAAGTGGCGCGAATAAGGATGGAACGTTGTTTTATATGTTTAAATCAAAGGTTTTTTAACCATTTTTTTGATACGTAAGTTCGTAAGCTTAATAGCTTGCACCCACGGTTTTGCTCCAGTTTTAAAGTCTCTATCTCATGAAAACTTCGCAAAATCAATCAGAAATTTTCTTTTCATGATGAAAACCGAACTTAAAAAAGGATGAAATTCCCAGTTCGTCGGGGTTATTCTTTATCTAGTGCGCCATATCACTCAACGGTAAGTCATTAACGCTGGCCGTTGATTTCATTAAAATTTGAGTTAGACGATGCAAAGGCAACCTAGCGTCCGATAAAGCTCGAAGAGTATGTACGGTCAAGTGCAAAAATAAGTATCGATAGGAACTTCTCAAAAATATGTCCCACGACCTTATTACGCTGGCGTAAGAGCGTATGGTACTTGTTTTTGAAACTTTGTCTAGATACATATTATTACACTTGACTGTACGTTGAAGTGGCAATGTGCAGGCCATATCGCTCGTAGAACAGACAACCGTTGGTGGAGAGAAGATCTCGAGTGGCGACCACGAACCGGGAGACGCAGTTTTGGCAGGCCTCCTACTAGGTGCACCGACGACATCGTGAGAGTTGCGGGAAACCGGTGGATGCAGGTGGCGAGTTGTCGTTCATTGTGGCGTTCTAAGGGGGAGGCCTTTGTTCAACAGTGGACGTCTTCTGGCTGATGATGATGATGATGAAGATGAGGCATTCTAGACTGCCTACCTAGACAATAACTCTTTGGTAGAGATCACGCTTGGAAAGGATAGCGTAGGATGCCCTCAAGCTAGGCAGTGACGATTTGCAGTAGCTGGCAGTCTGGATGGAGTGTGTTAAATGGCACGCTTCAGGGGAGGCCTATACCCAGCAGTGAACTACTAACTAAATACAAGATACCTCAATGCAGCAGAACTAAACGCAAAAACGTCACAAGACTTGGCTGTACAATGCTAATGATGAGGAAACCTAGAGAGCTGACTTTCTCTCGACTTCGGAACAACAAAGCAAGCGCCGTTGCTTCACGGCAGGATTTATGAATAAAATGATGAACAGCCTATTTTTATAAGAGCTGAGGGATATTTTTGTTTTTCGCTTAGCACGTCCGAAGTTTACTCCAAAGGGGCCGCCGCAACGGGAAAAATCATAAACTCGAAAAAAGGTTGTTTGTCTGTGGTCCCACACAATTGGTGTTTGTGTGGCCGCCCTAAATACATAATATTTAATGGCAGATTATATTCCGTAGCTAACAGAAGGGAATGGTCACGATAACCGTTGCGAATAGAGGAGTTAACTAATAGAGTAGAAATATTATTCAGTTTGCATTGAAAATTATCTGCGGCCATTGCCAAACCAAGATCAAGCGGAACACTATAGATTTATAATTGAAAACGATAGTAAATATTTAGTCATTAATAAAACTCGATTAAATTTAATTAAATACGTAAAGTAATTCGGTAATAAATACTAATAACATAAATTGCTTTGTTATATAGGAAACAATGTAAAAACAATCGCGCTAAGTTCGTGTTAGTATAACATAAGTGATAAATCACTTATGTGTGGCCGAGTTGAATCTCCTTAAACCTAAGAGCTAGGCTAGCCATTTATATGCAGTCCTTTGCAGGGTTTTTCTTTGACATCATGATACTATAGAATGTTATACTTTTTCTTTCACTGATCCATGAATGTTCTTCTTAACTTTCCTCTCTTCCCATTTCCATCTACTTTTTCTTCTTTGGTCCTACGGTCACTCTATTTGGTTGTTTTCTCTATGGGTCACAATAAGCGTTGCGTAACTGTAGTATGGTAGATATTTTTATCTCTGTCATTAGTTGTGATTAACGGCAAGGCGAGTAGCACAGTATTAATGGGTTGCCATTGTGAGGCCTAAGGATTTCTGTGAGTCACATACGAGCACATCTCTGAGCTGAGTTGCCTTATTGTTTGCATGGAAGAAATACCAGTGCTTTTAATAAATAAGTGCCTAGATGAATCACTACATAGTATTTTTTTTTATATATATAAAAGGGGGCAAACGAGCAGACGGGTCCCTTGATGGAAAGCAATCACCGTCGCCCAGGGACACCTGCAAGACCTGGGGAATCACAAGTATAAAATAAAGTCGCTTTTTCTGTCCTCATGTCCCGATGTATGCTTATATCTTCAAAACTACACAACCGATTTTCATGCGGTTTTTTAATAGATAGAGTGATTCAAGAGGAAGGTTTATATGTATAATACATGCATAATATACCGTGCGAAGCCGGGGCGGGTCGCTAGTTATGTATAAGCTTGTCTGTCAGTTTTTCTGTCTGGTAAACCACCAAACCGGTTCAGTTGGAATATAGTATAAAGATAGTTTTAGTCCCGGGGAAGGACACAGGATAGTTTAGGAAAATTGCATAGTTCCCGCGGGATAGCGATAAACAGAGTCTGCGCAGACGGACTCAAAAGGCAAGCTTAACAAATAGCAATCTTACGTTAGGTAATGTAAATAAATAATTATCATTCAGTTTTCTTTTTTTTATATTATAACCGACAAACGGGCATGCGGTGCACCTGGTGGTAAGTGATCAACGCCGCCCATGGACAGCTTGCAAGATATGGTACACTCGCCTCTTAAAGGTACCCAAGTCATAGCCAGTTGGAAAAACCCCAGCCGCCAGCCCATTCCAAATTTTGCACGTACGGGGCAAGAAAGACCGCTTGAATCGCACGGTGTTGGAGCACCAACTATCAAGGTGATGTTGGTGGAAACTACTTTTACGTCGAGTAATACAGTGATGGAACTTGGCAGCTGGAACAAGAATTAAGCTAAACCGAGTATTATGTTCGTCAGATACAGATATTTACAGTCAAGTTTCTGGAGCGACATTCAGGTATCGGGTACCATCGGCCGATTCTAGTATCAAACTCATAAGTGTGAGTGAGGCAGCAAGAGAAACCCGAAGGTCTAGCTCACTGACTATACGAGTCTTCATTTGATTGTTACAGTTACATTAAATCGGCCATGTTCATATCTGAACACTAAACATGATCCTCAAATTTTTACCTACCAAATGCAAACGTAAGAAGCAGTAGGTATCTAATCGTAGGGTTAGGTATCAAAGTGTAGCACCATTCATCTTCATTAACGCGACAGCTTTCCCACTTTAAGCCCTAGGTCCTTAGTGTTATCGAAGAAACGTCTGAAGCACTTGCTATAAAAAGCACTATTAATTATAAACACGCAGCCAAAACAGACTACGAAATTAAATAAATATGAATTGCCTTTATTTACACTCAAAAATGTCAACAATTTGACGACCGGATAGCCTAGTGGTTAGTGACCCTGACAATGAAGTTGTATAATGAATACGAATGTTTGTGCTCGAGTCATGGATGTTGTATGTATTTATCTACATTATATAAGTATGTTTATCCGTTGCCTGGTACTCATAGTAGTACTTTGCTTAGTTTGGGGCTGGGACAATTTGTGTAATTTGTGCCAAGATATTTATTATTTGTTTATTTTATTTACTTATTTATCGCTGATTAACCTATTGTTTTTTCTTGTTAAGTATAAATAAATAATCAATTACGGCAACCGTTTCATTGAAAGAGCCAAATTAAAAAATGTCTACCTAATTTGTGAGTTACAACTAAAGACTAATAAAACCCATTTCAAAAGAACTATCTTCTCCCGTAAAGTACCGCTACAGCCCCGTCTGACGTTATCTCAAAAGTTTTCATCACGAGACTCGGATAAGAATCAAACGCGAGTCTCATAACGTTTTGGCTCGAGAGATACATTTACCGACAAATTGCCAACAATAGTAATTGTGTATGGGAAAATGACTCCGTTCGGAGCTCGTGGCGCACAAGCAAAACTAAATGGACGCCACGCGGTGCAAGCTAAAGAAAAATATTACTTGGGGTTTGCGTTTGCGTCTTTGCTTGGTTGAAGTTTTCGTTTCCCATTACTTTCTTCATTTGTAAGATAGGTACGTCCGAATGAACGCAGAGTTTACTGTAATTATGTAATCAGTTGTTATATGTTTTTATTGGTCTATTTCAGAATTGTTTTACATTAGAACTGTGAAGCTCTATCTACAAGTAATATATATTATGAAGTATTTAGTGTAGGTACACTAGATAACATAATCGTAACAAGTAAAAAAACCTATTGACAAACACACTCAAAACGCAGAAGTGTTCTCAGAATTTTCAAGTTTTTAGAAAGGGTAATTTATGTATTTCTTTTATTTTATTTAAACGTACTTCTTTCCAGCACAAACGGTGAAATATAGATCTAGTTTTGGTTAGTAAAAACTGAATTCAAATCACTTATACATAATTTTGGGAACAATAGAGTCCTAATAAATAAATATAACGGATAAATGTATGTATACTCTATTTGTGGTAATAAATTATATTCTATTCTATTCTATTCTAATTAGGGAGTCTACTTATAATACGTCCATCCGATAAGTGTCAAAATCATGCGAGACAGATCTCTTAGCAACATGCTTCAACTCAATTTCTTCCGACGTTTGGTTAAGTTTTCTTTTTTTTGAACTACGCAGTAAGAAGTAAACAGTAAGCCGTGTTTTCCCGAAGTTTGTGGTAAAAATTTGAGAAAATAAATAAATATTACATGAGCCTCTTATAGCAACAAGGAAAATCCGCTTTAAAAGTTAGGAGACGAAGCAACGCAGTTATTGTTTGCGGAGTAACACATAATAAGATATTGGTTAGAGTTAGAAAGTTTCAAATTACTAAAGCGAAGGATCTTCTATTTTAGTAGGTAATAACTAAGTGACCTTTATGCCGCCCACGCGCGAAATCTTTGTATCTGAACGTTTATCTAAATGTCATAACAGTTCACATGAGGGCGAAATTACATCCAGTTGAGAAATTTGTACATTTCCAAGTGAGATTTAATTGACTTTATCATTAAGTTCTAAAATTTTGTTCAAGTATTGAACCACGCGTTACCTCGCGGAGGTCCATAATTATTAAAGAACAAAAAACCTTTACCTTGCTACTCCGCTACCACTTAGCGAAATAGCAACGTAGGTAAGTGTTTTTAGTTCATTAAAACAAAGCAAAAATCTCCACAAAGTAACTCCTGATTCAATAAATCATTATAAATAAACAGAGCAAGCGCCTAAGTACTTAACCTTTGTAGGTTCAATAAAATGATCAATTGGAAATACTTAATTACTACTACTTTAAAGACCTATTAAAGTAATGGCCCGTTTCGAGTGAAAATATAAGCTGAATAAAGGTTCAATTCGAATATTGGGATCACTTTGGAGAAGTAATCGTAGCCTCTTGTCGGAGCCAGCGAAAATGGCACCCGTGGGGCCGACTGCTGGGAAACAATTCCTGAATTACCAATTTCTGGCAAAAAAGACCGTCAAGCGCGATTTGAACCAATGCGCAGAAGACGGCGTATCTATGTGGTAACATTTAATTTTACATTAGGTACCCTTCATACAAAAAGTCCTTTAAAAATGTAAGTAAAAGAAGATTGAAGTAATTGGCTGAATTAGATAATAAAATACGGCGTAAAAAGATTAAACTTATATGGGTCAATTTCCCAAGCAGTAAATTTTGATGGCAAGACTGAAAACGCAGGTGCAGAAGGCTTTGATAATGTAGAACTATTTTTTTTAGGAAACAGCCCCCTATTGTCTACCTCGGGCAACAGCTAAAATTAAAATATTATGTTATTTAATCATTTAAAAAAATATATTTAGACCGTATTTCTCATCGAGGTGGGTTGTCCCGGAGCCGGTTTTAGTTACAAAATGCTGGATAAGTCGAACACTATGCGTGACAACAAAAAAAAATTACCTGTGTTTTATTACCATATAAACAGGTAACAAAAAAAGCACATCACCTGATTTTTACCTCATTTGTAAACCTCTGAATATGTGCATATACATTTGTCCGGAGACACGGTCTCATTCCGCAAATACTAAAGACAGAATTATTTTTATCTTTGTCTGTTTATGTAAGGTATTGTCATTCTTACCTGTCCTATTTGGTAAACAAAATTCTAACCTCAAAAAGTCTAATTTTCATAATTTTTTAACAATTTCAACGTAAATAAAGGAACTGGAGATAAAATATCAGCAAAATTATGTACAAAATATTACCCCAGGTTTATTAATTACATAATAAATCCTGTACGATACTTGAAAGCGTAGTGTATTGCTATCAAGTATTGAAAACATGACACATATTGTTGTGTGTATAAATTTATAATGCTGCATCCAATTATTATTTGATAACTGGAAGGTTTATCATCATTTGATAAACAACATTTTTCAAACAATCACTTCTTAACAAACAACGATTTACAAACTATTCATTTCACAAGCCTGTCATTCCTAAAAATGATCAATTTACAAATAATTCAAATCGTTCAAAGGTTAACTGGAAGAGATCTCTTTTAGGGATAAGTTCGCCTTTGTGCATGTGTGTTGTCCTGTATTCATCTTCTTCTTGTGTTTTATGTACAATAAAGAGTTATATACATACATACATACATGCATAATTCCTCGGTAATAATCTCATATATCTATTCTACAACATAATTATGATGTTTTTTCAAGTAACCAATGTTTTATGCAATTTCTAATTTGTGAATCGTTGATTTGCCTAACGTTGTTTGCAAAATGAATACCTATTCATGAAATGTTGTTTACCAAGAGATGAAATACGTACTTAAAACATATTCATCAACCGGCACCAAATTTTCGCTCTTAGGACTATTAAAATGGCACTTACTTAAGGTCTGTCTGTATTTTTTTTAAGTAAAAGACGTGATTATGGAACCCTGTTTATTACTTTAATTCCGGTGGTCTATATTTCATTCCAGTGGGCTGATATTGTCATCCCAGTGTATATTTATCATTCCGTTGTAAGGTATCATTCATTCCGGTGTACATTTATAATTCCGTTGTGTGTTTAGAAATTCGACCTCTAATAACTCAAAAACTATTTAAGATTTCAGGTTCCCTTTTACATTATGTCTTGTAAAATAGTCTAAGGTATCGTTTGACATTTAAAAATCTAAAATAAAAACACATATAAGGGATCACACCGAAATGATACAAAAAATGAGTACTGTTGAAATTGACCCATATGAATATTTTATGACTGAATTCACAGTCTTATAGGATTTTTATTAGCGTTCGGTAGACACAGTTCACCAAAACAATTTCAGGCAGAGTTCATGTAATCAATGCGCGCTTTATTCGACACTTTGATCTGGAAATAGTAGCAGTTTCCGCTAGTTGTGTCCGTTTATTTCACGAAACCGTCCTCACAGTTCAGAGTTTGGACGGTCAAATATTTTTAGTCGTGCCGAGGTAAGCTTTATCCGTTTCCTAGTGCAGCGCAGTATTTACACAGGGTCACACTAGGGAGCCGAGAATATAAGCTGTGATATATCCTCTCGTAACTGCACTGAATGGGGTTAAACGATCTCGGAATGGAGGAAAATCGCTGTTCGGTTTAAAAATTAGAAAAACCAATTATTTAGAAAGGCTCCGCAGACACCGCAGAGCTTTTAAATTTCCAATGTTATTGCCAATTCTGAGCAAAGCTAATGTATTGCCGAATCAACAATGGGTATTGTACGAACGGCCCTAAGCATTTTGTTACCGAAAGTAGGCAATAAATTACAAAGTAATAAACTCATTAGTGAATTCAAACTAGTATTTGGACCCGAGTCAAAAGTTCGAGCGCCCTTGTCAGTCTTCTAACAGCTTAGAATCTATTGAAGCCCCGAATAATACCATAAATATCGCAACAAAAGAGTTATATGAACATCGATCATAACGGCTGTAGGAATCGACAGCTGTAATGGAAACAACAGATATATTTCTCTTTGAAACCGAGCGGAGCCCGTCAGGCACAATGCTTTGTAAAAACTGAAGACGAGTTGCTATCTTCCGGTCAGGAGAAAGAAAAACACAATTTCGTATTCACGATCACGTAGACTTCAGAAATATCGTCGTTTGTTTCTATCTAAGCCTTCCATTCAAAGAACTTTTGCATAATTGGAGCTAGTATGTAATCCATCTCTTCAGTCAATACAATATGCGAGTCCTTGTAATATAAGGCCGAATAAATCGCTACTGATTCTCATAAAGAGGAATGTTTGTCTTACCAACGGAGAAGTAGCAATTCTAATATCTACATACATCCTCAGCCGTATGCGGCGGCACGACCCGACGTTTATTAAAATGAAGGTTATTTAGAACGGCATACCCTCATCTGAATACTTCGTTCGATTGGTTCGCCTTCCCCGCAAAATGAAGTCAAGATTGATTAATTAGTGTTTGTTGATATAAAATGGCTGTTAAAAGAGATTGCCTCGTGCTTTTTTCAACAGAGCGCAATAGTCGGGGGAAACACTACGATGAAAATGTAAATCGAGTCCAACCCTTTTGTTAACGATAATGAGTAGGGAAACGGCATCGTCCCAAAACGGAATGTCATGCCACCAATTAAGGAGGAGCTTCCTGCCCTCGCCGTTGTGGAACTATGCGGAGCATTCGAAGAGAGATTTCTAACAGATGTTATAGGTCTAATTTAAGTGGCCAGTTAGTTGCGACAGTAGCTGTAGGCAAAACGGCCTCCGAGCGATTGTTACTTGCACAATTACGTTAAATGACACGGCGACGACTTTCCGCATACGAGAACACTGAAATAATAGTTTCGATTAAGTGGTATAATAAAACACGTATAACAGCGAGAGCTACGCTAATTGGATAATTTTCTCGGCGTCATATATCGATTGTCAGCGACGATTGTTATGTCGTTCGGATCCCTTTTACCCTATTGCCGCCACGGTAAATAACAATATTTATAAAGGTGTTGCTTTTCATACAAATTTGTATGAACGTGACCTGCTATTTTTGCCACTCAGTGTATAAACTGAATTACCTACCGATCACATGTAGACGGTGAATAAAAGAAAGAAGCGATAGGAACGTTGAGATCAAAGGCAGAAGCTGTCCAGTTTAATGCCAGAAGCGGACGATTCTATATAATATGTCGTTTACGTTTCTAATAAATCAGCTTTGCGGTCAAATAAAGTAAGTAAATAAAGCTCCCATTGAACAGGCTAACGGCACCGCTACGACTACGCACGATATGTAGCGCAGCAAATCGGATCAGCCACACTGAAGAGCCACGGCAGACACACTCACACATAGCGTTCTTTTTTTATACGACAATGAAAGCAAGCGAGCAAGTGCACCTGATGATAAGTGAGCACCACCACTCATGGATACCGGCTAGAAGATTGCAGATGCGTTGCCAGCCTAGAGGGCTGAGATAGCTCTTGTGCCAGTAATTTCACCAAATTCATGCTTATGAAACCGGGGTATTTGTGGTGAATAAAAAACGATCTTAACTCCACTGCCGGTCGCTGGTAGTCGTGACCGGGCTGAAATAATCACTCAGGCACATCGAAAAATAATAGAAAAAAAAACAATATAAAGGTAATATAAATTATGAAACGCACTAAAGTGCTTCTGGCGATACAAAATGGTATTATCAATAGAAAAGAAACTAGTAGCGATTCATACAATATACGATACAAGTGTACAGATACAGACCTAAGGGTTACAGAAATATAGAAATCAGATTTGATGGTGAAAATCTAAGCGTCATGAAGAGTCAAGAATTAAATATATGATGACATCATCAACATAGAGAGACATGCAAATTAATTAAAAACTAGGACAAACTCTATTCCTATAGGCGTTGGAATGCGTTGAGTCCAATTCCGTACCACATAAAAATGACGATAAAATATGATGATTCATCGCAAAAAATGTTTGCAAAGCTATGATAATCTGCCATGGTCTATTCTCAGAATACTTTTAACGTTTATACGTAAGGACGTCACTCGTTGATAATTAGACTAATGATCATCCGGATGCAATAATGTCACGTTACGATTTTAATCTCTAATGAAAAGTAGTCTTAATTTATCGTACACAAATTGAGATTCCCGGATGCTCGTGCAACGTTTAACTTCACCGCAATTCCTCAGCGTACGGACTAGACTGCATTTAAATTTATCGAAAGCGTTGTAGCTGATTAAAATCCGTTTGCGTTCGTGAATCTCAAACATTTTTGATGGAAGTTCGGTGTTGGTTGCGATCGGTTTTAAATTATTCCTTACAAATAAAATTACATTTAGAAATCGTGTTTGCAAATAATCAATCGATACTCAAGCGTAAAACTCTTGGTAGTTCACTCTTGTCGAAATGGACTTAATTTTCTTTTATATTTGATCTAAGTTCCCTGTTTTCGGCATAATCTTTTTTCTTTTTATCTTTGCGTCTTTTATTTTCGTGTATTAGATCGTTACTCTCAAATGGCCCACCAATTTCTTTCAACATAGAAAACATATTTTATCAGGGTCATTTTCACTGTTTGATCTTAATTCTAATGCGTCAGTAAGATTTTTGTAGTTACTACGAAATTTATTATGAAGCGTGAAACTAAATATATTTACTATTTTCTCTGTTCCATCTTCAAAGCATTCTATACACTGTTAAAGACACTCGTTCAATTAGTGCCCTAATAGCCCCCCTCCGGCGACCCAATCAGAGGTAATTATTAATGGTTAATCAGGATTTGATATGCCTTCAAGCCAACCACACCGAACACGGAACATGGATTATCATAGCAGGTGTAAAACAAAAAAACACTTGTAAAATTTGCCATCGAGAAAGAGTTTTAGTAATGTTCAATCAATTATCAACTTATCCCCGCGGTTTCATCTTGTGGACTAATAAAAAGACAATTTCAAGTGTCTCAGCTAACGTGCAGCGTGTTAGGGATTGCATTGTCTTCCTATCAATTTGAATGATTTAGATTTTTAAATTATGTACCCAACGAATTCAGTCAATTTGGATCCTGTGCTGAGATTGCACTAATGAGTAGATTTTTATCGAAATTCCTTCTAGATCAAAATCACACTATAAAAGCGAAACTTTGTGAGTGTGCATGTTTGTTACTTCTTCACGCGCAAACGGCTACACGGATTTTGATAAAATTTGCAACGGAGATAGCCAGCTATCTCCGTTACTTACCCTAGATTAACACAGACTACTTTTTATCCAATTTTTTATGGAATTTCCCGGGATGAAACCATCCTGTGTCCTTCCTAGAATCCCAAAATATCTCCATACCAAATTATATCACGATCGGTTGTAGGTAACAAACAACCAAACTCACATTCGCATTTATAATATTTATCAGTAAAGATTGACTAATTTTGATGGATTTCCGACTACTCCGTTTCTTACTCTGTAACATGCTTGATACTCCCCTAAAATTGCCAGCGACATATTGGTTGAATGATTGTAAGACGTTAGCAAATACCACTAAGCTATCTCATTCATGTTTACTGTCACAGCTTTTACTCAAATTTATTATGAGAAATTACTAATATTAAGATATGTTTATATAAAATTTTCTGGCATGCAATGTAAATAAATATTGGTAACATTAATCAAATGATGCGTTCAACCGTTCATGCGGTTTCTTTGGAAGATTAATACAAAAATGGGGTGATATGATGAATGTTTAAATGTCTCAACAAAATACATCATTTGATAATGTAAGCATGTTTCATTCAGAAATTTGTTGGAAAAATATTTTTATTAGTTTTGCCCCTTAGGCATAAGAATGTTGATTACTGATTCTCTACAACAATACACATATTTACTTTAATATATTCAAAAGAATTAATATTTTGAACATAAGACATTATGCACGGGATATACATAGAAATGAAAATGAAAATTTTATTTTGCAAATTGGCCGCCAAGGGCTCTTTTACATGTTTTTTTGAAACTACCAGCACATAACATACTTACAGCGCATAACAAACATAGAACGCGATCTTACTTTTACACCGATTATTTAAAGTACTTGTAAAACTGTAGGTGGAGAAAAATAAATAAACTATTATTATTATTCTGTATATTCATCACAAGTTAGGTTTAACAGTAATAAAACAAGATCAATACAAAATATAAAAACATTTTAAAAACCTAACCTAGGCTGCCGCTGGTAGCGAGGCGGGGCCTAAGCTACGAGTGGTCAGGGCGACAGAAAGTGGAGTCTCCTGAGTATCCGAGCCGTGTCCAAGAGTACCGCCTTCTGTATCTGACCCTTGATCCAACTACCTAGCGAGAGCCTTTTAAGGTGATGGTCAAGGCTTTTCGCTATTAGACCGTTTGCCGAAACGACTACCGGGACAGTGATACAATACAATACAATACAATAACTCTTATTGAACACCACATATAACAACCAAAATAGAAAAAAGGTAGGTATACAGAATATTACAAGGTAACAATAGGCGGTTTATAGGTAGTGATCGTCGAATCATCAGGCCACATGGCGTTAACCTCATGAACTAAACCAAGGTACTTGCTGACTTTGTCCATCTCGGCCTTCACGATTATTATTATAATATTATTATTATAAAGAGCTCCCGACGCAGTTGCATGCATCACGATCACAGGTACAGAGACTAAAGAAATTGCGGGTGGATGTTAATGTTGCATAGAATAAGATAGCAACAAGACCGAGCAACAGAAGATACGCTCAAAGCCAACTTGTATCAAACTCTTACGATAATTCACAAGTTATTGGTCCCTAGGCAACTGCGTGTGTTCTATTACACCCAGACTACTTATGAGATGGTGCAATATTACAAATCGCTTTCGAGAACGCGGTAGCACCTGTGCTCCAATTCACGCGTGACTAAAAGCAGCATCTAATGCAAGAGCACAGTGCATTTGCTTCAATTTGCTTAATGAAACCCAACTCTTGATCCACTACGTGCATCTAATGCGCTAGCTTCTTTGGTAATGATGAGAAACAAATTGATAAAGCGCACGATGTATTTAGGTACAATACGATCCCCTCCTCTGTTGTCAGATGGTTAAGCACTGTTGCCAAGAATTGCAGCAACCCAATATTCCGTTAAGTGAGCATATTTGCCAAAACAAACAGAGGGCTCCGCAATAATTTACGGCCCTCGACCAAGCGAGTGGAAACGTGTAAACGGGGCACAAACAAGTCGTCGACCTGGAAATCTTACAACGGTTTCGGCCCAAAGATTAATTAGTCAGAGTAAACATCTCGACTAATCTCGTAATCAGCGTGCAACTGACTGAGATAAATAAATTATCCTCGTGGGCGAAAATGCCATCGTGAAACGCCACAAATTTTGCCCACTTGTAATAATATCTCCGGTGCAAAGCTCAGTCGTGGGAAAACGTGCATTTGAGAGGGTGCTTTAAGAAATACGAGATATCGAAGAAATAAGATAGTTTCGGCTACGGAAAATGGAAGAGCAAAACAACGGGACGAAACAAGAAGTAAGTTTGTTTTGTTGGAGCGGCCCGCTTCTTTTCAGCCCCTGTTAACGGTTAATACTTACTTTGCTTTTGAAATTTTACTTGATTAAAGATCCGTTAGGTCTACTTCTTAAGTTTTAATAATAATGAAAACGGGCACTACTCTACAAAAGGTTTTGATTCCCACATTTTCTGTGTAAAATATGATACATTTTCAAAAAGTTGTAGATAATTTGGATCGCATGAAATTAAAAACTTCATTTTAATTTTAATTTTAATATTTCCACGTGTTTCTAAGAAGGATCTTGTCAGACAAACAGACGGAGAACAAAGTTATCCTGTAGGCGTTTTGTTTTCCTTGTGAGGTAGGGAATTTTAAAAGTACGTAAATATTTTCATAGCGCTTAATATAAAAGATTATTTGAATCACAACTTGAATAATACCTGCTCCGAAGTACCCGTTATCTACAAAATTAACGACTGCAAAAGGGAAATTAAGTTTCTTCAGAAGTTGAAATGTTTTATTGCTTTAAAATAGAGTGCTTCAACGTTTTACGGGGTGCCAGCAGCTGACGTAATAATCTGATTATGTTTTTAAGAACAAACCCAAAGGCGGGCGAGGGCCTGAAGAAGAAATAAAGAAGTTCAAGGAAAACCTCCTTCAGTCCGCAGCGACAGGCACTGAGTAAGTCTCATATAATAAAACTAGCTCGGAAATGAGCCAGACATTACAGGAAACTGGAATTTATTAACTACATTATGCAACTGCAGAAATTGTGGAAGACGAAGGCGTAGCGTTATATTAGGTTTTGTCACCTGCATGGAAATGAGGAAATAACGAAGTTTCGGTTAGTGCGATGTTGTTACAATGAACTTTGTTTCGTTTACTATCTAAATACATTGGCTATTTGATAACTTTCCAAATACGAGAAAATAATCTACCAAAAGAGCAACTTTAAAGTGGATATTTCTGCATGTTCAGTTAAACACCGAGACTATTACTAAATCTAAATAATAAGTCGATTTCTAGAATGGGTAGGTATTATTAATATTGCATTAACATGTTACTGAAATAACACTTGCGCTGATTTATAATTACCTATTAATTACTAGCTGTTTTCCGCGACTTCGCCTTCGTTACAGATTTTTTTTCTATTTTATGGTTTTTCTTCCCATAAAAGAACATTATGTGAGTTAGGAACTTATGAAAAAAATTAGCCGCCTAATCCAGCTGATCTTGAGTTTTGCACTTAGAAACATTTATTTTTATTTAAATAGAAGATTAATATTAATTATCTCGCAACTTGATTTTTACCTACTGCCTATGTATGGTCCGATTAGCTTGAAGACTGTCAAAAAAGTAGGTCTATATTAAAAAGAAAAAAACTTTTTCTATGTCATAATTTCTCGTGATAAAGACCGTTTCGGAAGCGTTAGTATAAAAATGCCTCAGACGTTGAATATAATTGTTAGTCTAAGGCATTAAACCGTTTTCTAGAGGTATTAAACTTACAGATAATATTGTAACATAGCAGAGCTGGTCCGTGCAGCGCATAAAGTCTCATCGTAAAGGATATTCTTAATTTCCGCCCGGGCCAAGGCTTTTGCAAAGACGCCATTTTCATTGTGTTGTAAAATGTTTTTATTGGCAGCTGATTGAAATAACGCCGGCTCACTGTAAATGTTCTTTGTAATAATGTATATTTTTAATTCTGCTGGCACCAAATGTCGACAATTAATAATAGTTATATAGGTTACTTCCATACTGTAGGCTTATTACCTAACTCGCTTGCAATCGCCATCGTGTTCATTTTGACAGTTCTTGTATGAATGTGACAGCTAGCTGATTCCGATGCCAATTGTCAGCCCATACATGAGCTGTCAAAATGAACACGATGGCGATTGCAAGCGAGTTAGGTGATAAGCCTGCTGTCTGGGAGCAAAGAAATAACATAGAATGTACCGGTTGCTTCTCTGCCCGCGCAGATGGTACAACCCCATCGAGGAGATTGGGCTAAAATCTTAGGAATCATGTTATAGGCGATGCGGCTAGCAACCCATCACTATTATGATTCCCCTTTCCACCTACACTACTACACCACATAGGCTCTGTCTACCCCGTAAGGGATATAGACGCAATATGTGTATGTATGTGTATGTATATAGGTAACTATTAGGTTACAAAAAGAAAAAGGTCTAATCTTCTCACGCATTGGGTATCAAAAATCAAAATAGCATTCAATATTTATTTTTGTTAAATCTTCATCGATAGTATTAAAAAAATGGCTACTGTCTAATATTAAACAAAATAAAAAGGTGTATTTGTTTACTAGGTGGTTTTGTGCATGTTCGTTTTAAGAACTTTCCCTCAAGCGCTGTTGTCTTTTGTAAGTGATAGAGAGTAAACAAGCTTGCTAGTCATCTGATGGAAAGAAATTACCTTACACACCAATAAAATAGGATGGTTACGTTTAAGGCTGCGGCTCCACTGAGGCGGAGATGAGCGGAGCGGAGAGGAGACGTGTGGGGATCGACCAATCATATTACAGATCGGAGACGAGATGTGGATTGCATGTAATATGAATGTAATATGATTGGTCGATCCCCACACGTCTCCTCTCCGCTCCGCTCGTCTCCGCCTCAGTGGAGCCGCACCCTAATTGTCGGCCCTTTAAAAAGAGCATGCTCGTTTTTTGAGTTCACCTTAGTTGTGCTGCGAGTTGATTCCAGAGTTTCACGCGTGGCAAAAAAATCCGAAACAAATGCCGTCACACTTTTGTCAAAAAGGACACAGAGCGCTTTTCATCCGTATTAATCTGTTGCTGTGTACGCAGGTCCATACTATCCGACAGCGGCGTGGATATGCTACCCGCGCCATCTTCGAGGTCTCGCTCGGCATCCAAAGCGAGGGAATCTCTTTGTGTACCTCCCAACGTTCTAGCTGAGATGGACGAGACTAAACTGTTCGAGCTCAAAGAGGTAAGAGTATATAAGGCGATCTTAGCAAGGTATTATAAAAATATATGACAAACGTCTCAAAAAGTTTAGAGCTCTTTGAAGGCATTTGCGATTGAGTCTTCGCTTAAGCCTTGTGCTAGTTTGAAGCGAAATAAAATTCTAATTAAATAAAGAAATAAACAGATTGGTAATAAAAAACCAATATTTTACATTTATCATCCCTAGTCAAAAATTCTACTAAGTCTTGCGTGCTTCACTACATAGTATAAAACAAAGTCGCTTTCTCTGTCCCTATATCCCTATGTATTCTTATATCTTCAAAAGTACACAACGGATTTTGATGCGGTTTTTTTTAGTAGATAGTGATTCAAGAGGAAGGTTTTTATGTAAAATTCTATGCAGACGAAGTCGCGGGCAGAAGCTAGTTTAAAATAAACAAAAGTAAGTTTTAAATTTTATCATGAGCTTTTCAGTCAAGGAAAACATCGTGAGGAAGCCTACACACATCTGTGAAGCAATTGAATGGTGTGTGTGAAGTTCTCAATCCGCACTGGGCCCGCGTGAGAACTAGCCCAAGCCCTCTCACTCTGAGAGGAGACCTGTGACCAGCATTGGGACGTAGATGATGGAGATGATGATGATGATGATGATAAAGTTTTGAATTATCCCATTTTTTCATAATGGCGTTTATCTATTACTACGGATAAAAACAAAGAGGCTTAAAATATTTTAAATCCACAATTTTCTCTTTGGTTATCATCTGACGGCAAACATTTCGGTAATTATTTACGACATCCAAAGTCAAAGCATTATTTTAAAAAATGCGTATTAAACAACAAAAAATTAGTTCTATTACTACAAATTTCTACAGAGGAGATACATAAGTAAGTTTGCCACGCATAATATTATTAAATTCTTACACGACGCTGCATATAAAGAGCTTAATTCCCGTGTTAACTGTGTTAAAAACTTTATTACAGCTCTTTGTAGCAGTAGTTAACCTTTTTAGCTGCAGCTAGACTTTAATTATGGCGCAGCAACTGCACAACACGAATTCGACATCAAAATACAAACTAACTATATTTGTCGGGGCATCCGCATCACATACTTTAAGCTAAGTGGATTATGTTACGTGCAACGATGGTGTTTGGAGAATTAAAACGCAAATTATAATTCTTATACAGCCCACATAGCAACCACATGCAAAAATAGAACTAAATCAAAAGCCCCAAAAGGGAGGTTCGAGCTGGAGTCTTCAAAAACCACATGAAAAAATTTATTTACAACACACGTGTTAATTGTTAAAAAGTCATGAAAATGTCAAGTGTTTTAGCACGTAATACATACATACATACCGTCACGCCTCTTTCCCACAGGGGTAGGCAGAGACTACTTTGTTCCACTTGCTACGATCCTGACATACTTCTTCCGCTTCATCCACATTCATCAATCTCTTCATACATGCTCGTCGGTTTCGGGTACTCCTGACCAGACCTTTTTCCAAAACGTCTCATATTTGGTCTCGGAACGTCCGTCTAGGCCTTCCCCTCCTAACGTTACCATTCACACTCCCCATATAGATCTGTTTAGTTAGTCTACTTTCATCCATCCGCTCTACGTGACCAAACCAACTAAGCATACTTTTTTCTATCCTAGTCACTATATCCTCTTTCACACCATTACGTTTAGCACGTAATGGTAGGACAAAAGTGGTAAAGACATCACGTGATTCGTGGAATGCCGCTATGAGGCGCGGCAGGAGAATGTGTAACTTAAGCGATTAACAGCACGAGTTCACCTCGACGTCCTATTAAGTTGTATGCTTAAAGTATGACGTGTGTTTAATTTATTGCAGGCATTTCTACTATTCGACTTGGACGGAGACGGTTGCATCGACCACAACGATCTGCGAGGCACGCTGGTTAGCCTAGGGGAGCACGTGGAGGAGAAACATGTGCAGAGCATGTTGTCCGAGGTAAAATAGGGGTCACTCCGAAATTCGATTTTCGAAGTTCGTATTATACCGCTCACTCTCAAATTAATGGTCTTTTTGGTAGTGGGTCAAAATCAAGTTGCAAGATTGGACTAGGTACCTACAAAAAGCTGGTAAAAGCCTACAAAACGTAGTTTCACTGTTACCACAACACATTCGCAAAGAAAGCAGACCCAATGTTAATTTTAACCTCAAAATTCTTCAGAAGATGAATACGTCTGGCTTTCCTTTGGACGTTCATTGTTAGTGTTAAACTCACTGACATATCCATGTCAGGGCGCCAACTTCAGCACAGAATTCGAGGAACTTGTGCATTCTTATTTCAGAGCTAGCAAAGCCTTTCTCAAAGCTGCGGAGTGATGTTTAACGTTAACTAAAGAGCAAGTGAAATGAAACGTAATTTACGAGTCAAGTATTACTTTTACAAGAACACGAATGATAATTATCATATTACTAAGTATGTGTTAGGTTCTTCCATACTGGTCTGGGAGCAAAGAAAAAACATAGAATGTACCAGTTGCTTCTCTTCCCGCGCAGATGGTATAAGCCCATCGAGGGATTGGGTGATGGGTGAAAATCTTAGGGATCATGTTATATAGGCGATGTGGCTAGGAACCCATCACTGTTTTGATTCCCCCTTTCATCCATACACCCACAATCATGCTAAACGTGGTCTTTAGGTCTTGTCACCTTAGGCTCTGTCTACCCCGTAAGGGATAAAGACGTGATTTATGTACGTATGTATGTGTTAGATTCCGTACGTACAGTCAAGTGTATAAAAATATGTACGTTACCAAGACGTCAAAAACTTCTATTACTCCTTTATGGCACAACAATAAAGTCGGTGACACCATGTATTTGAGACGATGGCTGCATCGATGTTAATGCCCTCAACTGTACAGTTAAAGAAACTGAACGCGTAACACGTTGGAACCATTTCACTGAAAATGTCATAGCGACTTACCGTACACCTGCCAAAGAAATTTAGCTAAATTGTACGAGAAAAGGTTCCACAGCGGTAGGTGATTCAGTTTGTTTGACCGTATATTATTGTACCGTACCGTCGTGCATAAAGAGGTACACGCTACAATTATTTTCGTAAAAAAATCTATATATATATAATTCAAAGGTGACTGACTGACTGACTGACTGACTGACTGACTGACATAGTGATCTATCAACGCACAGCCCAAACCACTGGACGGATCGGGCTGAAATTTGGCATGCAGGTAGATGTTATGACGTAGGCATCCGCTAAGAAAGGATTTTTGGAAATTCCCACGGGATAAGGAGAAAACGGGAATTAAATATGCACAGCCCAAACCACTGGACGGATCGGGCTGAAATTTGGCATGCAGGTAGATGTTATGACGTAGGCATCCGCTAAGAAAGGATTTTTGGAAATTCCCACGGGATAAGGAGAAAACGGGAATTATATATGCACAGACTAAACCACTGGACGGATCGGGCTGAAATTTGGCATGCAGGTAGATGTTATGACGTAAGCATCCGCTAAGAAAGGATTTTTGGAAATTCCCACGGGATAAGGAGAAAACGGGAATTATATATTCGATTCCGAGTGACGCTATCTCAGTAACTATAATAACTAGGCTCTTCAAATTTGATACAAAAGTTGGTGATTACAAAACTAAGAAACTAATTTCAGGATTTTTGGAAATTCCCACGGGATAAGGAAAAAAACAGGATTTATATATTCAGTTTAACGAAATCCTATGAATTATAATTACTAGACTCTTCAAATTTGGCATAGAAGTAGGTGATTATAATAGTAAAATAAAGTTCTAATGCTTTTTGGAAATTCCCACGGGATAAAAACGGGATTTATGTATTCAGTTCTACGGGATCGATTTTTCGTTTTACTGGTCGTATAAAATTGAAATTTGGCCTTCAATTTCCCTTGGGGAGTGTAGGGGAGCGCTACAAAAGGATTTCCCGAAATTCCCACGGGAACGGGAAAAACGGGACTTTTCGTTTTCTGGTTGCAGAAAGCTGAAATTCGGCATGTAGGTTGCTTCGGGAGTGTAGAGGAGCATTAAGAGAGTACTTTCCAAAATTCCCACGGGAACGGGAAAAAAACAGGATTTTAAATCGAAGGATTTTAGGTCGTAGAAAGCTGAAATTTGGCAAGTGGGTTCCTTGGAGAGTGTAGAGGAGCATTATGAGATAATTTCCCAAAATTCTTCTTCTTCGTTCCCGTAAGATATTCGGGAAATGCTTTATTTGGCGAAATTCTTACGGAAACGGGAAAAACGAAAAGCGGGGGAAAGTTGAAATTTGTCACGTAGGTTTATTCGGGAGTGTAGGGGAACACTAAGAAAGGATTTTCCGAAACGCCCACAGGGACGGGAAAAAACCGGATTTTACGTTTCCAGACAAAACAGCGGAAGAAAGAGACTTAACATTTATAACGTGTGTTTCTTTAAAGGCTTTAAGTGTACTCCGAAAGCACTTCCCAAAATGTCCACGGGAACGGGAAAAAACTTATTTTTTCATTTTACATCTTAGCGCGTACGATGTCGCGGGCAAAAGCTATTTAGGATGTATTTTAGGACAGCCCTATAGGTTAGGTTAGGTTTGTTTTATAAAAATCCTGCAATATTTACAGGTTCAGAAAAATTAAGGCATCGGGGCAATGCGGGGGCTGGCTTGCATGCTTGCTTGAGTCCTTGCTTTGCATGCTTGATTGCATACTTGCTTTCATGCATGCTTGCATGCTTGCTTGCATGGGTGCTTACTTGCATGCATGCTTGCTTGCACGCTTGCTTGCATGCATGCTTGCATGCTTGCTTGCATGGGTGCTTACTTGCATGCATGCTTGCTTGCACACTTGCTTGCATGCTTGCTTGCCTGCTTGCATGCCTGCTTGCATGCATGCTTGCATGCTTGCTTGCATGGGTGCTTACTTGCATGCATGCTTGCTTGCCTGCTTGCATGCCTGCTTGCATGCCTGCTTGCATGCCTGCTTGCATGCCTGCTTGCATGCCTGCTTGCATGCCTGCTTGCATGCCTGCTTGCATGCCTGCTTGCATGCCTGCTTGCATACTTACATGCTTGAAGGCTTGCATGCCTGCTTGCATACTTGCATGTATGCTTGAAAGCTTGCAGGTTTGGTTGCTCGCTTGCTTAATTGCTAGGTTCTTTGAAATGCTCATTGTTCACGCGTGCGAAGCCGCGGGCAAAAGCTAGTTGTATCATAAAATTCCCTCCCGTTCTAGTACTTGCATTACCTAAATATCAACAACTATCGCGACTCTGCATCTTTGAAATGTTTACAGGCACCAAATCCCTTGGATTTCGACGGGTTCGTTAACCTACTGGGATACAAAACGCTGGAACTGGACTCAGAGGAAACGCTCATCGCCGCACTATCCCGGTGGGATAAGAACAACTCTGGGTACATTGCTGAAGAAAGGTGAGACATTTATCCGATATACATACATACTGACACCCCTCTTTCCCATAGGCGTAGGGAGAAACTGCTTTGGTCTTTCGCTCCGATATGCTTAATGTAAATACAATGCAATATATACGTATGTATTTCTGTAAAATACTCGAAAAACATCAAAAACCCTATCTTTATAAATATGTATCTGGAATATTCATGAATTGTGAATTCAAACCGTCTTGGGCTAAACACCACATAATTTTCACCAGACCAAGACAACCATCAAGTGGAGTCCCACTAACTCAAACAGTGGTTAGGCAGGCCTAGACAGCGATGGCAGGACGAGTTGGACGCCTTTTTGCAGGACTGGCCACTTGCCGCAGCAGACCGAGAGTAGTGGAACCTTTGGGGGAGGATTTTGGTCAGCAGTGGGCTTGCTATATGCTTGGGTGGGATAGGTCTATCCCAGTTAAGACGAATAAAATGATTTCAAACGCACCAGCGCATGCACGGGGCGAGGTATTTCAATAATGGTTGTTGTTAGGGCCCCTGAAATTCGCATAACGTGTCCGCGCTCGTCCTTCATTATCTGGACAGCTGAGGATTGACATTCCCTGCTCTGTGTTCACTGAACGTCTGGCCGACTTCGCATCTGAATGAATGGGTATTTATTCGGCAAGCGTGCTCCATCTTAGGCAACATCTTGGTTTACCAACAGGCGTGATTGGGATCAAACGCAAGCCTATTTTACAAAAACGACATTTATATAGATAAATAAATAAATAATAAATAAATATCTTGGGACAAATTACACCAATTGACCTAGCCCCAAACTAAGCAAAGCTTGTACTATGGGTACCAGGCAACGGATAAACATACAATGTAGATAAATACATAATTAAATATGTAGGACAACATCCATGACTCGGGCACAAACATTCGTATTCATCATACAACTGTCTGCCCCTACCGGGATTCGAACCCGGGATCTCTAGCTTCATAGTCAGGGTCACTAACCACTAGGCTATCCGGTCGTCAAAATCGTCAAGATGTGAACAATTTAACAAAAATAACGAAACAAATACAAAAGATTTGTTGACTTATTTTATACTAGCGACCCGCCCCGGCTTCGCACGGTATATTATGCATGTATTATACATATAAACCTTCCTCTTGAATCACTCTATCTATTAAAAAAAAACCGCTTGAAAATCCGTTGTGTAGTTTTGAAGATATAAGCATACATCGGGACATGAGGACAGAAAAAGCGACTTAATTTTATACTATGTAGTGATAGTGAAGTGTAATCTAATTTCTTAAAAAGATTAGATAGGTAGTAGTCAAAAATAACAGATAGTTCTTGCACATTGGATTATATATGCCTACTACGTAGCAAAATAATAATTAAAATCTTATCCGACATACCGTTCATCGCATGTGGTACAACTTTGAGCAAAAATTGCTAGCTCGTCTTTAATCAGTAAAAGCGAATTACAATCAAGCACAAACAGAATTTGCACAACACGTGAACACGACCTGAATTAATACACAACAAGTTTACGGATTGCAAGCTCCACAAAGAGACGGAACATTTGCTTAAAAAATAATGAACCTCCTACTCGTATTTGAATTTCTTTGATGACATTTTGTCCTCACAGAGTTACATTTTTCAGACATTTTATGTAAACAATTCCAGTTATTTCGACGAGGATAAGAATGTTGCAATTACGTTGAGAAAATAAATATAAAAGCGCTATTTTACTACATATCCTTTGGCTTCCAACGCAAATTTATGTGCTAAAATGGCAAAATGGACTTGAGCCACACGTGACATTATACATATTAACGAGTCTGTATAAAATTACTTATTCTCTCCTTTACTTTATTTATGACAAAGGTTTTAACAATGACCCTTTTTTCATAGTCACTGGATACTTTTGTGGCTAAAAAGGCTTTATATTATATCAGTATTATGATGTAACTATAAATTTCAACGGATAACTTCACTACATAGTATAAAACAAAGTCGCTTTCTCTGTCCTTATGTCCCTATGTCCCTATGTCCCTTTGTATGCTTATATCTTCTAAACTACACAACGGATTTTGATGCGGTTTTTTTTAGTAGATAAGAGTGATTCAATAGGAAGGTTTTCATGTATAATTCTAGGCAGACGAAGTCGCGGGCAGAAGCTAGTACGATAATAAGCCGGGAACGGACCGACTACTTTCAGTTTATTTTTGAAGACCCATCTTAGAAGTAAGTAAGTGCGTGGGTGTTTTTAGTTAAAAAATCATGTCTCAAGAGAACTTAAATTATGACGACATGCATGATATTATGTAGAAACACCGAGCACCTTGTGCTTGCGTGCGAGCATTTTGTTGCTACACATTGCAAGCACCTAAGTAATTATAAAATTATGAGAATATAACATGCCTAGAATAATGTGGCATAAAATGTCTATTCAAACGTCCCTAGAGTTATTAATAAGTAGCTACTTAGTAGCAACTTAGACAAGAACTATGAGAATAGACGAACTTATCTAATCTCTACGGCATTGAGGCTTGAATACCTCCGAACTTCGACTAGAATTAATCACAGGAGGCCTACTTCACATGCAATCTATGAAGTTGTTTAATAGTTCTTTTAAGATTTTGTTCTGGACCTAACTCTCAGACATTACCGCACTATAAGATTCATACAGGCAAGCGTAAAAGTATGGATACTTTAAGTCAACGCATAAAACGTAATATACTTAACCAGACTCTTTACGCGCGTAAAAAGGTATGCCGTTTTTGAGTCGTTCGAATAAATACATATTTTTGCCTCTTACAGTACTTAAAATATGTAAATGTTTCCTGTTTATTCGGCCTTTGGACTCCCACTCACTGAATGTCTTAAGCAAATGTAACAAAACAAAATATGTACGCCAAGAAATCGGTGCGGAATATTTAGTCCATCAAAAATGCTAAATCCAACAATTGCGAGCATGATAATCCGCACGTCACACATTGTCTGTTATTCCATCAGAGAATTTAATAAGAATCGCGGTAAAAGTACATGATCTTTTAATAGACGCAAAAATGCCTCGGCCCTTTGGATCCCTCACGCCCCTGGAGATCCATAAACAAAACGGATCAAGATTAAATTACATTTTCCGGTATGCAAAATGTATTAGGGAAACCTCAAGACATGATTTAAGGGCCGCATGTGTGTGCACTCTGAAATATTGGGGCGATAACACTTCGTGAAATATTTTGGAGAAAAAATAAGTATTCAATGATAATATTAATGAACACTACTCGTTGGTAAACGCTGTCTCTGTTTTAAGTTCGAGAAAAAGTTTAACTATTTTTAATTTAATTAATTCGAGTGACATAAGGTCACGAAATATATTTTTCAATTAACATCGAACTAGGTTTTACTAGTATTTATTCAAATTGCAATGCATGTAGCTAAATAATATCTATGTGCGTGCGGGTCAAATTTTGCAAGTCATATTTGGCCCACTATAAGTGGTTGGAACCACTTGAAATTTAGCAGACATAAGCAATGCTACTACAGCTTGCCAAAAACTTACATTATAACATTACATTAAAAAAATAACAAACCCCCCACGCATTAATCGAGTATAATCATAATAAATCATATTTTATGTAAAAAAACAATTTAATACAAAAATGCCTAACATCATTTTGGAAAAGACCTGATATTCATCTAACTGCTGGACTGATTTTTACCAAACATAGCTAAGAACCATTGCAAGGAAACTTTTACGTCAAGGGTTAAAAATATTTTTTTAGACATAAACTTACTCTATTTAGTATTCAGTAGAACCGTTTTCTGTTTTTGTCCCAACAACAAAACATCTGTCTCAAATCCTAATCCCTTGCTAAGATTACTAACGTTTATTCAAAACAGAACTGACCGCTAATTCCTCCCAAATCCAAGCTACAGCGATAATTACGAAGTAACTTGATCCACCGGCGTAATAAATATTTTAAACATTATTAAAACCTCGAGCCGTATTCTTGCAAGTCCCCTCCAGAGGTTTATTAAAATATTCGGTGTAATCTGAATTTTACGACTCCACCGGATAGGCTTTCATATAATTCCGGAGAATCTGACGAGGAGACGGATATGAAAACATTTGTTGGCCGTATACGTGCTCGTAAAATAAATTCAGTATGTCTTACATCATGGTCGACAGGGCGGCTCTATGAGGCCAAAGTTCCGACTTTATTGCTACATTACATTATTTTTAAACAACAAGGAAGGTAAAGGAGCAAGTAACCTGATGTTATCATTAAGTAACACAGAAGGCTAAGATGTAGTGCCTCTTGTGCCCCTAATTTCTCTGGCTATCATACTCTTTATACTGGTACACAAATTTGTGAGCTTTGCAGTTTAGAGGTGGGATCAGCGAGTAAAAAAAAATAAGTAGCGTGTTTTTGTAAAGTTGAGGTATGTTAAGATTTGCGTTCAAGTTTATCTTATGAAAACGTAATATTATAGAATATCAAATGAATCAAGAACGTTTACTTGTTGATTTTTTATGTTTACTTTTACTGTTTACCGTTAGAAATTAAATTTCTAAACGACTGAAAATTATAACAGAAAAATCCGAAAAGTAAAGCCATGGCCGGCAATCGAACCCGGATCCTCGTCATTCTGTGACGCGTGCTATATACCCCTACACCACCCATAGCAGGTAAACCATGCACACCATGGTATGGTATGGCATGTTAGGTTTACCTGCTAGGGATGGTGTAGGGGTAAAGCCCGCGTGGTGCGGGAGGGCCCACGGGTCCCTCACCTACCGACTCACACAGGTACTGTCCGGGCATGGGTGCTTCGGGCGGTACCTAAAACGAGTCGGTAGGGAGAAGACGGAGTCCTGCCATGAGTGCGGCGCGGCGGCGGACATGGCACAGCATACGCTGGAGCTGTGCCCCGCCTGGTCCGAGCAGCGCCGCACTCTGGTGGCGACTATCGGCGGCGACCTCTCACTCCCCGGCGTAGTGCACGCCATGGTCGGGAGTGAGGGGTCCTGAGAGGCCGTCGCCTCCTTCTGCGAAGGATTAATGTCGCAGAAGGACGAGAGGGAGCGGGAGCGCGAGAATGACCCCCTCGCGCCCCCGCTCCGGCGCAGACGAACGGGGAGGAGGCGGCGGCAGTTTGCTGCTGCCCTCCCCTAGTGGTGCCTGCTGGCGGGGGATGGGGATCCCCTGCTAGCGCGTAGAGGCCCTCGAGTCTAGGGGGGGGGGCAAGTATTCCCGCCCCCCCCCCCCCCTCTTTGGCGCGGGAGCCCCGGCGTTTAGGCTGGGGCGGCCGGCGAGGCGTGCGTGGTGACACCAATATGCTCCCACGGCGCCTCTCCAATGGCAGAGAGGGAATACCGGCGGTTTTTTAGTGGGTAGGCCTCATCCGCTTCCCCCCGCTCGGGGGGGGGGGGGGGGGCGGGGAGGAGAGTCCCACATAACCTCCGCGCCGTCCCCACGGCGCGGTCGTATGCGTAACGCATTTTTCCGCCGCAAAAAAAAAAAAAAAGGGGTAAAGCACGCGGCGTTCGATTGCCGGCCGTGGCTTTACTTTTCGGATTTTTCTGTGTTATAATTTTCAGTCGTTTAGAAATTTAACATTAAAGAATCCTATTTTATGTATTTTGTTCCGCCATTGCATATTTTTGCAAATTTGATCATCACATTTTTAACTTCTCTTGATGAGACAGAATGTTTGATTTTGCCCATTTCAATTTCAGAATCCGGCATGACCTTATGACTTGGGGAGACCGCTTCACGGAGAAAGAAGCTGACTATGCCCTGGACGATGCTCCGACTACTCAAGTGGGGGGTAACACGATGATCGACTACGTCCGATTCTGCAGCCAGCTGTGTGGTCTCCGAAAAGCAAACAAAAAGCAGCCTGCGTAGAACAAAACCAGGAATTAAATAAAGCATTTTGTCCCCTCAGAAAATTGCTTCTTATTTGACAGTGAGTGCCAGCGAAACAATCAACAGAGCTTGTCGTCGTACAAATAGCGATTTATCTTTGATAAATAATTTGAAGAGGCCCCGGCCAAATTCAAAATGGATCCTGTTTTAACTAAATAGCACAAAGTTGGAGCTACACAAATGGGGTTATTTCAAATATCCTTTCAGGAAATTGAGAAGTTTCTCCAGGTAATAAAGGACTGCCGAGAAACGTCAAAACTCCTTTTAAAATATAGTTTCAAGATTTTAATCAATTGAAGCATCAATATTCATAAGACGTTTTAATGAAATATTCATGTTGACCTTTGGCTTAAGTTTAGATAATTTAAAGAAGGTACTTGATAGGAATGTTCGTGACGTAGACTAATAATCTCGCTTGAATTCGTTTTGTAATTGCCCACCAAATGAGGCATTAAATTTGATAAACGTTTCAACAACGTTAAACTTCACGGAGTAACTATAAACTGTTTTTCATCTCACTAAACGTTTGAGTAAATAAAAATCATCTTAATCATCAGCATAAACTTAAAGTACCCCATTTTAATTTAGTATTTGACAGTCTTTTTACCAGTTTCATTATTGTGACTTTTAAGGTTAGTTTTGGAGTAGTTTATTTAGTTTTAGCTTAGTTGAACATCCAGCCATCCTACCCAACATGTCTTGTACTTAGTAACAACATACGTACGAATACCTGTATAGAAACAAAGCGTTACATATACACTACCAGAGTTTTGATTTTGCTATAATCAGCGTCCCTAAAGTGAGACATCTACTATATTAGGATCTTAAACTCACTCGAGATGATCCTTGTAGATGTCGAAGTCTGTGAACACGAGCTCGACGATCTCGTGCGGCGCGGCGAGGAAGGTGTAGAGCAGGCAGTCGAGCCGCGGCGGGTAGGCGCGCGGGTAGTCCGGGCTGCTGAACGTGCCTCGCTCCTTGCCGTGCGTCGACGTGAAACGTATACACGTACAACCTGAGGACAAAACATATTTAATGACGCATTATAGAGTATAGGCAAAATCAATTGACAGGCACGTCTGTAGGAAGACTATGGCCTCGGTTATTGCCACAGTCGGAGCGGCCCGTCGCCCGCGGCGTCTTTATGTTCGTAAATGTTTGAGAGCGGTCGTTCTCGCTCGCCTGCCGTGCGCAACGTAAAATCGCGGCGGGCGACGACGAACGTTCTCTAACATGCACGAATACAGTGTACAAATGGCGGGTAGCACGACTAAGGCTTATAATCAAAATGCAGCTCTAAAAATAAGCCGCAATAACGTAGTAGTTTGACCTACAGCCTCACAAGCAAAGGGTCGAGCACTCCTAGTTTTTCGGAATTCACGTGCGAAATAGCATCTGAAATGTATGAGCTTTTCGATAAAGAAACAGGGTGGGAAACCGCATAGATTTGCGAAACAATTGAATGGTGTGTAAAATTTCCAGTCTCATTCTGAGTGACTCATGCCCAACTATCGGACGTATAGGTACTTATAGATGCTGGAGATCATAATCACAGCCACATTGTACAGAAAAAGGTACATAGGCAAAATTTACAAGATAATCGCTTCACAGTGATCTTCTACGGTTATTAAACAGCAATAAACTATGCCGCTTCGAACAAGTTATTTAGTTTTCGTCATACATTATCTGGGTTGTATGTCTATGACCCAAACACCAAACATCCCTTATCATAAACGCGCAGAATTTCATTAACATGTTTGATTGTCCGGTAGTTCCTCCCTACAATTTGCACAAACTATTCTAATTTAGCTTAAACGTTTCTCATCTTCATTAGAGTGCTGTCAAGTCGACGGGTAAATTGTACCAATGTGCCTTGAACATCGATTATTCTCAGGCTAGCCACACAAATATAAGAGAATATACACAATTTTATAGAAAAAAAAACAAAAAAACACAGACATGAAAAATAGATCATCAGCGTTGTAGTCTTCGCAAAAGTGAAACGGTCACTGACTCAGTATTACGCTGAGGTGTTCAAAGGCGAACGTAAATCTTGCGTTCAACTTACTGATGCGACCACTCCCCATATCTTTACAAACTCTATCATAATAAAATTTCTAAATGTCAGTGAAAATTTGAACACAGAAAAATCCGAAAATCAAGCTATGGCCGGGAATCGAACCCGGATCCTCGTCATTCCGTGACGCGTGCTATACCCCTAAACCACCCATAGCAGGTGGGTAGTCTCCGATTTTTTCTACCTGTTACTAACTGTCACGTGACCTTTGTTACTATGCGATTTTTTTGTCGCTAAGCGTCATCTGTTTGAATGATGTGTCTGTACGACACAATTACAAACTCCCATGGAACATCTACTGCTCACGAGGGACGAGAGAAGGCGCTGTTTTTCAAAAGATAGGTACTATCAAATGAATCAAGAAATTTTATTTCTTGATTTTTATGTTTTAATTTTCGGTTTTACCGTTAGAAATTAAATTAACATCATTTGTATTATCATAATACAAATTACTAAAGTACACCGAACCACAATTAGCACTGCTCAATTACGGGTAAAATTATATCAGAGGTCAATCGATCAATAATCAAATCCAACCCAGATTAAGCTGCAGTTGAGTGCCTGCCGGATAATTAATGAAAACGCATTACCTACGCTACTAATAACACTGATAATTACCCTAACTTTCAGAAAAAGTATGTCTAAATGTATTCGTCAAGACTTGTTTAAGCTTGATAGTTTTAAAGTTTGAGACTATTAAAACTGGGCTTAACACTAATCGGTATTTGTTTTTTCAGCAAGTGGGGTATTAAACTTCCATGCTGGTCTGGGAGCAAAGTAAAAACATAGAATGAATCAGTTGCTTCTCTTCCCGCGCAGATGGTGAAAGGCCATCGCTAATGGGCGAAAATCATAGGAATCATGTTATAGGCGATGCGGCTCGCAACCCATCACTATTTTGATTCCATTTTCCACGCTCAAAATCTTACTAAACGTGGCCTGTAGGTCTTGTTACCTTAGGCTCTGTCTGATAAAGACGTGGTTTGTGTATGGATGTATGTATGTATGGGTATTAAAATGCTTGTGATCATGATGAATTTATTAATACCAAGCATTATTTAGAAACACAACTTACTGTTGTTTAAATTTTCACTACTGTCGTGATCATACTGCACCGTCATTACAAAACACTTAGCCAAGAATAAACAAAAAAGTGAAAAGTAAATATTTCAAAAAGAATTTTCAATAGAATTATTGTCCTCTCTAGCATATAAATAGGTAACAATAATTCGTTTATCAATGTTATTCGATTGACCAAAACTCGACCAAAGCTATAAATTTTACTAAATCCCAATCGTTGTCATACAAGTCCAGGGTTATTTATTTGAACACCGATTTTGTGCGCCCCAAAATCTGACCATTGTACAATTGACTCCTTTTAGTATATAACTGTAGAGGAATAAGGCCAAACTTATGCTGGTTCTAAAGTATGGCCTTATGGCTGAGGACAAATTTTTGTTTAATGTTTGGCTGCGGGCTGTATTAGCCCGTTGTCTATGTTTGCTTGAAGTAAATCGAGTTTTGAATCGACTTATTGAATATCGAAGAATTTAAGAAGAATATCGAAGACCAAATTTCCGTCAATGTTTTAAAAGACCGGTACACGAATTTGTGTTTTAATTGACAATAATTTAAAGTTTGAGTAATCTGTTTTCAAATCCTTTAAATATAAGTGACTCTTTAAGCCTAACATCTGTTGTATATCTACACGAGGTATACCTATGAGAAATGGTTAAAACAATTCAATTTTTTAATCATTAATAATTGGTTAGGTGCTGCCATAATATTTTCACGTACCTGCGTCAAAATGTCAGGAGTTTATCAGAGGTATTCGTGGCCAATACTGCACGAGAGTGAACTAAGGGTCACTAAAAATTCGAACGTTGCTAAAAATCTAATGACTTCAAACAGTTTCACTCCTTCGAAACAACTGAATACTCAAAAATGTTAATAAGCATTGGTTGCCTTTACACTTCACAAAACGACACTTCGTTATCACGATAAACTAAACAACGCCATCTATCGATGTGTAACGAAACAGTTGCTATGAAAAACTCAAATATCATCAACAAGTGACAAGTTTCAGTTGGAACGAGTTACTTTAGCAATAACTTTAACCTTAAATGATGATTTTAAAGTATATTTTGACAGAAAACGTCGAAATAAATGACAAATTGTCATTTATGGTTAATGTTTTAAAATAACTTGATGCTACTCACACTAATAAGCCCACTTCATCTTAAAATAGTTTCGGTTGTGACTTGCCTCGACTTTCATCGTGAAAACCGAAGTGGTGATCGCCCATCCGAATGTGCAACTATCCGGAAATTGGGAATGCCTGACCGGTCCAAGTTGGTACACTAGATAACTAAATTCGACAGGAATTTCACCAGAAATTAATGTTAAATTATTGCTCGTGGAAATTTTCACGCAACATCGAACAAGCTCGGTTTTGATAGGGTAGTGAAAATATTAATCGTATACATGCATTCAAATTATAATAAAATTAGTCTTATATTTATCTTTTTTTTAAATGAGTCAACTTAACCCTGTACCATAAAAATCAAGAACTTCTCTTGGCTGAATACCATGTTGAGCCTGTGTTCAAAAAAAGTAAATTTTAAAGTGACAAATGAAGACAAACGAATTTAACAAAAGTATAACAAGTGTTTAATGTTAATAGCGTAAACGTAGTACTCAACTCTATTATTCGGTGTGTCAGAAGGCAAGACGTATGGATCCGCGATACATTTTCATAAATAATGATTTAAATTGTGTTCACAAAATTCTGAATGAAAAATTTGACAAATTATTACGTTTACCTATTATATCCAGTTGTATCTATTACTTAGAAGACATCGTTAAAAGGTTAAGGGGTGCTCTCGATTGAGGCACGCAAAGTGGTACCCTAAACAAATCTATCGTTATCCAAACTATTATTAATGGGTTTCTAAGGTTCACGAACTTAAAGTGTACTTCAATTCAAAATGATATTATAGCCAAAGTTGTTTTCAGGGTCAAAACAATAATAGATAATTACTGCCATTATTCTGTTTAGACAGATACATAGTTAATGTGTAGCCTAAATAACGTGGAGTATAGTAAAAACAAATACAATGATGAGTCAAACGAATAAACAAGTGAAAAGCGAAATAAGAAGAAAAACAGTTAACTACTTAGATACCTACCTAAGTTGATGTACCTATGTCCTTTAAAAAAAACTGTCGCTTATGCATCTCAAAATAAATTCTCGTTCGTATAAGGTTTCAAAAGACTGATTTTGAGAAGTGTCTCTTTTGCATTCAATGAACTCAGTGTTCGAAAAAATCCCTTCAAAGACCAGCTTAAGTCCGACTAACCCACCCAACACACATGTCTTAGGCCGCAAGGGTTAGGATGTCTCTACATCTATCTAGGCCTCTATATCTATGACATGATTTGAGTAATGTCAGCGGTACTTTCGTGGATGACTAAACAAACCTATACGGGAGCTATTTACTATAAATCAAAGCCGCGCATGTAAACTTTCACTAACTTACTAACTTGCATTTAACTCAAACTGTGTCCTCTCAAAGCAACTTACTGTATGAACTAAGCTTTAGTAAGTAACATCTTGAGTTAGGCTTCCTTTACGACATCAGGAAGGCTTTTTACTTTCTAGTTGTAGTTAGTACGCTGGAATACACACACTTTTGAAAATTCTCGATGGCTACTTTTTACTTGGCAACATCGTTAGCGACTTTTTTGATTATAATGTGAAACAAAGTGATAGTTTTTGCTAGGACTTATTTAATATTAATTGATACGATACGTAAATAACTCAAACCTGCTTGCACTACAAAATCTACTATCGTTCTCCGAACGTAATTTTAAACCATAAGATATTTTTAGAACTAGGAATATCAAAATCATGGAAAACTGCAATAAGATATTTACAAACAAAATACAGCATCAATCACTCGAAAAATTATTTACAAAGTTGTTTTCTCAACTGTGTTGATGCCTCAAAAAATAAAAATTCCGTACAATGCGACTATAGGCAATGGTGTTTGTTAAATTGAGGGATAGTATACATAATACTCCCCGGTGGTACATTGTTGTCAATTCAATTAAACATCGAACATGATCATAATTACAGTGCAAAGCATCAGGGTAAGACACGTTGCCTGGAGGAATACTCGGCATCGACGTGCCGCAATTGATCAGAAACAAGTAAAGCGCCAACGCAAATAGCAGGCGGGGCTGTTAATTTGATACTGGCGTTTAAATTAATAAAACTAACGATTAATTGTTGCTAAGGTAAATTAAGGAAATAATTTGTCAGCCTCAGACAGTTTATTAAACTAATACGTAGGAAAAAATCCTTCTCGGGAGTATTAATGAAAATCGCATTAAAGTTCGTTGTGTAGTTTAAATGACTTAAGTACATATCAGGCGACGTGGAGCGACTTTGTTTTTATACTATGTGAAGATTATGTACCTAAGTGTTTTGTTATTCTCAAATTTAAATGTAATATGTCAGCAAAATTTTGCTTAATTACAATTCTACTAGTAATATGTGTGGTCACACATCGTTCTAATCCGCTTGTGATATGGTTACTAGACAGCAAATTCACCTTTTTACAAGTGAATAGTTATTTGTTCTACGGAAATCAAACGTCTTTACTTCATAATAATTTTAACAGGTGAATGATTCCGTTACACAAATCATTTTCATACCCAAATTAAATTTACATTTTGTTAAGTGAAGTCCAATGAACACGTACTACAATCGTCGGTAAAATAATGATCTCGACCAAAATTCAGCATAACGAATCTATGCTTCACCGCCATCTTCGTTAGCGTGATAACCACAAAGCTCGCTTGAATCAAGTTCAAAATCAGAAATTATAATTGATAGATGAATTGTAATTTAGAATAGGAAAACTTGTATTGTCTTGCAATAATTATTTTTTGGAGTCCCCAATTCATTGGGATACTGGCAGATGACATACGTCTCTATTTCTGATAGCAGTATACTGAAAAATCCTATGAATCTCTTTATATTAAAATGTTGCTCCCGTAGACATAAAATACACATAGTAAAAGATCGGCAACGCAAGAAAAAAGAGCGATGTAACATAAGACGTACATGTCAGCGCTAGATAGCCAAAAACACATTTTTTACATGATGTAAGTCTAAGAAAACCCAGTGATTTAAAGGAGTAACGCTTCATTTTAGTCTATGTTTAATAACATCTAACTTACGATGCCGTTTACTCAAGTGTTTCTATATTTTTAAATAACACGGCGAGACTTCACCTAAAGTGATAGTTCGTTATCTAAACGAGCACATTTACTTGACTTTTCCCGACCCTCTTTATCTAATGATGTTTACGCAATCTCAAATGATATAACACGATGTTAAATTACAAACATTTGCCAGTCGCTTTCCGTAGTCACAAGATGAAGCTTCTATATTTGGTATTGTTGACTGTGCTGTCTTTGTTACACCTGGGGGAATGCAGAACTGCATCGACCGAGGTGGAAATAATTTCTGGAGTGACGACGGTGGAGAAACGGGAACCGCTTCGTGTGGCATGTACGTTTAGAACTCTCAAGAGCACCGAGCCGTATCCCTCAGTGGTAGTAAAATGGCACAATCAGGTTCAGAGGTTCACTTGGAAAGCAGACGGAGAAGTAACATTTGAAAAAGATTACAAGCACGAGGTTGTATCGCATGGTTACCCAACTTCAGGTGGACTTTCTGGAGGTTCGCAAACAACGACACCTAGTGATCCATTTGCGAATGCCCCCGTTGTTCCAGAAGAATACACATGGGAAGATATAGTGACGTGGTTTCAAAAAGACTGTTCCAAACCATACTAATTGTACTTGATTGCCATGTTCAATACAGTTTCCGTTGAAGATTAATGTCACATAGTTTAATTTTAAACTTCCTTTTCTGACCTTTCTTAGAACTGTTTCTTTATCAACTCGAAACATTTAAATTTACTTTAGACATCGAAAACAATGTATGTAAACAGATATAATTTATAGATTGTTAGTAGGCTGTTCTTGTTTAAAATACACAGTTACCTTTTGGATAAACGGCACACAATTAATTGTAATAATTATAAAGTAACTTTTATACAAGAAGTAACTTCAGCTTCGTGGATATTTAAATTTAAATCCAACAAATTAAGTTTGAATGAAGTAAATTTAAATGGAAATTAGTCATTTTCAAAAGTCATCCCTCGAACGGTTTGAAATTAACTTAAGTTTGTATTAAAGTTTTAAGCTGTTTCAAAGTTTTTGACTTTTCATTTGAAATTGGATTTTTATGGATTATTGCAGTTATAACTTCAAGTTTGCAACAATGTGTGAGATTTTATAGCGCAAAATTGCGTGATATTATTGCAGCCATAACAATAAATCTGGGATGCTTGTCTTTGCTTTTATGGCTAAGTTTCCCAAAAAATGTCTCGGAAAATATACGCAGATTGATGTGTAGTATCGCAAAACTTAAAATTCTTCAACTACATAATTGTAAAGATGCCGTCCAAATCTAAACAGATACAAAGAGTGATAAAAACAACCAAATTTGACGATGTCGTTGCAACTAAAAGTATAAAATAATCATTGATGACTGACCTAGCGATGTTTAAGAAAATAATAAACAAACTTCAACCAAGATTATCGAATTACAAAACAACCTTCTAACGCAATACAATATTAACTAATGTCAAATCTCGAATGTCTAAGAATATATTTTAAATAATTATGTAATGGTTATCACTTGTACTTTGTTTATAACATACCGATAATAGTATTTAATTCGATTGACCTTAAGGAAAATAAAGTGATAATCCGGTAAATAAGTGTAGTGTAAACTACATAGAGCACCAATAAGTTTAATCTTCATACGCAGACACTTTAGGGGTGGATTATGGTCGCCTAATTCTCGGCATTTAGTTAGTTTTGAACGCAAATTCACTTAACTTCATCGAAGTTGTGGGATTTATAATCACCCATCGCGTAGACTACAGATTAGCTTGTTAATTGTTTTATTTAGTTTGAACATGTTTTATTTTGGGTTTTAATCCAATTAGGAGTGACGATAAGTTAAGGCCGTTTTATTAGACTAAGGGCCTGTTTCACAACTCTCTGTAAGGTCCCTGATATATTAAATGCCAGTTGTACCAGTTGCTTCTCTACCCGCGCAGATTCTTCCATGCTGGTCTGGGAGCAAAGAAAAAACATAGAATGTACCAGTTGCTTCTCTACCCGCGCAGATGGTAAAAGACCATCAAGGGAATGGGCGAAGCTTATAGAAATCATGTTATAGGCGATGAGGCCAGCAACCCATCACTATTTTGATTCCATTTTCCACCTATACGCCCTCAATCTTGCTAATTGTGGCCTGTAGGTACCTGTTACCTTAGGCTCTATCTACCCCGTAAGGGATAAAGACGTGATTTGTGTATGTATGTGTATGTGTAGTTATACATGATTCTCTCTCTATTTTTACTACGAAACAGACAGAGACGACATCATAGATAACTGACTCTTAACATATCAGGGTCTTAACTGAAAGTACCTAGTGAAACAGGATCTAAAAGTTACCAGTTTATAGCAATAAAATGTTTCGCAAAAAGACTTTCATTAACTTATCACTTATTTAACTTTCATTTCGATAGGTGTTTTACTATTAGATTAATTTTATGAGCACGTCAGTTAATTTGTTCTTTTTAATACAAAAATTATGATCACATTTTAATCTATTAGAAATTAGTAGAGGCGGCGTTAGATGTGGGCGACGTACGTAGGCAACCGCTAAGGTTTTGCGGTCTGACGCGGTGACGGGTTCTGCGCCATGAAAATTTTAGTTTTTTGCGACAAAACAAATTAAAAAACACAAAAACAAAAGTACCTGCCTGTTGAAACTTTACTTAATACATTCTAACTTAATTTCAACGAAGTTCTATTGCAGGAGTTTCAAGTCTTTTATAATCTTATTTTTTATTCATTCTCTACAGTACCCGGCCGTAAAGATTGTATATCGGTTTTCTAGGCTAATTTCGGCTACGTAGAGCGTTGTCTCGCTCTAACTAACGTGAGGCCAATTTTATTGTCTATTTCCAAAGACCGAAGTGCAATCTTTATGACTGGGTACTGTACTTGATATCCATCCCCTTCAGTTATGCGCTACATGGTCTCTAAAAAGTGACTGTTAAGTGGACTCGTATCATACAATACAACAATACAAACTCTTTATTGAACACCACAAATCAGTACAAAACAATACAGAAACAAAGTAGACAATAGGCGGTCTTGTCGCTTAATAGCGATCTCTTCCAGACAACCAAAAAGCTAAATAAGTTGGAGACAGTTTAAGTAGGTGGCGGAAACAAATAGGATAAACGCAGGGATAATAAAAACAACAATACCAACATAAATATAATACATAGCTAAATAAATAAAATAAAATAATACATACATATACACATACACATAACATTACTGTATAAATATAGATATACAGATAGTTGTTGATTATCGAGTAATGTGGATTCGAAAACCGTTCTATTGGTCTTGTGCCTACATCGTTATTACAGAATCAGAGCTCCATCTCCACTCCCTAGCGACACTTTCTCTCACGTGTATACGTTCAGTGTACTAAATATTTTCTTAACCATACGGCTTTGGCCTGGTCACATTTCCCACCAACTGAGCTTTATTACGGGTAATTCTCATTAACCGAATACGTCGTATACCATCGCGTTGCGTTCTCAGCTTTCGGAAATTGTCCTGGGAACACACAGTTCTAATGATCTTGCGACAACCGCCGAATTCACTCTTCATTAACGGGGTTTAATGAGAACGGCTGAAGCGCTTTGAATTACAACGAACTTTATGGGTAGTTTGTTTCCTTAGTTCTGTTGGCTGTTAAAGATTCCAATCGTACTATAGTATGTTTGTTTTGAATAACGGTGATGCATTTTCTTTGATTTTTGGAATGATAGTTTTCCTATCTCTTAATTTCAATTTATTTTGTCAGGTAGTCATGTAATTTACTTCATTTTAAAATCAAATCCTAACGTTTTCATACAAACTCTCTGCTCTTTTTCGTACGTATTAAATTGAAAGAACTGGCAGTAGATATTGAAAAGGTAATAAAAAAGACACACGCGTTGCAATTATGAGCGAAATTTTATTTACAGTTATACTATAACCGTACAATCCGTACATGCAGTGAAACATAGAAACTCTTCCTTTTTAAAAATTTTAAACGTCACTGTAAATTAGAACATAAAAATCCGAAAAGTAAAACTATGGCCTTGAATTAAACCCGGTTCCTCATCATTCCGTGATGCGTGCTATACCGCTACACCACTCATAGCGGTGAGTAAACCTTCGAATTTTTCTAATTTTTTATTGCAATAATAATGTAAAAAATACATTATCCGGGTAAATTTTAGAACCGTAAGGGAAAAGCTTAAGGCATAGGGTGACGTTTAAAATTTTAGGGTTTAGTTAACGAGGAAGAAACGGAACCTTTGATCAGTCAGCCGACCAAATGTCCCTTCTTATTTTCGGAACTAAGGTAATATTAGGAAGAAGCTATTGAAGTTCATAGAAAATTTACACTTGAAACCACGTGAAACCGTTGACTTAGTCGCAACTTAAGGTTTTAATTCCAAACACCATTAACGTTGTAAGAAGAGTAGTTCCTTAATGATAGTCATCATTTCGGTATTTGCACTAACTCCACGTTTTACGTATGTATTTTGATCCCTATTTATTCATTTGTTCAGGAAAATATGGCTTAATTTTTTTTAATCCAGGACTGGCGCTTTCCTCTCTCTAAGGTTATCCTATCATTTCACTGGAAACTCATAAAGCTAATGCGGCCAACGAAGTCGATGCTTAAAGCGTCTTGACGTCGTAATTCGCAGTTTTCATTCTGTTTATTTTAAGTATTTTTTGTAGTTAACTGTTTTAAAACGTCCGTTATAACATTGTTAAATCTGGTTAAACAAGAAGTCCCAAATTACGAGGACAATTGACAACTTGGTACGTTAAAATTCGTTGACAAACTTCAACAATAACAGTTTAAGAGGTTAGAGGTGCGTAAATAATTAATGTAGCACAACCGTGCTATAGTTTAGTTGAATTCGTGTTCCCGAGGTTATTGCCTGAGGTTTACAAACAACCCAAAGTTTAATCATAAAACGGCCCGCTCCGAATTGGGGACTTGTAATATGAAGATTTCTTAGCAAAATGGTCGTAGTTCCAGAGACCTAGAATTTTGTTATTTCAGCGGTCCAGATAGTAAATTAGATGAGATGCTTTGCAAAAATATTTTTATAGCGCGAAAGTTATTTTAGTAACAGAGTAGGAGATGAGGTTCCTGGTAAATACAAAAAGGTGTCGGTTGTCGTTATTGTTGTAGGTACACGTATTGTTATGTTTTCGTTTGCTTACTTACTTTTACCTGCGTGCATCAAACATGAATCGCCTTTCCACAATTTCTTGGAATCTAATGACAAATCGTTGTTTTTCTAACACGTACCATTGCGAATTCATTTCCGAATTCCTTACCCACTTGTCAAAAATTTGCAAAAAATGGTGTAACACTTTGATAAGCGGCGTTAACATCGCAAGAGCTAAACAGACAATCCAACAAATAATTTTAAGACCATCGAGTTTCTGGTGCCATGGTCGTAGAAGGTTTATTCGTTTTACAAATTGATCCTGCTGCTAATTTAATAAAAAAAATTTGCTACTCAACCTCTTTGCTATCGACCTCTTTTTAATTTAGATTCAGCACCTTCATTTTTAAGCAGTGGCTCACTTTATATTCTTTTCAGCCAGCCACAACCTCTATAAAGAGCTTTAATAACGAACGAAGAGGTGACCTCAACGGAGCAGGTAATCCTTCGCCTGTTTCTCTTTGGACCATTTTCAGGGCGTTTGAAGGCGAGATACACCCCTGTCAGCCGTCTGGCTATTCTGCAGACAACCGCATTTAATATTCAATTAGAGGACCATTTGCCCATTCATCAGTAGGGGTCCAATAGTCGAGCTGGATGTGGCTTAAGTTTATTCTTCATTGGCCGTTTCGGACATGTTTTCAAGTCTAGGAATTAAAATTTTGTAGCTAATTTCTTGCAGTTACTTTCTAGTCATAATCCTTCCGAAAATAGTAAGTTTGGGAGTACAACAGATTAGATGAATGAATGTGCAAAAAAAATCAGGTTTTATTACTGGAGGTCAAAATTAATAAAAACCTCGCTACTCTACAACACGCTATACCTATAACAATACGATTTAAGTTTTTGTAAATTTATATATATGTCACAAATTTATATAGCTGTATTGTACGTGAGGTTACGGAATAGTATGTGGCTGGCTGTTTTTGTTCAATGAAGGTAATGTTTTTTAGTGCCCACGAATGAATTTTTGAACTGTTATGAGTAATTCTGTTTATTTATCTTCAAAGCATTTCCTTTTATCCACATTTTATGTCTTCGTAGCAGTATCTAGTATCTAACAGTGTCTCAAAGATAAAGTGTGTAATGGACACTGTTTGCATAATTTATTTTGTTTGCGATGCGAGAGGGGTAACAAATTTTGCATTCATTTGTTTAAGTGCCCCGCGTTACATGGAGTGAGCAAATTAGATTTAGGACCCACTGAACATACATAAGTTAGAAGTGACCAAAGATGCTTCGATGCGGAGACTGCAAAACTCTGGTCATTATCGAGGAATAAGTTACTAAATTATTAGGTACAAAATATTATCTCGCAAGTAAATTTAAATGCTAAAGTGCTCATTTAATAAAAGATTAATAATTTTTTTTAAACCAACTTTAAAAGAGTGGAAAATGAGTATTTTCCAAAAGACTTAGTCACATTAAGAATATCGGAAGATTACAAATTTTAAGAGTATACCTAATCCTGCTACAGAAATGAACTTATAGTCGTATATCATAATATTAATAATTTACAGCTGGGATTAGGTAAAGTTGTTAAGAACTGAGAAAATGGCGAAATTTACCATTATTTATTATCATCAACTTACATATTTCAAAATCAGTCACCCATGAATAAAATAAAACACCAAGAAGTAGCGGCGTGATAAACTTTAGCACACCGCGGATCTCCATAGAAATGAAGGCGAAATTGTTCTTTAGAAACACGATCCTATATTTAAAGCGAGTTCCTCTAACAATAGAGAACCAACGTGCTAAAACTTTCAAAGAAAGATAACAACTCGCACACTTCTGCGCTACCATAATGATTGTTGTACCCATAAAAGGTCCTGTAAAAGGGACATGAAACGAGGATAGAATGAAAGTAAGGGATTATGTTTCGACTAGGAAAAGAGAGCAGTTACGTGGGAACATTCATATTTAATTTAACCCGGGAGAAGCACTTCCCTTATTACCTGTAGGAGCGAGTCATTGTTCCACGGGATTCGGTCATTTTTGGAGTATGCTCAAGTTTTTTGGAACAAAAGAGGATTAAAATCTACGTTCCACATAATTATAATAAAGAGGTGGACGTGGCGGACCTTGTTTTAGATTCAACACAAGTTCCGCAATTCTGACTAAGCCGAAAGTTAAATAATTTCAGCTCGGGGTTGCTATTTCGGATGACTTTGCGAAAGATTATTTTTTTAATTTTAATAGCGTAAAAAATAATTTTTCAGAAACTGTTCAATTAATTACAGTTTTTGTCCTAGTACGTGTTTTATAAAATGCGAATACAAAGGATTTTTAAATAAAAAAATATACCGATAGGTAAAAGGTAGAGAAATAATTTAGTTAATCTCGTAAAAATCAACAATCTATCAGTGGTTATCTTATCAAATGGCGTTGTACTATATAACGTTGAGGTCTGAAATTGCTCACGCATTTGTGCATTATTTCCTCTAACAAATACAATAGACAATCATGCAATAATAACAGCTAGGCGCGCTTAGAAACAAGAGTATTAATCACGCCCCAAAAAACACATTTCCTATGCCACATGCCAAAATGTTGTTTTGATTTAAAATAATGTTAGGGCGGGCCGTTTTGGACGAGTGAAATGCCGCCGGGCGTAGATTACGGCAGCCCGACTTGACAACAAAACCGGAGTTCATTTATAATTTCGCACGAACTCAATTATGTGCGTGTATGCGTGGCTTTAGAAATTTTATACTATGACCCCTTGTTTTGTGTTCGCCAAAACGTCAACTCCTACCCGCTGTCAGCGAAAACATACATAAAAATGTGTTAGCTTTAGCATTGGACGTAAAACCTGTACGTCAGGGCAAGAATTAATACTTGGTCTGGAATGATTCACGAATAATGTATTTAGAATCAGGCATATTGAGAAATATCTCAGTGTGAACAAGCGGCACCGGTGACTGATCTTGGAAGATTGCCTAAATCGTAGCACATCATGCTAAACGTGGCCTTAAGGTTTTCTTACCTTAGGTTCTGTCTAACCCGTAAGGGATAAAGACGTGATATATGTATGTATGTATGTATGTAGCACATCCCGAATTGTCGCACTAATGATTGACCTTCTAACTCAGCATATTAATAATCAAAACACTAAATACCATTGCTTTTCTCACATGCATAAAATGTTACACTTTTTAGCGTTAGTAAAAAATTGCAGGCTAACAAAATTTTCAACATAATGATTTATACACATAGTTACTATCAAAGAAAACCGGATATTGCGCAGATTTTCGACATACTTTTTCAAAAAAGCTCTTCTAACACTGAACAAGCGAGTATTTTCATTGTCTTCTTCAAAGAGCAACAGGGAAGTATCACAGATAACCTTATCGAAATCGGAGCGACGGAGCGTCAGTCATTCGTAATAAATGACTGCTGTCAGAATCACGTCAAAAATGCGAACACAGGAAAATTCCGCACCAACTTGGCATCACCTGTCATACCTCGGATCGTTAATCAATACCACTCACGCTTGTCCGAAGGCTTTTATTCAACTTTCTGGGCATAACGGGAATTAATAGAGTAATTGCTTAATACAATGAATATACTCATCGGAACTGACAGGAAATGATCGGTTGAGGAAAGTAATGAATACGGTGGAGTAAAGCTGTAAGCAAAATATTTTTAATAGAAAACTACCAGGAGACTCAGACATAATTAATGTATAAGCCGTGGATTAAGTACTTATGCATTAAAATATCGGATCTCCGTCTGAGAGTCATGAAACTACTCGAGATTTTTAATCATGGAGTGCGTCACAGCCTAACTCTTTTCGAATTCTGTTATTACATTAATTACGTCTCTAAGCTGTATACTGTAAGATTGTAAAAGAAATAGAATCCTTATTCAATCAACTAGTACAACATAAGACGACCCACGACTTCAAGTCTTTAGCGTTTCCAAAACAAATTAGTCTGCAGATCATTCCTCGAAGTTCATCTCCATGTTATTCTATGCGCAACGCTGCTACGCTCAATGTGGCCAAACATCTCTAACTACGAACAAATAGCCCTGAGAGCATTAATTAAATGCTATCCGTACGAAATCACAGCTGGGTTAATAACTCGACGAGTTCATTCAATTTGTTGAATCGCTGTTTTGAAAACTGCAAGACAAATGGTACCGTGTCGTTTTACAGCGATATGTTCATTTATTTACACTGTACAACGTAATCGCTCGTGTACTTTTTGATAAATGGTGAGGTTATCTTAACAGAATGCTTGTTTACGAGGTGGGGTGATGTTTTACAGCTGTTGGCTCTGTGCACGACAGTAGCGCCATCTCGCAAACGCAACTTTGGGGGATTTTGTCAAATAGTGAATGACGAGTCCTTATTATTTTATATAAAATTAAGTCAATAAATCACTACATAGTATAAAACAAAGTCGCTTTCGCTGTCTGTCTGTCCCAATGTATGCTTAGATCTTTAAAACTACGCAACGGATTTTGATGCTTTTTTTAATGGATACCTGGAGTGAGTGATTCAAGAGAAAGGTTTATATATGTACAATTCTACGCAGACGAAGCGCGGGCAGAAGCTAGTAATATTATATACAAAGGCAATAAATAGTATTTTTAGAGGCATTTGTTGTAGTTGTAAAGGATAATTAAGCTTGTGGGATTTATGTGTTTTCTGTGGCAGTAGTGAACGGAGGGATTGCATGAAAAACATATATACAGGGTGTTAGGTAATGAGTGGATAATCCTTGAACTATGGATAGAGGGCACTTAGTACGTTATAATAAAGCTAAAATAGGTTTAGTAAAAGTTGCACGGTTTCCGAGATATTCGGACTTTTAGGTTTTTTTCGAAAATGAACACCCTTGTTCAATGTTTTGATCATAGCACCATTTCAAGCTAACTTTTTCAATTTTTTATTTTTGCTTAATATTCTCGAGTACTTGTATGTTCAGATAGGCATTACTATTTTTGTGAGACTACATGGGATTTTAAAAAAAAAAATCGCAAACTTAATTTTTGCCTTTTCAATCGTACATTGATCGAATTTTCAGCCCTCACGGTGAAAAAAAAATACACTACCGCCTAGTTGCCAATAAGCTTAAAAACATGCCGGTTTATTGACAGTTTAAAAATGGTAATTACCTTTTAAATTTAAATTCAAAATGACAAAATAATAAAAAAAAAATACACGCTCACCCACATTTTTCCCGGTTTACTTTTTGTATCACGGGCATAGAACTCAATTTTTTTTGTTGCAAAAATAACATTATTGGCCACTTATTTAAATGCAAATGGCATTTAAATAATTCCAAATTTAAAAAACATGTTGACTGCATTTTGTTTTTTTTTTCTACTTCGATTTTGAATTTCGCTATTATTGCATAATGAATGGTGAAATTGTGCCTTGGCACTCACCATAAATGTAATGCATTTGGGCGTATTCTATCAGTGTGTATTATGTTCGAAGCAGTATTAAAGTAAAAAACTTCAACACAACGATCTAAACGCAAAATTAACCATTCATTACGCAATAATAATAGCGAAATTCAAAATCGAATTCGAAAAAAAAACAAAAGGCAGTTGACATGTTTTTTAAATTTGGAATTATTTAAATGCCATTTGCATTTAAATAAGTGGTCCATAATGTTATTTTTGCAACAAAAATTTTTGAGTTCTACGCCCGTGATACAAAAAGTAAACCGGGAAAAATGTGGGTGAGTGTGTATTTTTTTTAATTATTTTGTCATTTTGAATTTAAATTCAAAAGGTAATTACCATTTTTAAACTGTCAATAAACCGGCATGTTTTTAAGCTTATTGGCAACTAGGCGGTAGTGTATTTTTTTTTCACCGTGAGAGCTGAAAATTCGATCAATGTACGATTGAAAAGACAAAAATTAAGTTTGCGATTTTTTTTAAAAAAATCCCATGTAGTCTCACAAAAATAGTAATGCCTATCTGAACACACAAGTACTCGAGAATATTAAGCAAAAATAAAAAATTGAAAAAGTTAGCTTAAAATGGTGATATGATCAAAACATTGAACAAGGGTGTTCATTTTCGAAAAAAACCTAAAAGTCCGAATATCTCGGAAACCGTGCAACTTTTACTAAACCTATTTTAGCTTTATTATAATGTCCTAAGTGCCCGCTATCCATAGTTCAAGGATTATCCACTCATTACCTAACACCCTGTATATCACACAGGCTTGGTTATCTTGCACGTGAGTAGCGGAGTAGCAAGTAAACATTTTTTGTATATTGAAATGGACCTCCGCAAAGTAACGCCTGATTCAATAAAATACTTAACACACTGATAAAATTAACCCGAACATCGACTAAGCGTATATAATGCTCGGCGTAACCGCGACCGCGTATGGCAAGATTATTTCAGTCTAAATTGGAGTCACATTAAGCAAAGTACCGCACGCTTTTAGGTTAATGGTTATCATACGACAGCTGGCTCTGCACGGAAGTCGGCTTGTTATTATCACCAAGTTAAGGGTGGTTCTCGTATAATGAACCCGAGCCTTTATGTGCAATTATGTTCAATGGCATCCGTGGTTATACGTTATTTAGTGGCCGTACCAATTGACTTTACGCTCCCGTTAAATGCTAAGCTTTGATGTTAAGTCCAAACAAGCCTTTGATAAAATGTCCAGATGTTAGCTACTTCGTTAACCCGGGGTTCGGTAGTCGGGATAACGAATGAATAAAACTGTCAGTGTGTTACGATTAAGTATTGTTTAAAGGGCTAACATTAATCAAAATGTTAATCAACTCGCATGTAAAAGTATCTTTAACATGATGCATTTCCATTTGCTTAAATTTATTAGTTTATCTGTGGTTTTCGATACTACTATGAACATAAAATAGTTCACGGTTTCAAATACATTTTATAAATTAATATTTACTTATACTTATAGAATGTACCAGTTGCTTCTCTTCCCGCGCAGATGGTAAAAGCCCATCGAGGGAATGGGCATAAGAATTATGTTATAGGCGATGCGGCTAGCAATTCACCACTGTTTTGATTCCCCTTTCCACCTATGCGCCCACGACCATGCTAAACGTGGGCTTTAGGTCTTAACCTAGGCTACTGTCTACCTCGTAAAGGATAAAGACGTGATTTATGTGTGTGCGTGTGTGTGTGTGTTAGTTTATTAAATTAAAATAAGAGTCATGGTGATACTTAAATCAGTGGTTTAACTTCTCTTCGATCTTTGCAGAACGTAAAATCCAAACCTCAACACGACGCCTATTTCTCTTATTGTTATTACATTTGCGTTATTATCACAAAACGGAAATCTTTAAAGACAAAAGCGGTAGGTAATTAGCGTTGCCGTAATGAAAATTCAGAGTGAAACAAACTCTTTGGTACAGAACAAAGAGGCGGAATAGCTTGGCGGTTTATGAAGTGCCACGAAGCGTTTTTGTTGTACTACGCTTGATTAGAATGACAAAGCGCGCGTCTTATCTTGGAGCGTCATGTAATGCTAACCTTAGAGTAAAACAGTTAAATATAAAGGATTATAATCGACAATAGGTTAGCATCTGATGACTTCTGTCAGCGCGGCAGCAGTAATACATCATCTGAAACAAAGATGATTTCGCGAGGCCTGAAGTTACTTCTTAATGAAGCACTGGATCCTATTCTATGACTTTAAGCGACGATAACCATGTAAAAAGATAACGTTTAACTTTTTAAAACTAGCTGCAAAGAAATTTTGCCACAGCACGGTAAAAAAAGTGCAGGATCGGTTGTCATGGCCAAATATATTATTCAAAAGATCCTTGCGTAGCCTGATTTAGACTATCTCTATATCTAGATAGGTACATAGTCCGGTTTTGAACTCAAATATAAATAAGCTAAGGAAGTATTTGAAAACGGGTATTTACTTACCTGCTTAGCTATTTTATCGATCATGCGTATCGGACAAACATAACTAACGTATCATAATGTCTTTATGTCATTAATAATTTAAGTGTAATTTCATTTATGGTTCATAACATTTTCATATTTCAACCATAATTATCCCCGGAACGTTCGCCCGTGCCTTTGTTCATTTTATTCTAAGTTAAAATAATAAATAATAAATAAATATCTAGGGACAAATTACACCAATTGACCCAGCCCCAAACTAAGCAAAGCTTGTGCTATGGGTACCAAGCAACGGATAAATATGCTTGTATAATGCAGATAAATACATACAACATCCATGGCTCGGGCACAAACATTCGTATTCACCATACAACTGTCTGCCCTACGGGATTCGACCCCGGGACCTCTAGCTTCATAGTCAGGGTCACTAACCACTAAGCTATCCGGTCGCTGGTTGACAACCTTCTCTACAGAAAGTTCGTAATTTTAAAAAGCCGGAGTCCTTAATTAAAAAAAAAAGGTCGAAAAATATTATTATGATCATAATTCAATTCAGCGCTTTCATTTCAGAGTTTAGCAAAAAGCAACAAAAAAATCTTTATGCCCCTTCGCGGGTATAAAAGTTAAACGGAAATGGGCGATTAGAAACCGCTGGCAATGAAATAAATGTGCTCTTTTACGTTTGCCTCGGCCATGGCTTTATTCGTGCGGTCAACTCTAACTAAGAACGGTTGGTATCCAATACACCCACAAGAGAACGATTCAAACGCTCACAGATTTCTTATAGACTACAAGCCCATGGCCAAAAAAAACATGTGAAATGAACCAGCGTGAAACATGCTTAGAAGGCTGTTACTATATCATAAAATAACTCTGAGCGCCATGCCGTCTTTTCCGAGCGATACATTTATGGAATTTCTCAGGTACAAGTAGTGAGGAATTAAGACTAATTATTAATTTAAGGCGTTTTTATAGCTTATAGATAATTAAAAATAAACGTCGAAAGACCTAGTGCCGCTTTAAAGTGGTGGTGCCGGAAGTTAGTGCATTTTTTTTTTCAATGTATGGGAAAAAATCTGTACCGCTCAGAAAAGACGGCATAGCGCTCAGAGTTATTTTATGATATAGTAACAGCCTTCTAAGCGTGTTTCACGCTGGTTCATTTCACATGTTTTATTTTGTCCATGGGCTTGTAGTCTATTACTATGTGAATATACTGATGAGTTCTGTGCCTACCTCTCAAGGAAAAAGCCTCCAGAACTTCGTCGTCAGTAAACACTGAATTTTTCGGGAACGCGTAGAGGTACAAAGTTCAAATTAATTTAAACAATTGGGAATACGGTCTTTCTAACCGTAAAATAATAAAGTTCCTAAGTTACAACCTCTTGAATGTGCTAACTATATACATACCCCCTTATTCATAAACGCGCAGTCGGCCTCTGCTAACTTAGCAATCGTTTGTCCTTATCTGTCACTTTGTCATTTACCTTTCACAAATAAGGACAAACGATTGCTAAGTTAGCAGAAGCCTATAGAGCGTTTATGAATAAGGGGGTAACAATTCTTCATTTATACGTATAGAATTATAAAATTTGGCAAGACATTAAGTCTCATAGCACAAGTAAAGGAAAAATTCCAACAAACACTGTTCCGAAAAAAGAATTGTCTGTCATGAACTTGCTTGGCTGGTATTTAGGTTTACTGTTAAGATGAGAAATTTCATTTTCTCTCAGAGCGTCTAGTGCACATCTGCAAGAATAACTCAAATACAAGGTGAAAATGATTTGTACGTACACAGATTACATCTTTATCACTTACAGGGTAGACAGAGCCTGAGTAACGAGACCTAAAGGCCACGTTTAGCATGATTGTGGGTGTATAGGTGGAATGGGGAATGAAAATAGTAATGGGTTGCTAGCCGCATCGTCTATAACATGATTCCTAAGATTTTCGCCCATTCCCTCGATAGGCTTTTACTATCTGCGTGGGAAAAGAAGTAACTGGTACATTCTATGTTTTTTATTTACTTCCAAACCAGCATGGATAAATGTTTCGGACTATTTCGTAGTCCTTTCTGGAGCGCTGGTGAGTTATCCGTTTATGTGTAATTATGATTAAATCTCACGGTAGTTTCATGTTGAAAGTAACAATTTTTATGTTTACTTAAAAACATTTGTCATCTGTTACTTTGACATTTACCTTTCCCTGATACATACAAAACTCACAGTGCACTGTAACGGGTACGTAACTTTTTATAAAGAAAAATGAAGTCTAAATATAGGTAATCAATGGACACTCGCTACTTTCTCTACAAAAAAGAAAAAAAAAAAACGAAAAACAAATACAAAAACCTTTTCTTTATTGCGATATGAAACATCTGTCCGTTGTACACTGGGCCGCGATTATCTGGTGCACGGAAACAACCCTTCATACATTATTCAGCGTCGGCCGCTCATCATACGCTTGTATCGGCCGACTGTTCGCCGTATTGGCTATTTCTTACCAATTACGTCACGATTGGAGGTTTCACATCACGGCTGCTATGCGGTGGTTTGTTAGGCATAATACATGACAATGAGCCTTCAAAAGGTACCCAAAGGGTAAAAAGTTACCCTTTTGCTAAGACCTCACTGTCCGTCGCTCTGTCTTTCTGCCACCAGGCTGAGTCTCAGGAACCGTGATAGTCAGACAGTTGAAATATAGAATATTTTTTGTCCGTCTGTCTATGTAACCAATATAAAATGTCTTCACACTGCCAATATTTTGCTTAGGAAGCAGGGCAACACTGGATTCTTTATTTAATTGCCGAAGAACATAATCATTTTGCTTATTTTTATAGTGTATGGTCTGAATAGGAAATTGAAATTACTTATGGCCTAGAAAATACTGTAAATATAAGGAACTATCATGTAACATTAAGTATAGGTACAACCTACGGAGATGAAGTCTCCTGATATAAAATTTGTACGCCGTGTAAGCGGCAAAAAGTGGAGTAGTACTTCAGAATGTTGGCATAACACCTGTTAACCATGTAACCTACTTTTTGAACAAATAAACTTTTGACTTTTGACTTTGACTTTGAAGTTGTACAAAACCCTAGGTGCGCAAGCCCGACTCGCACTTGGCTTTATTTTTGAAGTAAAAACTTTTTTAGCGGCGTTGAACACTTTTTGGAATGGGTAAAATATGTTAAACTCGCGTCAGATTCTGACCGTCAGGTAAGACGGACCGAGTGTTGCTGCAGGGTAGTAATAATACGTACGTTGATTTCGTCACTCACTCGTAAACTACGTTTAGTCTAGTGGTATAAGGTGTGCCAATAGATCAGGGGTGGCCAACAGGTCGATCGCGATCGACCGGTCGATCGCGACTGTTAGTCCAGTCGATCGTGGTAAGGCAAAAAATATAAATATGTAGACCAGACTGCGCAACGTAATCACCAACTGCTGATTTAAGGTTTCATGAAGTATGTAATTGGTAGATCGCACAGGGTTTCGTTAGTGAACAGGAGATCTTGGGTCTAATCAAGTTGGCCACCCCTGCAATAGAGCGTTCGCTCCGGTGACCGCGGTTCAAATCTCGTGTAGAATTTTTTTTTTTTCTTTTATAAGTGCGTTGTGTAATTTTTTACTTCTCCCGGCACTCCCGGAGTGCAACCCGTCTGTTTTTTTTTAGTTTGTTTAGCTTCCTCAAAATCTAGACTAGACGTTTATTTTATACTCAATAAAGCGCTTAAGAATGCTATAAAATTCAACTCACAACGTCCAGCGTTGACATTTATTTTGCAAGCGTCTTTACCAGACACAGCGATATGAAATTCCGGATATAAATATCCGTATCTATATACGGATGTATAAATATCATTAGGTGTAACGTCTGGTCTTGGACTTCTGGGAGTAAAGAAAAAACATAGAATTTACCAGTTGCTTCTTTGCCCGCGCAGATAGTAAAAGCCCATCGAGGGAATGGGCGAAAGTATTAGGAATCATGTTACAGGCGATGCGGCTAGCAACCCATCACTATTTTGATCCCTTTCCACTTATATGCCCTTGTTCATGCTAACGTGGCCTTAAAGTTTTGTTAACTTAGGCTCTGTCTACCCCGTAAGGGATAAAGACGTGATATATGTATGTAGGTGTAACGTCATTTGTGTCAGTTATTTCGTATATCTTGTTTCATGAAATTTTAAAATCGTTTGAAGTTTACATGGTAAGCTGACATTTTGTTATGATTATTGTGAGATTAATAAAATTCATTGCTTATTTAAAAATGGCAAAGTTAACTCAGGACTGGATTACCGGTAAACGCGGAGAACTATCATAATAATAAATAGTGAAAATATTTTTAACTAAATTAAATTACAACTTTAAATATTTAATAACGAAATTAAATCACATAGTCACTTGTCCAATTTTTATTTGTTTGTATAAATTCCAGTATCAACGCATAAATAAATAAATAAATGTCTTGAGACAAATTACACCAATTGACCCAGCTCCAAACTAAGCAAAGCTTGTACTTTGGGTACTAGGCAACGGATAAACATACTTATATAATGTAGATAAATATATACTTACATACATACAACATCCATGAATTGGGCACAGACATTCATCATCATACAACTGTCTGCCCCTGCCGGGATTCGAACCCAGGACCTCTAGCTTCACAGTTAGGGTCAATAACTAACGGCTATCCGGTCGTCAATAAAGCAATTCTGAAACACTGTGTTTTATTCATAAATTAATCCTGTATCAAAATAAGCAGCAGTTGAAATCACAGTGTTAGTACAAAATGTCACGCACCTCAATTATTCTAAGAACAGTATATTCACATTATCACACTAATAATAGTTTAAACGCGAAAGTTTGTGTGTGTGTGTGTGTGTGTGTGTGTGTGTTTGCTTGTAACTTCTTCACGCTTAAACGGCTGGACGGATTTGGATAAAATTTGAAATGGAGATACCTGGTACCCTAGATTAACACATAAGCTACTTTATGTTCCGGAAAATTGCATAGTTCCCACGTGATAGCGATAAACAAGTTAAGAATAACAAAAGAATAAGAAAATTTTATTGGCTGATACAGAAACACAAACAGAACATTACACATGGATACATGGATGGTTAAAGATCGTAGCTGCCTAAAGTTGCAACGTCAATAATTATTGCAGAATATAACTAATGAACGTCAGTTTTTAAATTTTTAAATATCTAATTTAACGCGGACGAAGTCGCGGGCAGAAGCTAGTCTACAATAAGTGTGGGCTTGGCCAAGTCACTCTAGCAATAACATTCAAACCAAAAAGTTAGGCTTAAATCTAAAACACAATTTTTAGCCACAAGTTCCCAATTACCACCAAGGGGCTTAATTTCGCTTATTTTTTTAACAAAATTAATTTGCAGTCGCGCCATGAACGCGGTATGTTTACAAAGAGCACTTGGCAGTTACCCGCATTCCCTTGTCCTTCTGATGAACATTAACAAACAAAAAGCCAAAACACCACTCAGGACGAACATTGTTGGGAATAAAAACTTTTTTCGTTCATGCATTCTCCATATTTTAACACTGTTAGCCGTGGTCACGCTTTTAGCGCTGCCACAGAGCGCCCTGCTTTATTTTGTTGCTTCAAATATTTTTGTCTAAAGTTATAATATTGACCTACCTATGACTCGTCAGAATTGACCTTTCAGCGCACAGCCAAAACAACAGTCTAGAAAAGATATATGGCTTCGAAATTACAATCAATAATATTATTTTTATATTTCACGAGGGCCAAAACACGAGGAGAATAATCAGTTTCAAATTTAGACTACTGCTTAAAAATTTACAACAATTCGTCTACGTTATAATACTAAATAACTTCGATTGTTAGATACAAAGAAAAGAAGAGAGAATATTTTGCACAAATAAACTGGCTTACCTAGTGGTTTCTATCAAAAAACAACAAAGCTTCACGTAATTTACCGCTAAAATCACGAATCGTTTATGTTTCTGCTTAAACATCACAAGCGAAATGTCCAAAAACATCCTGTCGGCCGTGAAAAACTGACTCCTGTGTTTCTCCGTAATTTACCACAGATTCATCAAGTCAGCCCGTACGCCGCCGCTGAGCAAACGAGATGTTGGGCGTTCTTTGCTCAGAACGTAGGCCTCACTTGTTTACAATCACCTTTTCACCAATTACGGTCAGTTACACAACAGTGAACCCAGCGCTGACATTAGAAGGTGGTTTTTCGGTAATTCCGCCACAGGTTAAGCCGATGCTTGCGTTGTTTACGCGCCTAATATTCGCCTCAAGAAAGTAAACAGTGTTTTGGCGGCAGTTACAGATTATGAATGGTCAAGTTTTGTTCGAAGTTCGGGTGATATATTATCAGAGAATTTTTTGCCAGTATTGAATACCTACTGACAATATTATCAACTAGCTGGGACAAAACATATCAGCAGGTTCAGAGATTAGCCCGTACAAACAGACAAAGAAACAAAAAAAATGGAAAATCTCTGCAGATACAAGCTTTTTTGATAACTGTACTTTTTGTTGTCGGTACTTGCATTGCCATCCTTAATACATATGTGAACCAAATTTCAAGTTAATCAGACCAACCGTTAAAGAGTTCCCTCCAGCAGAATTCTACTACCAGATTATTGTATTGTCATCTGACTTTCACAAGTATACAAAATTTCCGCTCAATCAGATGGAGATATCTGCTTTAAAATTGAGTCGCAACATTCCTCCCGGACAAACATACTTACATACATACATACGTACGTTGCAAGTTAATATAAAGCTTGTAATAATACTTTTATGCGGTATAGATATAGGTATTTTGAATTATGATATTAGTCCCTAAATATTTATGAACAGCCAACCCTTACACAATACGCCTTTGTAAAAGATAGAGGGTGCTTTTATAAAATTAGATCTCGCCAAAATATCAAACAAAAGCTACTTTTATAAATAAACCATCGAAAGCCGGTCAATACTGATTCCAAATCCAAAATAACATCGGACTTGCTTTCACCCGCTCAAGTATTTATACATCAGAAATATGTTACGTAATTTCTTTTTTTTCCTTTCCTCGAACAGCTTATTTTTAAGAAGAAGCTTATTTTTTCAGGAAAATGAAAGCTACAATATCACGTCACTGAACTAAACGTAACTAAAATAACCTTTAGACAGTGTCTTCAACCTCGATATTGGCGGAATCTTTGTTAGTATCAATGGGTCTACAACTCTACGTTTTAAAAAATATTCGATCGTTATTTTGAAATTTGTTTTATTTATTGTTAGATTGATATTATTATGCACCTTTGGCATTCTTTTATTAAACAAGTTTAGTATTCTACCACAGACAGGAGGCATCAAGCAATAATAAGTACCTAATGATGATCATAGTTTGTTAGCTTATTTATTGTTACAAAGAACCCATTTTTTTTGTTTGAAAATATAATATACTAGCTGTTGCCCGCAACTTCGTCTGCATAGAATTTGTTTATCGCTATCCCGCGGGAATAACGCAATTTTCCGGGATAAAAAGTGGCCTATGTGTTATTCCAGACTATAATCTATCTATGTTCCAAATTTCATCCAGATCTGTCCAGCCGTTCAGGCGTGAAAGAGTAACAAACATCCAAACATTCTCACAAACTTTCACATTTATAATATTAGTAGGATAGTAGGATAGGATATATACACACATATATAAACAACTTAATATCCCTTACGGGGTAGTCAAAACCTAAAGTAACAAAACCTAAAGCATTTAACATGATTGCGGGCGTATAGGTGGACAGGGGAATCAAACCAGTAGTGATGGGCGCTTGCCGCATCGCCTTTAACATAGTTCCTAAGATTTTAGCCCATTCCCTCGATGGCTTTTTACCATGTGCGCGGGAAAAGAAGCAACTGGTGCATCCTATGTTGTTCTTTGCTCCCAGGTCAGCATGGAAGACTGACAATATATATTTGTATAACGGCGCGTGTTATTTGATAGTAGCTTTTTGATTAAGAGTTGTCAAGTTGACGTTTATTTAATTTGTAAAATGATGGTAGTTTGATATTGTTTATTTTTTAGAGCGGTTAATACCGAATGGAGTTGTAGGTAGGTATCATGGCGGCGACGGTAGACAGGTCATTCGTTGACAGGTCGCCGCACGCGGTGCACGCTTACAAACCCATTGGCTCTAAATCCGTTAATATTAGTGTGATCGTGATTTAGTTTGATTGTTTGTGTATCCGATCGATTAAAATAGTGCAGCTGTGACATCACTGTGTTATTATTTCCGCGCCGAAGTAATAGACATAGCACCCGTTATGGATCGGTCTCAGGAGTGTGACCCACCTCCTGAGGGTGCTTCTCGACGACCTGACGCTGCGACATGTATATCTATATATTTTTTATTATATACTTAACGAACTTACTAGGGTTGACAGCGTAGCCTTCATCGACGACGTGCATCGTCAGATGAAGCAGCACCAGCAGAGTAGCTGACAACTGGAACAATTTAAAATACCATTAGTTACCAGAACAACTGCCACACGAGCATTCTTACACAAGTATGTGTGTGTGAGTGTATATAAAAAACTGCCAATCGTTGACTGCGGGGTGACAAAAGGCGATCTGTGGGTGGAGGCAGTGGAAGCACCGGCTATTCTTTAAGTAATACCTAATTTTTAAAATTAGCAATGAACAAAAAACATTTGCCTTCCTATCTTACTTTTGATTACCTTTACCTTAAATGTTTTTTGTTAATTGATATAGACGTTCGCAAAGTAATGCCCGATTCAATAACACGTTTTCAAATTGTAAAAATCAAACATTAAATTTACGAAATTACGTATTTTAATCAAATGCTGTCTCACGTCGCCCTTACATTTCAGGGTAGTCACATCGTAATGTGCGTTTCACGAGTGGCGACCCTGCGCCCTGCCTAATCTAGCCTAAATAAACACGGCCTTACAATCTCCATGACTACCAAATTCCACTTGCTCGCCTGACGCAGGAAAAAATAGCGAGTCGGGATTATTTAACTATCAAATTAACAAACGTTGTGTAAATGAAATTTTTACGATTAATTAAAAAAGTTGCCGTGATAAGACGTTACGTTGAATGAACGCCGCGAAAACAGCGAAACTGACGGATGTCGCTGTGTTAGAGCCGCACGAATTCTGTAAACTACCCGCATATTTTTAATATTATTTTGCTGTCGTGTGAGTAATTGGAATTCTTAACTATTTAAAGCACAATAAAAAACTATTGTAGTCAGTCGTTGAATGCTAGAAAATGTTGTGCCCTTAAGACAACTTTTTTTAAATTTGCGTTTTTTTTTAAATAGTAGGTACGATGCTTTTATATTTTGCCACGGCAACACGCGGTTCCTGGGTAAACTACAAACTTCTCTATAAATATCGTTGTATAAATACAAAGTTTGTGCGAGCGACTCCATTAAGTCTCATACATTTTGCTTCCCCAATGAGCCGTGGCAGTTGCCCCTTGCCATTTCACGGCGCAATATGAAAGCCACTTAAAATATAATGTTTTATTTTCGTATTGGCAGTACATACAAGCATCACGCATACCTCGTCAATTCTCTTATTGAAACGTATCAACAACTACATCAACAATTCTATAAAATTAAAACTCTTAATTTTTTTATTAAGGCTTTGAATTTTCGAACAAAATTGAGTTACTCAAGATACCGTGAATGTTTCATTTTCGATTTTTTATTGTCAGCTTCATCCGCATCTATCTAGAGAACGACTTTAAATGTTCTTGCGATGAAAACAAGTGGAAACCGCATTCAGAATCGCAATCGATTTGGATGTTGTGTTGTTGTTATTGTATATTGTTCTCCTGGAGAACCCAGTGAAGACAACAGTAACCAGAAGCCACAAAATAATAACTTAAGTACTCATTTAATTAAAGAAATAGTTATTACAAACTTTTCTTGGCTAAAAGATAATAGTTTCAAATGATAAACGTAACTCAAGTCTGTTATAATAGTTTATTACTATTTAACTTTACTATCTACTTAATTATGTTTTTTCATTTTCCAGATTCAGAAATTTTATATTCACCTGTGAAATAAACGAGTTCGCGGTACTTTTATTACTCCCAAAATTAACGAGAAAATAAATTTTAATAACCCAGCAAGCGTTTATGTCCAAATAAAAAGGACTTTTGAACGTTAAAAGCAACAAAAACGTTCATATAATTAAATTTTAACTAGGGATTATCTACTTACATCTGCGAGTAATTTACTTTTTTACGCTAATGCCAAAGAGCATATCTTTATTTTTAAGCGTGTTTTATTTTCAGCATTAACAAATTAATTTATACCCTTTTTTACTTATAATTTTTAGATTTGTATATTTAAAAATGTTAGAGAAGTTCCCAGGGCCAGCTACTAAAATGCATTAAAATTCCGCTTTGTGAACGCTGTCGTGGAAAAACGGAGACTTGGAATTCAAGTAAATTACTTAAGCGCGTTTGGAAGCAAAATTGTGTAAAAACTAGGAAACTAAAAATAATAATTTTGAATTTTTCTGAATCGTTTGTTAACGTATAATAATAATAAATAAATCATCGGCTGTGACTAAGTTATTCGAAATATGTAAATGAAAAGAAAAGTCCTGACTTGAAGACTAAATTTTTTTTAACGCACCGCCCTAACCGATATTTTTGACTAAGATTCATGATGTAGAGAGGGTAGGTACCTATAAAAATGGAGTTTACGAAAATCCTACGGGATAGAACGGTGACAGGGGTGAAGCTACAGGCGTGAGTTAGATAAGTTATTCTTACGTAGTTTAAACCCACATCTCTCGGAATAAAACAGGTAAAATGGAGAAAAACTTAACATATTTATAAATATTTTACTATTAATACTTCATGAAAGCTGCCACGAGAGTACCGAGTACCAAGGTAAATTTACCTTTTTTTGTTCACTCAGAAACCGGAATACAAACCCCAAATAAAAACAATGTTACCATGCTCCAAGCACTTTAACTCAAAATCTCAATCTTTTCATTTGTACTCTGATTTGTAAGGCCAACTAATTATTTATGATTTATTTATTTAATATTCTCGAAAAAGGTAAGTTGTCTTAATTTTACTCTTGTCAAATTATAGCGTTTATTGGCAAGTACTACGCTCACTGTAATAACAGTTGTACCATACCAAATCTTAACTAAACTAAGCTGAACATGTATAGCCGCAGGACGCAGCATGATTTGTTTGGATCGTAATCTATTCAATGACACGGAATTAGAGGAAGAAACCCACTCGCGTGGGTGCAGCAAATAGCGAGCCTTAACCTAATTGCAAACACTACCTAAATATAGAACGAATGTTGACTTACAGTTAACACACAGAAACTGTTCCAGAACTGTACTTCGGAAGTATAAGTCTACAATTTAGATTCAGGAATTATCATATTACTATCAAAAACTTTTAGGAGAAAAAAATTATTTACCTTGCTACTCCGCTACCACGAGCTGTTATTTTGTTTGATATGCTTATGTTTTTTGTTCATTTAACTTAGTATGGATCTCCGCAAAGTAACGCCTGATTCAATCAGTTATGTAACATGACCAAAAATAAATTCTAAAATGTAAATTTCTTTGTTAAAAGTACGATTTATGTCAATTTAATTCATGCTGAGTTGTAAGTGTTCTATGAGAGCAGTATTACGTATTACACTAAACGATCCGCCTAAATATTATCCTCTAACATGAGTCAGACAACACAAACAGAGACAAACGCCGAACCCCAATTCGAAACTACTAATGTAAGCAATCTAAACAAATAGAGTAACGTGATAATCCATGCTTGCGGTATTCTTCCTATGTATGTATAGCTATACTGTAATATGTGTTTCTGCTGTTGAAACTTTGATAATCAGCCGGATAATTGCTTTACCAGACAAGGAACAAGGAATACGCTAAAATAAATTCTTTCATGTAAAACTACAGTGAATCAGATTTAGAATATACATATTCAAATTGCAAACATGCGATGTGCAGCAGAAGTATCAGTATAAAACAAAGTCGCTTTCCGCTGTCTGTCTGTCCCTATGTATGCTTAGATCTTTAAAACTACTCAATGGATTTTAATGCGGTATTTTTAAAATAGATAGTGATTCAAGAGGAAGGTTTATAATTATATGTATAATTCGACGCAGACGAAATCGCGGGCAGAAGCTAGTATCCATATAAAATGGGCTGAACCACTAAAACCAATAAAAGTATTGCCTGATTGTGAATAATATCAACTAAAAAATACTATTCATCGTATTGCCTAATTTAATAACAAGCCGGTATTTGCCTTTGCGCGGCAAACAAAATAACTCCACTTTTTTGTAAACGTAATTGCACCTCAACACGCTTTATAAAGCCTCGTACGTAGCCTTTTAAATTATACGATAAGATTGTTAAACAATCTGATAACATGTAACCCTCCTTAGCCCTTGCAATCAAGTATAAGTACAAACAGCTGCTATAGTAGTATCAAATGACCTAGTCTCTAATTAAATAAGTAGCTTGTACTATGGGTATTGTAACATCCAAAACTCCAGAAACGATTTCTATCCGCCGACTGGGTGTCGGACCTGGCACCTCAAGCCTTATTGTCAGGTTCAATAACCACACCACAGGCGAGTTTCAAACATTTCCTTTAATACAGGACACAGCTTTCCAATATCCCAACAGACCAATATCCAACGGACAACTGCGATTGTCTCAAAAAAGGCAACTTGATCGTAGCAGCGATGCCACAGCATTTGGCAGCAGCGGCCAATACAAAAGTTCCATCTGGATAATGGTCCAGCAGACGGGTACAACTTATTACCAGCATTTATCAACCAACAACTTGCCAACTAGCATTAATTGTAATAGCGAATGTCAAGGGCGGTGCGCTTAAGGTATTATTCGACCACACTGGGACGGCGCGGTATTACTGACATTGGCACGGAAACCCCAGTAATTTATCGAGGGATCTATTCTGTTTAGCGGAATGCTTCCTCTAAAGAAGACCATCCTACATCTGAAGTACCATGATTGATACAACTGTTTCCCTTTCGTGACTATATTCAATTTAACGTAGAACGGTGCGAGGAAAAATAACAGAATTTTAAATCTCCGTGAAACATAATACTGATACACATGCACCGCTTTGCTCACTTTTCGAAAGAGATTATCGAAAATCGAGTGAATGTAATTGAATTTCCTGCACGGAATCACGTTTTATTTTTTCACCTGGTAAACTATGCACGTTTTGTCGTTACGCTATTTTGGCTATCAATATAAAAATCATTTTTCCGCAGAGGAATATTTTAAGTGTTAAAAAAAAGTGTTTTTTTATAAACAGTAGCCGAAAATAAATTGAGACCAATTAATAAACGAAATGGGTGACTTATCAAAGTCTATCTATCTTAAATTGTTGTTTTTTTTTCAGTTGGGGTTCTAGTCAACATGAGTTTCTTCTCACGTCTAGTGTACGGCTGTGTGAGCATTTACTTTTCTTTCTCCGAACTCTTCAATTTGTTCTTCGTCTCATACAAGTCTCCGAGCAGTACATCACGAACCGGAAAATATTTTATCTTGGCTGATTTCAGCAGACTGAGTTCTAAACAAACTTGTAGAATGTGTGGCTGGAGTGCGCTTAAAATTCTGCGCAGCTGCATGCTAAAATTTTAGTTTTATTTTAAATTCGTTGCCAAAGTTTTTTCGAACACACGTTTAGGAAATGCGGTCTAATGTAAGCCCCAGAGTGGAATATGTGTTATAACAGTTTTATGAGGCCCGTTTTTTCCGGCCCTGTGGCTTTGTGATGCCTACTCGTTTGGAATGAGCGTGAATTTTTAAAATTTGGACATTGACACGTGAAATGTTTGCGATGCCTTTTTAGACAATTGAAATGCGGGCGCTGGAAAGAGTTTATTTCGTATTATGTAGGCTAAAATGAATCTGTACATACAATGGATGTCGTTCATTAGATTGCCATGTACCTACAATAAGAATCCAACACCGACCTAAACAGAACGCTCCCGTTGTCAATTAGATACACTAGTTACGTTGGATTATCTCAGTCATGTCAATTTCATTTCGTTTTTTCGAGCTGCTGAATCCAAAAAAAGAGTTGATTTTATATTTTGATAAAGGGCCATCAAATACAGAAAATAATAAGCTATGAATACATACATGATTATACTTTAAACAAGACCTTTGACAGCTTCCAAGAAACTTTATATTTAGTTATAGTTGAGAACGGGGTAAGGACCCGAGGTCGTCTGTGGTGCTCGCGTAATCCTGTAAATCTCATGAATTTCGCTGCTGGCAGCTTAGCACTTGAATTATACTGAGCTAGAACATTTCGCCACGTCATTATTATTAAGGAGCCAGTAGTTAGCCGTATCATAAAATTACTTACATATTACGTCTTTATACAGACAGTGCCCGAGTTAACAGGACCACGGCTAAATTAAAACTGGTAATCCTACTAATATTATAAATGTGAAAGTTTGTGAGAATGTTTGGATGTTTGTTACTCTTTCACGCCAGAAAGGCTGGACAGATCTGGATCAAATTTGGAACATAGATAGATTATAGTCTGGAATAACATAGGTTTTTATCCCGGAAAATTGCGTAATTCCCGCGGGATAAACGAATTCTATGCAGACGAAGTTGCGGGCAACAGCTATTAGCTAGTATAATAATAAATAAATATACGTTCAACTTCATTCACCTCTTAAATGTAGGTACTTATAAGGAAATCTTATGACGTTAGAAGTTAAAGTTTTTAATAATGAAGGTTTCGCGCTTGTAGGATATCAACGGGACTATGCTGACTGTCCCGCTGTCCATCCTTCAGTCCGTCGGACACCAGATTTTTTTATCGATTGTGCATTATTATGGTTATTTTAACAAATCGTCGCCAGCTTATACACATCCCACTGCTGGACACAGGGTTTTAAAATGAGAAGGCTGGGGCTGTCGTTTTCGGTGTATTCTGCTGAATCTTAATGATAGCATTGTACGGTGAAAATCTTCGAGTCTGAATAGGACTTACACTTACTTTATTTAGAAGGCGAGCTATCAAACGTTTCAACTTATTTTTTTTTTAATATTTTGGTCAAGGTTCCAATATCTAACCAAATAAGCGTCAGCTCTGTTTAACACCATCAGCAGCAGCTGTTTAATTTGCGATCCACAATCACTAACCCATTATGACCGACTACACGAAGCGACTGTTGACATAAACTAAATTAATTTTGCAGTCTGTTATTATAGTAATCGACAACGTTAATTAAACATCTTATTCTAAATTCATCATCAAGTTCAACTCAGTTTCAGTAATTGACTTGCGAATGAGAGAAGGGTAAAAATACAAATTGACAGAGTGCAAAGTGAAACAAATGCACTTGCCAGCTTCTAGTTTCTGCAATTCAAGCAATCCAAACCTGCATCCCAAGAAGCTTAATAAATGTTGAATTTAATTAATTAAATGCTAAAGCTAGTAATCCTGATTAAAAAGGGCGCGAGTATCACGAGCAGTGTCTTGCTATTAATCCACGGACTTATGCCGGGACAAAGTTAAATGGAGGATTTAAATGCGGAGGAGCTTTATTAAAGTTTCCAGACCATTCTCAGATATCCTGTGGGTACGTAGGGGACTCTTTTTCTCTCTAATTGCTGCGAAGACCCGCGAAGTCCGTTTAACAAGTGTGGCTTTGTCGGGAATTTTTAGTTAGTCGAGTTCGTGCACGCGATGTTTTTTGTTTGAATGGTTTTTAATTTGTGACGTGTTGTTATTGAGCTTAGTTTTGTAACTTCATAATATTCATTTGAACGTATCAAATTATATTCAGTTAGAAATAATGAGCAAAGGTTTATAATTGGTCCTTATATACTGTTACAACTACTCTGAAAGTATCTTTGAGAAAATATTTTTACAGAAATGACCCACCTTTGACGCTACCCAAGTGTCGGTAACTCCTTAGTTTTCACACTTTTTTTATATTTTTTCTAATAGTTTTGATTTTGAAGACTTGTCATTTTATTAGTTAGTTGTTACGTATCAGTAAAGAAGCAGTTCAGTTTCCTGGTGTTCTTACTTGCCATCTATTATCCTTCATTTTCGCTACATTATCACAGTCCTCATATCGTACGCTTCACCAAGTATTTGAAGTCGCAAATATAAATTATTGATTGATCGAAACATCGGCCACTTAATAATTAATCACTCTACATCGCTAACTGCATATTACGCCAATGACGAGACATTCGCAACCTTGACATATAAAAAAATAGGTATGTGATTACTGGCACAAAATTATGAAAAAAATCTTATTTCCAATTCTTAGGAAAATTATCAAGAATATATTGATGACATGACAAATAAAGAAAGTGAATTGTACAAGACAGGCATTAAAACAAAGTACGCGTGTAAAATACATTCGTTTTGGCTGTCGTTGTGTAACATGGTGTATCAATATTGCAAGAGTAGTTTGTGTTTGCACCCGGAAGCGTTTAATCTAAATTAGGCAGAGATTGACGTGTTTGTCCCTTGGGCATGGCTTTATTATACAACGGCCATAGTAAGCGTATATGATATCATAACTATTAGTAGCCGTCAATATAGCGAGGGAATTGGCGAAAATCTTAGGAATCATGTTGTAGGCGATGTGGGCAGCAACCCATCACTATTTTGATTCCCCTTTCCACCTATATTAGAATAACTTTGTTTCACCACAGAAGTTACCGAGTGCATAATATTTTACAAAGGACACATTGTTACATAGAGGTAAGTAGATGACATTTTATGCGGTAAGTGAAACAGCGGCCTTCGCACTAGACTCTGAGTCTGTAGAGTGCCGACAATCATGGTAAACGTGGGCTTTAGGTCTTGTAACCTTAGACTTACCCGTAAGGGTTAAAGACGTGATTTATGTATGTATGTATGTATGAACTTTTGAATCTGCTATTGACTGAGAGCTCGTTGAAATGGCAATGGGCAGGCTATATAGCATGGAGACCAGATGGTCGTTGGGGCCGAAGGGGGAGTGGACACCGCGGATCGGCAAGCACAGCGTTGGACTTCCGCCAACGAGATGGACGGATGACCTGGTTAAAGACGCGGAGTCACGGAGTATGCAAACCGCTTCCAACCGAGTCCAGCCAGTAGACTACGGCTGTTGACGATGATTTACTGAGAGGCGTAACAGGCCCTAAATCTCCATTTTCACATTACCTCGACGGCAACATATAACCCATTGTGCGCTAGTATGTCAAGCAACCCAGGCGATCGATGATTCGTCGCGACAGTTAAATCGATTGACCGGAACAACTCGGCAATTTCTGTGAAACTTGCATTTATCGTCGCATTATTTAGCAGTTCGAATGGTAAATGATTTTTGTATTAATTTTTAATGTAATTATGTTGAAAGAAAGCTTTTCCGCTATGAAACAGTACCAGCGACAGCAGAATTCGGGTTAAGTGTACCCTACTCCTTTAATAGAAAAAAAAAGAAACCAAAAAGTATACTACGCATATATCATTAGTGCTCTAAAATGCATCCAGAAACCGTAGGCTATAATACAGGACAACATAAATGCACAAATAATGTTATTACTGTATAGATTTTTTAAGAGTGTAAGAATGCTGGTCATTTCCCTACTGCTTCTGAACCCATCTGAAGCTGCGTACGGACTGCCCGTACATTGGTACGCGTAGTCGGTTACGCGTGTCCTGGAACGCCATGTCCGTACGCGAAGCTACGCGTACACTCAGGGGGAACGCGTGGCGCGCGAGCTCGGCTCGCAGCGAGCCGCTGTCAGTCGGTTTTTGGCCGCGCGTCAAAGCGAACGCGCACTCGAAGGCACGCTTTATTTGGACGGCAAAATGGAGCAGTCGCAGCTTGGATCGATGAACCTCGCGTTCAGGTTCGCGACAGTCCGTACAGGAGCTGTACGCGTATCCAATGTACTCGTGGACTGCGTACCCAGACTACGCGTAACACAGGAACGCACTGTCCGTACCCAGCTTTAGAGTACTTATGACATGTGTGTAGATAAAGTAATGTATGCAACTGTACATAATTAGCCATTAAAACACTCATTATGTAACGCATAAAGTACTATTAAATATGCCACGTTTTATTTATTCGCATCATTATTATTAGTTAGAATCAAATAAAGAAAATAAACGAGAAGTGACCTTGCAATAAATGAGCTGACTGCCACGTATAAACTAGTCTAGGTCAAAAAGCTAAAGTTGCGGGACTTAAGCAGCAATAAATATTATAATTATCATAAGCCATTATGGTCCGTTGCTCAGTCTTCTCCTCCCCCCCTTTCCACTACCTACTCCAGCCTACTAGAGTGGCCAGTTCTTCTCGGAAAAGTCCAACTCGTCCCGCCATCGTCTTCTAGGCTTTACCGAGTTGACGTTTTAAGTTTGTGGGACTCAAATATAACCAATGTACTCTTTTTTGAGCTACGGTGATCAAGGATATCTTAAGTTTTATATAAACATGACCATCCACGAAGAAAATTACTTTTAACGTCAGTCCGTAATAGAAACAAAAACTTCATAACAGAGTATACAACGTTAGCTCGTAAAATCGTAAATTGTTTCCTGGAACAGGTTTTATGTTAAAATTGCATAGAAATCTTTGTGAGCGTAGCTAGGCGTAACTCTGCGCAACTTGTAACGCAATTTGACTGGAAAAAATCTACGGAAAAATAATTTCCTCGCACGCCAAAGCAATCGCTTTAAGTTAGTAAGAAGAGCTCGGCGTTGCCATTGAAAAGTATGATGAGCTTGAAAGTAAAAATAATCTTATTCTATCCAACATTTTAAGATAAAACCTTTAACTCCTCGTGTTTTGGGTCTAGACGGACGTTCCGCTACCAAATTGGGAACGTTTTGACAAAAGTCAGGCCAAGAGTACCTTAAAGCGACGAGCATGTGAAAGAAGGCGATAAGAATTTTTTATACAAGAATATAAATATATCAGAAAATACAACTAACAAAGTGCCTAAACCTTTATATTATGTGTACGTATATAGCCTCGGAAATATTTTCTGTATTGAATTAAATGATATGAATTCATAATTTTAAACTCGATATTCCTATATGTATTTCCTTAGCTAGACATAAAAGTTAAAAATATGTCCATTGATTTTAGGAACCACTTAATCACCAGACTTGTCAAAAGACAAATTGATTAAAAGATTACGGTCGCAAATCCCCTTTCGCGATCAAGATGACACAAATCCCGACCTCAGAGTCCTCTGAAATTCAATAATGAATAGTCAAGGATAATAACAGCAGTTTAATCCACAAAGCACAATAATTTCAGCGCTTCGGAACAATGGTGGCTGAGATTTGGGATACAACAACGCTGAACGGACCCTCGAAATGAGCGCTCGTTGCCCCGGTTGTATAACCCTAATCGCTATTGCTATTCTTCGTTCCGTACAAAGCGTGTTAGGAAAATTTACATGAAGGTAGATTTTTGTTTAGTACTCGTCAAAAGAATAGTTGCTTTCACATAATTACAGATTGTAACAAGTGAAGGTATTTAATTAAACCATTAACAAAAGAGCGGCAGTATAAATTACTTAAAAGTAAAGGTGACCGTATATAAATCCCTACTAGTAACTATGTCTGTCTGTCTGTTACCGTTTCACACTTAAACCGCTCGGCTGATTTGGCTGAAATTTGGTACAGAGATAGTTTTAGTCCCGGGGAAGAACATAGGATAGTTTTTATCCTGGAAAACGGCATGGTTCCCGCGGAATAGTGATAAGCTAATTTTAAACGATGAGTGAATTCTGCGCAGACGGAGTCACGGGCAACAGCTAGTAAGTAATCAATGAACTTTCACGACATAAAAAAAATCCATGACGTTGTATAAAAGTTACTTAGATTATGAAATCAAAATTAAAACTTTATACGTATTTTTGCAGATCATAAAAGGCTCTCTCTCACACGTTCTTTTTTTAGTCTGTCTATCAGCAAGCGCGTTCTGGAATATATAGGACTAAGAGTGAACAAAATCTAAAAGGTTCAAAAACAACATCTAAAGAATATACAAATAAAAAGGCTACTGCATAAAGTCTGATGGCGTTCAAACGTACTTGATACGGGCCAAGTCCATACAATCTCTTGGAATGGCCGCACATCAGAAGGCCGTTTATCTAAACAACTGAAGACAGCACTATCAGTTCGTTGGTTGCAGAAAAATGGCCACCATTTGTTGAAAAAGAATGAACCCAAGGGCATTTTATTCATAGAGATAAGTCAAATATAGCAGCGGAGTAAATAGTATTACGGCGGAAGAAATTATCTAAAACTTGAGACATTATACACTGAAAGCAGTCTTACTCTGTGTCATTTTTCGACGGCAAAACTAAAACAGCAACGCGAAATAAGCGTAGTAAGCCTTTCAACTACTGTGTGCTGCCTAAATAACGGAGTTGTTATTTTCATACGTGTTCCAAATTTTCAGATATCAACATGAAATATTGCCGGCAACCACAAATTTTATTTCAAGAAGCTTCTAAAGAAGGTTTATAAATTCATGTGCTGTGCTCTAAAATATACTTTTCGTCTCGAACTTAGCGATGTTCAACAAAAATTGTTTTGCTACAATCTTGACTGATTAAGTTTTAATAAATATAGATGTTTTTTACGTTTCTGTATTTAAATTCCATGTTTTGTAACATTTTAATGAAAACATGAAATTTTTTTAGACCGGCATCTACCATGTGATAGTAATCCATGCAATTGCGTCAAGTACCTAAATATCGGGAGCTCATGAAAGTTAATTAATTTCAATCTTAATTTTAATTTCAATTGTATATTTGATTCCCATTTCCACCTATACGCCCACAATCATGCTAAACGTGACCTTTTAGGTCTTGTTACCTTGGGCTCTCTCTACCCTGTAAAGAATAAAGACGTGATTTATGTATAAATATATCGATGGTCTAAATGACAAATGTACCAAGTATTTTTTTTTAACGTTTCGGCTGTCGGAATTGAATTACAAATTAACTAATAATTAACTTAGCACTAAGCACATTTTTGTCTTTTAGACGATCGGTATAACCCGAAACAAAATGTCTTATATAATTAACCGTGAAACATTTAAAACTGTTAGATTTTCACGTTTCGTATGATAAAAAAATACATTTTAAGTAGTTTATCATGACGCTATTTTGGAGTTCCACTTAGCAATCATCAAACATCTGGCATAATACATGCTAGCTAAGACATAAACACTCTATACAAAGTTCTGTATAGTATTGTGTGCCCGCACGTACGGTCTTAACTAAAACAAACAAAATCTCAACTTAAAATTAACAAGGAACTAGAACGTAGAGTTTATGAGGGAAGGTTTATCACGAAGCGACGTGAGCCCGAGTTACGCAACGGACAAAGTGAGGGTAATGTGTTTTGACGCACAGCCTCAGATTTATGGGTCGACGAGGAAAATTCTAGCCAGCACAAACTTTCTAGTGTTCTCTTATATAGAACGGGCAATTCCAACTTTTAACTTAGCTATTTCCTCAACCGCAAGTAGATTAGAAAATGGAAAAGACAAAACGTTCTAGCAAAATTTTCAAAGCACTCCATTGCAAGCAAAAAGAACCGCGATTATTTGACAAAGCAACACAACGCGAAAATAATACATTTAAATTTAGCCGTAGTTTGTATACGGTAAATATTAACAGCCTGTGTGCATCTCTCGTAGTTTACACCGAGATAGTGGTGGACATGTGGTGTTCTTAGGTCACTAAATCTTCGTTAGGTGAGCGACAACACATGGTGCACACTGCTGCGAGGGTGGACGGCATGACATAGTGTGACCACAATGGTAGTTAGTAGGTAGGAGTAAACATAATGAAAGGATAATTGTACTTATTGAAGAGGGAAGGCATTACCCAGCAGAGGAAACAAATATAGGCCAATACAATAGTTGTAGGTACGGAAACTGAAACGAGATAGTTGAATACCTCGCACGAGTCGGAGTTCGGTTTTTTAAGTCTTTAAACCTCATGGCTCCATCACTTTGAAAAATAAAGAACTCAATCGACAAAAAAATTATATCGTATTTTCTCACAGAATTTCAGGAAAATCGAATGAGGAATGCGACCTGTAATGGGAAACATACAGCCGGGCATACGAAAGCATTTAATTTTGCTCAAGCTAATACAGAGACGCTAGGTCAAATATGATTTCATATTCAATTATTTAAATAATAGATTAGACAGGCTGCGAGAGCACTCAAATAATTAACTCCACATACACTACCGGCCTTGATGTATTATCGTAATAATTCACTTTCTCATTCTCAAGAACCACCATGTTGAAAGAGTTTTCCCCAACTGTTTACTTTATATACTTACCTGCTTAGAGGGCAGGAAACTCGCATGTCCTTTCCGCAAACATGAACAGCAAAGGGCCCAACTCCAAAACACCTTTCTCTCAAAGGTCCGTAATCAAGGCAGACGACTGCTCCTAACTTTCTACCTAAAAGTTTCGGAAGATGGATTTTAGTTTCTTAATCTTTTGGTTTTTTGCTGTTGTGATTTTGGGAAGCAGAACAATATAGAAATCTTTCAGCTTTTTAACAATAGAGTTGCAATACTAGCCGTCTAATTCCGAAAATGATTAATCCTTTCGCAACAGTTTTTCTTATATTTCGTACGCGGAACGTGGATAAAAAACATCTGAGAGTTATGCACTATTCCACACGATAAGTAAAAATTGTCTTTTGAGGCAAAGGAAAGCCAAAGGCCTTGTCATTCGATTTAACGGAATCATAACATCCATTGATATAGCATTTATAAAATAATGTATAACTCTTCTCAAATTAAGAGGGCTGCAGTTTTCAATTCGCAAATGTATGGCGATATCCTATTGCTTTCTTCTTCTTAAACTTAAGAGCTAGGCTCTTATTAGTGGACCTATTACCGCGTGGTCCTTTTCAGGGCCTTTTTTGACTTCCTGATACGACACGACTTCTACTCTCTCTTTCACCTGGTTCATAAATGTTCTTCTTGGCCTTCCTCTCTTCTGCTTCCTTTCAACCTTTCCTTCAATTCTGATCCTAATGTAATCGTCGTGTCGTATCAGGTATCCCAACATCTTTCCTCTTCTGTTCTCTTTTCTTTTACCTATCCAAAAAAAGGTCATGGGAAATTTCAAAAGTAATCTTTCAAACACATTCTTTGAAAAATTCGAATAAGCCAGCTAAATGTATGGAAACATTTTGTTGACCACAACAAAGAAATCCTCAAACACATACAGGGATGTTCAGTCAAACGAATTATGCGATTGATTACTCAAACGCGATTTTTCCTATTCGTGATTCTACATTATAATGGATTTCACACAACTGCAGTTTACTAGATTCGTGATTCTACACAGCCGTTATTTTACTCTTAACGAATACGGTATTCTTCCTATTCCTGATTCTACACAATATGAGTTCCACACAGCTGCAGTTTGTTACATTTGTGATTTTTGATTTTAATTCCGGAAAATTAAATAGTTCCCGTGGGACAGACGAAAAACTACAGTGACTTAGACACCTTAGTACATGACAACTTATGCATGCATCTAATTAAGTAAAATTTGGCATGCTGATACCTTATATTACTGGTTAAGTTAATCACGAATGTAGTAAACTGCAGTAGTGTGAAATCCATATTGTGTAGAATCACGAGTAAAAAAATCCCGATTGCGTTTTAATAACAGCTGTGTAGAATCACGAATTTAGTAAGCTGCAGTAGTGTAGAATCTATATTGTGTAGAATCACGAATGGGTGAAAACCAAAAAGTTACACACCGTTAAAGTTGCGTTAGTAACATATCCATACATTTTGTATGGATAACTTTCGTGTCACAATGGAAAAAGTTAGCGAATTTTAACTAACTTACTAACGCAACTTTAACGGTGTGTAAATTTTTGGTCCTCGCCCAAATAGGAATAATTCCGATTGTGTCATAATAGCGGCTGTGTAGTATCACGAATGTAGTAAACTGCAGTAGTGTGGAATCTATATTGTGTAGAATCATTAATAGAATTATTCAATCGATCGCATACTTCAGTCAAACTAACTCCACCTTCCGAACTATTCCGGATCAATATTAATACACTTTGTTTAATATGAGTACAACAGGTTACTAATTAATTGAATTGGGTACAATATAATCAAGTCTTATAATTCGTACCAAATTTCCACCACCAAAACATTTTTAAACTGATTAGGCATCCAGTTGTTCATTTATAAAATTACTTAGACCATTTACATCTAATCAAGTAACAAAACGCTGCCGTGAAACAAGGTATTAGGCGCAGATAAATCTCCTTTTTCACTGACTTAACGGATATTTGTCCCCTTGTCACCAACTTTGTCTAGATAAATTGCCGTATTCCATTACAGGCCACTGCTTCTTTATAAGGTCGCCTTTTACATTTTTTACAAATAATGGGACAGCGCGCGTTTTAAACTTGTAACCAAAGACGGAAAGTTTCTGGCGTTTTGATAGCCTGTTGTGACAGATATTGTGTTGTTTTTTTATCTATCGTGAAACTGCTTGCAGAGACAAGTTATGTGAAAATTAACAAAAAGTAATTAATAATGTAACAAAAAATGAACACAATTTTCTAAGGTAGCCGTTAAATTTTTACTCTTTAAGCCAGAGAACCTAAAATTGCTATTGTCTCCAACGACTATTTTCGAGCCGGGAACGTTTCTTATTGTTTCACTTTTCGAAGTTCCTCTGGCTCAAGGGGTTTAACGACGAAACTTCGTGAATAATTTGCCACGCTCACAACGCTGGGCTGCATACCTATTTCTTAGGGATAACGTATTAGTTACATCAGTTGCTAACCGAGGCGTCCATAAAGAATGTATGGACATACTTTGGGGGGTTTTAGCGCGAAATAATAGGGGCTGCTGTTGTTTATGGTCGCATTTGAATAATTTTGCAGGCCACAATTTATATTTTCCGCCAGTAATAAATTTAATTTAAAAGGTTGTTTTCAGTTTTCAGATTTTGTGTTGTTGCAGCATTTGTTTTGATTCGGCTATTTACATCCTTTAAAGGGGCAAGGGGCAAATTCGTCTTTGCACATCAGGGGGGTTATCATGACGTCTTAATGTGATCAAATTCCGATTCAGTTTAGGTTCGCTCGCTGTCAGATCTATGCGAACAATGATAGCTAAAACTTACCATGATGTCTTAATGCGATTCAATTCTAACTCAGTTCAGGTTTTAGCTGTCAATTTTCCCCTCTTTTATATTGTAAGCTGTTCATTTTCTGTTTTTATTATATATCCAGACAAAATATTTAACCATCCTAAATGGGTTTTGTTTCATCCGTCATCACAGGAAGCCTGCGAAAGAAGCAAATAGATACTAAACAAAGACTTATTTTTCATGAAAATGATTTATTTGGGAATTCTGGGAAAGGTGTGTACGTGGGCGTCTTTTTTCTGTTATTGCCCATTCTTGGGGCGTCGCAATGATGTATGGCTGGTAGTATTTCACTTGTTAGCTCTCATTATTCATGAATGACTAATTACAGATAAAAATGATTAATATAAGTTTTTTCCAACTTTATTACCTTTTTGCAAGCTTTTGTTTAACTTCTAAGGTGTTTTATTGGGGTAAATTTAACCCAGTTCTAGTGATTGGATTGACTTGTAATTTGGTATACGTGTAGGATGGATGACAATACAAGTACGGTCGAAGAAATTGAATGGCATACATACCTCTGTGGAACCGTTTCTCATACGATTTCGCAATAGTTTCTTTGACAAGTGTATGGTAAGTCATTATGGTATTTTCAGTGAAAAGGATCCATAGTGGTACTCGATTCAGATTCTTTCAGTTTCAGTGTACAGTCAAGGAAATTTACCTAGCCTACTCCTCCACGTTGTTTTTGTTTATTAAATTGGACCTCCGCAAAGTCGCAAATGTTTGGTTGCGTGTACGCATCGATCGCATTTAAACGCATTAGTTTTTTTACATACATACTTAAATACCGTCTTTATCCATTACGGGACGGGACAGCTATTTATTTTTTATGTTTTTCAAGAATTTCTCTTAAAATATTTTTTTACTTGAATATTTTAAAAAGTTTTTATTTAACTTGACCTGTTTGTTTTGTTTGGGTCAAATCTTGAAAGTCAAAAACCCACTTCTAGTAATCGGATTGCCTTGAAATTTAGTCCGCATAATAATGTGTAATTTTTGATGTAATGAAGGATGATAATACAAATACAGTCAACAAAAAATACAGTCAGCTAAAAACAATCCTAAATAAAATTTTAATCAAAAGCTTATGTTTATAGGTTATTTTTATACATATATATCCCGACCGGGGAGAAACCAGGGCCTGACGCTTCATAGTCAGGTTTTCTAACCAACAGGTATATCCAATGTGCTAAAACTAAAGAAATTATATCACTCTATATACACATATAGATATACTTCGCCCTCAAGAAAGTGGCTTAAGAAGTGCAATGCAAAGTTAAACTACAGACAGCTCCAGTCGTAACTGTTATTGTTTAACCCGGTTTACTGATTTACCTTTTAATTACGCTTTAAACACAAGTGTTGGTAAATTACAAACTGGATTAAACGGGTTAATTTTAACTGCTGAAAGAATGAATTTCGCTAATTTTGATATTGAAATTGAACTTTTGGCTTTGTGAAATTCAATGAACACCCGATGAAATGTAACAGTTAATTCATTTGGATTCATGTACGTATCTAAATAAAATATGATGGCTGATGAATTAACTTCAAAGTTTTTTCATTTCACGCTTTTTTGGCATGACTTCGTACCAAATAATAAGTCAAGACGTGGTCCTGCGAACTGCCAAGTGATGCCATTTTAAACACAAGCATGTACAGTTGCCATCAGATATATTGTAGCAGGCGAGGTGCTCAAATATTTCAGAGCAACGTTACACGCATTTTGTCATAAATTATGAGCAGCAATTCTTCATTCAATCACTCTTTAAAAAATTGTGAAAAATAAACCATACGCCTGTAATAATAGATTCGAATTCCAAAAAAACAGGAATATGGCTCATACGTCATGCGAAAATGAAAGATGTTATACAGTGTGCTCACTCACTCACATTCACTGTAATTTAAGCTGTTTGTTACAAACTAAAGATATATCTTCCACAAATGTTCGGGTCTTTGTGGTCAACCTAACTGCATTAATACTTTTGACGATTTGTGCTTCCTTAATATTTTTATCTGATTGAATGTTCCTAATTTATTGAAAAGTTGTTGCTCTTATATTTATGACGAATTACGTGTCCCTACGTTATTAAGCCTATCTAGTGAAACAAATACATTGAAATTTAATACATACATACATACATACATACATAAATCACGTCTTTATCCCTTACGGGGTAGACAGAGCCTAAGGTGACAAGACCTAAAGACCACGTCTAGCATGACTGTGGGCGTATGGATGGAAAGGGGAATCAAAACAGTGATGGGTTGCTAGCCACATCGCCTATATAACCTATATCGCCTATATTGAAATTTAATGCTGCACCGAAATATTTGAGGACCTCGCTCGCTACGATATATTTGATGGCAACTGTACCTACAGTTTACAAACTTTATCAAGCAAACTGACTGACGCATAAGGCAAGGCGTAATTTAAAGCGGCCTCACTTTACTTTATAGAAGTTCATCTTAACTTTTTATTTGGTCTAAGGGTACGTGCATGCCGAGTATTAAAATCACTGTCTTCGTACTTCCGCGATCCCGCCACTCATTTCGGCATCGCCGCTGAATAACGCCTCAAAAGATTATACAGACTGAATAACTCAAGTCACTTCGAAATTGTTCAGCGCATTGTCATGAACTCAAACTCGTATAGCGTGCGAATAATCTGCGAGCCGACAAGCCAATCCGGGCGGGGGATTGATCGTCACAATAAAAATTCTAAGTACGTAGAACTTGGAAACTTCTACCGATCTCGCGGGCACCTATTACATACGGGATACGATTCGGGAAAATCAGAACATCTATCAACGACGTGGGTATGACGTGAACAAAAATGTTTACCTTTCCGATATTTTATTTTGAAACGAATTCCCTGGGTGACGGCAATGTTGTTACTACTGTTTTTAGGTATGTGTGATTTACTCTAAAGTGGTATACATAAAACCGTAAAGATAAATTATCATTCTGTAGCTTTTTTGTGGCCAATATATTTAATTTTTGACTGCCAGATAGCCTAGTAGTTATAGGTATGTAGAGAACTTGATTGCGAAACTTGAGGTCCCGAGTTTGATACCCAGGAGACGCAGACATTATGAATGAAAAATATTTATGCTTGTTCTCTAGTCTTGGATATCTAATACCTTTAAAAGACTTTTAGAGACTTTTAGAGACTTCGTATCCACTAACAGTAACCGGCCATAAATATTGCACGTCGGTCTTCTCGGGTAGTTTCGGCTCCGTAGAGCGTTATCTCGCTCTAACTTACGTGCCAAATGCCTCTTACCGAAGTGCAATCCTGGGTACTGTACAAGCTATGCTTAGTTTCATCAATTGATGTAAATTGTCCCACGATATTTATTTTATTTTTATTCTATTACACCATCTAAGTCAAAGAGGAGTCAAAGTCATCTAAGTCAAAGTAGAAACGTTGGGGGAGGCCTTTGCTCAGCAGTGGGACACAATAGGCTCACAATATTAGTAAAATGCCTTAAAATGTGAAAATTGTCTTTAATACATATACCTAGCTCATATGTTATATACATCGTGTTCGCAAGCCGTGAAGTTTTTCTGGCCACTACAATACAGTTCCTCTCTATATACAAGTCAAATTTTAGAGCGTGATCATAATTCAAACTAACATGAACGTCTGTAACACGCGTAAATGTGAAGAGCGTCCGGCCTTCCAGCTACAATCTCAGGTAGCTTCCCAAATCGTTCCAAGAAAATGAGTCAATGCATTAAGTCGTTAACCAGCGGAAACCGGTCGCGTGCAACCAACAACAGACGACACCTCCATTGTCGGCAGACCCTCAAGCCAGACACTTTGTCACACCCTTTGTTACTCAACTAATGCTTCTTAATGTAGGTACTAAGAGCTCGGAAATGGCGGACGTCGTTTGCGGTATCATTTTTTTAACGGACCGCTTTAAAGCGAAGAAGGAATTTGTAAGAAAGACGGTATGGCGATATCTTCATTTGTTGGAGTTGAACATTGTTTCGAAGGAACGTTTTGAAGTTCGGGTGATGAGCGGGAGTTGAAGATGTTAACGATGACATTTGCTGCACACATTCGTTCACGTTTTCCTACATAAGTGAAAATAAATAAATTAGTCATAGTAAATTTCAAATGTATTCCCGCACATATTGCGGGTTTTTCTAATGCAGGTATTTTTTTTCTTTTTAGCCTATTATAGTGTTCCATTCCTGGGCAAAGGCCTTCCTTCTTTCCTCCTTTCATCCTAGTCAAGGTATTGTAGCTTGTAAATTAGCCACAGTTACCTCGCGGCAAAACTCAAGTCGGCGAAGCCTCGCAAACACGTTGCGCACGAACCTGAATAAATAAAGGGAGGAAGAATTTCATAGCCAAAGACTCTTTGGCTCGATGTTTAGACTCGTGTGCACAAACAGAGACTTTTGGATTTTAATATCTCAAGATGCTTTTGGATGCTCTTTCGCTGTGTATGTTTCCTTGTGACATGTTAGCTCTGCTCATTAGAACTGGCAGTAAGGAGTGAAAATTGTGCAGTATTTATGTTGTGGCTGCACTTTAAGTTAAATTTGGAACGCATTGATAAAACTGAACAGGAGATCTGAATAAAATACAATTACAATTAATAGGATTAGTGTTTGTATATATTTACTTATAATGTAAGTAGTTAATCAAATACCATTTAATTTGTTTGGAATAAAGTTCTATATTGCCATTATTAAGTAGTTAATAATATCTTGCGAGTTAAAAAATATTCAAATGATTTTGTCCAATATATCTGCAGACTTTAATTGTTTTAAGTAATAACTTTATAATTAATAATATCATATCAACCAAGGCAACTAAGAATCATGCACTGCTTTATACTTAAGTACAGCAGCTGTTGTCCGCAACTTCATGTGGCTTACTATTTGGTAAAACTATTTTCAGAACCGGTTCAGTAGATCAAACTCCTAAACTTTGCCTCTTCATAGTATCAGGTATAGATATAGGCAAGCTAATGGGCGCGGGTTTGCCCTTACAAAAGTATACGGAAAACGTTAGTTCTCTTGTCTCTTGGGAATTATCAAAAATCCGTCCTTAGTAAATAGGTTCATGATTACTATGCTCATTCCATTCTGGTTGTGCGCTGATAAATAAGGAAGTCGGTTAAAAATTATATCATCATCTCCAGCCTATATTCGTCCCACCGCTGGGCACAGGCCTCCTCTCACAATGAGTGGACTTGGGCTATATAAATAGTTCCCACGCAAGTCCGGTGCGGATTGGGAACATTACACACACCATTGAATTCGCAGTTGTGTGCAAAAATGATATAATCCTAACTAATATTATAAAAGTGAATGAGAGTTTCTTCGTTTGTTTGTTACGCTACTAAACCGGTCGTAATATAATTTGGTATGGAGATAGTTTGAGAACCTTCAAAGGACATGGGATAGTTTTCATTCTGAGAAATTGTCTAGTTCCCGCGAATGAATTCTCCACGGACGTAGGGAAAATTAAACTTTTACAAACACACCTCAAATTCATTCAATTTGGTTGCAACATTTAGACATTTAATCACTTCGTAGCATTACTTAACCTTTCAGAAATTTTATGAATATGCACTAGTATATATAACACAGTATAACCATTACACCGTGGCATAACTAAATCGCATTTAATGGACACTCGTGCCAGTGTGCCACAAACTAGTAATTAAAATTTTGATTAAAGCGGAAAGTTCTTAATTAGTTTATAAAAGGCACCTAGTAAATAATAAATATTTACCAGCGGAGGCACACGTGAGCTCGCTGCAGTGGACTCGTTTAACTTTTTCATTTCATAACAAAGAAATGTTGGAACAAAATTTATTCAGTGTGGAATCCCGTAATTGTAAAGGAACGTTAGATATATTATTAACGGGTATAGAATAAATAAATAATCGATAAAGCGTTTAAAGGGTGCGGTCTAAATATATGCAATTTAATAAATCGTGGATCTTCTCAATCTGTTAAAGGGACGTGGTTCCTTATTTTTTATCTCGTGTTTTAATTACTTTTCAGTAGGTAATAGTTATGTTTTAACATCATGAGTTATATTATGTAGTGTAGATTTGCCTCTGATCTCATCGCCTTTGCTCATGAGAAAGAACTAGTTCGAACAGAATTCTAATAAGATGTCATGACATCTTGTGGCTTTCTGTGTGAACTTGTGTGAACTCGTGTTAACATAATTATTTCCTGTAATGTATATCTGCCCCTAAGTATGTATAAATAAAAAAATTACCTAATGATGTAAATTAGAACCAGAAAGAAGTTCTTTCATCATCTGTCGCTTAGGCAGCGAACCTTCCTTACCTTTTCTTAGTTAGATTTTAAGTTAGTTTTTAATCAGGTTGGAGACTGAAAACCAGCATGCCTGCTGAGTCTCTTGTCCTATTTACCTGATACTTGTATGTGTCTAATGCTTTGATAATGTATAAATATAATTTGTGTATTGGTAATTTAAAAAATCTTTTATTATTTTATATTATTATGATGTTTAGTTAGAATTCTAAATTGGAACCTAACCTCGGTTTTTAAGAAAAAAATGGATCTTTGTTTTAAAGTCTACAAAAAGACAAAGCTATGATTCTTTTTTGAAGACCAGGTAATGAACAACACAGAAAACAAGTACACAGAGAAAATTACCAAGTAACCCTATGCAATCTTATCGCTTCAGAGCGATCTCTACACGGCAGCCACATTGAATAATAGCAGATGTTTGAAGAGTCAGTAGAACCGGTTGACGATTTTTATGCGTTTTTGTGCTGTTGAAGATACAATGTTTGGCTCACTCTGCGAAACTAAACTACACTAAACCCACCGAGTAAAGCTGAAGTAGCACGGGAAAGCAATAAAAATATATTTTAGTCTGCACTTCGAAGAACAGGATGCGTCTTGAATGGGCCAACCAAAATGAGGCTTGTACTGGCAGACATTCTGATTGGCTGATTCGTGTCGTATCTGAGTCGATTAACGTTTGCACTTTGATTAAAGTCAACAAACTAGGTTAGTGAGCTTCAGTTTACGGATAGGCCGTGTGCTCGCAAGTGTTAGATGGAATCAAGGAAGCTGGCTAAATGTCAACATTAACAAACGACAAACGTCGAGACACCTGACTCACTATAGTGGATATATGCGTACGGGTCAAGTTGTGATGGTCTATCGACCGCAGGGCTGAATCTCGAAAGCTGAATCCGCACTTATCCGCACAGCTTGACGATGTTTTTCCACTGAGATCTACGACTTCTAAATATAAAACTGTGTATAAAAAGATTCTTGTTTGTTAGTCGGTTTTAAATTTTTATAGAAAAAATAGTGAGCCATATTGTAGATAATATATTAATGGTAGCTCTATATGTAGAGCTAGATCATTAGTCGATAAACAAGGATTATAATGACGATTTTATTATGTAAATTAATCACGTACATTGTAGGTATTAAATTTAAATTAATAAAATGAAGGGATAATGGAGCGCTCTCGACGTATCGTCAGTCGAGGCGTAACAAATATGTTTGATTGCTGAATTAATTAAACGGCTATTGTTCCATTATTTATTGTTAAAGTTATTACCAAAATTCAGGTCGCAATGGCCAATGTTAATACAAACAAATTACAAACTTAACTCAATGATTCGTTTATTGGGAACTTGAAAATATGTCGGTACTCGTGTAAAGATTATTTTTGCATGTGTAAAACTGACATTTCAGCCCGTACATATTCGTTGTGGCGAACTAGTGGACTGTATATTATGAATGCAAGCTACTTATGATGATGAACTTGTTTTTAATAAGTATAGGAATAGAACTACATAAGGTTGAGTGACCTCGTGGCAGCAGCACCTCCTACCGTGGTTCGTAAGGAACTGAATCAGTTATAGAAAATGAGATGCCGCTGTCACAAGGTTTAGAACTACCAGCTATAAAATACATTTTGGCAGTAAAAAGGAGTTTATCCTTCACACTCTTTTGTTTTGTACAGAATAGCGGGACAAATGAAAATACGGGGAAACTGAAACATCAGTATTCATAAGTTATACACTTAATTAGTTGGTTTTGATTTTTTCGGAATATTTTAGCAGGCGGTGATTTAGTTTGATTGAACGCTCCTGTACAGATTTTTCATCATAAGTTTAGTCATCCCTATGTCACAAACTTTGTTGAAACATTTGTCTACCGAAATTAAAAAAGATTGCAGGGGTTCAGTCTAACTAGCCCAACCAGATGTTGAAGTCTTCTGCATTCATTTTAAGACACAGTCTGTAACTCTGTGAGGACTTCATGTAATGATAGTACACTCCAGCCCTATGTATGACTGTTTAAAATCACAGAGCGTAGCAGAGCTGCCTTCAATACAATACAATACAATACAATACAATAACTCTTTATTGAACACCACATATAACAACCAAAACAGAAAAAAGGTATACAGAATATTACAAGGTAACAATAGGCGGCCTTATCGCTACAGAGCGATCTCTACCAGGCAACCATAATGGACTGGAGAAAAGAACAGATCTGAGCAGGTGGTGCAATTTAGAATATATATTAATATACTAAGTCCTACTACTACTACTAAGTAGTACTAAATACTTCAGTTTTTGTTTAAAATCTACTGCTTCACTTTTTCCTGTAGCTCCTCTTGGCTAATCGTACATGGTTTAGAAATGACGCCTGTAACGACATCAGAAAGTAAAATTGGCTCTCTGACAATTTGAACCCACACAAATACACACACAAATCACGTCTCCATCCCTTACGGGGTAGACAGAGCCCAAGGTAACAAGACCTAAAGTCCACATTTAGCATTATTGTGGGCGTATACTCCGACCGACTGAGTTTGAAAGGGAGGTGCTTAATTATTAAAAATATATACATATTTAGCTTGACTCAGTTTAAGATTTAGCTGTAATTTTTTAATATGGATCTGACAGCGAACGAACCTAAACTGAATCCCCCCTGTTTGTTTTTTGTTTTGATCAAATATTGCAAGACAAAGACACACTTGTAGTGGTCGGATCGCTTTGTATGTAGGATGGACCCATGGAGGATGTAGACACTGCAAAGAAGTACAGTGAACGAAAAGTGTAATCAGCAAAAAACTTGCATCATAAATTATTTTTTACCAAAACTTATTTATTTCAATTTGTGTTGAAACACTGAAGTTACTCATCACTTGAAGTTATTTGCATGTATGTATACTCTTTATTGTGCAAAATAAACATAAAACAAATACAAATGACTAACACTGAGATACATGCACAAAGGCGGACATATTTCTTTAAGGCACCTCTTCCAGTCAACCATTGAGTGGATGAGAGGAGTATTATATTAGGGACGGAAGACGAGTGAGTTTAATAATTACCTACAAATACTGAGAGCCACAATACATAACTCGTGTGGGACACAAATAAATGGACCTTTTTAACCCACCGAAGTTCCACGGAATTTTACCTGTGTTACGAGTTTAAATACTGCAAAGCCAGTAAAAGCAAGTTGCAGCAAATTAAACAAGCTTTGACAAATTGCAAGCTGGAACTTCATTCCGCCCATTGTTTCAGATTATCTCTTGGAACCTTCATTCATTCCCTTGCGAAGTGAATAGAGGGTGCCTTACTTAACTATTATTGCTTATGGTGCAAACATTGCTTGCTACATTTACAATGCGGAAATGATAATCACCACCATCATTAAGTCAGGAAAATACGCGTAATAAAGTCGGTGTGAGACTATCAGTGGAATTACTTTTTATAAGCCATCAGATTTTTTAGAGATATATATATGGCAACTAGCTTTTAAAACCTTCCTCTTGAATGTATATATTTAAAAAAAACAAATGAAAATCCGTTGCGTAGCTTTAAAGATCTAAGCGTACATAGGGACAGACAGACAGCGGAAAACGACTTTGTTTTATACTATGTAGTGATAGCAAACTGTGACGTCACTTAATTACCAATTCAATTAACTATTTATTTATTTACAAAGTTAATTGAAAGTCAGTCTAATTCAAACTTCAAAATATACAGGTTTACTATACCATTTCGTTTCTTGCAAATATTGTTTAATGGTGTTAACCACGACTACCCCAAATTTGCCACTTCAAGAGTAACTTTTTGGACAGTTAATTATTGCAATTAGTGTCAATTAAGTTTTACTTAGTTTAAATACAAGCTATTGGTTATTTACATAAAGTAGTAACAATTACCGCACTTCGTCCAAAATGTACGGGTTATTTTCTCTTCCAGCCTGGACGTATACTGTCAGTCTCAAACGGCTTCTACAACCTGACAGAATGCAAGCAGCCAGACGAGCTATTGAGCATGGCTTAAATTCCACCAATCTAAAACCTTCAGGCACATCATCTGGCGACAGTAGAGATGGGCAAACGAAAAAATATATCGATACTCATATTCAGCGTAGCGATATTTTTAAACAATATCGACAAAATTACGCAGAGTACTAAAATTCGATTACTTAAAGTAATTGCAAACATTCAGCAGCTTTATTTCTTTATGGTAAGTCCTCGTGTACTTCCTGCACGACAAGAAATTAAACCTAAAATCACAAAACTGTGACTCGGTGGCTCGGTCTTAAGTAGAACGCGAATTATAAGAATTCAGGACTTACGAGGTTAAAATCAAAAACGTATTCAATTAGACGTAATATTAGTAAAATAAACTCAACACACAACATTTTTTAAACACACACACACACACACACACACACGCACATTTTTTACATTTCAACATTTATTACAGAATGGTTTTTTCATTCAATTAAATTAATTGAGTAAGTAAATGTTTATTGTACAAAAATATAGAAACAGACACAATTGGCAAAAAAACAGACAAGCTACATGCACAAAGGCGAAGGTATCCCTAAAACCTCTTAAAAATATTTGATAAAAAACCTACTCGCTAATAAATATCGAATATCGATATTTTTACCCACACCTACGTGACAGTGATTTACTGTGACGATCTTGACTAACTCCAGCCACGCATGCATCGGGGTGTGATAATACGAGATTAAAAGGGCCCAAACAACCCTCCGAGGCCACTCGTGACCTCACGGCCATAGCGCCACGGTTTTTTAATTAGGTCGGGAAAAGGCTAGCTTATGCCGCTTCGTAATATTGTAAGGCTAGCTTGTGGTGGTTTGGAATAGTCACATTTTTAAAGCGGGAATTTACGAAACATTTTTTTTCCACAACAACAACTTCCATGCTAGTTTGTGAGCAAGGAATAAAATAGAATCCACCAGCTGCTTTTCTTCCCTCGCAGATCCTCGCCCATCGAGGGAATGGGCGAATGTCTTAGGAATCATATTGTAGGAGATGCGGCTAGCAACCTATCACTATTTTGATTGCCCTTTCCACCTATACGCCCACAATCACGATAAACGTGACCTCTAGGTCTTGCTACCTTAGGCTCCGTCCACCCCATAAGGGATAAAGACGTGATTTATTTATGTAACCAACGTACGATTACATACAGTGCAACAAGATAAAGATATTTAATTAACACATTTTCTGCGCAAAAAAGCTTTGAATATAGTAACAATTTTGTATGAAAAATTTTAGCTCCTAATTAATTTTTATCTCTGTAAAGTCGGTCTCTATTAAATAATATCCGATTTTAAACCTACTCTACAAATTTTAGTAGGTACTTGTATTGTGCTATCAATTCTGCTAAATACATGGATATAGCTTCACTGTATAACTAGGTATATGCAGGGTATTAGTCGCATTATCGTGAAGCGTCGGCAGTAACACACGGTGTTACCACAGAATAAAAGCTTGACAGAGACAAATATGTATTCCAAATGCCACGCTACAAAACGTTGTCGTAGTAAAAGGCAGAAGTAACCTACGCCATCGTTCAGCATTTAGTAGACTGTATACCGACGCTCAGAATAGCTAGGCTTGAACCATACTTGGTGTACGAGTAGGTAAGCCCACGAAAATTTTGAGCATGCTTACGAGTAGAATCGGAGTCAAACGTGAGCCTTTTTCATGTAAAAAAAAATGTCGTTCGTTGTGTCATTTGACATGATGTAATACGTCGGTGTATTATGATATAATAACTACTAAAGTGCTCAACATTTTTGTAGTTCGACGACACTTTTATAATAATTTGACGATTGTTTTTATTGACAATATTACCTCAGGCTCTGTCTGTGTGTTTGGTGTAAGGGATAAAGACGTGATTTATGTATCTATGTATTTTATTAAAATGAGTATTTATATTATTAATGGGTATTTGTATTGTTGTTTTTTTTATGAGTATGGTAAAAGCCCATCAAGGGAATGGGCGAAAATCATAGGAATCATGTTTTAGGCGATGAGGCTAGCAACCCATCACTATTTTGATTCCATTTTCCACCTATATGCCCACAATCTTGCTAAATGTGGCCTGTAGGTACCTGTTACCTTAGGTTCTGTCTACCCCGTAAGGGATAAAGACGTGACTTGTGTGTGTGTGTGTGTGTGTGTGAGAGAGTATTTAAAGCTAGTTTGATGTGGAAAAGCGTGGTTTATTGTTTTGAATGTTTAAATTGAATCATTTCCGTGCAAAAATTGTTTTAAAAAGGCATATTTACACGCAGCATTAAAATCACTACCGTGTCGCGTCTGTTCGGAATGCTTGTGGTATTACTCTGTGGCGTTACCGCGGGAGGAGCCGTTAAATCTACGGTTTACAACGAGATAATGTCCCTCGGCTAATATCGTGGTGCTTGTGGGCTTCCTTTGCGCATATGTATGTGGCAACAAAGTAAAACATATTTTTCCACAACAAAAGACAAAGGCTCAACCATCGCAGCAGGCAAAAAACACCAAAATAACAATTACCATAAAACATAACACGGTCAGAATAACCTTAAAGGTAAATAAATTCCCAATAGGAAACCAAATACTTATTTAAATTGTACGTACTAAAGTTTCAATACAGGAAATCAGTCAAGCCGTTCATGCGTGATACCGTGACTAAATGAAATAGAGATTCATTTTTTGTATAAAAATATTTACTTCAGAGCCATCTACCGAAATATTGTGGTTTTATTTTCTTGGAATCTACACAAACGTTAATACTTATTATGCACCCAATACATTAACATAAGATCTACTTTAGTTAGAAAAAAAACAAATATCACCATCTCCGAACAACTATAATTGACTGCCATTTTTTTGGAGCAGTACTGCCATTTTTTTTATAAATAGATAACAAATAATATAAACTTTTTATTTTTCGATAGCTTACGTGCTGCGTAAAACGAGGTACTACCTACTTGAATCATAATAATATAGGTGTTATGAATAACGAAATGACGCAGTGATATCAAAATTCTGTATTGGCACGATCACACTGTGTGACTAACAAGGAAAGATGTTGCGAAACTAGAACAATACATGGTACATGTTTTGTTGCGCAAATGGTTCCAAGTTATTCGTTAGTATGTGGCACCTACCTATCTGCCAGTCTGTCTATAACTCTATTTGTCAGTCCTCTTATTTGGAAACTGTAAAGAGTTTACGAGCGACATTTTAAAAGTAGTAAGGGTTATTTTTACTATCTAAGTTACTATCTGATACTTACATTATAGTATTTTCCATACTTTCCAATTGTATGTTAGTTAAATACCTATTGGTTTTCAAGTAATTTTTTTAGATGAAAAGAGCTATAAAATCCGAAAATCATAAAATAAATCTCCTCGCTAACATTAAAATCGTAGTTACTTTGAACGGAAAATGGTCACATTATCGAAGATCACAGTTTCAGAGAATAATATTTTGAAATGTAACCTTCACATACATAAGCTCGCAAAATATTTCCTTCTTTGTGCAAATTTTTAAAACAGAAATTTCATGAATAATTCTCGGAATGGAATCGCATTAAGACGTCATGGTAAAGCCCCAGCACTAAAAGCCTAAAAACCGATCGTAATAATTATCGTGAGTTGCACCAAGTTTTACAAAACTGGCGATTTTGACGTATATTCCGACAGAAAACCTATGAAATAAATATGTCGAAATCGTTGGTCATTATTACTGTGTTAAAACAACTTGGTACAATCTCACTTATAATATGTATTATAATTTATATATAGAAAATAGGTAATAGGAGCTACCGATCAATCCCGAATAAGAACGACCTCTGTCGAAACCACGTCTGCATCATAACTATGATGTCATTTGGGATTCACACCGTCGCCAGCGCACGCCTTAATATACAAGTATTTTTGTTCATCTCATTTTAAATTACATCCATAAAAGTACATAAAAGTAAATAAATTAAACCAATCATGTCTCGTGGGTAAGTAAGACTAACTTTAATTTACTTTTTATTGTATCTATCCCGAAATAATTAAAATTTGAAACATGTTGTATTAATTAAATATTAGCTTACTTAGTATCCCGTAGCTGTTTGAAATTTATTGTCTGAGAATAGATCCTTTGGATCGCAATGAATCTTGCTAATTAAATCGATACAAAAAGTAGTGCTTAAACGTGGATCGATAAACCTTTTAAACATTCTTTTACGAATTACATTATTATTTATCATAACAGAAATTAATTTCCTTATTAAGACGAAATCCATAGAGGAAATATGGGAATACGTTTGTATAGAGAAACGGCCACCCTATTTCCTCAACAAATTAAAGACTGGTATGGTTATGATCGTTTCAAATCGGGCATGACTCGTTTTTTAACATTGTTTTATCAACATTTTAATAATTGTTTTTTAGAAAAGCGACATACACTAGGAGAGGACCATCCTTACGATTGTACTTTGACGACATAGCAACAGAAACAAGTTACATGGATCGAATGAATGAACGTTTCATGGAAGAAGCTGAACGCAACCTTTTCGTGGCTGAAGAAGGGTAAGAATTCAATGTATTCATATTACTATTACTCATTAGTTCGCTTTTGTACATTTATTTATCGTACAATATTCGTAAAGTGCTTACACACACTACTTAGTTCAAAATTCTATAGATTGTGGGTACGTAAGCTGTTTAAGATATATCAAGTCGTAAAATGTTCAGCCATGAAATTCTGCGGGGCACGGCAATATTGTAAGCAAGTTTGTAATAAAATATCATTAGACGTATAAAATAAAAAGCGGCGTGATATTAAATAAAAAGTAATTTATTGTGCTCAAAATTGTACATCGGATTCTATGTTACACATCAGAAGATTTCATTTATTAATCAGACGCCAACTTGCGCTTAAATTTTGCGTAGTGATAAGAATTCACTCGTATTTTTTTAGTAAGATTAAATCAGTGGGCATTACTTTGTTGCCATCTTAAAGTAAGAATAAGAATAAGAATAAGAATAAGAGTACAGGATGTTCCGTACATAGCACGTCACGCTGACACCGAAATCGAAACTGGCACAGCTAATTAAACACCCCGATATGTCCGTACTATACCTATATACTAGACCTTTTATTTTTCAGAGATCTTTACAAGGAAATGCCAAGACGAAAAACAGTAACAGGTATTAATTTGAATGCATCGGTTAACGAACTGGATGGCTGTGAAACAATAATGGAAAAACTTCTAGCTGAAGTGAAAGGGTATAAGTTAATTATGTATGCACATACGTGTATATTAGTTTCATGATACGCTTGGTGACCCATTACTATCAATTCTTACAGGGGTTTTCCGAAGAACTATCGAAGACGAAGGGTGCCGAAATTAAAATTTACTGGTAATCGAATGACAGACTCCTACAAAAATGCTGATAGACAAAACGGCACCTTATTTGAAATGACTGATGCTGTCGAACGAGACGATGAAGAGAAACTGAAAGAGTGAGACTAAGCTCGCTAACTTCTTAATTCCGACTAAACATGGTCTTAATTACTAAGATATTCTTAACATCTATTTTCAGATTAATCGAGGGTGGAGCCAGTCCTGACTTGCAGTATACCTTAAGAACACGGCAAGCTGAGGATTTGCGTTGTATAATAGGAACTGTACGTTACAAAAAACTTCTAAATACATGCTTTTTGTACAATCATAAAAAAATATAAAAATAATACAAGCAAGAAACCTTTTTTCGGACAAAACTAATACTTGCCACTCCACTAATAAAGTAAAAGACTCCTGGGTATTAAAAAACAAAAGAAAGTTGGTTCTGGTATCGCTTGGACTCTGACCTCGCGCTCACTCCTTTATTTTGAACATTAACTTTTATTGTATGTTAAATTCTTTCTTTTTACTGTTTTAGCTAAAAGTTGAAGATGAAGCTACTTGGTCTGTTCTCCATGAGGCCAGTTCCCGCGGCCATGCGGACTGTGTGCGTGTGCTTCTGGAAGCAGGCGCCGACCCTAATGCTGTTGCTGTGAAAAACCTTACAGCACTTGATGTCGTCGGTTCTACGTATCACTACAATCGAAGCCAGATGAGAGAGGGGTGAGTCTAACTTTAATGTTGTTTTCTGTTTATTAAGTAACTTATAAGAGAAACTAGTTTTTTAAGCAATGATACTAAAGATCTATTTAGGACGTACCGTGCTCATTATCCGTCGTAACATCAATGTCCCGTAAACAATGCGACAAACTTTAAGAGGAGATAGGTGGGCAGGCCATCTAACAAATATAAAAAAAAAAACTTTTATCAGTGTACTTCTTTTTGGGAATAGAATTTGTTCACACCTTTTATGAAAGTAATTTTTAAAGGTAATAATGAATGACCTGTTCATTTGACTCCCCCTTAAGTTCGTCATACTACTTATGGTACGCCCGGCATGTCCTACCTATAGTCGAAAGTAAATTTTTATTTCATATGTATTAAAGTTGTTGCAAAAAAAAGAAACGGATCAGAAGTAACATGATTTCAAAAAATATAACATTATTCATATCTCTATTCTGCTACTAATTTTACTTTTTTTCCGTCAAGTCTCACAGCAGTAACTAAGGCACTACTTGAATCAGGAGGAAAATTCAACACCATGAAAGGAAGAGATGATGACAACATAGATACAGCTTTGCACACTGCAGCGGAGATTAAAAGCGTTGAAACAGTAAAATTATTACTTGATGCCGGGGCCTCTGTTGCTTGCCTAAACACTGCTGGATTAACTCCATTGCATATATGCTTGCAGACAAAGTCAGCGGAAATTTTAGATGTGAGTATTTGAAAGCTTTATACAAAATTAAACCTGCCAAGCCAACCGAGCGATTCAAATGTCTAGAATTGTTGAAAGTACCTCTTGATAAACATGCTCATTGTTAAATATTAATTGTAAAGGAATTGGACACAAATACTAGACGCTTGCACTTGCAGGAAAGAGTGTTTATTTTGACCTTTTATTATTAAGAAAACATTAAATGATACGCAGCTAAGCTTAATAAGACTGAAACTTGGTTTTTACATAGATTATACTAATTAAACGCAAATATTTTTACACGATGTATCTGTCGGTTTCAGGTTTTAGTAAACTACAACTGCCAAGATACATCACAGAGATTAGACAGGGTCGACGTGACTGATAAATGTGGTTTTACAGTTCTACAAGGCTCCGTTATTTTGAACTGGATTCCTGGTTTCCGCATTGTGTTGGAAGCCGGGGGACAACTGACTTATTCAGCAAAGCATTCCAAATTAACTTTGTGGAACAGCCCAAAATGGTATCAACTCTTACAGGTAACTGTTTGTTTAAATGGCAAATTAAATTTTAGCTGCCTAATAACTATGTGAAATTTATTTCGTTTTGTTTCAGTCACGACACACACCTATCCATTTGGCTGTGGCTCGTAATAATACTGAGATACTAGACGTGATGTTAAGGAAAATCCTGGAAATTGATGCGTTGAATTGTTTTAATCAAGAGTGCGAGACTCCCTTATACATAGCCATCAAGCAAGGTCACTTGAGGTGCGTGAAAATGTTAATCTTTGAAGGAGCATCGATATCCAAAGTCTCAGTGAAGAATTGCAGTGCTTTACATGTGGCCGCAGAATACGATCAAACGGAAATTTTGACATTCCTATTAGAATATAAAGATGAAACTGAACATATCATAAATGCATTAAACAAACAGGGCTATGCTCCATTGCACTTAGCCGCTATGAACAACAACCCAGAAAGTGTCACAATACTTCTTCAAGGACGTGCCGACATTCGACAGAGAACATTAGGCCACAACTCACTAACTCCATTACACATTGCAGCGGGTTACAATTATACCGACGTTGCTAATGTCATACTTCAACACGACAAAACCACAATTGATGAAGTTGACAATAGAGGATTCTATCCTTTGCATGCAGCAGCTTATAACTGTTGCCATGACACAATGCTCCTGCTTTTAAAACAAGGTGCATCTTTATCATGCTCCACTCAAGGATCTTCAAAAGAAACCAAAACTGCAATTGATATGATAGCGAACAAACTTCCGAACGCAAGTAGCTTCTTTACAGAAGTATTTGATTCGTTCATTAGCTCTCAAGATGCTTTTGGAATGACCCAAATAAATGTCAACTACGAAGTATTAGGGAAAATCCATGATGGACATCAAATGAAGGTTATAGAGGAACTGGTCAATTGTGGTCAGGAAAAAGTTTTAATTCATCCATTGCTTGAAAGTATAATTTACTTAAAATGGCGAACGTTGTTGCCTTTTTTTTACATTATATTAGGGACCTATGCGTTTTTTGTATTGTCACTAAATGTTTTAGTTGTATCAGTATTTTATTACAAAGATATACACCAACACGCTTCTATTGTCTTTCAAGAAACGCATTGGGCTGCCATCGTCTACATATCTATTTGTGCTCTGCTTGTTCAGGTAATTTCAAAAACATTAACGATATTGATGTAGAAAAACGAATGATGATAATATTAATTAAACTGTTGTTTATTTACAGGAGTTTTTTTACATAGTCGTGAAAAGGGCACGCTATTTTTGCTACGTTGAAACGTGGGTGAAATTGGGATCCATAGTATTAGCAGCTGTCTTGGCAGGAACAAGATGCGATTCGACCTGGTCGGAATCAGAGTGGCCCAGACATGTTGCCACTGTGGCTTTGCTTCTGTCTTGGGTTGAAGTTATGTTTCTCATATCAAGATTTCCGAGCAGGGGATATTACGTTCTTATGTTTGGAAATGTATCGGTAACAATCATCAAGGTAAGCATGTTAATGAATTTTTTTTGTTATTTTAATCCTTTTTTTAATTTCAATTTTAGTTGAGGAAAGTTGGCGTAGGTAAGGCAAACCACTGTTGTTACCGTCATTATTGTAAGCCTTTTGACGTATAAATTTGCCACTATTACGCTTGCTTCTGTGTGTGTTTTGTTGTCTGTGTGTTTGTTTTGGCTATTGTAGAAGATGGAAATGTTTGCTTAGCCTTATCAAGCTAAGCGTACTTATAAGAACTCAACAATACCTATAATTAAAACTTTACAAACTAACATTATTGTTTAATCTTGTTTCAGATACTGATAACTTTTATATTTTTGCTGGTTGCCTGTTCATTTAGCTTCATGATTCAGTTCCATTCAAAACCTCCTTTTAGCGGTCTTGGAGACTCACTACTGAAAACAATTGTTATGATGACTTCTGAATTTGACTACGCTACTTTCGATACTAGTTTTAAACTTGTTTCTAGTTCAAAAACTGTCGTTCGCTTATTATTTTTATTTTTTCTTTTGTTCATATCTATTGTTTTCATGAATTTTATGGTAGGGGTCGCTGTAAGCGATATTAACAATTTAAATATCCAGGGCAACACTAAAAGATTGGGAAAACTTGTTGAACTATTAAGTACTTTAGATGTCATCGTTCATGATGGGCCACTGAGAAAAATAATGCCAAGAAAAAGATTTGAGAAAATCCATAGCAGAAGATATTTGCATAGAATGTCTACATTTCCTGGTTCTGAAAAAACCTGGTCTATAATTTGTGGTGACAGGACGGAAAATTTAAGTTTCGATGCCAATTGGAAAGTGTATCTTCCAATACCTTTAGGAAATTCCATTATGGACAGAGCGAAAAAACAAAAACAGTTAATAGATGAAGAAAGTATTAATAAAGCCTACATGAATAAGATAGACTTGCTGTACATGGCTGTAACAAGTGTAAAACCAGTAACGAGACCTATAATAGAATATCACATGAGCGTAATAAACGCGAAATTTGAAAAAATTGCGTCTGATACGGAAAAAATGAAAGAAATGTATATTCAGAATTTAAAGAAGATGGAAGAAATGATGTTGAAATCCTAATAAAAAGAGTATTTTTACTAAACTGCATTTTTAACCTTTTATTTCACAAGTCGGATCAAGTGATCTCTATTCAAGCCCCATTAGGTTCTTATATTAAAGGAAGATCTTAAAGTATGTACTATACATTGCGAGTATACTATACATTCTTAAAATAGTATGAATCATATTTTAATTGATAAAATTATTATTTATTATCAAATAATCGAACATGATATTTACGATATATCTTTAAATTTGCCAGATCTACTGCTCATAGCAATAGACAAACGAATCGGCGGAACTACTCTTAATCCCGTTTCGGTTAAACTCGTTGCTACGAAACTAGATTAAGTAGTTTGTGAATTAGCCCGGGAAGCGGGAATCAACTAAACAACCCATAGATTTTCTTCCTCATTTAAGTTTGCGCCGTCTCCTCGCCTGATAGCTCGGGATAAGTGCCGCTTTGGATAGAAATACGGCTACTTTCACGAAGTTTTAGTAGCAACCGCATTACTTTAACAAATTACACAGCCACATAACGCATAAACGTAATTGGGAATTTATGAAACTACTTACTTCGTAATCATTTTGAAATTTCACAAACTAAAAACCCTACCCCTAAAACGACTAGGATATATGAAGAAATTGATGAATGTGGAAAAAGCAAAAGAGGTATATCAGAATAGTAGAAAGTTGGGCAAAGTAGTAACTGCCTACCCCTATGGAAAATAGGCGTGAGAGTATGAATGTATGAACGGAGAAACTAAAAATAGGGAAACTTCAACTGATCACATTTATTTGATTACTAAAAAGCAATTGCCGTAAACTTATACAGGTTTTCGTAGTGAAAATTATTCACAGCTAGTTTTAAAGTATGTAACATTTTAGCGGTAGTCTGGTTTGCAAGTTACATTCTATAGCCTCGAAGGCGCCTTCAACTTTACGCCAGCAAAAATAATATTTGGTACATCTTTTGAAAGCAAAATATTATACTCAAAGAGTTAAAATACGTAGTTTGCAGTGACTATAGTAATAAACATGTGGTTTTACGGACTAGAGCAGCAGGAAGGTGCTTCAATGGGAAAAAATGAAAGTCCAAAATACGATGACTGTGTTCGAAATAGACCTTTTTACGAACTGCGTATACGCCAAGGTAGTACTGGCAACTATAACAAACTAAAGCAAAACAATTACATGGATGTCAACAAAAAACTTAAGGAAGAAGAAAAACTCCCAAAGTTTGGAATTGTTGGAGTTGGGACGAGTCTCCTGAGTGCTACTTTAAAATCACATCAGGCTCAAGAATGAGTAACAAAAAACAATTATCAAGACTGTCTTTATTCGAACTAAAAAACGAAGTTAGGTAACTTAGGTAGGATAGGTATCCCACAGAAAAAGTACCTCGAAGTATCTCTTTAAAAAAGCTTTAAAATGATTATTAATCCTATATTTTCTTTTAAAAAATCAATAGTTTACTTTATTAATAATGGCGAACCGCCTAAGGCACGCTTCGTAGCGTTCTTAAATACCTCCACCTGATACGACGGCCTCCCCGGAATTGGCAGCATTCGTACTACCTATATTTTACACCTCGTAAACCAGCGCACTAAGCTATTTCACGCGGAAGTTGGTAATAAAATAACGCAAGTAGAGTAATTCATGTCCAAATTGCGAGTGATTGTCTCACTCGACAATTCCCGCGGTTCTAACCAATTTAACTTTTTCATTGTTTCTGAACATCTGTCAAAGCGAGTTATGAGGTGGCTCCGTTTGAGAGAGCGAGAGCGGATTTAATTGTCTTACACAACTCGAAATGACATTGCAGCTTCAAGCACACTTATTTAATGGAAGGAGTTGGATTCCGAAAGAATTTGTGACGTAAGGGCTCAATACTAAGAATGAAAGGGTTTTCTCGGATCAATCTGAATGCGCGTATTGATTTCGTGTTCGGGGTAGGATGGCGTATAGTGTCAATTTTATTACCATAGACCAAGCCAGCGTAATTAATATCCAGTTTCTCAAAAGTTCAAGCGGAATGATTGACAAATCAATTACAATTGTAACGAGTACATAGCGAGGCAAGGTGAAAAAAGCGTAGCTTGTGACTCAAGGTCTTTAAAAGAACCAGTCACCTGTATAAATTACACACATAAAATATCGAGGACAAAGCAGGGCGATTGAAAAAGAGTAGTCCATTGTCCGCTCCTAACTTTTGTGCGTGCTTTTACCTCGAACCTAAAAAGTACCGCAGTTCCGGCTAAAATTTTAGTAGTTGTATTGGATGCAGTAGAAATATTTATTAAATACACTAACTAGTTCAAACGTTCACAAAATATCAAATATAAACCCGTAACTCCTTTTGTGATGGACGATTTCCGCTATTGGGACCGTGCGCGACGACAGCGCCACGTGATAGGCGGCCATTATGGACAATATTGTCACCGCTGTCAAACAAGAAATACGTAAATATTGTGAAAAATATTAATGAAATATTGTGTTATTTTACTATATTACACAATTTTGGACAATGGTAGTCAGTAACATTATTGCCAATAACATTAAAATTGTTGTTTTCAGTGAAAATTTTAGAGGTTAGGTAACTTATTTTTTTTTTCTTACGGCAAATATCCACTTATTTCTTTGGTCTCGTTTCCACCATGGTCTTTGGAAATTGGTAAAATTTACAGTCGCTATTCTTCTTGGTGTTATTACAATTCACAACAACACATCTTACCAGGACCATATTTTTATCTCAAAAACGATTAGAAAATGTTTACTGCAATATGGATTTGACAGCTCAAGTCAGCGACAAAAATGACAATTTTAGCCATAGCGAGCGCTGTGATCGTTTAGGCTACCCCCTCCACCCGCTTTGCACTCTGCCAATAGATTGACAGGGCCTGTTATGTAACAGAATGCTATGTAATACCTACCTAGAAAACTACAGATTTTCATCGGGAAAGTTTAACAGCTCAATTTTTTGAAATCTAACTTTTACGAGTTTCACAACTAATGCTCAAGAGGAAATGAAAACCCTGTCTGACCTTAACGAGGCATATCGAACACAACCAAAGCAGCACGCCAAAGGGGATTACGTTGCGCGCGACTTTGTAGAGCTGCCAACATTGGGAAACGAATCGAGACCTTAATGCTAACTTGAAAAACACTAAGTGGGTACTGTTGTTACGCTTTACTTGTTCCAATATATGAGTGGACTGATTAAATGTTATCACATTACATATTACACATGCTTCTTGTTTTCAAGTTTTTTGTGATCTACTTTCGGCTGGCGTTCATGTTATTAGTTTGTTTATGTTAAGTATTTTAATTTTAAACGGAACCCACTCAAAAACAGTTGCGGCTTGCTGCAACATTAGTCATGCTTAAGGCCCATTATTACACATTAAATAACCAGCGAGATTTTAATGTGTAACAAGCACAGACAAATTAATTCTACAAAAACGGCATAATTATAACCACTCTCCACTGCTCTGTCACAAATCTAGATAACACAATAAGCTTCATCTACCAGCGAAGTAGCCTGCCAGTTTACCGTAAGTAACCATTTCAGAGGTTGATGGTCACTCACTATCTTCACAGGGTGTCCATCGATAGGGGGTGGCTCGAAAGCGCATTTTCAGCCCTGGAGAGCAACCCCCTTGTGAGGGATCCTTCGGGACTTTAAGAGGACAGGGGCGGCTTGAAGGGACATTTTCTGTCCTGGAAAACCACCCCTTTGTGACGGAGGCGCCTTAGGGTGCCTGTCGTGGCTACGCGTAACCTTGGTGTTCCGAATGCTGAGGCCGCGGGTTACTGCAGTGACTGTGAGGAGAAAACCTCTATAAAAAATCCGCGGCACCTGCGGGGGAGGGCGGGAATTCCCAATCCTGCATTGCACAGGTGTCGCAGGGAGGTAGCCCCATCCCGGGGTGGGCCCGTGGGGCATCGCGGTTCACGAAAGTTCTCCCGTGGTGTCCCACAATAGTGCCAAATTTGGGAATCCGTGTGTTTTTTACTGGGTATGCCTGACGCCTCGGGAGAGCCCCAGATACCCTCGGTAACCCCGTACCGGGCCGGATGCATAAGGCGCATTTTCCACACCATAAAAAAAAAAAAAGGGTGTCCATCGATGTAACCGCAAAACTTTTCTACTGCCTACACCACGGCCAGAGCTTCACGTTCCGTAGTGGAATAGTTTCGCTCGGCACGCGTGATAAGTCAGCGGGCATACTCGATGGAATGTTCCTCTCGATGTGACTCCTGTTAGCAAAGCCGCTCCTAGAGCGTAGTTACTGGCGTCGGTCCTCAGCACGAATGGAAGGTGATAATCAGACTGAATAAGAATTGGAGCCGAGGTGAGTAGCCGTTTCAAGTCCGTGAACGCGTTCACCCGAGCATCTCCCATATCCATGGCTGATCGTTTTTAGTAGGCATAGTCAACGGCTGAGCAATCTGAGCAAAACTTTCTGAACCATTCGACATTTTTATAACAGTGGCTCCACGAGTCCGATGTGGGTAGGCATTATAAGTTGGATAAATTACAACGATTCACTAAAAAGCGTGAAAAAAATAGAGTCGCTGAAAAAGAACGAAATAAGTTGTCAATAATGTTATAAGGTCATACTAGTACACAATAATCACTGTTTAAAGACACAATATTCAAGCTTGAAAATTTTTAGATAATAAAAAATAGATCCGCCTTCAATAAATGTAGCCTAAATCCGCCCATAGATTTCATAATAAATTATTGTATTAATTACGCTTCTTTAGAAATGACAAATTAAAATTATTTTTCGGTGTGCGCTACCTATTTAGTAGCTACCTTATATATGTTTGAAATCGGTGCCTGACCCCGCGCCATCACCCACGCTCCCATCATAACATCGTTGTATGTGTGGCATGCATGGCAGAAGTGGACCCAGTCTATCTGCCTATATAGTACCTATTCGGCTTGGAACTATTTGAGCTAAGGCACCGACTTCACCCATAAATAACCGAAAATTGTTGTTTTGCAATTTACTCATTTTGCTTCTAAGTATTATTGCGTTTAGGTATAAACTTTGAAAGTAATTTTGCTCTTTAGCCATTGTGATCATAAAGGAAAGAACATGCAGTGATGTCAAAATTCTATTTTGGCACGAGCACATTGCATCACTAACAAGGAAAGATGTTACAAAACTACAACAATGAACGATTGGATTATGTTTTTAAGGTAAAGTAAGATAATTGGCCAGTTATTTGTTGATATATTGCACCTACCTATATGCCTGTCAGTCTTTAAGTATATTTGTCAAAGTCATTTTATCTGGAAACTGTAGACACTACGAGCGAAGTTTTAAAAGTAGTAAGAGTTATTTTTACTACCTAAGTAACTATCAGCTACTTACATGAAAATATTTTTTTTTTCAACGGGAATTCCGTACTTTCCAATTGTTGTGTTAGTTGCTTTATTGGTTTTCAAGTAACTTTTTTAGATAAAAAGAACTAAAACATCCGAAAATCAAAAAAAAACTCCTCTCTAACTTTAAAATCATAGTTACTACATACTTTCAAAGGAAATTGGTTTGATTAATGAAGATCTCATAATTTCAAGTGATAATAATATTTAAAAAAATAACCTTGGCTTTTGGGTCTTGTAACCTGGGTCTGTCTACCCAGCAAGGGATAAAGACGTGATTTATGTATGTATGTATGTAAAAAATATATGTATTTCCTTGTGCAAACAGAAATTTCATAAATATATGTTCAAAAACTTGTAAGAACGTCAGATCAGGGGCCTGACCATGAATTCTAAAAGCCTAAAACCGATCGACGTACGGGACAAACCCGGTGATTTAGACGTATATTCGTCAGAAAACCTATGAAATAAGTAAGTATTGTTAAAACAACTCAGTGCACTCGCACTTATAATGTGTAAAGAATTTACATATAGAATTTAGGTACCCAATAGAAGCAACCGAGCAATCCCGAATGAGTACGAACGATCTCGAAACCTCGTCTGCATCATAATTACGATGTCAGTCGGGATTCACACCGTCGGCAGCGCACGCCGTAATAAACAAGTATTTTTGCTCATCTCAATTTTGATTAAATCAATAATGTTTTGTGGGTAAGTATGAAAACTCTGATTTACTTCTTATTGTATTTATCCGGAAATAATTGACATCTGAAACGTGTGGTATCATTAATTATTAGCTTACTTAGTATCCCGTTCGCTTGAGATTTATTGTCTGAGAATAGATCCTTTAGATCGCAATGAATCCTAATCATTAAATTGATTCAAAAGTTACCTATAGTGCTTAAACGTGGATCGATGAACTTTAAAAATTTCAATTTTTGTACGAATTATAATAATATTAATCATCGTAACAGAAATTAACTTCCTTATTAAGACGAAATCCATAGAGCACATATGTTTGTACAGAGTAACGGCCACCCTAAATCTATGGTCAAGATTGTTTCAAATTGGGCATGCCTAGTTTTTTTAATGATCAAAAAATATTTACCTTGCTACTCCGCTACTCACGTGCAAGATAACCAAGCCTGTGTGAAATATATACCTAATGTTTTTCATACAATCCCTCTTTCCACATATACATACATACATACATACCGTCACGCCTCTTTCCCACAGGGGTAGGCAGAGACTACTTTGTTCCACTTGCTACGATCCTGACATACTTCTTTCGCTTCATCCACATTCATCAATCTCTTCATACATGCTCGTCGGTTTCGGGTACTCTTGACCTGACCTTTTTCCGAAACGTCTCCTATTTGGTCTCGAAACGTCCGTCTAGGCCTTCCCCTCCCAACGTTACCATTCACACTCCCCAAATAGATCTGTTTTGTTAGTCTACTTTCATCCATCCGCTCAACGTGACCAAAACCAACTAAGCATACTTTTTTCTGTCCTAGTCACTATATCCTCTTTCACACCAGCACGTTCCCTTATCACACTATTCCTTATTCTATCTTTCAGTGATACACCTTCCATACTTCTCAACGCTCTCATTTCTACTGCATTTATTCTACTTTCATGCTTCTTTTGCCATACCCAAGTCTCGCTACCGTACATTAATGTTGGAACAAGCACCCCTCTGTGGACAGCCAGACGCGCCTTCTTCGACACCTTCTCACTGCTCACAAAGGCGCGCAGTGCCCCATTCACCATGTTTCCTGCATTCACTCTTCTTTCAATATCACTTTCACACTTCCCATCTTTCGTAAACGCCGAACCCAGATATACAAACTCTTACCTGTTCGACTTTCTTACCCGCAATCACAATCTCACATTCTGTCCTACTGTCGTCTTTTTCAAACACCATAACTTCTTTCCTCTACTGCTAATAAAACACATATAAATGTAAAAATTTTTTGTTCATTAAAATGGACCTCCGCAAAGTAACGCCTGATTCAATAAAATACTTTTTTTAACATTATTTTAACATATTTTATCTATTTTTTTTAGAAAACCTACCAACACTCGGAAAAGACCATCTTCACGATTGTACTTGGACGACATAGCAACAGAAACAAGTCAAATGAATCGAATGAATGAACGGTTCATGGAAAAAGCTGAACGCAATCTTCACACCAACTTCAAGTATTTTTTAACCCACCCAGTATCACTGTGATTTTTATTTCCTTCACTTGTAGATTTTTGTGTTCAATTTTGTGTTCTGATGGGTAATTCGAAAAATCACAATGTCGACGGATTTGGGCTACATTTGAAGGCGGTGCTAATTTTTTATTTAAATTTTTGCATACAACCTTACGCTTGAATTTTGTACGTATATCAAATATAAGAATTCAGTTGTATTTTTTTTGCAAAATTTAACCGGTCTATTTTGTTACCACCTTGTAATACAGGATATTCCATAATAATTGACATAATGTGTGTTTCATGTATAATATATTACGTATTTCAGTACTTAGTATATTAATATATATTCTAAATTGCACCACCTGCTCAGATCTGTTCTGTTCTCCAGTCCATTGTGGTTGCCTGGTAGAGATCGCTCTGTAGCGATAAGGCCGCCTATTGTTACCTTGTAATATTCTGTATACCTTTTTTCTGTTTTGGTTGTTATATGTGGGGTTCAATAAAGAGTTATTGTATTGTATTGTATGACACATCACATGTGCATGTGATGCAACATATTATGTGTGTAATAAGTTAGACCGTTTATTTTCAGAGACCTTTATAAGGAAATGCCAAGACGAAAAACAGAACCAAGTATAAATTTTGACAAGGTAGACGGTTGTGAAACACTAATGACAAAACTTCTAGCTGAAGTGAAAGGGTATAAGTTAATTATGTATACAAATACGTGTAAATTAGTTACATGATACGTTTGGCGACCCATGACATTCTCGTTTTCTAGAGGTTTCCCGAACAAGTATCGAAGACGAAGGGTGCCGAAACTAAATGGCAATGCAATGACCAGTGCCTACAACAATGCTCACAGAGAAAACAGCCCGTTATTTGAAATGATTGATGCTGTCGAACGAGGCGATGAAGAGAAACTAAAAGAGTAAAACTTAAGTCCGCTAACTTGTTTTTTCCGCTTAAACATGGTCTTAATTACAAAGATATTCTTAACATCTCTTTTCAGATTAATCCAGGGTGGAGCCAGCCCTAACTCGCAGTATACCTTAAGAACACGGCAAGCTGAGGATTTGCGTTGTATAATAGGAACTGTACGTTAAAAAAATACTTCTAAATATTATCTACATGCTTTTCGTACAATCATGAAAAGTAATATAATTAAACCTTTTTTTGGAGCAATTACTAATGTCCACTAATAAAGTTAAAGGCTCGGTGAGAATAAAAACAAAAGAACGTCGGATCCCTAATCACTTGGAGTCTGACCACGCACTCGCTCCTTCAGTTTTAATTCTAACATCTATATTTATAATATAATATTAAATTTATATGTTAAATCTAATTCCTCCAATCTTTTAGTAATCACCATAGCTTGGACAAGTCATCGCAAAACCATCGCTGTAATAGAACCAGAACTATGATATATAATCATTATCTTAGGTACAATATTACGACACTGATGAATTTTGTTCTAAGCCCGTATCTGTTTTTGCGATGACTAAGCTTGTCCAAGGTAGGGTAATCACAGATTTTTTAAACTGTTTTAGCTAAAAGTTGAAGATGAAGCTACTTGGTCTGTTCTCCACGAGGCCAGTTCCCGCGGCCATGCGGATTGTGTGCGTGTTCTTCTGGAAGCAGGCGCCGATCCTAATGCTGTTGCTGTGAAAGACCTTACAGCGCTTGATGTCGTCGGTTCCACGTATCACTACAATCGAAGCCAGATGAGAGAGGGGTGAGTCTAACTTTAATACTATTTCCTGTTTGTTATGTAACTTATAAGTTAGACTAGTTATAATAAGCAATAATACTAAAGATCAATTTAGGAAATATCTCGCTCCTTGTCTCTTGTATCGTTGAATATACAGAATCTCCTGCGTAGAGCGACAAACTTAAAGGAGAAATAGTTAGGCAGGTCATCTAATAAATATATAAAAAAAAACTTTAATATGTATGTCTACCAAATACCAAGAAACTATATTAGCAAGTGAGTCTACTCTTTTTCCTTCCCACGGGAATTTCACATTTTCTAAAGTCAGTTTTCAGATATCATAATTACCTATCGGTAAGCCAAATTTAAAGATTCCAGTAGTAATAGTTACGGAGATAAGAAGATTTCAAAGTAATAAAATAAGTCCCTTTTTGTTCCTTCTCCGTGGGAATTTCGAAAAGTCTTGAAATTTATTTTCAACAGTTATTATTTTCTACTTGTGTGCCAAATTTCAAGGCTCTAGTAATATTACACCTATATTTTTTTATGTCTTGCATATACAGACTTTCGACTCTCATCAGCTTTATTAACTAGATAATATATAGATAACTAGATTCATATCTCTATTACGTTACTATTTTTTCTTTTTTTCTTACAAGTCTTACAGCAGCAACAAAGGCACTACTTGAATCAGGAGGAAAATTCAACACCATGAAAGGAAGAGATGGTGATAACATAGATACAGCTTTGCACACTGCAGCGGAGATTAAAAGCGTTGAAACAGTAAAATTATTACTTGATGCCGGGGCCTCTGTTGCTTGCCTAAACACTGCTGGATTAACTCCATTGCATATATGCTTGCAGACAAAGTCAGCGGAAATTTTAGATGTGAGTATTTGAAAGCTTTATACAAAAAAATGATTTTAAAATCTGATCAAATGTCTAGAATTTTTTAAAGTTCCTCCAGTTAAATAATATGTTTTTATTATGTACATTTTGCATAGGAAATAGACGCAAATACTAAACGCTTGCACTTGCAGGAAAGAGTGCTTTTTCGGACCTACAGACCTGACTTACAGATTGAACGAAAATATTTTTAAACGAACTGTATAAATTAAATATATATCTGCCGGTTTCAGGTTTTAGTAAACTACAACTGCCAAGATACATCACAGAGATTAAAAAGGGTTGATGTGACTGATAAATGTGGTTTTACAGTTTTACAAGGCTCCGTTATTTTGAACTGGATGCCTGGTTGCCGCATTGTATTAGAGGCTGGGGGACAACTAACTTATTCAGCAAGGCATTCCAAATTAATTTTGTGGGACAGCCCAAAATGGTATCAACTCTTACAGGTAATTTTTGTATACTATTGTTTAAGAAAAAACAGTTTGTTTAAATGGCGAATAAAATTTTAGCTGCCTAATAACTATGTGAAATTTATTTCGTTTTGTTTCAGTCACGACACACACCTATCCATTTGGCTGTGGCTGGTAATAATACTGAGATACTAGACATGATGTTAAGCAAAATCCTGGAAATTAATGCGTTAAATTGTTTTAATAAAGAGTGCCAGACTCCCTTGTACACAGCCATCAAACACGGTAGCTTGAGGTGCGTGAAAATGTTGGTTTTTGAAGGTGCATCGATATCCAAAGTTTCACTGAAGGATTGCAGTGCTTTACATGTTGCCGCAGAATACGGTCAAACGGAAATATTGAGATTTCTATTAGAATATAAAGATGAAACTGAACATATCATAAATGCATTTGACAAACATGGCTATGCTCCATTGCACTTAGCCGCCATGAACAACAACCCAGAAAGTGTCACAATACTTCTTCAAGGACTTGCCGATATTCGACAGAGAACATTAGGCCACAACTCACTAACCCCATTACACATTGCAGCGGGTTACAATTATACAGACGTTATTAATGTCATACTTCAACACGACAAAACCACAATTGATGAAGTTGACAATAGAGGATTCTATCCTTTGCATGCAGCAGCTTATAACTGTTGCCATGATGCAATTCTCCTGCTTTTAAAACAAGGTGCATCTTTATCATGCTGCACTCAAGGATCTTCAAAAGAAACCAAAACTGCAATTGATATGATAGCGAACAAACTTCCGAACCCAAGTAGCTTTTTTACAGAAATATTTGATTCGTTCATTAGCTCCAAAGAAGCTTTTGGAATGACTCAAATAACTGTCGATTTCGTAGTTTTAGGGAAAATCCATGATGGATATCAGATGAAGGTTATAGAAGAACTGGTCAATTGTGGTCAGGAAAAAGTTTTAATTCATCCATTGCTTGAAAGTCTAATTTACTTAAAATGGCAAACCTTGTTGCCATTTTTTTACATCATATTAGGGACCTATGCATTTTTTGTATTGTCACTAAATGTTTTAGTGGTATCTATCTTTTATTACAAAGATAAACACGAAAACGCTCCTATTGTCTTTCATGAAACGCATTGGACTGCCATCGTCTACATATCTATTTGTTCTCTGCTTGTGCAGGTAATTTCAAAAACATTAACGATATTGATGAAAGACGAATGATGATGATATTAATTAAACTATTGTTATTTACAGGAGTTCTTGTACATAGTCGTGAAAAGGGGCCGCTATTTTTGCCACGTTGAAACGTGGGTGAAATTGGGATCTATTGTATTAGCAGCTGTCTTGGCAGGAACAAGATGCGATTCGACCTGGTCAGAATCAGAGTGGCCCAGACATGTTGCCACTTTGGCTTTGCTTCTGTCTTGGGTTGAAGTTATGTTTCTCATATCGAGATTTCCGAGTCAGGGATATTACGTTCTTATGTTTGGAAAGGTATCGGTGACAATCATCAAGGTAAGCATATATGTATAAATGAAGATCTTCCGTAATTTTAATCCTTATTTGAAATTTCTTTTTTAATGAGAAAAATCGGGCGTAATTTTATTAAGGCAAACTACTGTTGCTATCATGATTATTGTAAGCCTTTCGGCGTATGTTCAAGCTTCTGTCTTGCAACATTAGGCTATTGTAGAAGGTGAAATTCTTTGCTTATTCAAGCGAAGCATACTTATAAAAACTCGACAATTTCATGAAAATTGTACTAACATTATCGTTTAATCTTGTTTCAGATACTGATAACTTTTATATTTTTGCTGATTGCCTGTTCATTTAGCTTCATGATTCAGTTCCATTCAACACCTCCTTTTCACGGTCTTGGAGCCTCACTACTGAAAACAATTGTTATGATGACTTCTGAATTTGACTACGCTACTTTCGATACTAATTTTAGACTTCTTTCTAGTTCAAAAACTGTAGTTCGCGTATTATTTTTATTTTTTCTTTTGTTCATATCTATCGTTTTCATGAATTTTATGGTAGGGGTCGCTGTAAGCGATATTAACGATTTAAATATCCAGGGCAACACTAAAAGATTGGGAAAACTTGTTGAACTATTAAGTACTTTAGATGTCATCGTTCATGATGGGCCACTGAGAAAAATAATGCCAAGGAAAAGATTTGAGAAATTCCATAACAGAAGTTATTTGCATAGAATGTCTACATTTCCTGGTTCTGAAAAAACCTGGTCTATAATTTGTGGTGACAGGACGGAGAATTTAAGTTCCAACGCCAATTGGAAAGTGTATCTTCCAATACCTTTAGGAAATTCTATTATGGACAGAGCGAAAAAACAAAAACAGTTAATAGATGAAGAAAGTATCAATAAAGCCTACATGAATAAGATAGATTTGCTGTACATGGCTGTAACAAGTTTAAAACCAGTAACGAGACCTATATTAGAATATCACATGAGCGTAATAAACGCGAAATTTGATAAAATTGCCTCTGGTACGGAAAAAAATAAAGAAAATGTAAGATTTTGAAGAAGATGGAAGAAATGATGTTGAAATCGTAATAAAAAGAGTATTTTTACAAAACTTATTTTTTAACCCTTTTTTTCACAAGTCGGATCAAGTCTAACAAAAAGTTATAAGAAATATATATTAAAGGACGGTCTAAAAGTATGTATATTATACTACTGGCTTTTGCCCGCGACTTTGTCCGCGCAGAATCAAAATTTGCGCTAAAACTTCTTTCTCTCTCCCATCGAAAATGTACAAAAACCAGCCAAATGCGAGCACACTTTAGCACGAAGAATTTCGTACTATCTACCTACCTCAACGAAATAACCCCGTTTCTTGCATGGACCACCACTTCCATTACAGACATACGTTAGTTACACAGACAAATGAAATCTACAAAAACGGCATAATTGTGACCACTCGCCACTGCTCTGCTACAAATCTAGATAACACAATAAAATCATATTTACGCAAACATCTCACACAATAAAAGGTCGGCTTAATACGTTTGATGCAAACATTAAATTGGATTTACGTGTGGACGCGGCATTGTCCCCGCTTACCGGGTAAAATTAAAAAAAGGGTAGATTATGGCTCCAGTTTTTGTCCTGGAGAATTGGCAATTAGGATCCCTGAGTCTTTGGCCGTTTGCCGCTGTAGAAAAACAACCAACTTTGCTTGTCGACAGTTTAAATGATTTAGAGACTGATTTAAATTGTAATTGAAAAAGGGATTGCTACGTTTACTTTGTACTATCTTGTCGTAATATTATTTACTCATAGTGATACATCTAAGACATCCCTATAACCAAAAGACAGACAAAGTCATTGTATTAATTCTAATAGGTATAATTGTTTTGCTAAAAAAATATTTCGTGACCTAAAAAACGAAATTCAAGTACAGCTTTACCTCGGGAAAGCATAATTATAGTATGCAAGTGACTTTAATTTAATTCTTGGCAAGAACGAAGGTGGCGACGGTAATGTCCTAGTACTACCTTAGTTAAAAAACTGCACACTATTAAAATTACACCACGCGCGTCTTACAAATTTATGCACCAAAGAAACTTTGCCTCGGACAATTTTAAAGTATAAACTGTAGCCTCAGTTCGTGTCCTGGGATTGCCAATTAGAGACAACTAGTTAAAATGCAGCTTCGATGAGATTCCGACCGGACCTGACAACTTGCGCTGACAAAAACTTTATCGAACAGTTTTGTATCAAGTATTAATTTTATGCACGGAAAATTTATCAAAGTTCCTCGTTCGATTTAAATGCCGTGTTGAAAGATTGTTATTATTTCATTTCAGTTTTTATACTTGCTTGTCTTGGTTGACTGTCGTTCCGTGTTTGTCTTTCCTTTTACGCGTTATCATACTTTTTACACGAGTACTCAAAGAAAGGTTGTTGCTGAAAACCTGCAGCGCCTGCATCTTTGCTTGAGAAAATTGCGTCGAAAGTTTTTCAATGAAATGACAACAAAATGGAAGGTAAACGCTCGTAGCTACCTGTTTTTATTTTGTTCATTTGTATACAAATGTATACTGTTTTTTTTTGTATATTTTTAAACTCACTCGTCCATTCCTTTCATCCACTCAAAGGTTGACTGGAAGAGGTCCCTTAAAGGGATAAGTCCGCCTTTGTGCATGTATCTCAGTGTTTGTCAATTGTATTTGTCTTGTTTATTTTGCACAACAAAGAGTTTACATAGGTACATACATACATACAAAACACTACAACTTAATATTTAACACAGTTTTAAATGATTCGCGGTTAATTTGTTACGTTATATTAGTATTTCCATAGAAGATGATGTATCGCTCATAAAACGCGGTCCGCAAATTATTATGTTAATTTTCCGTCTTCATGCATGATTTTCGGCTTGGCAGAAAGAAAAAGAAACTGAAAACAAAATCAAATGAGAAGACTACATCATATACGACCAGAAGTTGTACGCGAGTCGTAGTAACAGTAACGTAGTCAACGGGACACGCATGCCAAACCGGAACGGACCGACATAAAATAACTGCGCGGAACGGAACGTTGTCAGCGCAACATCTCGGGTCCATGTTATAAAACTGAACTCAGATAAGGAACACAGATGCGCTATAGTTTTAAGGGTGTGGTGCCAAAAGGAGCTACCAGCGGAAACTAGTAATTGTCAACCCTCTTTTTAACCCATTTGTAACGGGACCAAATAAATCTGGTTTTTCTTTATTTATTTATTTATAAATATATGTATTTTTCCCCTCACTGCCCTGGAACGCCGTCTTTTATCTTTTAAAATAAGTGGGTAAAAATGCGTTTTATTCACTTAGAAGTAGACTCTGGAGGTACATTTTGACAGATGACAAAATTTCCTCATAATAATGGTTCGTTCGATATTAATATAGGTGGGGTGCGAGTCGGGTTACCTCCACGTGTGATTAAGAGCTGCGGTTCGTTTTTGGATCCGTCCGGGGGGAAGAGCAGTGCTTGGTCCGGTGCGCCCTGGGCAACGGCTAATGATTTCCTGGCAGTTTCTGAGGGATATCATTGACCGTTGGCTAAGAGCCCGACAGGGGGGGAGGGGGTCTTTGACCATTACCGTACAACGTTGCCGACATTATGTCACAAGATTTTTTAATAAAAAAAATTACATTGACATTGGCGAAGTTGTCGTCACTATAACGACTTGATACGCCACAAATAAAAGAAGAAGAAGAAGATATTAATATAATCATGCAATAAATGGTTTGACAATTTAATAAAAATACCAAATTTTGCTTTATTGGATGATTTTAAGTCATAAACCTTAAAATTCCATAAGAAGCATATTTAATCCAACGTACTGTGTTACCCACGACTCCGCGAAAATTATGTACCTAATAATTATTCTTTTTATAGTTAGGTATATTTATTTAGTTTTAAGTTTTGTATATTTAGTTAACTTTTAGATTTTATCATAGTTTAATTTTTTTGTAATTCCACTCTTATATCAACTAACAAATAAAATTGTCAAACCATTTAAAACCAATAAACTTACAATAATAATACATAATAATTATGTAGTTTTCCGGAATAAAAGCAGCCTCCTTTATTTTTCATTGTTTAAACTACGTTCCTGCCAGGTTTGATGTGATGAGGTAAAAAATTTAGAGACACGAATTATCAGATAAAATTTTTACTGTGACCAAAATCTCTGAAGAGGAACGGTAACAAATTGTTGTCAACACTTCCTATACTTCTGAACAAGAATTAAGTGAAAAAGTAGTTGCAATTATGAAACAAAATGTTGTATTATTAAAATGTTAGATTCATTTTGACGTAAACCTAAAAACATCGACATATTTTGACGAAAAGAAACTAAATTAACCTCCCAAAGCTTGTAGGCACTAATTGAATGTCAACTAAATCACTTTCACTGTAATGCTATCCCATTATGTTAATTGAATGACTCGCCCCGAAACGTCGCTTGGGCCTCGCATATTTTTAACAACCACGGTGGACGACTCTCCAAGTTCCGAACTCTCTAGTGCGCCGCTTTTTTCGAAACAAAATGATCGCGAATATTTTTCAACAAACATGCTCTGTCACGATTTTTTATAACCAAGTTACGAGTATTACAAAGTGACTGCGGTGAAACTAAAAGCGATGCTGTTATTGTTGCTTTATATTTCAAACAAAGCGACTACGTGCACGTATTGCTACGACTCTTCATTTTAGCGGTTTTGGTGGCATTAAAGTGGAATCTGTTCCTTTACTTTGTAGGTTGGGTATATTACATAATCATGGAAGGTGTCGCTTGATGTGAAGTAAGTCCAAATCAAAGTTGGTTTTTCTTTTAAATATAGAATAAGCGTATGTTTGACCACAGTAAGTGTAAGGGAAGATGGGGCCTATGATCTTTTAGTAAAGCAAGATGGAACGACAAACACGAAGTAGGTAAAACATTATTCAATTGATAAAAACCATCTTTAAAACTTTTTCACCAATTGCAGGCTGAATAAAACCCTGTAATAACTATTTTTAGCGCCCGCTGCTTTGTCCCCTGAAAAAAACCCTATAACTTAAGAGTTTCGAAAACAATGTCCTTATAACTAGTCGACGTCTTAAAGGAAGGTTCTAAAATGAAAAATATAGGGTTTTCAAATATCAATGGTGTAGGCTAAGCGTTAATGAGTCAATCAGTAGATCAGAACTCTAATGAGGGAAATAAACCGTATTAGCCTAACTTAAAAAAAAAACCTTTAACTTAATATTTACCTCCATTGCACTACCACTGCGTCCCATGGCGAAACAACATCGCCTTATTTGTTTCGGAGTACCTGAGAAAATAAAACAAAAATGCATTAATTAAAAAAACACATTTATCTATAACTCCCAAGAGAATAAAATCCAGGAATTTCAAAGGCTCACGGAAGTAACTTAATGTCGCGAGTCAAAGCTAGTAAACTATAAAATTAAAAATGCTAACTTTAAATGCTATAATAAAGTCTTATAATAATCAACTATGGTTCAGTCCAGAATAACTACGCTATGAAAATTATGTGTAAGTGAAAACACGAGACGGCCATAACATTTATTATCGTCAAGTACGTTCTACGTTCGAAAAAAAACCGCACAATTAATTAATTTCTTTTGTAAGACTTTAACCCTCCTGTTAGGTTTTATTTTTGTTTTACTACTAGCTGAATTCGCTTATCGCTATCCCGCGGGAACAATGTTGTTTTCTGGGATAAAAACAATCGTATGTTTGTCCCTGGGACTGAAACTGTATACCAAATTTCAACTATTTATGAACGTACGCTTAATGTAACCGCGGCAATATAAGCTGCATAAGTTACTATAGTTTTTTGACGTTCCCACGGGAACTTTTTGATTTTCCGGGATTAAAAGTATCTAAAATATTGACCAGGGATATAAGGTACCACCACGCAAAATTTCATTTAAATCGGTCCAACAGTTTTGGAGATTAGCGAACACAGACATTGGTAAATGAACACATTCGACATACATACATAATAAGATATACAACAGACAAAAATTATAAAATCTACTTTTTTGTGTTTTATTCCTCTTCCCTAATCGTTAGCACTCTATTTTTAATGAATTTATTTAATGTACAGTTACAATAAAAGTTATAGTCACTGCATAAACTAATAATCAATCTGCAAACAGCCAGCGAGGGGTTTATTTCACTACTTTTTATTTACATAGTTTATTTAACTGTAAGCGCGCTGAAAATAGCCAATAAAGCTAGTAGGTAGCTAATGAAGCTTCTATTTCGTATTTTTTAAATGAGGGTCAATTCAAACCATCTGTAATCATAAAATACCTACCTCCTATGATACTTAAAAATATATACACATCTTGTAAATAAAAAAAGACAATAATATTCACAGACTTTTAAAGCTGTACTTAAGTACGTAACGAGTCGCGTTTCTTATCGACCAAAACTAACGGCTATTCCTACTAGCAAACGGCTATTCGTACTATTGTACAACAAGAAGTACCCGTTTTGTTGTTGTTTATTACGACACTTATAAAATAATAAACTGAACGCGATGATTGCGTGCCCGCGGCCCACAAATTACTATCGGCATGAACGAACGCAGCTCTAATGATTAAGGAAATTAGGATAATTATGAACTTCATATCAACGGCAGTTCGTAATGATCACATTCAACAGTTATAATTTATCGGTGGCAGAATTGTTGAATTACGTTTATCGCAGCTTTGCAGGAAGTGAGGAATGAAATGAATGTGTTGAATAGGTTTTATTGATGGTTTTTTTATGTAGCTTTTGGTCTACGGTCATTAAATAAAATTAGGTAGTGTGGTCCTTGGCTTGGTGTTAATCTAGTTGCGTAATATTAGGTACAGCGTTATGCAGAGCAGAGTATAATAATCACGTATTTTTCTTTCGCTTTGAACCCGGAAAAGAGTCTGACTAGAGGAAAGGTAAAGAAATTTTACGTGATTCAATATAGGCTCACTTAAAAAAAGAGCGGCTTTAAAAAAGAGCGGGGCGAGCGCTCCAGGAAGAAGGACTACGGAATAGTCCGAAACATGTCGAGCATCACTCGACTTTTTATACGTGAGTTATCCGTTTATGTGTAATAATGATTAAGTCTCACGGTAGTTTCATGTCGAAAGTCACTTAAAAAAAACCTAATCTTTCTCTACTAATAACGAACGAAGTAATTCGCTGTGAAAATGAAGTTTTTGTCATATCAACAGAAAAGACGAACGAAATTCTGCGCGTGACCCGCCTACGTGAAAACTGTATTATCCTAAGCTCAATGTTCATTGTGAAACTTCATTGATGAAATGAATAATGTAAATGAGGCCTCTGTAATAATTCGACGGTAAAATAAACAGTTCCACGAACTGCTGTCACTAGAGCTGGCGCTAGCTACTCGTGCGTATTAGTAGTTATGTAGTCGACAACTAGGTGGCGCTAAGGTCGCTACATTAGCCCCCTTTTAGACCGGAGGTCGGTGCGGAATGCTGTGCAATCTGTGCGTCATGTGGGCGCTTGCAAGTGCCAGGTGCTCAGAGCCTCGTTGGCGAGCGTTGTTCCTCCCTGCTAGCTGCGTCCTTGTCGGAGCGGGTAGCAGTAGTGGGAGGTTTTGCATGCTGTAGACACCAGGCATGGAGATATAGCAACATGCTAGTTGTTGCAATCTACCTCATTTTATGGTAGCAACACTAAATTTTATGTCCTTTTTGACTATGGCGACTCTCGCCCCTTGTCTGCCGACAATGTACGAAGAAACGCACTATCCAGTTTTTTATTTATAAAAATAAAGAACCACGCAGCATCAGACCCCCAAACCAGTGATTTGTTCACTAGTGGTTACTTACTTTTCGAATATTCACACACACATACTTACCTATGGTAACAAGACCTAAAGGCCACGGTTAGCATAATTGTGGGCATATAGGTGGAAAGGGTTCATAATAGTGTTGGGTTCGAATATTTATATTAAACTAAATGGATACAATTGTCTTATTTGTTAATTCGCAATATACCTAGTGAACTCAAACCTTTTGATAAAATTAAAAGAAGTTTACCTAATTTAAGTTGATTGCTTGGACATTAACTAAAATGTCCAACGCAAGCGCCGCTATTTTGCATGACTTGACCTTACTATTTCCCAAAGTAGAAAAGTCTATCCATTTCGTCTCTGCCAAGTTTTTTGCGGCGCATTCATCTTGGCAACGATAGTCTTTCCCAAAATAAAAAAGCTAAGTTACGTAACAGAGCCCTTGGGGTCTACTCGTAAAACGCATTATAACTTTGATGTTGAAAATATATTTTAATACCTTTTTTAAGAATCATTTTTTATTATAAAAACTCAATTGCCGCATGTAATCACTACTTAGTATAAATATTTTTTTAATAGATAGAGTGATTCAAAATGGAAGGCTTATAATTGTGTAATACATGCATAATATAGTAGAGAAACACTGATTGCAGCCGTGCAAAGCCGGAACGGGTAGCTAGTTAAAAAAATATTATCGCTTGTGAACGGAACGAATGATTCGATTTTTTTGCTGTTTTTATTTAGTAGTCAAGACAAAGGTCTTACATACGTAAGACAACTTGCAATCACAGCACAAGCTGGTTTGGTAATAGAAACTACGGCAACATGTACATAACATTTACCAATATAACTTAAACATTTTGGGCGTAGCAACCGGCTATGACATTGAATGAAGATGAAGACGTATAAAACGTATAAAAAGATGTATAAAAAAGATGTATAAAAAAAAGACGTATAAAAAAGGAAAAACATAGAATGTACCAGTTGCTTCTCGTCCCGCGCAGATGGTAAAAGCCCATCGAGGGAATGGGCGAAATTATTACGAATCATGTTATAGGCGATGCGGCTAGCAACCCATCACTATTTTGATTCCCCTTTCCACCTATACGCCCACAGTCTTGCTAAACGTGGCCTGCAGGTCTTGTTACCCTAGGCTCTGTCTACCCCGTAAGGGATAAAGACGTGATTTGTGTGTGTGTGTAAGTCTATACAGCAAACTCCGTTCGCAGGTCACCAAGTGGAGTAAAATTCATCTGCTTGATAAATAAGTAGATTGTAAACGTCTTCAACACCATCTTCAAGCTTAAACATTGTCAAAAAAATTCAAAACTCAAATTATTATTTTTTTGCAAATTGGCCGCCAAGTGCTCTTTTGCATGTCTTTTTTTGAAACTACTAGCGCATTCGGAAAGACCATCGTTGCCAAGAAGAATGCGCCGCAAGAAACTTGGCAGAGTCATTTTTTAAAATAAAATTACATTATGATATTAATGTAATCAATTTCACTAGTAATATTGTTTATTTATTGTATTTTTATCTTCAAATTAGTTAAAAAAGTAATTTTGCTTATTATGACCATTTTTAATGTATTCTGGCCATTTTTTATTAAAGCGATTCTAACTAGCCGCAATTGATTAATAATTTATTTTGGGATACTATCACATCGACACAACACGAGCAGAGTTCCGAGTATTTTAGTTTTATCACATGAACTTTTCGCTGTTTACCTACTATCTTAATTTAGTAAAAAAGCAATAAAACCCACTGCGATTCCATCAACTCATTCCAACGGATTATTTACTTATCCGATAAAAAACAAAACCTAAACGGCACCCAGCGAAAGATGATTCTGAAAGCGATCCTTTCACGATCCATTGGCGAAGTAATAAACGTTGCGAAACAATGTAATCGCGGTAAAACGTTTTATATGTAAATGTAAATCAATTCGGCTCACTGCTGGGGAAAAACAATGGATTCCTATATTATCATTAGCACTGGGTTAGAGTTGTGGGATCGCGGAGCATTAAACCTACCAGAGGTCATGAAGGGGCTAACCCTTTCCGCTATCAACAGCTAATCACACAATGGTTAATAACTGGGAGCATGGTCGAGCTTGTTTTAAAAGCTAAATACAAAAAACTACATAAAAATGTACATAGTAACTACACACAAATATAAAAATTGCTTAAGTACCTAATCGTAGAGAATGTGTGTCTGAGGCTTATGTTCGTGTTTGATAACGTGATTAACAAACGCATGAAACTATTTTCATTTCGCCACTTATTTTCCCACTTTGAAAGTGAAAGATTTTTTATGTAGAAATCGGTCTAGATATTAGATCGATGTATTATGTTCGTTCGAATGTATGTTCCAAGAAGAGTTTTCGATGTTTTATATGTATTCGTCTATATAAGTTTGTTTATTCGTTTTCTGGTACCAATAGTAGCAGCTTTATTTAGTTTGATATTAGATCAATAGGTTTAAAATTATCCCATTTTATATATTTTCTTTATGTCGTCTCCAGTTGGTGCAATGCTCTAAGTGCGGGATACACGAATGCCGGTTGGCATGCCTGCCGGGCCAACCATTTGTCACAGTTTGGGGCGGCGGTAATAAAAAACCCTGCGGGCAACTGACCACATCGACTCGTGGACAAACCACTGGTGTTTTATTTGAATATAATTTTGTGTTTCTGACAGCCGTTTAATGGTGTCGCAAATTAAAATAAAGTTTTTTTTCACTCAGGCACATAGGTCTCTCAGGGACTTCTGTTATTGACTTTATAAATATGACTTTATATCTATTTGTAACGAAGAATAAGTTTAACTAACTTAATTTTCAAATTTCACCCAAATTATTTCCTTCGACTTCGTTAACTTGAAACGTTAACAATTCCTAACTGATGGCGCCTTACAAGAAAAATTTAATCTGGATAAAACTTTACACTGTTATAAGTACAATTTGATTTGACAATACTAAATCGACTGGATGTCGAGAGCAAGATCGTCTGAAATAACTTCTGCGTTTAAACACTTATAATATTACTTGGGATGATAAAATAGTCAAATTATTAGCAACAAATCATTCATAACATCCTAAAACGTTTTCATAAGAAAGCAGCCACCGCGAAAAATTGAAAGTCGTTAAAAATTCCGAATTCCCAATAACAATAAGTAACTTTTTGTTTTTTTAAAAGAAATCTCCTAATCATTATGTCGTCCTTTGTAAGTCCCTGGCGAGAAGGAAAAATAAAATTAAAATACGCTATTTCTAATAAATCTGTCCGCAGCTGCGCTCGGCAGTCTTAATTGACGTAATTGAAAAGTTAAAAACCCCACGTTTCCGCCCGCCTTTTTAAATATTTACTTTAGCACCCAATTAGTGTGCTGCTAGTAGAATTTTCTTTTCACCTTCTATGTATCACCCCGTCTCGCTCGCACCGACTCGCAGGGCCGAATTCACGCCAAGTCAACAGTAAAGCTAATTTCGTTTATTTTCACTCTACCTGCAAATTAAGGCTTAAATATTATAATTTATTATTTGCCCACGTCCTAGCCGTTCGTCGTTGAAAAGGCATCACGCTTTATGAAACCTTAATAATTTTAATTGAATTTATTCCGTCTGCTTTAGCACCTTAGTTTTTATAATGTATATATTTTTGAAATGTACAAGTAATGCCCTTTCCAAAGATACCAAACACGGTATAATAACTATGTTATTTTTTTTATTAACAGAGCACTGTACGCCCGCTAGAGGGCGCTACATTAGATTTAGTGACACGTCATACAACCTATAACCAGTGGACTATCAAGACGTTTCTAACGATACCCCATTTGTCCAGTTCTGATAACTAGTTTAGAAGCTATGAGGAAACAGATGAACATTCATACATATAGGCTGTCAAAATCATACCCTCCTTTGGCTTTACCGTTGTCGGGTAAAAATGTTGATCGAATACACGCCATAATATCATTTAAACTAACCTTCGTACATAAACATCTCCGATCATCACATCAGCTTAAATTCGAACCGGTATATTTTATATCAGCAAATGAACATTCAAGTTTCCGGGCCTCTAGACTCTTGGAGCGAAATTGATAAGCCCATAACCATTTCCGGGAACATTTCCCCCGTCCGCTCCTTGGTCGCCGAATAAATGTGTGATCACACCAATGCCACTCGGTTTTATTTGTAGAAACTCTCGCACTACTGGATAAAGGCTTAGAAGAACTCAAGAATTCAATGGGTTCGTTTTGAAGCGTCAGAAGCCAAATGTAGTATTCCTATCTCTAGCTGATTTGTAATACTGCCTTTGTAATATGATAAGGCTTTGATTAGTCGATTCCTAACGTCTCCGCTCCTATGGAAGCGTTCGCGTACTGTTTCCTTGTATAGTCGGCTACCAAATTTAGTGATTATGAAAGCATATGTGACTGTACTGTAACCCAAAAGTTACCGAGACTTAAGTTCTTACCTATATTATACTGCACTCAGCAAGTGTTTTGCCATTTTTCATGACAAGTTAGGACCTGTATTAGAACAAATTAAAACAATAATTCAAGGAATAGTAAATTTTATTACGCAGTTGCCGTTGCACACCAAAGGTGGAGAAAGAATACCTTAATCGACCAATTCGCCTACCTAAAAACATAAATAACATCCCACGTCTTCCCAGATTCTTTGCACCATCAACCCTAATTGGCCACTTATTATTAAAAGCCAAGTAACTACTACATAGCACGTTGCGTGCACCGTTTCATTATACCGATATACGTAAAAAATCACTTCGCTCCCGCGCCCCTGGTTGAACACGCACTACTGCCAGAGTGCTGGACGTCGGGCGTCGGGCGCAAGTGTTGCCAACTCCGAAAGATCCAAATCGGTAAGCGCAATGTCAAAAGTCGTGAGAAAGACGCTAATCGGGGCGCGAGTTCTAGAAAAGCGCCATCGTGGAAAGACATGAATCAAAGGTGACACTATTTTTCCTATAAATTTTACGTTTTTCTGCAGAACCAAAATAATGACAAAAAAATTGGTGGGGAATGTTGCCATTGTTTATTTTATTATTAGAATTTTTCGACAATAACAGATTAGAGCATTATTTATTACGTTGTTCTACAGTTAGTGTACTCGTTTACTTAGGTACATAGGTAGTTACAAATAATGTAACTATCCACTGCCTGAAACTGTGGAAATACAAAAGCGAAGCAACCTTAAAAGTGAAATCGAGAAAAAATGGCTAAAACTTTTTTGTATCTATGACTTAGGCTTAGGTAAGTCGCCATTTCTGGCGACAATATCGCTAAATTGGCAACAATGCCCAAATCGCGTGAGCCGACGCATAAGCGTAACTACACACATTGTGTTGTAAGTAACATGAGCCTTTTCATAATATAAGTATTAGGTTCCATTAGGATTTTGTGCTGGCTAATATGATCTAGCGACACGGGTTTGTCCTCGGGGACATTATGTCTTTTTGAGCGTGAAATCTCATGTTTAAGACAAGTCTGCTGGATATTTGTTTCTGCTTTGCTATTTTTTGTATTATTACATTTCTCATGTTTGTTACCTTATATCCACGGTTTAGAGATAAAACTCACTAGCTGTTAGTTAGTCAAATAATCGCTGTAACATCAGGTGTTTAAAATACTGACAAAGTTTGGCCTTCAGAAAAATCTAAGCTAATCATTAACTCTCATAATGACAATAATAAAAAAAACTACTTTCCGTTTATTTAAATATTTAACACGTACGCTTACATTATCTTCTTATCCACAATCGTACTATAGGTAAGGTAGCATACGTATAGGTGAAAAACCTGACTATGTAGCAGTGTGCAGAAAAGATATGGAACTGAAGTCATTTCTCTAATTTGGAACGTCAATTTGTCTATTCGCACATGTTACTGACAACTTGACATTTACCTAAGTTTTTTACCTAGAAGATAAAATTCTGTAAACTAACGTTCACTTGTCTTTGTCTGTTACTTTGACATTTTGTTTTTGTATGATATAGACAAAACGTTTTTTTTTTCTATTATACGTTTGTAACTTTTATGAAAAGGAAGGTTAACCTTCCTCGGTTATGATAATGTGCAAATCCCACTCGAAAGTGGTGAAAAGCTGTGCTGAATTAGAAATAAAAGTAGCTTAGAAGAAAGCTACGGCTTTATTAAACTACTGGTTTCTGCCCGCGACTTCGTCCACGTAGAATTAGATGATGTTGATAGTTATATTCTACAATAATTATTTACGTTGCGACTCTAGGCAGCTACGAACTTTGACATGTTTATCACTATCCTGCGGGAACTATCCAATTTTCCGGGATAAAAAGTAGCGCCAAGCCATCTTCGATTAACAAATACTACTTTGTATTCCGGTAAATTGCAAAGTACACGCAGAACGAAAACGAAATTGCGGTTAACAACTAGTTTATATTTTTTATGATACATGAAAGTTTTGGTGGTTCCTCATCATCCTGTAGAAAGTAGTGATACTGATATAACGACTATTTATTACACGATAACATTTATGTTTCGATCGCGATGTTGTTGTAAACATCAGAAACCATTAACTATTTGATTGTCGGTCGTAAAAATAAGATGATACACTTTTACTAGATACGTATAATGTTGTACTCAGTAGAAGTTTCTGCGTTCTAATCTAATGTGTTTAGGTACTACTACAGTTTATCAACAAAAAAATTGTCTCTAACAATAAGTAAATGACGGAAGCGGTCCTCTATCTACGTGGGTTAAATCTTTTCGGTTGAAATACGCCGCGCACAATGTCATCTATTTACAAACAAACGTCACAGGGTTAACAAAAGTTTGTTATAAAAAAGATCAACTGCCCCAATTTCTAACATTAAATGAGATAGGGATACCCTAGTTCTGACAACAAGATATGTCTCAGACCCGCCCGCTTCCACGGGGACCACTAAATCAGGCCATCTTTTTACTTATGCCATATGAAAGAGAAGAGCTCTACTTACTACCTACCTACTAAACTTATGCAAAAATTGTAACTCAAACTCATATTACGGTGATGCTTGATTGATACAAATCTAGATGGTATCCGAAACTTCAAATACATGATCTTCAGAGGAGAGTGATGACTTTGTTTTTTTTTTTGTAAAAGTTTCCAGTTTCCCAGAACAAACCGATTGATGGAGAGACAAACATAAATTCTAAAAACTATTGGAATGTAATCAAAGCTTCTAAATAGATACTTCTTAGATATTTTTAATGTGTTAAATGTACCTACACATTGTTTTGCTTACTTATCTAAATTTTTAAATTTATGATGTCTGTAGATTTCTTCTCCCTTCTTTAACTTCGACCTACTTTTCAATTAATCTCTTTTAAGGAAAACAATAGACGTTCATTTGTAATTTTTTGTATTTTTATGAACAGTTAAACGGATCGCAGGACGTGATTTCTTATTTTATTTTGTAGACATCTGCAAAATTCATGTATCCTATACCTGCATCACATTATATATATACTGCATTCTAGTATGTACTATTACTAAATGTACTCGGCTTCATTCTTGTCTGTAGTACAGCTGAACAAAAGACCTAGCAGCGCTCGAAGGCGTAATTTTAGAGCCGTTTTTTCAGCATTCACCAACAGAACAAAGCTCGTTGAAAATTAAAACAAGCTTAAAACTGTGGACGTTTGTAACTCCATATGCATTTAGAAGCGGCGCAATCCAGCCGGCAATGCATTGTGCTGAAATTGAAAGAACCAACCCGGAAAGAATAACCGCTTCAAGCAATTCAGACGAATTTTCACAATGAGAATTGTGCTGGATATAATATTTACTTCGAAATATGGGTTGCGTCAATTTGGCACCGGGGTTTTAGTGTAATCCACTTCGGGAGTTCAGTTTAGCACCTTATAGATGTTTTAAGCTTGTCCAATCGAAGACATACAAGTAAGTATGGAAAACATTGTAGCTTATAACAAACTGCTTGTATGTTAAGCTAGAGGTTGCCCCCAACATAGTCTGCGTAATGTCACAAAAGTAGCTTATGCTAATCAAGGATGTTATAGCTTCCGCACATCGACTATAGAAATAGCTGATACTTATAACTTAAGATTTGTCAATTTGTAGTTATTTAAATTGTAAAGTGCCTCGGATGATGAAATAAGTCTCAACAATTCTAAAACAGTACAAACACATTTTTGGGCGATATGATTTGCATTAATGAGCCACATCTTAACTAAGATCTTTGTTGACAGAACAAATTATAAATTCCCCCCACGATTGAATTACAGTACTTTTATTCGTCCCTGGGTACCAACCATTTGCGGTGTATCCTGAAGTCTCAAAGAAAACTTTGTTGTTAGCATGAAATAATATTAGTATGTCATGAACTGATTACATCAGAAATGCGGACCTGCGCTCGAAAACCCGAGTCATGGATGTGGGGGTCTGGGCTGGTCATGTTTACCCCATGAATCCAGAGCGATGGGCCTTAATCCCTACCAGTTGAGTTCCGCGAGATGGCCATCGAAGCGTTGGCGGACCCAGATGAAGATGGCGGGATGACTTGGACGCATATCAAGTACAGTCGCAGGAGCATGCCCTCGACCGGGACAAGTTGCGGAAAAAAGAGGGGGCCTTTGCCCAGCAGTGGAACAATCAATTAGGCTAATATAATACTTTAACACCTCTCGAATCTCGGAAATGGCTCCAACAATTTATTGAAATTTGGTATGTAGAGGGTTTTTGGAGTGATAAATCGATCTAGCTAGGTTTCATTTTTAGATAACGTACCAAAAAAAATAACGAGCAAAGCTCGATCATCCCGGTACTTATAATAATATGTCATTGTGAAAGTATTTTGCTTTCGGTAGTTGAAGATTTAAAATTTGCACGTATGAATCGAACGACCTATCATCTCAGTCTGTGTAACACTTGCGAACGAGAACAAGCATAGAGGAAATAACCCATTTTGATCACAATACCTAAAAAGCAAAGGTATTTGCAAGGATTTTCTCCATGGAGTCAAGTGGATGATTATCATAAGTTCATTTGGACACTCACAGCTGACAATATGCCCTTGAGTTTAGTTAATTAATACGGCTTACTCGTACAAAATTGTTGAAAGAAAACGCAGTCTCAGTCCTTAGAGCGAATATGCCACTTATCACGTTTAATATCACCGCAATGACTCGTCGCTTTGCCCTCTTTGCGTTACACAGCGGCACATTTATATACTGAACAGAAGGGAAGTTTCATACTCTACACTGCCCTGCTAGTATAAAAGGCGTTATTGCCTATATTTAGTTAAGTAATGTGACATTACGGCGAAGAGAAACATTACAACGAGATCGCGATCATGATTGTGATATCCCCTGTGGTCTCAGTAGCGACAAAAGGCTAGCAGGGAACCTCCACGCGTCCTATTCTCTTGTTTTCAAGGTCTTGTTAGAAATCGATTGAGGTCATCTATTTGTTGACTGAGCGTCATGATGGAGTTCGTAGTCCTGGCTTCCTTCTACAAGAAACATTGGTCATGCTAAATTAAGCCACATTTTTACAGCTTTTGTAGCGGTTTGTTTGTAGGTACGGCAATGGTAAATTCTTGGGCACACTGCCCGTGGATACAATCAGATCATACACTGGCTGATGCTTCGTAGTATCTTATAGTATCGTTGTGTGATTGTAAAGAGCTATTGATACTAAGATACTGAGAGGTATCAACCAACGCGGCCGGGTCTCACGTAATTCAGAGGGCCGGTCGAGTGTTAAGTTCGCGTGAGACAAACTTTCGCTCCTTTTAACACTTTCTATGCTATTTACATTTTATTACCGCACCAACGTTCAGCGTTCATTTGTTTACTTTGGTCTTGCGACTCTTGTATTTTTTGCGCTTGTTTATACTAATCATTGTTGGGCCCGTCTTGGGTGGAATTTTCACCGAAAAATTACACTTGTTTGAATTTGGATTAAGATTGAACACTTGAAATTATTTTTTGTTTGTAGCAAAATTATGAATGCGAACTCACAGCACTTTGCAATTACACTTCGTCATCATCATCATCTCCAGGCTATTTACGCCCCACTGCTGGGCACAAGTCTCCTCTCAGAATGAGAGGGCTACCAACAATCACACTTACGACGTGAATAGACCATTGATATTCTCAACAACTCCTTTGTTGGGTATTATTACACATAAACGGATAACTCACTAAGTTCGGACTATTTCGTAGTCTTGGAAAAAGGACTACGAAATAGTCCGAAACATGTCGAGCATCACTCGACTTTTTATACGTGAGTTATCCGTTTATGTGTAATAATGATTAAGTCTCACGGTAGTTTCATGTTGAAAGTCCTTTGTTGGGTGTTCACAGATACCTACCTAATGTTTAACAACGTCGACCAACTTCCTTCTTTTACTTTAGGTATTCATAGTTCAGTACCTATCTGAAATTCTAGAAATGTAGATAGACAGACAAAACAAAATAATACAAAACATTAATATTGAAAATATTCTATTGTCTTTATTTGATTTTTCTGTGAATATTGGAACATTGTGATAGTTTTGGGCTCCCTTATTGAAATGACTATTTTATCTAGGCTATTTGTAAAAAGCAACTAATGAAAACATGAAATTGCTCACATTTTGTTATTGTGTTCTAATTTAAGTGATACAATCGCTACTAATATTATAAAATATGTGATAGTAACTCTGTCCGTCTGTCTGTCTGTTACCTTTTTACACTTAAACCACTGAATCGATCAAGTTGAAATTTTCTATACAAATAGTTTTAGTCCCTGGGAAAGATATAGGATAGATTTTATTCCGGATAATAGCGTAGTTCTCGCGGGATCGCGTTGAGCAAATTCTGCATAGATGGGCAACAACTAGTTTGAATTATAACGAATTGACACAGAATTATTAAATTTATACAGCTACAAATAATGCCTCAAGTATGTATTCTGTGTCGAAAGCTCTACAGAGTACTGTTTTGCTAGTAATTTCCCCGGTTGCCTTACTCTCCACGCCGGTACACAGCAGACTGAAGAGACAGAATAGTTACATTATTGATAACACTCACGTTAGTACGCAACGCACACAAACACACCTTACACAGTTACAGTTTGCATTGCTAACTTAATTGTTGAGGTGAGAGTCAGCGTCGGGATTCCTTCGGGTTCAGGTCACGTTGCGGGCGACACGCACGGGCCTTCGTTTCCTCTACATAAATCAATTTGTTACCCTATATACAAAAATATGGGGCTCCATTTAATTTGAGGAATCTATACCTGCAAACCTGGTACTCGTAGTCTAGTGGCGTTCAGCCAATGACGTCTCAAGCAGGTCATGACTTCGATGTCGGGCTCGCACCTCAGAGTTCATCGAAATTTAAGTGCGACATAACATTTTTAGTTCTTCATGAGCTTTTTTGGTGAAGGAAAACGTCTTGAGGAAACTGGCTCATACTTGCGAAGCAGTTCAATGTTATATGTGAAGTTCCCCATTTGGGAACTATAGCCTAAGCCCGCTCTTAATGAGAGTAGGCATATGCCCATCAGTGGGACGTATACACGCTCCAGATGAGAAGATCGCCTGTGGTACTCACATACCGCTCAAAATGGTATTACGCACATAAATTTGAACCAGCTATGCGTATCTCAAAACGAACTATGACCATGAAGTGAATGCTGTTTCTCGAGAGATGATCATGTCGTATCGGCAATAAGTAAACAGAATCAATATTTACTGTTACCAAAATATCTAAAAGACTGAAAAGAATCTTATTAGTGATGCTCCACTGTGATTCATCCCAAAATCGGGATGAAGAAAGGGTTCAACGAACCCCATAATTTATACGGACTCTTTCGTTCGATTTGAGCTGGGACTTGGGTCTGGCAGGGGTATCTTAGCGAGATGTAGGCATTTAATATAAGTTACTACGAGTAAGATTAGTGCCAAAGGTCGTCATTGTCTATAAAATGTTAGCCATAAGAACAGTAGGTAATCGGAGTTAGGTGGGGTTAGGTTTACCTTAGACTTTAATTGTTTAGGTATAACTTGTGTTTAATGTGGTCTATGATGCTAAAGCCTTTCCGAAACTCGATTTGTTCGATAGGCTAAAAGTCTCAAACTTACGTGCAAGGTGATTTGTGATTACTCATAGAAACAGCTTATGGCATGAATCAGAAATGTCATCGGTCAATGGGGGCTATCGCGTGTGAATTTGCCACTAGAGGCGCTAGTGTCGCGTGAGGTCCAATAACATTCACTTTTCACTAGTTTTGGCGGGCTTTGTGACATAAATTATAATTTCTTTCATTTACTTGTTGAAAAGTGATCTCCTTCGTGAACTTATTGCAAATATGGATTTTTTGGCGATGAATGTGAACGCTTTAAATGCGGAATTAAGAAAATGAGGCGCAAGAATAAGCCGCATCAAAGACCAGCTAATTCAGAGGTTTATTTGTTTACTGTTTACAAACTTTATTTTTTGCCATAAGTATGCTTGTTTGCCGAGGTAACAGCTATGTTTTTTCTAGCTATACCTCTAGACCTTATTCAACAGTGGCGCCAACTGGTGAGCAAATAATCGATAGTCCCCATTAGTTCTTATATTGTGTCTTATCACCTTTGTTGAAGAAAGATCTCCAGGACGCTTCTATGCCATGTCTCCAACGTCTTGCCTTCAAGTAAAACGACATTAAATAGACAGCTCAATACTTTTTTTTCCGTTCCGTTCCTAACGTTGTAATGAAATATTATAGTGTTTTAAAATTTAAGTTTCCGAATAATCGTAAAAAATGTTTCTCATCAAAGACTATTATTCTTAGCCAGCATTAAGTTATTACAAACCTAGAGGTCATCCGCCCTACTTTTCCGGTCCATGAAAGCAGTGAATGGTTACCGTTGACAATAACACAAACTCAAAGGCAACATGTCTATTTCAAGATTATATTCAGAGCATAATATTTCTTTACAGTATCGAGATAAAATTGTTGATAAAAGCTCATTGAATCCCTATTAAGAATGTGAAGAAGCCAAAAAAGTACTCGTCATTTCTCTTCGGCCTTTTTGTTGTTTTTTTGTTACATTACATTCCATTACAGTAAATTTAGATCAAGACTTCGATTGTTTTTTATTTGTATCAAGTTACGAAAAAAAACAATAAAGCTTTTAAAATGTGACAACGCTTATTATGGATTTCATCCTTATTTCTTCCAGATTTTGTAGGATTTCCATTTGTCTAGCCTACGTTGTAGGATATACTAGCTTCTGCCCGCGACTTCGTCCGCTTCATTAAAGAACTGATGTTGATAAGTAGTTACATTCTGCGATAACTCTTGACGTTGCGACTCTAGGCTACCTACTGAAATCCCTAGTAGACGACCTTTGACATGTTAATCAGTATGACGCGGAAATTTTGCAATTTTCCGGAATAAAAAGTAGCCTATGTGTTAATATAAGGCACTAGCCATCTCCGGTCTAAATTTTATTCAAATCCGTCCAGTCGTTTCAGCGTGAAGATGAAACAAACATACACACTCACATCGTCACACCCATGGATGGATATCCATCGTCACAAACTTTCGCATTTATAATATTAGTAGGATTGGAGTGTACCACAGACTAGAGTCTACCATAATACTATTGCAGGGGCGTGCAGTGGGTTCTGGCAGAGGGTAGGCATATTGACAACAAAACCCGTATTGGTACAAAGCGTGGCGGGCACATTTACGTATGCTTACAAGCACTGCTTATATGCCTGTAAGGGATGAACGCGTCTGATCACTCTCAAGTGTGTCAAGCACGGCCAGTCTGTCAACGATTGCGAAACCTCTTTCTAACATTTCTAGTCATGTATATTCATAACTTTTGTTACATACAACAGCTGTATCTATATACAACTTGTATATTGTGTCCACCGGCTTAACAATCTAATTTTGCGACCGTAGATTATGCCCTTATTCTCGATACCAAAATTCAGGAAAACCAATCTATAAGAAGGAAATATGAAATACTCAGTGGCTCTTATTCAAGTATCTTGGAAAAATTGCTCGTATTTTAAAGACAAAGAGGACGAGAAATGTGAATGTTATTGCTGAATTCATTTTATACTTACATTTTAAGCCAGTAAAACTAAGTCGTTGTAACCTTGCCGGTTTTTAAGTGATCATGAATATTACTTCTATGCTGGTCTGGAAGCAAAGGAAAAACATAGAATGTACCAGTTGCTTCTCTTCCCGCGCAGATGGTAAGACCATCGAGGGAATGGACGAAAATAGGAATCATGTTTTGCAACTCATCACTATTTTGATTCCCCTTTCCATACGTCCACAATCATGCTAAACGTGGCCTTTAGGTCTTGTTACATTAGGCTCTGTCTACGCCGTAAAGGATACAGAAGTGATTTATGTATGTAACGAGCTAGTTTTACGCACACAAGCTAATTCCCGTAACAGAAAGTCGTAGAAGTGGGACACAGATATGTTTGTTTCATAATCTCCAGGCGTCTCCCCTATTGTTGACATACTATGCCTGTGACCTAGAAACATACCCAGCGCGTTAATGTACCCGGGGTTTATTTTAAAACTGCAGGTTAAAAGGTAAAATGTACGTTTGGCTTTGATGTCGGCCATGGCCATGATGGACCACTTTTGTTGAATGCTGGAATGTTTGGGAACAAAGTTTTTGAGTATTATGAATTCGCGTGACCACTTGCGTGCTTAATACTTTAATATCTAGGTAGGTGCTTTGTGTTGAATTTACAAGCAACGTTCTACTTGTAGCTTGGCATAAATAATTGATTGAATCTAGCGTAACATTGAGGTCCATTTTAACGCACACACATTTGGTACCTTGCTTCTCCACAAGCACGCATGCAAGACAATTACGTCACAAATTGCGAATTAAATTGAAGAGCATAAATTAAAAAACTGTTTAATTGCAGATCGCAATTAATTAAACAAGCACAAAAATATATATATTTTTTTATATGAATAGGAAGGCAAACGAGCAAGTGGGTCACCTGATGGTAAGTGATCACCACTGCCCATAGACACCCGCAACCCCGGAGGGATTGCAGATGCGTTGCCGACCTAGAGGACTAAGATGAAATGCCTCTTGTGCCCGTAATTTCCCCGGCTGTCTTACTCTCCACACCGGAACACAGCAGTGCAAGCACTGCTACTTAGCGGCAGGATTAGCGAGTAAGATGGTGGTAGCGATCCGGACGGACCTTGCACAAGGCCCTACCACCCGCAATATATCAACTTAGAATTTTTTAACTGAGCTTAATCGACATAATGATATTGGCCTCTGTAAATTACGCCTCCTTGTGTAAAATACGGTAACACATACACATCTGCAAATAAACTTCGTGTAGAAAACTTAGTTGAGCTCACACAATCACTCACTCGCACACACACATGCGCGCACATGCACACACGAGTCGTTTAAACTAACCTCACTTTACCTTTCGCAGAACACGATTTTAATTTTTTATCTGATAATACAGACGGTAATAATCCTGTAATCATAAAACTAAAATGCAGCATAATATCATAATAATAAAATTAAAATAGACAAAACAGAAACTTCATCACTTTAACTCATTCTCATTACATACAGCCGAAACTACTTACAAGAACCGACACTGGAAAATGCAAACGCTTAAAACCATTTGGCAAAGCGAATATCGGGCATTGCGAAAGTATGCGGAACGTTAAAACAATGGACTGGGGCTAATTGAGAAGAAAATGCTCTAGCCCCTAACTAGCCATACTTACTTCATAACTAGAGCAAGAGAAACTCATTATAAGCGAGTGGTTTAATTGCAAACTTAGGGAAGTACAGATCTTTTTAGTAGGCAATCAAATATTTATTAGTTTTATACTAACCTAAATTATTATTTTTAACTAAGCAGCAAAAGCAAAATGGACTGTACATTTATCTGTTTGAAATCTCAGGAAACTAGGTGGAATTTGTACGAAAACAGGACCGGAATAAAATATAGGGTAGTTTTCACCCCGGATACACAGTTCTCGAGGGAAAAGCGACAAACGTTTTGAGCGTATGAAGTGGCGTGCAACTGACCTTTAATGTACGCGAATATATTTCAAAAACGAAGAATATAATCACTACAATATAATAAAAAGATAGTTACTAAAAAAACAACATTTCGACTAAGTAGTGTCTCGAACAAGGACAGCTTGTCTCGACTATAACCTCAAATAAAAAAAATAAAAAATCCGTGAACAATAAAGTGAAGCCGAGTAAATTACGCCTCGTCCCATGCGCGTGTGCGTAGCTCAACTACCTAGTTTACTTGGCGAAATTGGGTTCACTTGTGTGCGTGTAAATGTATATGCACACGGAAGGTCGCAGTTTTACCAGCCTCACTTTGGCGTCCGCACTTTTGATTTTGGTCTGAGATACCTGTGAAGTTGACGTAAATTAACATTAATGATACAATTTACCTTTGTATCCACGCCTTTTCAAATTGCAAGTAATATTTATTCTGTACAGGCGCGCTACGGTAAGAAAACTTTATAATATCAATCACTGTCATGCCTAAATAAACAAAAGGTGAGCTAGTTTAATTAGCTGGCAGCGAAATTGCAAATATACAAAAACCCAAATCAAAAAAGTTTAGATTCAATCTCAGGTGTCACAAAAGTCAGCCAAAGTCAATCGAGCCAAACACTTTGAGCTGCTGTAATATATATGTGTTTCTAGCACGACAGCGTTGTAAAAGAGAATTTACTGACTTAATAACATTCAACCCCGAATCAAACGCTTGCTACACGACATTTTTACTTGCTAAATAAACGGAACGTTATACCAACCGTATACGGCTTAAATTATCCACTTGGCGTTTCATTTCAGCCTTTAGGCACTACGTGTTCCAATTGAAATTATACTGAACATGATTCAGAGCTGCAAATTAAACTGAACAACGATTTCCACTTGGCACATACGAATTATATCACTAAACCCGCATTATTGCGTTATATTAATACGCAGCATGTTAAGTCAAATGTTAGCTCTAATCTCTGTGAAATCGCTGTACAGCTTACAAATGGACGAGGATTATTATAATCGAATACTAAATAACAGCCATTATGCACTTGTAACGTGATAAAGAAACAATGCGTCATTTGAGTGCTTTCCAAAACATCCACAATAAGTACTTGCCTTGGGCATGTTGTATAAAAAACGAATTACCGTGACATTGCCGTGTACGAATCTCAATGAAGTGAAGTGTTAGTGTGTTGTCTTGTCAAACACATAAAATATTCCACGCTTTTGTGATAACCAAGAAGTCCCGGCATACTCCCCGATATGATTCTTTGACTGTTTTTACAGTCACCAGGAAATGCGACTTCTTTGTGGAATAAGTAGGTACTAAATAAGACATTGTGTTCTATTTGCCACGTTCATCATAATATCTACTGGCAAAGAATTATTGCGCTTTTTTCGTTCGAAACGACAAAAATCGCGGTTTCTTGTATTGACTCCATTTCACTTGAAACTTTATTTTATTGTGTTATTTTTAATTTCCGATGTTTTCTTCCATGCTGGTCTGGTCGTAAAAAAAAACATAGAATTTACCAGTTGCTTCTCTTCCCGCGCAGATGGTAAAAGCCCATCGAGGGAATGGGCGAAAGTCTTAGGAATCATGTTATAGGCGATGGGGCTAGCAACCCATCACTATTGTCATTTCCCTTTCCAGCTGTACGCCCTTAATCATGCGAAACGTGGCCTTAAGGTTTTGTTACCTTAGGCTCTGACTACACCGTAAGACGTGATAAAGACGTATGGTATGATGTATTTTTATTTTATAATAGTTATTATTATATTACACATAATTACATACTTGTGACAAATGGACCTTACTTATAGTTAGTAAGATCCCGATTAATTGCTGTGGCATTCTAAAAAGAGCCCAACAAATACGTTCCTACAATTTTATTCTTTTAAGGGATATTAGATTTAATAAAGTATATTTGAAAACATAAATGCTGATAGCGCAGCCACGCCTGACGACAAAACGTCATGTTGTCCCGAAGAGCGTAAACATCAACATCAAAATGGGAGACTATTCGGGAGCGCAGCTCCGGAAGGGGAATTCCGAACGGGAATTACTTTGGAATAAATTCCACCGAACCGTGTCAAGGATTCGAATCCAGGATTGGTATAAGGTGATTTCTTTTAATCAAAGCTTTTGAGACGCACGAGCTGACTGTAACACGTCTTCGCTTCATCTGCGTTTACTTAATAAAATTAAAAAAAGTTCAGTGTGTGCGTCTTTTGTGAAGCCCATTCGCGCTCCCGGCAACTTCCTCCACCGGAAAATTACTCTCTTTAGAACCATTTTAGGATTACCTAAAGTCGGATGATGACCACAATTATACTCGGGCTTTTCGTAAATTGGTCTCTTTGGATTTTTTTTTGCAAGAAAGCTATAGTTTTCAAACTAAACTGATTTACTAATTGCTATATTTAATAACCGCTGACGGAGAATAACGCGAGCTACGAAATAATCTTTAATTCATGAAGTATCTACGGAAATTTCCGATGTTCCTAATTAATATACACAGCTCGGAGCTTGCCTTTTAAAAATAGGCTGCGGGCGCTGCTACTAAATTAAATTGCTCGTTATTATTAGGGTAAGTACCCTTATTTCCTTATAGGTTAGCGAAATGAAATTATAATTATCTTCCTTGTACATCGCCTTTACCCTCTCGCTTCTCTGAATGAGGCAAAGGTGTTTCGTAATAAAATTAACTGTTGGCATCAAAAAATTAAGATCACAAATGGCGCAATTGAAATTTTCAGGATTTCAAATGTCCCTTTTCCAGTACATTCTTTGCGCGTCATTTAATTCCATATGAGGTCTTTTCCTTTTCGTAAAACGTGCGTTGTACGCAAATAAATCAGGCTCTTTTGGTGCAATGGGAATGTGTCGCTTTTTAGCTTTGACAAATGAACGCTAAGCGCTTTAGAAAATTATTCAGCGACTTTCTGCGGAATTCCGTTTGAAAGGTAAGGATTGCGAGCAACGTGCGTATATTAGGATTCCCAGAGGCTTTGTAACAAATTTTATCCAAATTTACAGTAAAAAAATACGAAAAAAGATTGTTGCCATCCTGTGTACGTGGTCGACTTGTTTGTTACAATTTATTGAATTCAATAGTTCATGATAGATAAACCGAATAGCGATAATCATGATTTATTAACCGAAAACAGACTCCTTAGATCGTTATGTAGGTACTTATTACCTACAGTGTCAAAATTAAAATTCGTCGAAGACTGACATCTTACGCCAAAAACGTTTCAGACAAAAAGTTATGCCAACGGTTATTTCGCTTTCTACTTCTAATTGTTCGCAAAACAGCAACTCCAGATGCCATATTCAACCGCAGCTACACGGCGAGCGACGTATTAGCTCTGCGTGGCCCATTCGATTTCCGAATATTGTCGTTCCACTTGTGAAATACGAGACCTCATTATTCACTGACAGTCTCTCGAATGGATTGTGTGCATGAGGCGGATTCGTCTATGAAAATTCATTAAGAAGATTAACTACTGCGCTAGAACTGTTATCGCGCGCGCCGGTGACACTTATTGCTACGTAAATATGTACAGCGTGTGTGAGTATTGAGGATTGCTATTGTCACTGTGAGGATGTAGGTTAGTGTCATATAGTTGCGTTGCTAACAGAATAAAGGGTGAATTGACGTCAGATACAGCTGTTAGTTTCAGTGCCGCTTTGGGTTTACGTTTCAGTAGTTGATTTACTGTTTATTCATCCTTTTTGCGTAATAATAATCTTGAGTGGTACCTACAAAAAGTTACAGACATGCTAATTCCAATGATACATGAATAGATGTTAGTTTCTTGCATTGTACGTAAAGATAATCTACTTAGCATAATAATAAAATACATTTATCGTTGAATTAACAAGTAATGCTATTATTTATTTTCATGAATTTTGTTACCAGTCAAAAAATAAAATGAATAAGTCAATAAATGGTATTTGAGAGAAAGGTCAAAATAGCAATTATTAGGCTGAATTGTCTATTTGCTATTGGTAGCAATACTAACAACTCTCCAGACTAGAAGCCAATTTCATTAGCCACTAGTCCATGAGTTCAATCCAATATTCAATCTTCTATAGAGTAAACCGTGCAAGCAAATATTATTCGCAGCAATTATTACCGGTGACCGAAATAGCGGGATGAATAGCTCAAAACAACGTTTCTATTATTTTTGATTCATAATTACTTCCTAACAGGCCAAAGGGCAATTGGTGGTGAATGAGAATAAAGAAAGACCGCGGCCTTTCAGCGGCCGACTTGACAAGGCTATTGCAATTTATTTTTTTCACTTCCACATTAAGGATCTCCATTTGGCCCTTTTAGCAGAGCCCAGTTTTTATGTGACCGTCGTGGAATGCGTTGACTTTGTGTGGTTTGGTTAGCTTTAGAGTGCAGTGTCACTCAATACCTTCTACGAAAAGTTAAATGACGTTTATTGAATTAGAAAGATATTGTGTCGCACTGGTAGTTTTATAAGTCGAGGGTAGACGCCTTTGCCCAGCAATGAGTGAGATAGTACAATAGGCTTTTTCTTTCGCCTCTTTTTGCAAAATATGTTCTTTGATTTACGCATCAAAATAAATTATTTAATTACACTTCATTTCACTTTGCCGTATTCTGAATGGAGAGACGAGACTTCTTCAACCAGAATGAGACTCATAAATATCGAATCAGATTTATACTAGACATCACAATGAACCTAACAAACGATCGATAAAAAACCGATAACAAGAACACTGCAACATACGAACACGGATTAAGCCCCAATCGCGTCTCGAACAGAATAAAAACAAAGAGCATTAAAATTGGTACACAAGCAGCAGATTACTCAGAAGAGAATTGTGTTTAATACCCTGATTTGAATAACAAAGCGTGAATGAAGCCGAAGTCATGGGAAAACGTAACAATTCCTGAGCCGGCTCTCTTGCAAGCAGATCTTAAGGATTACGCTTTTTTACGCGATACGAAAATTAGCGGAAGAAAAATGTTAAAAACATTTTTACAAGTCGAACTTCTGCAGCCAAGTAACAAACGTAACGTAGGTTTGGGTAAGTAATTGATTTATACAGATTCGCGCTTACTGTTGAGTTGTAAACCTTGGTTTATCGTATTAGATTAATCACGACATAATTATTTTAAAACAATGTCCTTCGCCACGTCTGTTTGTCTATTCACGATAAACTCAAACATGTCTAGGATTTTCATGCGGTTTTCACCAATAAGTACTATATAATTTGACATAGGTGTATGTTTGTAGGTCAGGAGTACCCGAAACCGACGAGCATGTATGAAGAGATTGATGAATGATGATGATGAATTGATGGATGAAGCGAAAGAAGTATGTCAGGATCGTACCAAGTGGAACAAAGTAGTATCTGCCTACACCTGTGGGAAAGAGGCGTGACGGTATGTATGTATAATTTGTCATTCATCAATTCCATTTTCCGTCTATACGCCCACAATCTTGCTAAACGTGGCCCGTAGGTCTTGTCACCTTAGGCTCTGTCTACCCCGTAAGGGATAAAGACGTGATTTGTGTATGTATGTATGTATAATTTGTCAAGTTTTTAATTTGTAAAATAGTTGAAATATGACAATAATTGTGGCAGAAACGTTCGACTACATTGCACCCGTGCGAAGCCGGGGCTGGTCGATAGTAATAAGTAAATAAGTTTCACTTCTACGATATTGAACTTTCAACGACCCGGAAACGTTATCAGGTTATCTACTTAATTGGAGATCTCATGAATATGAAAAACACATTCCGAACAGCGTCATAATAAGCAAGAGCGGCACTAGATTAAGAAAATTAGATCCGTTTTTAACCATTACCATCACACGTACTCAGACAATTCTCTAAGTTGCAACTGGCTTCGTTTGTTCAACAGAAAATGGAGGAAATAACGAATAGAGTCTGGAAACATCGTACCCTCCAAGCCAGTATGGTGATTGCTGCATTCTGATTGACCGGCCAAAGGTCAAGCTGGTCACTAGAGTTGGGTAACATAGATAGTTAATGTTTATATAGTCGTTGCGTGGCAACCAACTAATCCCTACAAATATACTAATTGTGAAAATAACTCTGTCGGTCTGTTACGCTTTACGCCTTAACTACTGACCGAATTTAAAGAAATTTGGTACAGACATTGTTTCAGTCCCGGGGAAGGACATAGGATAGTTTTAATCCCGCAAAATTGCATAATTGCATAGTAGCGAAAAAAACTCACTTATTTTTTATTAAAATACAATACAAACACTTTTTGTTGAACACCACAACTCAGTAAAAAACTACTTAACACTACTACTACTTATTTTTTATAACATATGTACCTAATCGAAACTCTGATAAGTAACTTAAAGGTTTCTATGTAGGAGATAAAGGAAAAACAATCGAGAACAAATACTATTTTGAGAGAGAAAGAGAGAGAGAAACATTTATTTACACACATTCGATACACTACTATACTATTCATGTATTCGATACTATTAATGTGGCTTTAGTGTTATCACTAATGTTTTCCAGAATTGGATAGTCCCTATTGTGTCTCTTGGTGGTTCTGTTTAGCACTGATTTAATTAAAAAAGTATGAGAGCATGGTGCGAGGCATAGCAAAGACATGCGAGTCTCAATTAGATTCCACAGGGCACGTCCTGGCGTAATCCTGTTTGCCGGAGCCGCTTACAACAACATTACACATCGGCTTCTGTGGGAATCTCTGTGCACTCTTTGAAAATTGATTTCAGAGCGTGGTATAGCACCAAACGATGAATCAAAAGTGAGACGAATGTTAAGATAAAGCTAAGACTATGTTTATAGAGACATTGACTACCTTTTCACGAATCTCTATTATATATATATATCTGTATTTCTCTCATATATTAAAATCAACTAAATATCTATCTAGATATATGAGATAATATATGAGAGCCTTCTCAAGGAATGGTAATATGATGAATATTATTACGTATCGTTGGAAGTAAAATCTATGCAATTCCTTTTTATCTCAATCTTTATTTTGACTTGAAATGTGACATACACTTATAGTGGTAGGACCGACTTTTGTAGTATACATACGTAGAATGGTTTACAATGCAAATGGGTATAAGCAACAAAAAGTACAATCAACATAAAATTTACTAGAAAAGATTTTTTTAACAAAAACACAGTTAAATTTCTGAACGTCACTAAAAATTAGAACACAGAAAAATCCTAAAAGTAAAGCTTTGGCTAGGAATCGAACCCGGATCCTCGACATTATAGGAGGTGGGTAAGCCTTCGAATTTTTTTATCTGTTACTAGCTGTCACGTGACCTTGTTACTATGCGATTTCTTGCCGCTAAGCGTCATCTGTTTGAATGATGTGTCTGTTCGACACAATTACAAACTCCCGTGAGACATCTACTGCTCGCCAAGGACTAGAGAAGGCGCATATGAGAAGGCCCAGCTTTACTATTCGGATTTTTCTGTGTTCTATTTTTCAGTATCGTTTCGAAATTTAATTTCTAACGGTAAAACCGTAAAAGTAAACATGAAAAATCAAGAAGTAAAAATTCTTGATTCATTTGATAGTAAAAACTTAGTCTTTTAAAAAGATTTGACTTAAAGTCGAACATTAGTCTTTTTATAGCCCAACGTGGTGGCCGCCAAAATATTTACGATATTTTACTTTCAGATCCCGAGGTACGTCAATTCCAGCAGGGGCTTTACATAATTATCCCTGACATTATCAAATAAATGCGGATAACAAATGTTGACGTACGAGCCTCATATTTTGTGCCAGAGTAATGTATAGGCTCGGAGGGAAATTAACTTCAGCATTTTTGTCCAATTCAACATCAGAAAAAATATTTTAGTTAGCGATGTCGGCCTAAAGCATTTTATTTATTTAAACATACACTTGCTGTTGTCCGCAACTTTTATTGTGTCCCGAATTTTACATTTTTCAGAATAATAAATAACAATGACAATCAGGCATAGGGTAGGGTAGTTTCTTGCGCATAAAATTAAATTTACTGGCTCTCCTTATAACCATTTAGGTACATATATCTCAGCGAAATGATGAAAATGAACAAAAAATATTTGACTTGCTACTCCGCTACTCACGTGCAAGATAACCAAACCTGTGCGAAATATGTATGTTTTTCATGCAACCCTGCCTCCACTAATGCCACATAAAACACATATAAATCCCACAAACTTAATTACCCCTTACACCACACAAACATTATCAAAGTAACGCCTGATTCAATGAAATTATAAAAAACAGAAACATGTCTAATTTAACAGCAACATGGATAAATAAATATGTTTTATCATTAGGCGACTCACACACGTCACATCAAAGACAGCTCCTGATATTTTATTTGATGAATTCATTAGCAAAATGAGCAGAACTTTATGATTTGTAAATATTCGTAATATGCGCAAACACACGACACGTTTGCTTAATAAGATGGCTGGAAATATTTCTATTGGCAGACTTAAATAATCCAATAATAACATCTCAAACCAATTTGTACCGACAAACATCATTATAATAATGAAAGACTTGAAAGCTAATTGAAATTGAGCTCACCTATATTATGAGCAGCCTCGTTAAAAGATAAGGTTTCAAAGAAGAGCAATTTACTGGAAAGTAATAAGTAAACGTTATTACAATTTCTTTCATTTGGTAAGTACCCATACAAACATTTTGGCCGAAGTGTTATCACTGTTGAAAAAAGAAAAGAAAAGAAGTAAAAACAATTGTTACTACACCGCAGCACAAAAACTTGAAATTTAAATTGCTAGGTTGACCTAGTGATATCTCCAGACCGAGTGTTGTCTCTATAGAGACAGGAAATTTTGGACGAATCTTCATGCAACTTAAATGAAGATCACGACGGGATTTTTGAGAATATTCATGATTTTTGTGAACACCGAAGGGAATTCAGTAAAAAACAGAACATAAATATTTTCATTGTTAGCGCAAGTTTCATTTTTGTCAAGTAGGTAACTTTGAAGTTAGCTTTAGTTTAGATTTGTGTTAATACTTTTTGTACTTACTTATTACTTATTTAAGGTGCATTGGGGCAAATTCGAAATTGGGGGAATGTCGAAAATCATGGATATCCACTAAACGGGGAATAATTCCATAATCTGGCAACGCTTATATACATTATGTAATTGTTCCCCGTTTAGTGAATATCCACGAGTTTCAAAATTCCCCCATTTTTGAATTTACCCAAATGCACTATACCTACTAAAGAAATTTTTGCAGTTAAAAATTATTATCGAAATAACTGTAACTCGAAGTGCGAATTCCAAATGCATGCTGCTTATGCATACATTATATCGCATATGCTAAGTGCCTTTCTTTCGCCGGTCTACGAGTAAATGAACGGCTGGAATATATTCATCGCATACGGAAAAGAAGCGAATGTTTTAAAACAGTCATGAAAGAACTTTTGTACAGGCACAGAGAGTATGAATTATGAATAAAGCATTTAGTCTGTTTAGATCTTTTGATGTAATTTTTATTTGCACGAGCAATTCGGCAATTGGAAAAATAAAAACGTAAATTAAGAGCTAAAGGGTGTTTGTAAACAAGAAAACAAACTTGAATAAAAACGTCGTTGGTTGTAATTGAAGTTACTAATTTCTTTTCATTTTACATGAAAGAAAATCGTTTTGCGTTTCGTCGTTTTTTAGCCCTTCCTTTCAGTGTAGTAGGAGTAATTACGCAGTTGAGCAGTATCGAGAATTGGGAACGAATAAAGAGATAAGTGTACGGAAATAAAGAGGGAACCACTCCAGAATTCTTTGATTAATGGCTTCACATAAACAAAACAAGAGCATCCATTAAAGTTTGAGAGAAATTTATTGAGTTGATATTAGATTAATTATAGGTAGGTAACCTTTTTTAAAAAAGGAAATTTCCTAATAATAAGAATATACATAACATACATACACATATAACGTCTTTATCCCTAACTAATTTTTTACTGTTTTTACTATTCCTTAGTATATTGTATTTCTCCTTGTTTTATATCTACGTGTATCGAATGTGTGTAAATCTCTCTCTCTCTCTCTCTCTCTCTCTCTCCCTCTCTCTATCTCTCTCTTACGGGGTAGACAGAGCCTAAAGTAACAAGACCTAAATGCCACGTTTAGCATGATTGTGGGCGTATAGCCTCAGCGTAATGCTGAGCCAGCGACCGTTTCACTTTTGCGAAGACACACACAACGCTCATGATCTATTTTTATTGTCTTGATTATTTTGTATAAAATTGTGTATATTCTCTTTTATTTGTGTGTCTTGCAAAAAGGAATAAATGTCTTCTTTCTTTCTTTCTTTCTTTCTATAGACGGAAAGAGGCATCAAAATAGTGATGGGTTGCTAGCCGCATCGCCTAGGCCCTATAACATGATTCCTAAGATTTCCGCCCATTCCCTCGATAGGCTTTGACCACCTGCGCGGGAAGAGAAGCAACTGGTACATTCTGTTTTTTTTGCTTCCAGACCAACATGGAAGAGCTACAAGTTGGTAAGTATAAGGTACAAGTTGGTAAGTAGCCTAGTTAGTATTGACCCTGCCTGCGAAGCAAGCGTCCCGGGTTCGAATCTTGGTAAGGGGACATATTTATGTGACGCGCACGAATATTTGTTTCTGAATCATAGATGTTTCTATCTATTTAAGTATGTATTTCTCTATGTATATCGTTGTGTAGTACCCATAATACAAGCCTTACTAGCGCTTACTAGGTCAATTTGTGTGAACTATCCCCTTATATTTACTTATTACTAGCCTTCCGTCCGCAGCTTCGCCCGCGATAAATTAATTTTCCCGTAGGAATAGGTATTTTCTCGCGGTAAAAAGTAGCCTATGTCACTCAGTGATAATGTAGTTTTCTAACGGCAAAAGAATTTTTAAAATCGGTCCAGTAGTTTCGGATAGACAAACAAACAATCAAATTTTTCCTCTTTATAATATTAGTATAGATTATTTATTTATGACTTAGTTGGTATAAAGAATCGATTACGCCTAATTAGATTACGTCGTCTACGCTATAACCAAGGAGTGTAGTTTACGAATCAGCCCAACTTAATACAAACAAAATTACGTATTCCGATAATTTGGACGCAACAAAGTTCGGCTAAGTGAGTCTTTTGTCCCACCAAAAATTAATTTCAAAATTTATTCAATCAAAAGGAGAGTGGCCGACTTTTGATTTTAATTGCTTATTCAAAACTTCCTGTGTTCTACGCTGACACTTCAATCTAAATAGAGAACGCGATAATGGTGGGATTCAATCAAGGTTAACGCTTAGCGAATGTTTTCGGCGATGGTTTTAAGTACCTATCTGTTATCTATAAATTTCTTGTAAAGCGGATGGATGAAAGTAGACTAACTAAACAGATCTATACGGGGAGTGTGAATGGTTACGTTGGGAGGGGAAGGCCTAGACGGACGTTCCGAGACCAAATAGGAGACGTTTTGGAAAAAGGTCAGGTCAGGAGTACCAGAAACCGACGAGCATGTATGAAGAGATTGATGACTGTGGATGAAGCGAAAGAAATATGTCAGGACCGTAGCAAGTGGAATAAATTAGTCTCTGCCTACCCCTGTGGGAAAGAGGCGTGACGGTATGTATGCATGTATGTATGTATAACTTTCTAACAGACAATGACACGATTAAACTAGAGTTCGAACCCGAGCCCGTTAACGCGTCGGTTAGTCGCTAACCTATTCGAAACAATTGGAAACTAGATGGATGCGGTGAACCACTATCCTAAAAGTCGGGCGTGCCTAAAATGGAACTTTCATCAATTTTAGTAGTGGAGTTATTTCGGATCATAGTATTTAACTCATATATACGTCAACGTTTAATTTTACATTATGAGCGGGAAACTATAATACGATGGATTAACCTATTATTTCTTCCATTCTGTACAAAAGATAAAGCCACCTATTGACTTACCTAATAATTGTCTCTATATGTACCAGTTTTCTGTACCTATTGTTTATTATATTATACATACATACATAAAGTCACGCCTCTTTCAAATAGCGGTAGGCAGACTACTTTTTTCCACTTGCTACGATTCTCCTGACCTGCCCTTTTTTCAAAACGTCTCCTATTTGGTCCAGGAACGTCCGTCTAGGCCTTTTCCTCCCAACGGAACCATTCACACCCCATATAGGTCTGTTTGGTTTGTCTACTTTCATCCATCCTGTCTGTAACCAAACCAACTACGCATACTTCTTTCTATTATAGTCACTATATCTTCTTTCACACCAGCACCAGCACCAGCGTGTTCATTATATGATGTTAAAAAAGAGTCATATTATTGTATTGTAATAAATATCCAGTTGCCAAATATATTTGAACTCTTTCGCCCCTACACGCAATTCATTTAAGTAGGTTACGTTGTTATTTTGTTATTTTTTTACTTCTCATTCGATTCTTACTCATCGTATGTTAGTTTACATACATGTATAATCACGTCTTTAAACCTTACGGGGTAGTTAGTTTAAACACTAAATAATAACACCCTGCAAAACAGCTGCAATAGCTCTATGAAGTCTATATAAATCCACGCAACCCTGCAATAGCCTGCTATTCCTAAATAATTAACTGAATATGACGCTACTTTGCGGAGGCCCATTGTAATGAAATTCATTCGATTTCATTCATAATAGATTTCTAGTTAATTAATTACCAACTACAATAACTTCAAGCTCGAAAACTCGATTAACAAATATCCGATAATTATACAAAGTAAAACAAGTAAGCCGCGGCGGCAAACTTCTGAGCGTAGGAATTGAAAACTCGGCACTTTCCCTCACAAAGGCGCTCCGAACATACTCCAAATAACGTTTATCGTAGGCGATGCAACTCGTTCTTGTTACGCGGATTGGAAACTTTCTTGCGGATTTATTTTCCTACAAAAACGGCTTTTGTAGTTTTATATAGAACGGTCTTTATGTAGTGGAATAGTTTTTCAGATGTCGGGGAACGATTCGTGCCGCAGATTTGTTTAATCTCGAAGCCATTTTAGGTTTTAGATGGAAAATAATAGTGAGGGTAATTTTAACATTTCTCTTTCTCTCTCTTCAGTCGGTCCCAAATATTGAGGATCGTAATCCCAACAAGCGTCATCCACAATCTCTCTCCACTCTTATCTTCTGCGCGGCGCATCGCTGGTGGAGTTCGATACTATAGAAGTTATTATTTTCTTCTTCTTTTCTTTAGTTTTAACACTTAGTTACATTTAGTTCGATGACCGTAACGAATTGCACATTGTGTTTGATTTAGTATATTCAAACAAACGTTTGAGTAATGCAATAGAAAACAAAACCTTTCTAAAGTAGAACAACAACGTCGCAATGAAGCATACGGCGGGGCAGTCAACGTTAAAAATACAAGTCTATTTAAAATGAAATCAGTGTCTGAAACCTCGGGTTTTACCGTAAGTGTTTATCGAGCATCGATGCCGGGCCGTGGCAAATAATTGGCAGGTAACCGACGAGCGGGGTAACCAGGTATTTAGCCGGACTGTTCGGTTACCTATTTAAGAGCGAATGCTTTCCGAAGATGTTTAATAAAAGAGCTATCAGTAATAACCTCGGTTCATAGACACCTGCTATATATCTGGAGAATAGGAGATACGTTGTTGATCTAGAAGTAAAATCAACTTAATATCTACTTCCACTGATATTTGTGAATAACTTTATTTTATCTTGTTTCTTTATATTTGTACAATAAAGCATTTACTTACTTACTTACTTATTTATATATCATAGTACCGACTTTGCACGGGTTATACGTTAAAATCACGCTATGTATTCATAAAATCCGCACAAATCCGTTGCGCTTAAAAGATTTAACCATACATAAATACAAAATGCGGGAACTAACTTTGTTTTATGCTGTGCAATTAAAAGCCTACGACGATATTCCCGACGGTGTCCGGATTTTTCCAGCAAATTTGGTAGCCCCGTCAAGAAACTTAAGGCACGTTGAGTTTAAGTTCACGCGAACTACGAATACCTAGAGTTAATGGATGAGGAAGAACGGAAAACTTGAATGAGTATTTAAGTTGTTCGGTATTGTTTGTTCGAAGCACTACCAGTACTCGTATTACAAAATTTGAGATGCTTAACTACATAAGTGTGTGTGTGTGTGTGTGTGTTTCTGTATTGTTTTGTACTGATTTGTGGTGTTCAATAAAGAGTATTTGTATTGTATTGTAAGTGTTAGGAAATTGATACGATACTTTACAGAAGAGGTCTCAAAATTGCGTTGCGTTGCGTTGCGTTGCGATATTGTGTATTGGGAGCGTTGCGGCTTGCCGCAACATTATGCTGAGTGGGGCCCATTTTACATCATATCGGTACTATCCCTAACTATATTGTATTTCTTCCTATTATATATCTACGTGTATCGAATGTGTGTAAATAAATGTTTCTCTCTCTCTCTCTCTCTCTCTCTCTCTCTCTCTCTCTCTCAAAACTCTTCCAGAATAGTTCAACAAGTTGTTGACATTTATGTTTCTATACATTGATCGATGCAAACCGCGTCAAAAAGGTGGTATTAAATTTTGAATCAACCATTTTAATGAAAACTCTTTGTAACTGTATTCAGTCAAAATAATCAAACCACTTGCTTTCTGGAAGAATTTGCGACACCTAGTAAAACTGGGGTTTTAGAACGGATTTAGCTGTTTATTTAAACGATATAAGTAAGTAACAAGATTTTGCATCTTCTTTTTTTTCTTCTCCTTTACTTTAACGGGGAATATGTTTGTGTAAACTTGGCAAATAGCCAGTCTTGACCATACGTTGTCAATCTATCCCCTTTTCTTTGTTCTTTAAGTGTCTGAGGACTCCATTGTTAAAGTTCCCAAAGCAGTATTTATAATCTAAGTTTAACTATTTGCTCTGACAATAAAGTACAGTTAACGCCAGCAACAAAGGTAAACAACACAAACTAGTAATTGCATGCAACAGAGCAGGAACGCAAGACTGCGTCGCAAACGCTGTTAATTACCGCTAAATTGCTGTTATCCAACATCCAGACTTCACTCGAATGGAGCCCGTCCAGAACAAGATGCTAATCAAGAACAATCAACATTGCTGTAAAGACAAATCCAGTGTTTTGATTTGTTGCAATGGCTTCGGTCTCGATGACTTCGGGTTCTCTCGGACATTCCGTCCTGCATACTTTAGAGCCAGAACTTGTAAATGTCTGATCTGAGCTAGTTTTTTTTGATTCGAATTGAAAATTTTCCTCAGTCTTCCTAACGCGAATGAATAAAAGCCCTTTGTAGCAAACGCTCATTCTACTGATGTCAATTAACACGAATGACTGGCAAACAAAACTCGTTTTATGAAACAATAAAAACGGGGACTAACGATTTTCCCTATTCCAACGCGGCACACTGACACGTGAACAAAGGTTCTTTATATTTCACGAATACTCTTACTACTATTTCAGTGACTTCCATCGGTTCATTCAGTCTTATAATGTCGAAATTATATACCGTTAGGTGAGGCGTGAACATCTCCAATATTATTATATTTCTAATATATCAAAGGGCGTCTATTATGAAGTTAAAGTATTAATTTACGCGATACGTAACTATTATCCCCGGATTAAGGTGATTCAATACAAAAACAAGATCGAGTTACTTCAAGTAAACTATAGCTTTCAGGACAGAAAGGCTCATTTAATCAATATGTTTGTTTGTATACTCTACATCCAATCTATCTACATACACAATCGGATTCAAATCTAATAAAACAAAAGTTGCTTCACCATTATTTTACACAGTATTGGACTAAGCTGCAACTCAGTTGGTAATTATTTGAAATTTGTTTACAAAAGGCGACGGTTGCTGTAATTTAATTTGAAACAAAGTTGTTGGAAATTTTCGGGTTACTTTGTTGTATGAGATTGATTACTTATTAAGATTCAAACGTTTTATAAGTTTTGAATTGGATAAGATAAATATTGTTACTTATCCGCGTGAGAAATGCAAATCTCCAAAATGAATTAAATACATAAGTACCTTTATCAATAAAAAAATAGCCTTATCCCAAACTTGAAGTCAGACCCCTTGGAAAAGTGATGAGCAGTCAGTACCTATCTAATCGCTATGCCACTGCTATCCGACTGTCATATTACTTACACTTAAAGTTGCATATTCTGTGAACTATTCCAGAAAATAATAACTTATAGGAAATTGTCTAGCTCGAGCCCGCTGCCCCTATTGCAGAAATCCCTCGGTAAAAATTTGGCGAAATTAGTTCTTATTCCTATTTGGAATCACTATGCAAAATTTTTCGTTTCTAGTTCCAAATGTTTGGGGCTTGGCATTGACGATACAGTCAGCTAAGACTTTTTTAAACTCTTTAAGATTAAATTACTAGTCGTTTGCTACAAAGTTTGGGGAAAATCCAAATCAATTTGGTCAAATCCGAGACGGTAGATGCAGTAAACATGCTCCGGCAACTGATAAGACTGATGTCGCCGGTTCCGTTCTAGTTGATTTGTGATTTAAAATTTATAGGTAAGCATTCGGTAGAGAAAGTCGTTTAGGAACCCGTCTTTAAAGTCAGCAGTAAGCCAAAACTATCACTAAAAGTTTTGATGTGATGTTTGATGCAAGATATCTCGGTGGGTATCCCATTCAGCAGATCGAATAACAAAACCTTTCCAATATTTGCCCGAGTAATCTAAATTTTATCACATAAAATGCTAGTTCAAAAATGTAGACAGCATTTTCTGTCAATAGTGATAGTTTTAAATGTAGTTAAACAATTTTTTTGTATGTACTCGTACTTAACTTCAAAGCAAAATATTGATTACTAGCTTCTGCCCGCGACTTCGTCTGCGTAGAATTATACATAAAAACATTCTTCTTCAATCACTCTATCTATTAAAAAAAACCGCATCAAAATCCGTTGTGTAGTTTTGAAGATATAAGCATACATAGGGACATAAGGACATGGGGACAGAGAAAGCGACTTTGTTTTATACGAGTACTATGTGATGATGATGACATTTTTGTAAGCTCCCACATCATAAACAAATGGCAGAATATACCTTTGACTGTCCCATCTGGGACATAATAATGACATCGTAGCGAAAGCTTCATATTATTCAAATTATGTGTAACTTGTACTTGCCACAACAATTTCAAAACTAACTTTAGGCGAATGAAACTCCAACAAACTTTGGGATGGCTTCTATACCGTGCCGGTATGATGGGTGAAGTAAGAATAGACATATATTTTCATGAAGAATTAATCCCTAGTGTGGGAACAGTCTGAGAGATACCGAATGTTGAAAAGACCTTATTTCTACTGTGCTGTGGTGGTGCTTAAGTCTATCATCAGGTAACCCACATGCTCCTTTGTCGTTCTTTTTTATTTCTTTTCTTGCTTTTGTTCGCCGGACGTGAGTAATTATAAGTATAAAGTTATGCAATTTAAGTTTCCTATATTTTATCACCGTTTGCTATTATTCCAAATCTTTATTGTTATGGATCTTTGTTTCACGCAACAAACGTCAAACCGGAAAGTTCTCCGTGAAGGAAGATTAGTTAAAATATTCATTCTATGCAGTGCAAAGAGAGCCGATTGAATAAATTATGCCTGCGAAAAGGTCTAGCACGTGCTGACTTTGCAGGTGTTTATTTTATCCCAACTTACGGCGTGTCTAGTTAAGCTTGTCACGCACAAAGTGGCGTGTGGTATTGATATCATTGAGCAATAATAGTATACTATTATCTTTCTAATAGTGCTTTAATACTCGTAACACTACTAAGTGTGTTGAGATAGAGTAATCTTTGAACATTAACTACAAAACAAGTAGCAATAGTTATGGAATAGTGATACATCGTTAACGCAAGAAAAAGAGCGATGTAATACATAATTGAATGTTTTTTTTATTTACGTGTATGTATGTTTAATAATCATGTGTGTGTGTGTGGCCTTAAGGTATTGTTACCTTAGGCGCTGTCTACCCCGTAAGGGATAAAGTCGTGATATATGTATGTATGTTTACTCGATTAATGCGTGGGGGGTTTTAAATTTAAAAATTTAATAAAATTAGTGACATCTGATTAAAAACGAATTCCACACCCAACAAGTGGGAACGGGATGTAAGGGCCAGTTCAGACCGACTGTATTCCGACTGCAACGTACCTGCAGTTGCAGTTTGATCGCAGTTAGCGTGCAGTTTACCGACTGCAATGGAACTGCAATAGAAAATGTATGGGCAGTCGGCAGTTGGCGGTTACGTTGCAGTCGGAATGCAGTCCGTCTGTACTGGCACTCAGGTTAGCTTCCCTTGTTTTGTTTAGCGTAATTGACGGAGTATCCTTCTCAGAATTCCGCAGATTAATAAAAGTGTCTACCGTAATTTGCTGTAACAAGTAATATAACAAGATTGTACATAACTAAGCCTCTAGTGTAAGCTTTCGCATATAAAAACGTCTCGAACGCGTTCACGTAAACGTCTCAATTACTATGGAAAAATTGGCAGCGCCACTTGCGGATCGAGACAGCAACAAACGGTTCTCATAGTATTTGCAAACGCAAACGCGTTCGAGACGTATTTTGTGACCGCAAACCTACACTACATTCTGATGCCATTGATAAAACGCTAACTTGTGTACTATATGTCAGTCGGAGGTTACTGCCTTGTTCGCATTGTGATGTGACAAAAGTGTGACTTGATTTGTGACAAAAGTGCCGGCGTGCTCGCATTGAATGAACATTGAATATGAACAAGCAAAAATACAGCTGGGTTTTATGACAGCGCCTCGTAGGCTTGATTTGATGGCTATGCCTAAGTTCCAGGATTTATCATCATAGAATACTGAATGCCTATCAATTTTATTGGAAAAAGTTTGGTAGGAATTTGGAAGCAGACTTTAAAAGTTGAAAAGAAATATTTGTTTCAGTCGGGTTACTATGAAGGGCTGGCCGAAGACCAATGGCGCGTTTTATATGAGGCCTTTGTCCAACAGTGGGCTATAGGCCAACGATGATTGTGATGACGAGTTACAAAATGAAATGATATTTAAATAACATACGACTTTACTATTATTTGATTCTACTTTGATTCTTTAGTAAGTCAGCACATACATATACTTACATACATAAATCACGTCTTTATCCCTTACGGGGTAGACAGAGCCTAAGGTAACAAGGCCTAAAGACCACGTTTAGCATGATTGTGGGCGTGTGGATGGAAAGGGGAATCAAAACAATGATGATCCCTAAGATTTTCGCCCAATCCCTCGATGGGCTTTTACCATCAGCGCGGGAAGCGAAGCAACTGGTGCATTCTATGTTTTTTCTTTGCTCCCAGACCAGCATGGAATATTATTCACTATAATCGAAGCATTTCATCAGAAATTCAATTTGTTGTCCCTAAGCTAACATTCAAAAGAAATTAACATTTGATATCTCCGTACAAACGACAGACAATAAAATTGAGTTAATTAAAATTGCGGTAGCTACACTCTGATGGTGCGATAGGAAAATTACTATACTCCGCTTTACCATTTCAAAACATTGGCTAAATGGGTCCTTCCACATTGTAATAGCATGGTTCAATGTGTACCCAATACAATGGTGTTTATACAGAAATTACAGGAAACATGTGCGGGCACGACATTAGGACAATGAATGTTATTTCTTGCCTATTCTTTGAAATTACTTACACAAACATACAAAAATCACGTCTTAATCCCTTATGGGGTAGACAGAGCCTAAGGTTGGCAAGACCTACAGGCCACGTTTAGCAAGATTATGGCCGTATAGATGGCAAAAAATGGAACCAAAATATAGTGATGAGTTGCTAGCCGCATCGCCTATAACATGATTTCTATGATTTTCGCTACTTCCCTCGATGGGCTTTTACCGTCTGCGCGGGAAGAGAAGTAACTGGTGTATTCTATGTTTTTCTTTACTCCCAGGCCAGCACGGAAGTACTTTGAAATTTTATATCGACTTTTAATTAGAGTGAAGGAAAAATAACTGCAAATTCAGGAGCTGTACACCAACGCTTTTATGTAGACAAAAAAACAAATTACTCATAAAATTACCTTTGTATTGTTTTAAATGGCCAGGAAATACGCAATCTTAACAACTGTCCTACTCCATACTATACTAATGACCGCGCAATTATTGTACTCTCGCAAACATTAGCGATTGCAATAGTTATTTGTGTCACAAGGGAGCAAAGGGATGTATTTACGGCGAGGGCGCTACATTGATTCCAGAATGTAGCGAAGGCATCTACAGTAGAATCCAGTGCGTAGCGAGGGATTCTAAAGTAGAATCCAGAGCGTAATGAGGGGATTCAAGTATTAACGCCCGAGATGAAAATAATTTTGCTCCCAAGTGGCCCATACAACTTTTCACACCGAACATTAAAAAACTTGAAAAAAGAATTCAAAAAATTGCATTTGCAAAAAAACACTTAGAAAAGCCTTGAACAGAAAAGTTGCACTTTAATCCCTTTCGACAGGAAGCAAAGCTTACTTTTCTGAATGAGAGGTGTGAAAAGATATTTTATATGGCGTTAGAGGGTTTTTGGATCTAAAGATCCATTATGATAACTGTTTTATGTTTTGCACATTTTATAATTCTAATTTTAAAAAATATTATTTAAATGCGCTTTCTTTCGACGATCAGGCGAATTATATTAGTAATAACTACTTAATGACAGATGGCACTGCTCTACACCGTGCTAGAAATAAACTCGAAAGATGTCGAGTGAGCCTTCGACCATTAATTACGTGGTATCAGGCAGAGGTAACGCGGTTATTTTAATTACCAGGTACTGTGGTTCGCCTGCGATCTAACCACACGACTGGTTGCAGCGGTTACGGGATAACAGGTGTTACGAGTTTGCTACATTTAAGTACTTTTGTTTTAATTATCCGAAATGGAGTGGTAATATGAGGATCTGCTTAATTAACGGTCGACGACTATTAAATAAAAAAGCCGTGGTAGCAAAATAGCCGTAGTAGCCTAGTGGTCTGACCGGGCTCACAAGCAGAGGGTCGTGGGTTCGAATCGCGGGCTCGTACCTCTGAGTTTTCCGAATTTTATGTGCGAAATTGCCTTTCTAAATGTCACTGAAAATTAGAACACAGAAAAATCCGAAAAGTAAAGCTATGACCCGGATCGAACCCGGATCCTCGTCATTCCGTGACGCGTACTAATACCCCTACACCACCCATGGCAGGTGCGAAATTACAATTGAAATTTACCATGAGCTTTTCGGTGAAGAAAAACATCGTGAGGAAACCTGCACACAGCTGCGAAGCAATTCAATGGTGTGTGTGTAGTTATCAATTCGCACTGGGCCCGCGTGGGAACTATGGTCCAAGCCCTCTCATTGTGAAAGGAGGCCTGTGCCCAGCAGTGGGACGTATGTTGGACATGAACTATTATATGCTTTTTGTTTATTTATTTCTATTTAAATAGCTGGATAAACTAATGGATAAAAAAATTCTAACGTGTATTTTTGCGGTAGTTTTGGTCTCCTCTAGAAGGTAATTGATCATCTCCTAAGCATGTTAGTATACTGAGGTACAACATTTCATCTAACAAACTGTGCTACTTTTATCCCCTCGCTGATGGGAGAGAATAACAAAATAATAAATAAAATAAAACATAAATAAATCACGTCTTTATCCCTAATAACAAGATATATATAATTGACGCACCCAAATGCACCAACCATTTTTTTTTAACGTGTGGAAAATGCGCCTTATGTATCTCCGCTCTCGGGGCAGCAACGGAGGTATGACGGGCTCTCCAGCTCGCCGCTGCTTTCCCTATGGAAGGAGGGGAGAGGCCTACCGTCTAAAAACACACACGTTCCCTCCTGGCCATGAACTGTGGGCGTTGCGGGCGCACTACGGTGACCACCGCAACGTCCACTGGCCGCCCCGGGATGGGGCAGATGGCAACGGCACCGTTGGATAAATGCACCAACCCTATACGGATACGCGCTTGATTCATAATTGTTATTATTAATTGCAAACTTAACATTTACAGTCTTTCGCAACTGATAGCGTAAAAGCAAATCTTCTGACGTCACTTCGCGAAGAAGAATACTAAAACGTGCCAAAACTGTAACCGAAAACCCACTTATTAAGTGAACCTATCAACACGTATCGGATTTGCCCAATAACAGTTCTATTTACCACACAATACCAAATTTGTTGCTAAACTAATAACTGTTTGACCTGTTCATAACTCTGCCCGTATCGGAACACCTTTTTGACAGCTATAGGTCTCAGCGGGAGACACAGCGAGATGATTTCTCGATGGACTACGAGTTAATAACTTTGGGCTCAAATTAGTTTCCAAATTAATCTATACTACGAGGCCTTTAATTACTTTGTCGTGTTCTGTGTTTCTGTGTCGAGCGGTGGTCAGTTATTCTGCTCTCTCTTTTGGATATCGGATCTCTGAAAGTGTTCATATTTAACTTAAATTGTAATTTTAGAAAATTAAATAAAGTAATTAGAAATTTGTAAAATATATATTTTTATAGAAAAAAATAATTGTTGTATTTAATTTGCCTTCTTTTTCATTGACATCAAATCAATGTCATTTTAGAATATGGCCATACTTAATTTATTTTTAACTAGCTTCTGCCCGCGACTTCGTCTGCGTAGAATCATACATAAAAACCTTCCTCTTGAATTACTCTATCTATTTAAAAATACCGCATCAAAATCCGTTGTCTAGTTTTGAAGATATAAGCATACAAAGGGACATAGGGACATAGGGATATGGGGACAGAGAAAGCGACTCTGTTTTATACTATGTAGTGATATAAAACACGGAATAGGCTCTATGTCGCAAAAACTTAATCAAAGTTCTTAACAGTTTTTCTTTCCTTTTTGTTGATAATAGTGGGAGTGTAATAACCTTTGACCAAAGCGGTTCAAACGCTCGTATTTGCACCCGCTGCACAACAGCTACCAACCACAGATTGTCGAATGGAATGATTTAACATAAGGCAATCGTGGACGTCATTCATTACCAGCACGGCATGGTTCGACATTTATCTATGCCGCATATTACATCTACGTAATTGCCGACAACTGTGCAATAATAGCTTAATATATTAGGTATTGTGACCACATTCAGTTGGCGTGTTTTAATTTAAGGGATGTAATTTTCTAAACAACCTTTGCCTATCGATTTAGTGTTGTGCTTCATTAAAAACCTCATTTGAGCAACTCTCAAAAAAATGCCACCCACCTCCCTCAATTTTTCAATCAATCAATCTAAGCATTGCATGCTGTTTCCAATCAGAATCACGAGTTTTTTCCATCCCAGTAGGAGAGAAAATTTTACCCGAAATTTTCGTACATTTAATAATAATAATAATAATAATACTTTATTTAAATAAGCGGTTTTTACAAATGACATATCCATCAGACTCCAAACTAGGCTGAGCCTGTATCTTGGACGTCTGCGAGAGCGAATTATTAACTAAGTAGTTACTAAAATACATTAACAAATGGGCGCTATTAAAAACAACGGTGAAGTGCATGCAAGAGGTGAACACAACTACATGATAAAGAGAAAGAAGGTTCGCAGCGGAGAACATAACATAACAATTCAAAAGTGTGTGTGTGTGTGTGTGATTTATGTTCTTCCTTTCCGTTACGCCATACAAAGTGTATGGAAAATGGTACCTACTTAATACAATAGGAAAAAAAACTTAGGGACAATTTTTTGTCCCATTAAGATTGAAAGAGCTCGTGGTTCTGAGTAGTAACAACATAAAATTATAAGGGTAGGGGAGAGTGGGTAGGATTCGTACACATTTTTTTGTATGTTACATAAAAAAATAACTGTTAACAATTTTATAATAAATTCAATGCTGCTATAAACATCACTTATCTGGCTTTAATAATAATTAAGTGTCTTTTGGATATTAAGCAGCATGGCGATGCTACAGTGATTTTTCACAAAAATGGGAAACGTACGAAACTACCCCACACGTGGGGTAGTTTCGTACATACCGTCGGGTACATTCGTACATAGTGGGGAACCTTCGTACAATCAAAGAAAAAACCATTTATTTAATGTAATATTATCATTTATTGAGATCAAAGTTAACACTAAATCAGCCTTTATGTAGTAACAATTAACGATTATTCTTTTTTAAGTACTGTGTACTAATAATAACTACTTATTTGTAGTAACAAAAAACTTGTGATAAATTTTACTTTCTCTATTTCTTCTAACCTTGTTTTTTCCGGAGTTTCTGTATATATCAACCACAATCCACAATCTTGCTAAACGTGGCCTGTAGGTCTTGTTACCTTAGGCTCTGTCTACCCCGTAAGGGATAAAGACGTGATTTGTGTGTGTGTGTTCTGTGTATATTCTCGATTTTCCTGGCTGTCTTCCTTTATTCGACTTTTTCGACGCGTTTCTGTCCACTTTGGGGTAGGGCCGGATTACTTCCGGAGTTATTAATCCTACAGCTGGCAAAGTCGCAGGCGGAGTTGTAGATGTAGGCAAAGAAGGTGATACAGGCACTGAGCTCCGTGGGAGACCTTGGTCTTGATCAGCCGTAGAACTTGATTGGCCACCTTGTGCGGGTTCTAATGGCAGTGGCGGTAAAGAAGTTGATGTATGAGCTAATTCAGGAGGTAGATCTTGTTGTTCTACTTGTTTAGTATTAGTTTGTACGACGCTAACATCTGCACCTGATGTACGAATCTACCCCACTGACAACTGTACGAAGGTAACCCAACCCAACAAATTAACAAATAAGTTTGAAATATAAATAACCGTTGTAGTTATCCCAAAATGGCTGTTTACATATAAAACCTCGATATCAAATCATAAACTATATTAATCACTTTATCTAATTCGAGCAAAATTTATAAGATTTAAACGTGTTTCAAGGTGAATACAAAATAAAGTTACCTGGAGCAAAAACATGAATGAACCTGTCGTGTCGAAGCCGGCGGCCGCACTGTTGCGCCGCCCCGTGTGTAGCGTATGCGTATGAGTGGCAGTTACCCACACAAACATGAACACGCCACTGTATTCAACAGCGGGGATATCACCTCTGTACGAATGCTCCCGGTGTACGAATCCTACCCACTCTCCCCTATGTAAAAAAATTGGCTTTTTCTTAAATGCTCATTTATCTTTAATATCTTCAACGAAATCCTGAAAAACATATACGGTGGTGTTCAGTCAGTCATTCCCTATCACCTGCTGATGTATTCTGAATGAATTCTTAGACTAAGTAATAATAAATAAGGTCATGCTAGCCTTCCTGGAACGTCTGCAATGTCTGCATTCTCTCCGCTGCTAAAATGGCGAAGTTTAAGTACAACGGAGAAAGTTCAAGGGAACTATTCAAAGTATAACAATGAGGAACACTAATTGCTGCCATCGCTAAGTATTGTTAATTGGAATAGCTAGTCGGTGCCGAGTTGAGCGGAAGGTGTTGGACTTACTTATATTGCAGACGTCAATATTGTGCTAACTAGTTTAAAGAAAAAAAAAATATTGCGAGCCTCTTGTTCCCCACTGTTCCCCTGCTGAGTAACGGCCTCCCCTCAACGCTTGAACTGAGACCTTATTCTGTAACTCACTCTAAATCTCAATCGCATTCACCATTCCTTTTGTGTCAAACGGTTAAGGATAAGGGTATAAAGTGATTTGAAAATCACTTGATTAAAGATGTCCATAACAGTTTAGACTGACTGGTTATCTATACTTATTAAGATAAGGAATACACATAAATTCATTATTAGCCTTGATAGAAATTTGAGAAATTATAAAATACGCTTGCCTTTTTATGAAAAAGTACTGCCGAAGACGCTCAACTCTTTTAAGGAAAGACAATCTTGACAACAACCTTGTAAAGTAGAATTTTAATCTTCTGTTAATTTAATCTTTTACGTCCCGTAATCAGGGCGCTTAATTAAAAAATATACCGTTCTTACGAACTAACAAGGAAATTTTTCGCGAAATATTTCAGGAATTTCTTTTAGGCGTGATTTGTCGAACGTATTTAATTTATGATTTAATTAAGAACAATGAGATGGCTAATTTATTTTCAGCAAATTTGATGATCCTCCATTGTTTACTGATACTATGCTGATATTTAAACGCTTAGCCTTTGAGATATTCAAAACACTAATAGATTTGGACAAAATTTTCTCCCGACTAACAAACGTGACTACACAGAATTTTTGTGATAGTTGTTTCCTTCAGAATGTCACATCCATACACACACACACACACTTCATTGTACGAGTCTAACACTCATGATAAACTCATACTAAAACAAAACCTTCATAAAGGGGAAACACGCACACAACAAAACGTTTCCCATGAGCAATGTGGTCATTGCCTGCCATATTTTATGGTCACATGTGAGCCAGAATTGGCAGTGAACAGTCCATGAAGACAGACAGTGCAGGAGACACGTAACTTGACCTCGCTCGCGAATGTCCTTACTTAGGTCGTGTATGATGTTGACAGCAAGACCCTCTGTATAATGCCTATTAGTGAGAAGATCAAGTTATAATTGTCACCCGAGCGCAGAGATCACTATGACGTGATCCGTTTGGAGTTCAGATAATCAAATAGTTGATCATGCGCATAATAATGTAGATTACAACTTATCTTCGAATTAATGGTAGAAATGTAAATTAAAACCAGTAAGAAGTTATTTCGTCATCTATCGCTTTGGCAGCGAACCTTCCTTACCTTTGCTTAGTTAGATTTTAAGTTAGTTTTTAATCAGGTTGGAGACTGAAAACCAGCAGGCCTGCAGAGTCTCCTCTCCTATTTACCTAATACTTGTATGTAGGTACCTAATGCTTTGATAATGTTTTTTTTTTAGTATTGTTAAGTAAATATTTCTTGTATTTTAAATAGTAAATGCATGTGAACACGTTCCTGATCTTCTCTTATTGTTATGGCCTTCCGCGAATGCGAACCTTCCTTACCTTTGCGTAGTTAGATTTTAAGTTAGTTTTTAATCAGGTTGGAGACTGAAAACCAGCAGGCCTGCAGAGTCTCCTCTCCTATTTACCTAATACTTCTATGTAGGTACCTAATGCTTTGATAATGGTTTTTTTTAGTATTGTTAAGTAAATATTTCTTTTATTTTAAAAAGAAAATGCATGTGAACACGTTCCTGATCTTCTCTTATTGTTATGGCCTTGGTCGCTCTCGCCGCCGTGTTTTCCACGTTGCACATGACGGGCATTTACGAACATCTACGAACATCTGCTCGTTTGCCTTCCTATTCATATAAAAAAAAAAAAAAAAAAAAAAAAAAAAAAACAAGGCATATAAATTCCGCTGGTGGCCGATCAGAATGACCGAGACCTAACTGACCTTAACTGGTTTTACCCCAGGACGGCTGCATTAACATTTTAAAATCCAATAAAGATCAGGACCCCATGACCCCATTGAGTTGGGATTGTTTGTGTTGTTTAGCGTCCACGGAAATAAAATTAAGCAGACAACAGATAAATTGAAAAGATAAAACACACTTCGGCGGAAGTACTCTCCTTAAGTTAATATGGAGAGGACGAAAATAAACAATACCGGAGTATTTAATTGAAACCGGCGGCCCTTCAGAGTACTCTTTTAGGTTAAAATGACTTTGAATGAAAAATATTGTGTTTTGCTTTTTATTTTTCTTTATTTTTATCTCAAGGGCTATCAAGTGCCAATAAAATGTGTTTAGAAGTACTACTTTGCGCTTGGTTGTAATGGATTTTGTGGTGTTTATTTTGTTTTGTTTGTGGTAGGTAATTAAACTCTTTAGAATGTTCGACTTTTTGTTTGTCCATACTGTATCATAGATGAACGAAATGTTATGTTTGGCAACGGCGTAGATATCAACACTACGTAAGTCAAAGTCACCTTTGCCAAATGTGATTTTCTGAAACCCAATGGTCCATGAATGGTGATAGCAATAGAACACTCATTATTACTGGATAACAACATGAAACAGCACAATAGGACTCTATAATCTAATAAGGAAAGTTTGAGCTTAATGCTTTAAAATTAAAACAAATTAAACATCGTAGCGGAATGAAGACCTCCAAGAAAATGTAAACTAGATGCTTTAGTTTCCCTGGAGCATATTAACATTTAATAATAAAGAATAATACTGTGTACGCGTACTTATTTATGCAGCACTCGTTGTGCGCAGTGTGAATACTTATTAGTCTTATTACTAACTAGCCAATGCCGCGGCTCCGCTCGCATCGCAAAGTTTGCTATCTCGAGTGGCATTCGTAAAATTCACCCCTACTCATTGACTACGTAGCTACGGTAGCTATTAAGCAAAAATTAATATCCATGCAAGAGTTTGGGAAGACACAATCAGCCATCATCGGCAGCCTTTATACGTCCCACTGGTGGACATGGGACTTCTCGCGGAACGAGGGGCTTTGGGCTGAGTGTCTTGCTTCGCAGGGGTGTTGTAGGTTTTTTTACTACCAATGTCTTCTTTACTGAAAATATCATGGTAATTTCCATTTAAATTTTGCTCACAAATTCTTAAAAACAAGTAACTAATAAACTGTATTTTTTGTGCCAAACAAAAAAGTCTAGAGTTAACTAGTAGTAGGTATCTATGTATCTTTGTAAATATAAATCGTAGCCATTTACAGATATTATACTGGAGGGACCCAGCAATTTCAATACGAATTCGTAGTCAGAGTATACCTTATTTACCATCTCCCACATCTATACACGGATCTAAATGAACCAATTCCATCTGCCTTATTATTCCACGGTTGTCATCTCGTTATACATAAGTATCCAGATTCGGGAATCTGCGCAAACATCCAATTAAATGTCAAATATAGGTAGACTTGGAACAACTAGTGACGTTCCCGCTCCAGACACTTTCATACGATTTCCGCTTTTGTGCGGTTTCAGGCCGTAATCTTCGAAATTCGAAGTTCGTTTCGAGCCATTCTCGTCACACTAATAGTCAGATGTGATATAGTAAAAGTAAGAGATGAACATCGAATTTCGAATATCAAAGTAGCCCCCAGATGATGTTTTTCGTCCTCTGTGTCATCTACCACCACCAGGTAGATAACATTCGTTAGGTGGCAGAAACTGACTAGAAATAGGAGCCCCGCCACGCGGGACGCTGTCGATTTGCAGAACTTTGAGGAATTGTACAAATGTAGAAAACAGTTTAAGGCAATTTTAAGGAATCTGGAATTGTACAAAGTGTCTGGAGTATTAAAAGTGGGGATTATGTTTTTATTTGGTCAATGTACAGTTTGTCAGTCACTACAATTTGCCAAGAAAATTGCATTTTGCTGCCAATTTCTGCAGTTAACGTACCAGAACCGTACTGTACTGGTGGTATAAAAACGTAGATGAAAAAAAACATGTTATTTGCGTAACAAAAACACAACCAACACACACCTCACTAAATAACCTAAACAATACCATACTTCAAACAAAAGTATAACACCGTCTGCATTTTCCTCCACAATGATTTCCTCATCAGTGAATTCGGCTCAAAGCATTTCCAATCGACCCGAGTCCCTTTTGCAAGACGCCCATCACTAAACAACATAACTTCACAGGATAGAGAACATTCGCGAGGTAACATTATTAACCAGTAAAGCATCAGTCTTTGATCCTTCGCATAATGCTACGTTGCGTATGGGATCAAATGGTTAAGGTATTCAGAAATTAATAAAGAGACAACCTTAAGACCTTTGAACGTAGCTATTAGACGATTACCAGACCCCAATCCCGTAATATGGAATTTCGCGTTCCAAATTGTATTATGCGTATCGAGGATAATTTACGCGATTATCTGTTTCGTCGGTATTTAGTTACCCTTATCTTCGAATGTGTGAGCCCGTATGGCAATGCGCGAATTCCGAATTGACTTTGACGATCAAGGGCAAACGAACGTAATGCGAGACATTAAACAAGAAATAAAAGAATAAACGGATGATAAACATTTAATAAAGTTCCGTAGGCTGCTTCCACGTAAGCGTCGTGCTGGTGGTGCGGACCAGGGTTGACACACATATAAAGAATTAATGGCTGATCCAGGGCACTGTAGGAAAATGGAAGCCAATGTAGACTTGAAACATTTGGTTATCTTAAAGAATACATTTAGGAAAGAAATTGAATAATTAGAATATCTGCCTGAAATTTCTGAAGGTTACGGATACTGAAAATTATACTAAGTTATAACTGCTACATTTATTTATGAAAAACATAACACTATCATTACAGGAAACCCAATGCAATAGTGTGCCAACTTATTATTTAATTAAATTATATTTGCTTAACTTATTTAAAAAGCAACAAAAATAAATTATAAATTACCTGAAACATACATGAAACATAAAAAGTCACTTTAGACATTAGAGCAGAAATTAGAGATTCGAGCGTTTTTAAGCACAGGCGGGGGTAAATTACCTAACACCTTTCTACAAAGCGCCCTACCATAGATTAAAATAAAAGCGTGTACTTGAATCTACTGCGTCATTAAGTAGTAATAAAAGTGGTAGTGAAAATATCAAAATTTTATATTTAAGTAAGTAAGTAAATGCTTTATTGTACAAATATAAAGAAAAATACAATTCACAAAAAAATAAAAACAACATTAATATATGCACAAAGGCGAACTTATCCCTATAAGGGATCTCTACCAGTTAACCTTTGAGTAGATGAGAGGAGCATTAAACGAGGGACCGATAAAGTGACAGTAGTTTAAATAATAAACTTTGATTAAATCATACATACTTTCCATTTTATTAAACTTTATAAAAGGGGGCGTATTACCGAAGCTTTACCCTTCACTATAATAATATGCAATTTTATCGTACCTACATACACATACACAAATCACGTCTTTATCCCTTACGGGGTAGACAGAGCCTTAGGTAACAGATACCTACCCTACAGGCCACATTTAGCAAGATTGTCATCGTACCTGTTTGCCTGCATTAATTGATTTGTAGAATGTACTTGTAGATCCGCCATTACTTAGTTAGTTAATGCTCTCGGGACTATTCGAGGAGGATTTGTTTATCGCTAACTTTATTTCGTTTATTTTATTTTATTTGCTGTAGAAATAATCGGAGAAAAGGGTAAATTTATATAAATATCGTTTAATAACCTTAGAATAATTATTTGAGACCTTCACACCAGTAAATATTCATTGTATTTTTTTTATTACCGTACACGGCTTTAAGGGACCTTAAGAGGCTTTATACAGTAAAACTTTTGGTAATAAAATGTTTTCATATCTTCATTTTTATTTCAATTTGTATGTGAATTCACAACGTCCCCTGCGGCAAGTGCCCGCCATTGAACGTTTTGCTAATTGTCAGAAAAAACGGAACCTTTCAAGTCTTGAATATTCGGATTTCAATTTATTTTACCAGCTCAGTACCTATTTTTTTATCACCCAAACTGTTCCTCTTTAACAACACTAGACTTCATCGTTAGTAACCCAACTCTAAAATAGTGAAGCTGTTACCAAATACAAGTCGAAAATTTTCTAAACTCCACCTGCTGTTTCCGCCACCTACTTAAACTGTCACCAACTTATTTCTCTTATTGGTTGTCTGGTAGAGATCGCTATTAAGCGATAAGATCGCCTATTGTCTACTTTGTTCTTTGTTTCTGTATTGTTTTGTACTGATTTGTGGTGTTCAATAAAGAGAATTTGTATTGTATTGTATTGCAAACTACCCGTAAATATCACGTATTCCGATTTTGAAACGCCTGGTACTGGTAGTTATACACTATGCCTCATCATCATTATCATCATCTCCAGCCCATAAACATCCCACGTATTGGGAACTTTACACACACCATATAGAATCGCCTCCGTCTCTGTTCCCCGTCCATAACTAATTTACATAACCAGGACATTCTAAAATAAAATAAAAACTAGGTATTTCTAAATTTGAAGAAACATGTTCGCGGCTTCGGGGTGGCCCAAGGGCCGCCTCCGCCGCACCTAAATCTAAATTGATCCGAATTAATCATCCTACATTGGTTTTACCAGTGACGGTTTGTAACTTTTTTTTTTATGTTAGAGAGGCCAGACAAACGAACTAGTGGGTCACCTGATGGTAAATGATCACCACTGTCCATAGACACCCGCAGCGCTGGTGTAACTTGGTTATATACGGGGGACAAGCTTATAGAATTGGTACTTACTGTGTACCAAAACGTTCTAAATGCAACCAAAATGTAAAAGAATCTCTATTCGACGACGACGCGTGGTCGGTTTTACTTTCAACGACCAACCTTTTGACGAATCCATTTTGTTTTGATTTAAATACGAATATGTACTGAAAATTTAGCTAACTAGTTACGCTCCTGTGAATAAATGGTAATTCAGATTTCGGTAGTTAGAGCATCTATAATGCTAACATTTCCATGATTTCGCTGAACAGCCATTTACGGTATTTATTTAACGAAAACATGACAAGGGCCGGTGGTCCAGACAAAATCTCAAGCCTAAACTAGATATACAGTGACAAGCAAAAATAACAGGTCGCATTTCATACAAATTTCTATGGTAAGTGACCCGTTATTTTTTCTCGTCAGTGCACATTAGTGACTGTTTACTTAGTTATTGGAAATTCTTTATATTTAACTGATGTTAAAAAACGCAGTAAGAGTTTTATTTTTTACCCTTATTAAATATATACATGTAGTAGTGCTAGTCAACTCTAGTAGAAAACTGATGGATAGGTACTTCAGCCTCAAAGAATGTGAGTATTAATTCAATTTATTTCTGGTATTTTTGCTGTCCCGTATATCTGAGTTACCTTCTGGATCTTCTGATTTTTAACTATGATGTTATTTTTTTTGTATGCAATGTTCATAAACATATATGATTATTTGGTATATGTAATAAAATAATTGTTGATAATTGTATTTAAAGTTTTTTTTATGTCATCTTTTAAAGAGGCGTGAGTACACAGAGGTGACTATGTCAGCCCCATGGGAGGACGCTCGAAGATCGGAGATCAAAATTCACGCAGCATCCCCTCCTCCAGAGCCAGATGCTCTAGTTATGAAGGAATGCTGCAGAAATTTATATATGCTAAGAACTTTGTCCGACGAAGGGCAAGCCAGCAAAACGTTTACTTCACCATTATGCATGTTTAGGTTCTCCAGGTACTTCTCTCTAGCCTGCTTATACTGCTACCGGTCGCATTCCACCAGAATATGGTATAAATCATCAGTTTTATTACAAACCTCGCACATTTTAGATTGAGAAAGTTATTAAATTTTTTTCGCCATGGCTTGTACCTAAACCTTTAAATAGCTGATTATTTTTAAAAGTAAAAAGAGCCTGAAAAGTTGCTTCACAATAGGCAATTAACAACAATGTAATAACTTGAATCCTAGAATTAAAGTTACCAGTATTATTTGTAAGTAATACCGTTGTTTTCACGTAGATTTTCGCTTTTGAGATTAACTTTTGTAACGGCATGTTGACACGACACGGTTTTGGCAAACCAAAACTTTATTGCATGTGCACTGTTCCCGATGCCGACCAACGGAACCACTTTCTCGTTTTGCATAGCAATTGCCAGCACGAGCGCAATTGCATTTTTCCCAGCAAAGAAATACTAAAACCATTCCGCTATTGGTATTCAAAGGATTCCCCATATTACGAGCGAACGAGGGATTTTCCTTCCATTTTTGTAACAAACTTAATACCACAGGCGAATGCTGCGAACACTTCATAAAATTGTTCAACTACTTGCCGCTGCCCGCAACTTTGTCTGCGTAGATTTAATTATAACCTATGGCGCTGACAAGTTGTGAGGGTTTCTATTGGAAAAAGAATTTTCAAAATCGGTTCAAAGGATCAAGATTACCTCCATACGACCTCACGAACTGACACACTTTACCTCTCTAAAATATTATATTAGTATACATGTAATTGTTTTACTAGTTAAAAATAGAATAAGATCTATAATTCAGAGCTAAAATTTGTCGTCATTACTTACCTCCGCTGTACACGTACAAAAGTAGGTTACCGTTATGCACTATTCAGTCACCACCCTGAATGTCACTGAACATTGTTATTTTAAAATTACATGCGCAACAGAACTGTAAACATTTACAGCGGTACAATAAACCTAGTTTAAGAGTTAACTGGCAAGTTTTGAAACGAAACCATGGTTTAGTTTGCGAAGTTACGCGGCCCGCGTTCGTAGGAGGTGCTACGGCGTAGACGTCTACGCGCTCGTAACGCTCGCGACGAACTGAATGAGCTACGACCAGCCCATTAGTAGGCTTTTTGAGCACTTAAGATTTTTTCTTTGAGGCCGTAATGAAGGTCGTGTTAGTGGGAATGGGTGAAATATTCGGTTAGGTTATATTCACTCAGCGCAACAGCTACTAGAGGTAATTTAAACAAGATAGACGAGTGTGATAACTTCTTTAAAAAGTTTTCGCCACCTCGTAACCAGTTCAGAATGCTGTTAGTTGAAAACGAACCTTCTGAAACGTAGTCGTTAAAGTAAAATAATTGGATACGAAAAATGGCTTTTTAGAGAAGTAGGTAGGTATATTTCTATCGGAAGCTTTTGAAGAATTCCTGAATAACGTATAACCACGACTTGTCTAATAAGTTTTGGACTGATTGTTCAAGGAGAAGTATAATGTTTCCATAACTTTATAATATAAATTTTGAATTTTTGACGCGTTCGGAAGGAGTGAAACTATATACATTTTTGCAGTTTTGTATGTAACCATAAAAAGGAAACATAGGAAATAAGTTCTTTTTAAAAAACACTCCATGCACGTTTTATTTTCTCTGTTCATGAACGATTTGATTGGTGGAGACAGTTTTGAATTTTATTCGTCTAATTCTAACCTCTATTTAAAGTGTAGAACAAGATAAAAAATAAAGTTACTTTTAGTATTCTCTTGAAATGTGATTCCACTTTAACAACTCTGATAGTTTTCGAAGTTTGACGAAGCCCTTACTACTTTTAAATGGTTTAAGCGTTAGTTAGTTTAACAACAGAAGTTGACAGACATTGTAATTGCTGCGTTTTAAACTCACAAAATGAATTAGAAAGAATATTTGAAGTGTTTTTTTTTTGTAAATTGACAACAAATGTAACTAACAGAAAAATGAAAAGGCCTTGACTACTCCGCAACCAGTCAATTATTGCTTAAAAATATAATTAAATTAAATTAGAAATTACAGTATGTCAAAACTTATCAAACAACCCTTTTACTATTTTCTTGTTTTATTTTGATATATTTTGTTGTGTCGAATTTTATCAATGAATGTTTTTCTTCTTCTTCTTTCTTCTTATTTTTGTCTAAAATCTACCGCCAATCTTTTCGACCAACTGTGGCAAAAGCTAATAAAAGGTTAAATATTTAATAACTCCAACCGCTGTCCGCTGAATCAGAAACTTCTATAATCCTTTCATTCTTTAAAAACAAAGTAGCTTGATTACAATTTTCTTAACATAATTTTAGCCCAATTTATGAAGCGTAAAAAACGAGGTTGCTTTATGAATTTGCATGAACGTCTGACGTGCTTGATTACCGACGTGGTCGAGTGTGCATGCTGTTAACAATTAGGTCGACCTCGTAATCATGCTTATTATTACAGTTGTGCGGTCTAGACGAATAAAAAGGAATATATAGTTTAGAAATTCGTGAATATATAAATTTCAATCATGCTAAGGGATAAAGATGTGATTTATGTACCTATGTTTAAAAAAAACTAAACGACACTGACAAATATTAGCTGCGAATCGAACCCGGATCGCGTGATCGGTGACGCTACCTGCTATGGCTGGTGTAGCGGTATAGCACGCGTCACGGAATGACGAGGATCCGGGTTCGATTCCCAGCCATTACTTTACTTTTCGAATTTTTCTATGTGTTCTAACTGTCAGTGTCGTTTAGAAATTTAATTTCCAACGGTAAAACCGTATAAGTAAACATAAGAAATCAAGAAGTAAAATTCTTGATTCATTTGATAGTTTTGGGTACGTATTAAAATACATAAAGTTTAAAATGTATAATGGGTTAAAATACATAATGGTTTATAATACATAATGCGATTTTCTCAGAAAGTTACAAATTAACAGGATTGTTATAAAACCAACCTAACCTAACCTAAACCAATGTATAGATTACGATATCAAAAAAGTTCATTTAGCTAATAGTTTTACAGAAAATTGCGTTATATATTTTGAACCATTATGTATTTTAACCCATTATACATTTTAAACTTTATGTATTCTGATCCGCTCCCGATAGTATTATATATGTATGTATAAGTTTGGTTAAGACTTAGGTTTGGTTAGGATTTAAATAATTTAAGCAATTTTTTTCACTATGAGTCTCAGTGTCTAGGAAGCTAGAATTATATTTATGTAAAAATAACAAAAGCATCAACAATATTGCATGGAAACAAGTGAGCGGGCAACGTCACTGTAAATGCAGTAGGTGGATATTGGCAGTGCTTGGGTAGTGATATTTATGAATATCGTGACTAATGACCGTGTATGTACCTAAATATTTAGTAGATGAAAATTACTTCACCCACTTGCTCGTTTGCCTTCCTTGTAACTAGTATAAAAAAACGTTTTGGAACGTCTATGATCTATCAACGCAACATGTATTTTATAGTAGGTATTAAATGTAAACAAAACTCAAAAAACAAAATGTTAAACACAACATTCCGAGTCCGTAAAAGAGCAGTAATTAAAAAAAAAACTGTGCACTGCTATGTCTATGGCCATTATTGACATGAACGTGCCTTAAAATAGGTGAGAACGGTTCGTGCAGCAGTCGCGTGTTCCTCGGACCTTCACTTGAACACACAGGTCAGTATTCGGGGGAGCGATTTGGTAAACTCGTGTGAAACTGTTTTTGCAGTTTTTTTTTATTGTGTTCGGTAGGTTAGACCGGTGCTAAGCGTCCTAAACAGGGCTTTTGGTGTAAGTTTTCACACAAAAAAAACTCAATTTCTATGGAAAATATGGCAACTGTTCTTATTGAATTTGACATTCTGTGGCAAACGCGTTCGAGATATATTTTGCTATAGGAAAATGACACAAATCGTACTGGTCTAAATGTGTCTAGGCCTGATACCAATAAGTATTATACCCGCGATCACGCACACACTATAAAACAAAAATTATCTGATACCGCAACAAGAACAAGACTACATTATTTTTGACTCATATAACATCATGGGGGCGCCGTCGTAAGAATGTTGCCCCCCCCCCCCCCCACTCTTCCCGTGGGCGCCGTAGCAACCGGCTGAGGGACCAGGACATGGGCAGCAGAATCTTCTTGAGTACTTTAACGTGGCTAGTATTGGCACCCCCCCGTCCCCCGTCCTGAAATTACAACATTTGAGCAGGCCCCTAGTCCCCGGTAGCCTGGCAAGTCCCGACTACGGTAGCGGTTGCGTTAAAGGCGAGACAAGGGGTGCTGAGAATTCCCGGCAGACACCCGGCTACCAAGCCAAACGACGGTCCTGATTAAAGTCGCGGGTTCACGGTGGATACAAGCTGCTTTCAACCGAGGCAACTGGAGGTCTATAGACGAGGTCTATGTCCAACAATAGGCGCGTCCTATCTGATATGATGATAATGAAAACTTCAAAGAGCGTCATAAAGACCGGTCTTGCGCGGCCCTCATCCAGCGGACTTCCACGACTTTCATCAGGTCATCGGTCCATCTTGAGCAGGGTCTTCCTACGCTGCGTCCTAAAATATATATTAATGTACAACATGATTTAAACAAACTTTTAAATAAACAATTTTATTTGGATATTTTATTGAATCAGGCGTTACTTAAGCTGAGGCTTGCACGTGTTGTAGCGGAGTGGGAAGGTACCTAAAGGTTTTTGTTCAAGTTTATTTTGGTTGCCCCGTTTGTTGTTTTTTGATTCAAAATAAACGAAATATTCCTTCCTGTTTATCTTTCACATTACCTACCTGTGACACAATAAAGAGAAAATACCTGTGATACCTTAATTAGTTCTGTTAACTATACAATTTGAATGTAGGTATTCAGTATCATTGTAAATTTGAAATGGCGGCCGCCGCAAAGTGGCGGACTACGTTAATATATTTTGTTCGCTTTTCGCACTCAAAAGATTTATAAACCGCAGATACTTAGTATGAATAACATCACCGTTAAAAAGCAGCATTCAAAAAAGGTTTCAACAAAAATGAACGCACAATTTTTCCGTAAACAATATTTGTTTATTATTAAATATGATATTTTATCCTACATCAACGTACATTTTATGAGGCAAATAACTGCTAAAGGGAAAACGTAACAGCGTTCATTAATATCCATTGAAGAAAAACTCCCTAATTTAATTCATGTCGGCGAAATATTTCTATCGTTTCGAGGATTTTACCCTACAGCCTGGTTTATTTTTACTCTCGTGCCCGCTGGGCGGCACGCTTGGAGCGGTCACATGACCAATTAATATGGTTATTAATAACCAACCTCAACATTGACTGCTTTTTTAGGTACTTAATAGGTGAGCGTTTTCCAAAGAAAAGGCCACATCAACATTTTTTTCCAGAATTTGAATATTTTGGGTTATTCTTACTCAGAATCATTTACCCTATCAATTTTCATACAAGAAAAAGTGTATCCCAGATTTATCTATGGTTTTTTTTATGGTTTGTCACGTTCCATACATACCTATATTAAGAAAGTGACGAACTGAAATGGAAATTTTGCGATAAATTTCTGAATATGAAAAATCCAAAATAGTTACATTCTAGAAAAATTTTTCGTGTGGACTTTGTATTGCAAAACGCTCAGGTAAGCACTTCATATTATATTTACAAAAATTTTAACTTCTCGTGGATCAAGACTAAATACGGTAAATGCCGCTTGATTTTTGACAATTTTATAATTCAAAGCTTTTAAGTAGATACAATAAGCGGGGCTTGTTCTAGGATTTATATTAGTCGTTGATTGGGGCATTGGTATTCACCATAATCCAGTATTGAGTGACCATGCGCTCGTTACATTGGAGCTCTCCGTAAAAAAATATAAGGCGCCACCTCGATACAATAGCTATCGCAATCTTAATAAAATAAATGATACTGAGTTCGTTGCAGATCTAAACCTTTTGCCATGGTCAGACGTCGAGAGATGCACCGATGTGAACGGTATGGTAAATAAATTCAATGATTTAATTACTCAATTATTCAACAAACATGCACCCATACACCGTACACGTGTCGGAGAGAAGCCGCGACCATGGCTTACGGATACTGTTAAGCTAATGATGTCTATGCGGGACCGTGCTCTGTCTAGAGCGCGTTCAACTAAATCAGAGTCACATTACAACTACTACAAAAGTTTACGAAATTTAGTAACGAACTCGATTAAAAAGGAAAAAAAGGCCTTTTTTGCCTTTTACGTCAATAAAAACGTTAAAAATCCCAACAGAATGTGGTGCTACCTAAAGCGTTCGTCAGCATTGGAATCTACAAACCGATCTGAGTTGCCACGGCACCTAAGCGACCCAAACACCATCAATGATTTTTTCCTTAATATACCAGGTCAGGGAAATTGTGATAGGAATGCGATGAGTTATTTCGCTAATAATAAATTTTCTAATGGAAATTTTGAATTAAGTCAGTGTACAGAAGATGATGTTTTGAAGGTTATTGACGGAATAGCTACAAATGCGTCCGGTCATGACCTTGTAACCGTGGAGATGATACGCAGAACACTGCCTATAACACTACCTGCTATTACCGCCATTATGAATAAATCACTGACCACTTGTACATTTCCCGACGCCTGGAGGATAGCCCGGGTAAAGCCATTGCCAAAGGGCTGCAAAGTTGAACATTATAAGGACTTGCGCCCTATAAGCATTCTTCCAGTAATGTCGAAAATTGTAGAACGAGTTGTTTGCGGGCAGCTTACGTGTTATCTGGAACACGAAGGTATATTACCTGATGTTCAGTCGGGATTTAGAGCCGGGTACAGCACTGCTACGGCACTGGCGCATGTTACGGATGACATTATTTCTGCATCTGACTGCGGTGAGGGTGGCATATTGGTGTTGTTGGATTTTTCTAGGGCATTTGACTGTATAAGCATAGAACTGCTACTACAAAAGATGTCTTACTACGGTATCAGCGCATTGGCGAGAGACTGGTTTGCATCGTACCTTACAAATCGCAAGCAATTTGTTGCCGTGGATAGTGATCAGGGTACAGAAGTTCACTCGTTGACTAAGCTGATCAGTAGGGGCACTCCTCAGGGCTCGATCCTGAGTCCTATACTTTTTACATTATATACCGCTGATTTAAGTAGCAAGCTGCAATATTGTAGCATACACCTGTATGCGGATGACACGCAAGTGTACCTCTCATTTCGTCCCGGAGATATCGACGAGGCGGTGCGAAAGATAAACGTGGACCTTGAAGTCATTTCGCAATGGGCCAACGATAACTGCCTGGTCCTTAACCCTGCAAAGTCCAAGTATGTTATCTTTGGGACGAAGCACCAGTGCAGAGAGATATCAGATCGTAACCCCAAAATTATGATCGATGACAGCGTCATTGCACAGTCATCCACTGCTAGGAATCTCGGCCTCGAAATGGATGGTGAACTCCGTTATGCTGAGCATGTTCGCAACAAAATTAGAAACGCCTTCTACCGCCTTAAAATACTCTACGGGATAAGGAACTTTCTTTCTGAGGAAGTAAGAGTGACATTGGTCGAATCCTTGGTGCTGTCACACTTTAATTATTGTGATACAGTTTACGGACCCAGAATACTCGCCAAAACTGCACATGCCATACAGCGAGTTCAGAATGCGTGTGTTAGATTCTGCTATAAAATACCGAGAAGAGCTCACATAACACCGTATTTAAATAAATATGGTACATTAAACATGGCATGTCGCAGACAACTTCATTTGGCCAGCTTTGTATCCAAAATTGTGCACAAAAAACGGCCAAAATATCTGTTTGACAAAATATTCTGGGTCCGAAACTTACACCAGTGGAACACTCGAGGACAGGCCTCCAATAAGGCAGTGATACCCAAGCATCGCACTAGGGGATGCAGAGGTGGGTTCAAATTTGCAGCTTCCAAGATATGGAACGACTTGCCACCCCCTCTCCGTCAAAGTATGTCCCAGCCTACATTTAAGCGAAAGTTTAGAGCCATTATGTTAGAAACACAATTGCAAAGTAGCTGCAACTATCGCTTATTGAGTTCGGTGTAGTTCTCATATGTTGAATGTTAGTTTATTAATTTGCCTTTTTTATTTTTATTATTATTACTACTATTGTTATTTTTTATTATTATTGTTTAGTTTTTGATTTCTTTAGATAATTTTAAATGTATATCACTACATAGTATAAAATATATTATATAGTATTGCTGCAATTTGCTGTTCGTGGGTTTTGTTTTCTTCTTGCACGCCAATTAACCCGCTATATTCGGCACACCAGCATGAGCCACAGGGGCAGGCTGAAAACCAGCGCTGGCAGCTTCTGCGTAAGCGCAGCATAAGCTGAGCCTGCTCCTTTTGCCATTGTGTACAAAATTTTATTTGTTAAAAAACAATGTGTAATGTTAATTCTTAAGTTAAGTCTGTATTTCCTTTATTTCTTATTTTTAATGGCAATAAACGTTATCTTATCTTATCTTATCTATCTTATCTTGATTGATAATATAACAGTGTTAAATCTACAGGATGTTTTTCCTTTGTTACCCATGGTCCCTCCCATAGACATTTGAAGGGACTACGGGGAATAAAATTACCCGTGGTCCTTTCAAGCAATATTATGCTGCCACACCACATCACGAAGTTGGAAAAATCTGTTTGATATAATATTTTAACAAACTTTTATTTGGCACATATTTACACAATACAACCTTCGGGCAACTGATACCTAACTAACCTTTTTTTTTTTTTTGCGGCGGAAAAATGCGTTACGCATACGACCGCGCTTGGGGACGGCGCGGAAGTTACGTGGGACTCTCCTCCCCGCCCCCCCCACCCCCGAGTGGGGGGAAGCGGAGGAGGCCTACCCACTAAAAAACCGCAGGTATTCCCTCTGCCATTGGAGGGGCGCCGTGGGAGCATTATGGTGTCACCACGCACGCCCCGCCGGCCGCCCCAGCCTAAACGCCGGGGCTCCCGCGCCAAGAGAGGGGGGCCGGGAATACTTGGCCCCCCCCCTAGACTCGTGGGCATACCTAACTAACCTAACCTAACCTTGAGATTCGGCAGCATAATATTGCTTGAAGGGACGGCGGGGATTTTTATTCCCCCTAATCCTTTCAAGCGACTACGAGAGGGACCATGGGTACAGCAACTTTCACAATCAGAGTTATTCAATTATGAGTCAGAGTTCAAAAATAATATTATTAATGCTGACAGTGATTCACGAGCAAGATTTAGGAGTCAAAATCCTACCATTATACACATATGCATGATCCTCTCTTTGGTTTTCCAACTTCAACGAGTTTTTTTATGAGCCAGCAATTCGTACATACTCACATAGGCAATTTCCAGGCATAATCATAAACGTAACTGTCAACCAATTTCTATACCTACTCTCGAGTATTACCAATGTATCTATTACCATTTGTTACACTGGAAAATAAAAAAATTAAGAAGGTACCTACGTAATTCAAAACTAAAAGCCTTTTTTTCGAATGCGTATTAAAAACGCTGCAAAGTATTAGTAAACATTCAGAATCGGAATACACTAGCCACAGAGCAAATAACTTCTAGAGGAGATAATGTCTTATTTACTTACGTGAAAAATATTCTGCAAGCCATTTTAGCTATTCCAAGCAGCTATTATGATCCATGTGGGCAGTTAATTTTTAGTTGTAGCTTGAAAGTCGCTTAATTTAAGTGCAAAAGTAATTAGGTATATAAAGGCAAAATTTTAAAAACTTAAATCAAATAGTTAGTAATGATGGTGTGGTGGGAGTGATACAATGATAAATCAGTAAATGTGTTGCCGAATTTGGTAGCCCATAATCCCTATAGGTGAAAAACTTACCTATGTAAATGACCTTTTCACCTCACTTGCTCGAAAAGGCTGTCTTTCTCCTTCAAAATCTGCGTGGAAAAGTGCTTTTTCCCCGCTTGCGTGGAAAAGGTTTTTGAAATTCGAACGTGACGATGACCACCATTGCCCACCTAGTACTCATATACTCAGAAATTAGAACTTTGAACTTCGTATGTTGTCGTCTCGCTTATACGAATAGTACTTAATTAGGTGAATGAGAAGGACGGAATAATACGAACTTCAAATGTCGAACTTGTTATCAGACCCCTAACTTTTTCATCCGATAAAAAAAAACATAATGTCACGTTCAGAAACGCGATCCGGTATCCAATATTATTATTTTTTTAAATCCGTTACTTCCTAAGTTATTTTCAAGATTTGCTAACTTTCGTTGCTAAAAGAAAAAATGATATTGGTTTTTATTAATTATTTTAATTTGTGGTTAGCCACAAAAATAGCAACCAAGCAGGAAAAAACAGATATTATGATGCAAATTCAGAACGCACCCCATTTTTTTTAATTCAGTCTAGTTAGTGCGATTTTGTAACTTTCTTTTTAAAAATACATATATCTATGATTAGAAAAAAAATAAAAGTTTTTAGAGATTGCTCGTCGGGAAACCGAAAAGTTGACCAAAATTGTTGTTTGGTTTATGATAAAACAGTATAATAATACACAAGAAATTAATGTGATAGAACAATCAGAAAAAATAGTTTTACTTATTAGATTATTAGACTAGGCTGTATGGGCTTAGATCCTTTTACCTTTTTTATTTAGAAGAAAAAGAATAAAAAAACTGATTTACTATTAGACTGTTTTTCTTTCATCCACCATTTTTCTCGCTGTAGTGAGGTGAAAAATTGTGTGTTTCGCTCGGCAGCAAAGTTGTTTAGTATCTCGTGCCTTGAAACCCTCGCGACGCTCAGGATTCTTCTTTTGAACCACTCGCTTCGCTCGTGGTTCAATCATAGAATCCTTCGCTTGCTCGGGTTTCAATTCAGGCACTCGCGCCAAACAAACACTTTGCAGCCTTGCATAACAAATAACTATTTGTATGTGTGAATGTGAATGATATGTGCGAATAGACCAATTGACGTTCCAAATTCGAAAAATGACTTAAGTTCTATATCACAAACAACAGGTCTTTTACTTAAGTTTTTCACCTATACTTGTTTATTTAATCTATGATCGTACCGCATCTCTGTCTAAACCTTTTACCCACTTAAACCTTCTCGTCTACTTGCAATCAACAGGGAGTCGTTTTCTAATTCACATGGTAGAGGCGAGTGTCCTCGGGGCGTACTTACCTGCAGTAAGTGTTGCTGGCAGCTCTCAGCAACCGTAGTTTGTGATACCCACTACAGCCAGTGCACGCTCCGAGAGACTACATCCCAACATGGCTTATGCATTTGGCCAAATGTTTGCCAAGCGCCGAAAAAAGTTGCTAAATTCCAATATCAGCGCATAGGGGTCGACGACATAAAATAGTCCAGCGAAATTTGAACAGGATTTGTTACTAAAATGTACAAACCAGTTCCAATCCCAATTGACTTGCATGCGGTCCGATTTTAACGAACAAACGAAATTTAATCAAACACGTGTGGTGTTCGATTACGCGCATTTTTACACAAGTTAACAGATTGGTTCATCAGAAATATTTGCTGTAACGGTTGATTGAACTGATTAAATTGCAAAAGCACACTAACAGATACCTGTCTGTTATTACGTGTCATACTCCTCAGCTCCCCTACCTATTCACAATTCACACGAGTACTGTGGTACCGCCAGGAAGTACAATCTGCCGCATGGTACCACTAGGTTTTCTGATGATACAGACTCATGCACAACACAATGTATTTTTTATATACCTACACTTTTTATGATGACATGCTAATGTCATTTTATGGACCGTTTTTGACGACGTCGCGTGCCAACGTTTTTCTAATTGCAATATGTAAAAATAATATACCTATATACATACATACATACATACATAAATCACGTTTTTCTCCCTTACGGGGTATACAGAGCCTAACGTGACAAGATCCAAAGGCCACGCTTAGCATGATTGTGGGCGTATAGGTGGAAAGGGGAATCAAAATAGTGATGGGTATGATTCTTATGCCCATTCTCTCGATGGGCTTTTACCATCTGCGCGGGAGGAGAAGCAACTGGTACATTCTATGTTTTTTCTTTACTCCCAGACCAGCATGGAAGCAAAAAAAATAATATAAATAAAATAAATATCATGGGATAACTTCACACCAATTGACCTAATCCCAAACTAAGCAAAGCTTGTACTATGGGTACTAGACAACGGATGAAGATACACTTAAATAGATAAATACATTACTTTAACATACACGAATCTGGTACAAATATTCATTCCTTTTAATAAAGCAGGTAAAGTAAGTACCTACCTTAATTCTACAAAAATCTAAATCTCAATTTTCCTTCTTCTGAATGTTTTTTTTATTTATTTGGGAGATAAAAAACTACAGCCTCCACTAGTTAAATTATTAAGTAACCATAGTACCTACACTAATGACGTTAGTTGAAACGAAACTATTACGTCCGACTATCCTAATCGATATCTAATAGACCGTGGACGGGTTACAAATTACGAAAGCAATATGCAAATGTCATAGCAATTACCGTTATAGCGGTAAGGGAATTACAGGCGAAAATTCTCAACTTGGAATAGCGTGGGGTATTATACATAGTGAGAAATAATTACAGCGCACGTAGTCATGAGCTTCGGGTTTTAAATTATTTTGCATAAAGTAGCCAAGAGCCATGGATGTTCTGGGATAGTCCCAATTATGAGCATAGCCCGGACAGGTCATCGCAAAACAATCGTAACACGGTAATAGAACAAGATTAATAGAGCCACGTTATGTACAGTATTATTTTGATAATATTTTTCAATTACATTTATAACGGTAACCCAAAATTCACCATTATGTTTGTGAAGGTATTCCCATTAACATTTGCTTAATGCTCATGGTTGTATTGAACCATGCAACCATCAACTACAGCATATTCTGGCACAAACCAATGTACTTTCCCTGTTATTTCAATCATAACAGAGCTCGGGGTAGTTCTTAATCCACTAATCGTTTTTATTTTAACCATTTAAAATATTTAGAAATAACTATAAGTAAATAAATTTACTAATTTAAATTGTCACCACAAAACTGTTTCAAGAATGCCACTTAGACAAATCCATTACAGATATGCAACTAAAATAGGTCAAAATGTTCAATTACGATAATATCCGCTTTAGATAATCATAATCTTTAAGTATCGACTCTATAGAGTCTTGTTCTATTTCCATATCTGTTTTTGCGATGACCTGTCCGTGCTATGATTATGAAGGACGTTCTAATTGCGCAGACAAACGCTACTCGCCGCTATGGTTGCTACAATAGTAAGCGACGAAGTGAACTCCCTAGTAAAGTTGAATACGACTCTAAAACTTTTGAGTTGGTTCTAAAGTTTTTGAGTACGTCTAAATCTTTAGTCCACCTCGTGGGAGGTCCACCAGCACTGTGCCTTCCGTTAAGCTGAAAATTCGTATAGCCATCGAGGAAAAGAGTTAAGTAAGTAAATGCTTTATTGTACAAATATAAAGAAGCAGAGACAAATCACAAAAAAGACCTTAAATATATACACAAAAGCGAACTTATCCCTATAAGGGATCTCTACCAGTTAACCTTTGAGTAAATGAGAGGAGCATTAAGCGAGAGACCGACAAAGAGTGAGTTTAAAATATCCATATAGTGAAAGCCACAATAGAGCGTACCTACATCTCAAAATACAACAAAAAAATCATAAATAAACCATTAAATATCATTAAACACATGCACACACTACATACAATATGAGTACACGCATACAATATTCATTGTTTGAGGAGTATAATTTCGAACTGGTGCAACTGTTTTACAATTTTTTCCATAAAAAGTCTCAATAGCTAAACAATGTCGTAGTTCATAGTTTCACAGTCACAGTACAATCGAAAAAATACACGATACCTATCCAAAGGCTTCGATAAAAAATGCAAAATTGATTAGAGTCCGTACACAGCGAATATGAAAACGTTCCGTGGAAAGCCCTCTGTTACATTTTATGACGCGGCATTTTGATCACGTTCCTAGGATATTTCCATAAGTTAAGTTCCAGTTATCTTAAGTGTCAGTTATCTATGATTCCATCTTATTTATTACTATGAAACAGACAGAGACGTCATCATAGATTGATACTTAAGACAACTGGAACTTAACAAAGAGTGGTGAAATAGGGCCTTAGAATACTTTACCGTAAAGATCATAAATAGCCGACACCATTTTCCTTCTACGTTATGACTTATGAGCCATAAGGACCTGATACAAATAAAATGAAGCTGTCAAATTTGGTCTCGTTTCAATTACTTTAACGATGAAGGGTAGTGTAAAAGCATTTACTTTCATCTCCATCTACGTCACTTAAAAAGATGCAGCACCTAGAAAATTCTAGAGGAAAATGCATTATCAAAGCTGGGGAAAATGTTGTTACCACATGATGACCTAAGCGTCTATTCGACATCGTTCCTTATGTATTAAAGCATATGTTAAACTAGACAGCTTTATAAATTCCTGGTTTCAGCTTTAGTTTGGTATTAAGTGAAAAATATATTATTATCATAAACTATAGACAACTAGTTGTTTTCCAAGACTCCGTCTGCGCAGAATTTGCTTATCGCTATCCCGTGGAAACTATGCAATTTTACGGGACAAAAACTATTTTATGCCTATTTTTACCTATTTACCTATTTTTACTAATTAGGTAGGTTATTATATTTTTTAAATGTTCTTCTTTTTCTCGTGGTGCCATCTTCTATCGAAGGTTGGCGATCATTGCGGCGACTTGAACCTTCGACACAACAGGTCTGAACAAAGATCGGGTGCTTTTATTGTACCACTGTCGTAGATTTTTAAGCCAATATGTTCTTCTTCTTCCTAGGCTTGGTCTACCTTGGATTTTACCCTGCAAGATAAGCTGTAACAACTCGTACTTTGAGCCCCGCATGATATGGCCCCAATACTCCAGCTTACTTCTTTTGATGAAGAGAAGAACCTCCACCTTTTCCCTATTCGCTGCATCACCAGCACATTTCTAATTCTTTAAACAGTTCGTGGCTATTCGTGGTTTTATGCCTGTTAAAGAACACCATGATCCCCGTCGCATTTTTTTTTATATTAAAGCCGACAAACATGTATGCAGTTCATCCGATGTTAAGTGATCACCACCGTTCATAGATACCTACAGTAGCATTAGGACTGCTGGTACGTTGCTCGGCCTTGCAGAAAATGGAGTCTGTCTCTGGATGTACATAGGTAATTTTATTATAAACACAACTAGGTAGGCGAAATGTATACATCATAATCCTCGTCATTCCAAGAAAACACACCTAACCTATTCACCCATCATACGTGTCACACAAACAGGCGGCAGAATATCGAGCAAATGCCTTTATGGCGACGTTTCTCACGTCCTATGTAAGCAAAGAATATATGGTCACGTTAATTTTGCATCACCACTATTCAGCCGCGATACGTGGCCGCCACCCACAACGGAGTTTATATAGGCGACACGTAAACTGAGAATGAAGATAATCTTTATGAGAAGGGCCACGCGTATTATTTACTACTGTAACGGCAGGGTTGCCGTCCGTCCGAGTTACAAGGGATTTAGAATTGATATTTTCCGGCCTTTTTGCAAACCATCCGTCTAGGCACTGTTCATTATTTTGGGTTCCTTACCTACCAGATGTTATAACTAAAAAAGCTATATGTAGTGCAAAACTTTATATTAGAAAGAAGTTCCTCAACTTCCTGATCGAATGTTACAATCTAGAATCTTGCTGGATCAGAGTTAAGGCAAAAAGTGTCCAATGAGACACTTTCGGACTGTTGCCTAGTATATATCTAGGTACTTATAATATGTCGCTACTGCAGTACCTACAAGTTAATTTCAAACTGTACAGATTTTCATATGGTTTGCAGCATTAGAAAGAGGGATTTATCTAAGAAGGTGTTAGTATTTTTGTGGATGAAATTTGCAAAAATCTACCCTTCAGAGTTTGCCTGGCGTTATGGCTATAGTTAATTATGTTTGATGACCTCCTGTCGTCCCCTATCATCCCTTACCATATCATTCAGGAAAATATATATTAATATATTTTTATTATTCAGTATATTTTCCATTTCCCATCAATTTCCTTATCGAATATTACACTCAAAATCTAAAATCACTACTGCAGTACCTACTGGTTAATCTATTCTACGGAATTTCATATGGTTTGCAGCAATAGAAAGAGCGATTTATCTAGGAAGGTGTTATGATTTTTGTCAATGAAATTGCCAAAAAATTACCCTTCAGACAGTTTCCGTTTTCCGTGACGTTATGGCTATAGTTAATTATGTTTTCCATCTCATACAGAAAAAGATAATATATTAAAATTAAGGAACCAGAAGTTCCTAATAAAAAACTGGTTCAGAACATTTAGCCACAATAAATAATGCCTTAGCATGGCCTTAGCGTTGGCTAACAAGAGCCATCTATCGGCAATCGTCAAGTCAGACAGTCTTCTAGCTGTCAGCCACTTTCCTCTCCTCGCAACCCCAATAAGGTTGCTACCAACATTATTATTTAACAGTTTAGACGGTAGGTAATGCACTTATATTTATTTAGATACATGAACCTCAACGAAAATTATTAAAAAATATTGTGTGTGTCAATTAATGGACACGTTTATGATTATACCAGCCCTATCGAAACGTTACCCTAGGGTACAGCTGCCCAGAAACTGTCGCACTTTATACATTTGTACCATACAAGAGATTATATTAACTTAGCACAAGTGCTAGTTAGCAAACTTTGTTGTTTGATATTTAGTAGAAAAGTTTGACACTGAAAGTTATTTAGGGTGCTCTTAATTTTTGAAAGTTCCAAACTTTGTTGATGTTATCTATGTAGTCATAGCTAATTAAATTGTATTATGTAACTTGCAGTGAATTAAAAGATATTTCATCATGTTTCAAAACTTACTCTCGGTTGTGTCATAAGCTAATGTAATTCGAAATTATGTAGCTAGCCACGACTCTATATTGCAAGGTCGTAAAGGCATGGTTCCATACATAGTAATACATAGCGCAAGATTTATCTATAAAAGTTCACAGTCAATGGGTCTCGCGATTATGAAATTATGATACAGAATAATTTTAATCGACGCTATAAAAGTGTACAGTGTGGTTTAAAAACAAAAAGAAGTTGCGTGCTGGCGTAATTCAGTAGGTACCTACCTAACCTTTAGTCAAATTAAGGCTACTCTAAAATGGTTAAAATAGCCTTAAATTTTTGATTTTCTCGGTTCTTTTGTTCGATAGAGTATAAAAGCAGTAATTAGCTTTCATAAAGAATAATTTGGAAAATATTTAACTAGCAGTTAATTATTAACCGCTCTACACAGGTATGTATTAGGGCTCCCACGAAAAATTATAACTTAACCTTCCCGACCTTTTGTTGAACAGGGACCTGACCTTCTTTTTTATGCTGCAGAACTTCAGCAATCCTAGAATACCGCTACACAACACAATAAAACTACATTCAAATGATCACTTACTCTCAACATTTTTTTACTCTCAATTGATTGCTAGACTGGATTGTTCGCGGGCCAAATTTTGCCCCTGCTGCGGACCACGATTCGGGATTGTCGGGAACCACTGACTTAAACGGAAAACCAATAACAGGTATGATCTATGTTTCGATAGCTGATATACTAACTATATTCTATCTATGCCTTCAATTAATAACTTAGTTCATTTAAGCTGCATATTTTTCCTTCGTTTCTTGTGAATAAACTAGAGCAGAAAAAAGCACAATACTTAGTTCCTCGGAAGGAACTGCCAAAAGAACTACGAATAGTAGGTAGGTACAAATATTGTTGATCACCTAGACACTAGACAGCTCCGATGTATCAGATGTCGGCTGGGCTGTGGTTAAGTACCTTTACGATAATTTAAACATAGGCAAAGTCAATCAAGCACATCTTTGACCGCAGTCGCCACCTTATGGTTATATCGCGGTGTATCTTTGACCTAGATGTGAAGTCGCCGTTTATATTCTGGTTGACAGCCCTATTAACTTCTTAGAAAACGCCATCGTGAACGCTTAACCTAATTGGGGCAGTAAGTTCCTTTAGACTGTGAACGAACATCTCCTAGTCCAATTAAAGCCTTTGTCAAACTGCGAACGTGGCGTGACGGAGTTGTGTTCGGCGCAAACCAATACATACGATTCGTGTATCAAGCACGTATTGTATGACCAAGTCAAGCCAGGCATTGTGTATTTTTTTATGATGTGGAAAATGCATCCGCCCGGTGCGGGTTTACCGGGGGTATGTGGGTCTCTCCCGCGACGGCAGGGATACCATGTGAGGCGTTACGAGAGCAATCGGTGTCCCCGCGACGCCCCACGACCACCCCGGGATGGGGTTCTCTCTTCGCAATGCGCACCTGTGCAATGCGGGTTTGGGAAAGGCATTGTGTATCTACCACAGGGGCAATAGCACTCGATGGCGAACAGTGGATCATGGTGCGTAATGGAAATATTTATGGCCGGCTTTTCGGCACACTTCAAAGGAATAGTAGCGGGCCGGTGCTGTGTTTACATAATGACTCATTGTTAAGTTCTTCACCAACGGCTAACTCGCAAGTGTTTCACCAGATAACAATAAGCCATGTTCTGTGACCACTATTTTTGCCGATGAATTTCATTCTTTGCCATTGTGTACTGCTAGGACAAGGACCTCTAGTTTTATTATTAAGCCGTTCAGTCTGTCATGTCGTTTGACGACGCACTAAGTCAAGAGAGCGTTTTACAGTCTGGAGCCGACTTTATTACATTTGCACTTCTACATTTTAAATTGCGTGCCGTGCCTTAAACTCCTAGTTGCAAACGGTTTGTCCAGTACGAAACAAAGAAATTGGTCGACGGAAGTTTCTTCTCAGCCTGATGTTTTCCAACACTCACGAAATGTGCATAAACTTTAAGTAGAAAAGCATTTTTACGCAACAAAATATCAAAACATTTTAGAACCAGCATCTTCTCACTATTATATACTATTTGGAATAGTTGTTACCTACGTTAGTAATTTTCTCTCTTCCTTTCCAGGTCTACCTATTGGGAAATTTAAAGTGAACTGCGATTTGTGTGTTGGATGCACGAATGCATACGAATATTCAGCAAGCGGAAGACAGGTGTGTTGACGCATGGCTCCTAGGCGGTCTTTGTTCCGCAAGGAATTCCGAAATTCAATTTACTGAGGTGCTACACTCCAACTATTCTTCAGAATACTAAATGTTTGGCAGTTTGTAAGTTATACGAGTTATTTGTTTTTGCGGTTGAGGACTGTCTTTAGAGTCTTAAGATGCGGTGCAAGAAAGAGAAGAAAAGACCAACCAGCAACTATTAATACTTAAAAAAAACCTAACATAACCTAACAGGTTATCTTCCCTTGTTACTAGAATACTAAAAAAGATCGGAATTTTATTTTAGAATTATTTTACGGACACATCTCATTTAATATCCTTTTCTTGTCATTCTCTGTCTGTCCACCTGTAATATTACAAACTAGCTTTTGCCCGCGACTTTGTCCGCGCAGAATCAAACTTCTTCCTCTCTACCATCGAAAATGTACAAAAACCTGCCAAATGCGCGTCATACTTTAGCACGAAGGATATCGTACTACTTATCTACCTCAACGAAATAAACCCGTTTCTTTCCATTTCCATTATTTTTCATCCCATCCTTTTGTTCTGTGGTAAATTCGAAAAATCCCTTCTTATGACGCTTACGTGATCTTCAAAGAAATGTCTACTAAATAGGTACTACATAGTCTATATTTTCTGTACCGTCCTTTTATCCCGTGGGAAAATTGGGAAATTCCTTTGTAGTGCACTTCTTTGATCATTAATGAATGTGTCTGCCAAATACCAAGAAACTAAATTAGCAAGTTAAGGTATTCTTTTTTTCTTATCATACGGGAATTTCGCAAAATCCTGAAATCAGTTTTTAGATATCATAAATACGTACCTATGCCAAATTTAAAAATTCTAATTACGGAGATAACAAAATACCAAAGTAATAATATAAATCCCTTTTTTCTCCCATTCCTTTCAGTGCACTTACAAACCCCATTTACTCCCTATCCCGTGGTAATTTTGAAAAAAAAACCCTCCTTTGTGCACCTCTATGATACTGAAGCCATATTATTTACGTTGCTACACCAGGCATCTGCGAACTTGGACATGTTTATCGCTATCCCGCGGGAACTATGCAATTTTCCGGGATAAAAAGTAGCCTATAACCTGGCCGGTGATTTTCTCAACAGATTAGTACCTAGTAAAGTTTGCATTAAAATCAGTTCAGTCGTTTTCACGTGATGCGCTCGTAAACAAATAGATATACAGACAAAAACTGTTGGAACATGTTCAGTTATATATTTTTTTAATAATATCTTCCATGTAGACTTTCGACCCCCTTCAGCTTTATTATATGTAGGTACCTATTGATAGAAAACCCCGGAACTAACCAACTCTAAAAGCGAGCTAACGAGCCGACCGAGTAAGGTATTTTCGAGAACATATACGTGATACACACTGCATTTAGCTATCTTTGTAATAGGTACACACAGCAAAGCTATTCGGTAAGCAGGATAGATACGGCGCGAGCGTGCGTAGGTGCTTACCTGATTATATTGCCGTGTGTACATGCCTATCTACAGAAAAAGAATCGAATGCATACAACTATTGTATGAAATTATTTATTAATGGAATCACTAAAACTTCCGGGTTTAGACGGAACCATTAAATATGTACTCCGCGACGCCACGGCCAGACATTTGGGCGTGAATAATAGAAAACACTTCCGAGCAGGCGTTCCTTTTCTGTCGTGTCACTCATGCTTTTTGGTAACTCAGTGATAACGCCCAACATGACCTTATTTACGTAGCAACATTTACAGCTACAGGTACCTTAATGACGGAATGTAAGCTACGCAATAGGGAATATACCTACCTACATTAATATTTTTTGTCACGTTTCTTAACAAAATATGAAAATATTGTAAAATACAAGACAAGAAGTTAAATTAAAACTACTTAAATCGAAAGAGATATCCGACGTCATAAAAGAAACGCCCATGTAAATTCCATATTAAAATTTCGTTCTTCTAGAGAAAAATCTTTGATACCTTAAGTCTCGGTTATATTTTTATTTGAAAAATATTTTTTGTATTGTTTATTTAAATGAGCTCAATTTTTGAAAGGACTCCTTATCGAAAGTGCTATAAATCTGGGTATTGCTGCAAAATTACAGCTCAAATTAGCAAACAAAATAATTGACAAGTAAGTTTTATTCTAATCTAATATGCTCTTTTTGTAAATTCAGCACAATTTTTCATAATTTCCGAATAGCATTCACGTACAGTTGAGTCTTTTATTTATTCATTCATAGGGATTCATTAATAAAACAAAATCCAAAAGCGTTCAAACATCCACCTACGAGTAAACTTTGTTCTTACAATAATAACAGAGTTAAACCGCTTTGTAGTTTTAGGACCAGTATTGTTATGTTTGAATCAAATTATGTATGTTTATACTAAATATCTCGATTCAATATATGTAGGCCGATATGGTGTAGGTATGTCGGTATGGAGTAGCGTTAGGCAACCTTCCTAGTATGTAGCAGCCGGCGTACCCACGTGACATGCCGGATATTGTTCTAGTTCATAAAGCACTTACGACGAGAGTTGCCTTCTTATTATTTTTTTTAATATGGCCCCATCGATCGATGCGATTATTTCGCCAATGTCAAAGTAATAAATACAGTATTCAAAAATCTTGTGACCAAGTCTGCAACGTTGTACGGTAGAACATGGTCAAAAGACAACTCCCCCCCCTCTGTCGGGCTCTTAGCCAACGGATAATGATATCCCTCGGAGACCGCCAGGAAATCATTAACCGATGCCCAGGGTGCACCGGACCAAGCACTGCTCTTCCCCTCGGACGGATACAAAAACGAACCGCAATGCTTGATCACACGCGGAGGTAACCCGACTCGCACCTTGACGAGAGTTGCCTTTAAGGCCCGAATACACGACACGAATTGTGACATAAGCGTCGGACACTAATGTCCGTTCAAACCTACCTTTCCCTTTTTCTTCGAACATAACCAAGTTACATTACTAGTACATTCTAAAGGTAAAATAAAGATTATTTCTAAAGTAAAACAAACATGTTCGCGGCTTAAGGGTGGCCCAAGGGCCACTCCGCCGCACCTAAATCTATATTAATCCAAATTAATCGTCTAAAGTTGGTTTTACCGGTGCTGGTAAGGTAACTTGGTTATGTACGAAGAACAAGCTCTACATTTCTTCTATACTTGACACTTCACTCGTGCCAATTTTCGTAGGGTCGCGGTAAACGTAGACACGTGCTCCACACACGTTCCTAATGTGGTACGGACCACTGAGGGCTGAAGCTTTGGCGGGCGAGTAGGTCCTCAGAAAAATGAAAAGATTAGAGGGCACTGCTGTCCAGGGGAGCGCTGTTCTTAAAGATTAACTGTAATTCCAAAGACCATTGATTTTGCAACTGAAGAGTACCGTCCGTGAGCTCTTAGAATGTCTTTCTCACTCTTAAAGCTTTGATACTTGAATCGGCCGAGTGAGGGAGACAGCAAGACAAACCCGAATGGCTTCTAAGAGCTCATGAGCTATTAATAATTTCGCTTTTTAATTCTCGGAAGGGCGGCTATAAAATTTTACTTTCCAAATAGGCGGTCAGCCAAAAAAGTGACGAAAAAAAGAAACTACGATCTAAATCATGGAAGAAGACATTTAACTAGCTACCGAGTACAGGACGACAAGAGCTGGCCTTATACTCCGAAAATCGATTTTCGAAGTTCGTTCCGTGCCGTTCCGCTCTCACTATAGTTATTAACTTGAAAGTGAGAGGGACGTACGGTATGATACGAACTACGAAAATCGAATTTCGGAGTAGCCCAGGGGGGCTAGGGGGCACGAATTAATTGAACCAATTCGTTCAACATTAATTAATGTCACTTGTCACTGTGTGAGTGACATTCTTGTACAGGGCCCTCTTAATATTTTGTAAACAAGTCCATAAAACTCAAGAAAAAAATAAACCTCAACCTGTATTTAATCATTTTGTTATACACACATAGTAGCGTAGTGGCACCAATGGCCGACAAGAACCAATAACCGACACTTTCAACCTTAATACATAGCAATAAAGGTGACAAGCAGAGTGCGAGTACTGGAATAAAGGTGTCGAGCATTGGGTCGTTTATGCTATTATCATTCACTCATTCAATCCATTCGTGCCAGCTCTTGTGAGTCAACCTGTACTTATGATGCAATCCTAAAATGAAATAGTCTTTTTTAAACTTAATGTAATTTAATTTTCGCACTAATAAATGTGTAAAATATATTTTTTATCATGATAACTTCAGTACTTCTACACAAACTTTAAACGACATTAAAAATACAATCACATTCACATTTTTCACGTTACCCTTTGTTAATTTTTTTGCTAATTTAGATTAGTGTTCCTTTTCTGCCAGCTATTAGGCAATTCTGCTCCATTTTTTTGTTAATTTCGCGTCATCATTGTAATTTTTATTTGTTTTAAGTGTCATTTTTCATTAAATTTATAGCATACCTACTTAGCATCATTAGCATCATTTCCAATGGAATATTAACATCTTGAAGATAATTCATTTACTTCCTAATGACATTTCCAAATAAGTGCTACTTTTGCGGTTCTTTGGGTTTTTTCACACTGAAACAAAACAAATGGGAACTAAACGGTGTTGCCAACGCCGCTGTGCAGACTGCCATACAGATAATGATTTCTATATTTTGCGTTGTAGTCGCCTCTGTGGCCCGTATCTCGAGGCTACAAGTTACAAATCCCAACCACATTGAGTTGATTCCGCCAATGTTGCTAGTTTAGACTTGCAAAATAGTGTAGCTTCGAGAAACGGTCCACTAAACTACAACCAGAATACCAAAACATATTTTTTCTACATCCATATCATAACTTCCCTACAATGTGTTCAGATACGATTAGCAAATGGCCTACATTAAAAAACCTGTATCCGTGGTATTATAATGTTTACATTAGAGTATCAATATCGATAGGTTAGGTACTCTAATGGCATTCAAACTTCGAACATCTTAAATAACAAAATCTCTCTGTCTATTGTCTTACAATTTAATTAAAAATATAAATGTCAGTCGTTTCATCTCTTTCGAACTTTCGAAGAACAGAAAATAATATTATCTACGTATTTTGATGTGAAAATGTTTATTGTAGAAAATATATGATATGAATGTCGATAAAGTTATGTACTTATGCGACTGCACATAATGAGGCATTAAAACACTGATTTGATCTTATTATGAAACTCATCTCGGTTCGTTTCATAAACCCAACCTCATGTTTTAATGCCCTGCATTATAATACAGTCACATAAACTACTATTAAGTTAACTATCACCAACCCATATGCGTGAGACACGTTGTCCACCGTCTTTAACTTAACCTCCGGCATTTTCGGATATGCGTAAGTATCAGGTAGGTACGTCCTGTACTTCAAATTGAACAGTTTTTTTTCAAGAAAACAGCTAATTTGGTCATCTTTAGGTCTTGGATACGCCGATGCTAAATCTGAAAATCAATTATTAACTGAAGTAATGTGGGTTTATTTAAAACTAGCTGTTGCCCGCGGCTTCGCCCCCGTTCCTGGTTTTTTTAGTGTTTTCTCAGCCTTTAAAACTTCCCTGGGCTTCCACGAATATTTCAAGACTAAAATTAGACAAATCGATTCAGCCGTTCTCAAGTTTTAGCGAGACTAACGAACAGCAATTCATTTTTATTTATATAGATTTGTATCCCAGGCAGCTCGACTGTTCCCGACACTTCCAACAATAGATAATCGTTATATTTCAACCAATATAGACACAACCTTAACAAATTATAATATTCACCGTGAATCACTATCTACTCGCGACTATAAAAATCATGCATAAATCATGCTAAACATGATCGGTCTTGTTACTTTAGGCTCTGTCTACCCCGTAAGGGATATAGGAGTGATTTGCGGTGTGTGTTTTTTCGCTTATCGCAAATAGACAAACAGACAGACAGACGCGGCGGAGAACTTTATTTTATAATAATGCAGTAACGTGTACCAGTGTTTTCAAATTTAAGTTAAAGATACAAGAATTCAAGGTCGTGCGACTTGCGAAAATAATTTGGCGAAAGAATCACGGAACATTAGTAAATTATAGAACACACATAGCGAACAATAATCATATTGCATTGACACTTCGAGAGCAGCCGTAGTTTCAAGAGTTCACCCGATGGAATATCATTATTCACTGTATCTGCCCATTTCTCAGACGAGGACAATAACACAAGTACAATTGTTTAGAACATGTTTATTCAGTAACATCCATAATTGTATGCAACAATTCTCAACTACACATACCTAGAGAATAAACCTGTGGTAAATTTGCGATAGAGATATAATAGAGCAATTCAAAAAATTGATCTAATGATTTAAACACAATGAGGACCCTGGTAACAGTCCATATTAATTAATGAAGATATAAGCGCAAGTTTTAAAATGGAACCACTTCATGAGCATGCCAACCTCTTAGCAATTAGTATACTTATTGCAATATGTTGCATTACAAATTAGTATTTTACAATTACACACGTTAAGCAGGGGACCAGCAACTTTTGCTCTCACATCTTCGAATAATTAGCTTCAATTAACAAAGGCGTTTGCCAATGAAGTGGCGCCATTAAAACAAATTCGGTATTAAATTATTAGGTGTAACCATGTTAAAACACAGTTAATAAAAACCATTTTAATATACATTGTCACAGCAACATAAATCACTTTGTATCAATCGATACGAACCTAATTAAAAATAAATAATGACAATAATAATTGTTATACTTACAAATACAACAAAGAGGTATAAGTTTCGCCCTGCGAAGAACAATTTTGTCTCACTATTGTCAAATACTGCACTTAAATATTAATACTCAACGAAATCAGATTAGTAACTTTTTTATACAACTAATGTGACATTATTCTAGAAAGTATAGTTTGTGTATATTTTCATCATTAAGTTTCCTTATACTACTTGAAAACATTGCATAACAAATATAGAGATTTCGGTGAGTACAAGTCCTCAAGCTTTGTGACTTCGTGTTCACTATAATGCAATGACGTATTGAGTACTATCCTTCGTAACTTTTTTGTTTTAGTGCCCATGATTGCGAGTAGTAAAAGGAATCCGACCGACATTTCCTCTGAACGAAATGTGGCACTACGATTCCTGGTTATTAATAAATCTAGTCGACCTACGAATATAATTTTATGTCTTTCATTTCACACGTGGGACCGTTGCGATTGGATGTAGTCAAATCCGGCGTGTTTCAGCAGTACGATATTTGAGGACTAATTAAATCTTATGATTATTTATTTTATCACCCTTACCTATTACTGGGTTTGGTGGACCAATTCTCGACCCTAATAACATACTTCAATTTGTAAAATGCTTTTTAATTTACCTGCATTACGATAAGTTACATTTGAATGCTGCGGTGACTAGAGTTACATTTAAAATGTTACAATTACTAGCTATTAATTTAAAACGTTCACAACATACACTGGTTACAATTTCATTGCGTTAAATGACAATAATATAACATTATATATAAGTCAGTGATTCCATGATCAAACACTTCAAAAGCAACATAAACGTTAATGAATTAATGATCCAATAAACATGATCTTACAATGTAAAAACACGAATCAAAACATTCCATTTGGTCAAAAATAAAACAATAATACTACATGCAAATTTGAACTATTAATATATAATAATACTAAGTACTTTAATCGAATACTATTTAAATATATGTACGTGTGAAGGAAGCTAGTAAAAAGGCAACATAGTTTTGATATTGTACATTGAATACTTAATTGAACATTCTCTAAAACTACATATATCTGCATAAAACTTGCTGGTACTCAGCACTGCTCAGCTACAGTTATAGAAACCGCTAATCTAATTAAAAATGAACATAAACACATCAGGTTGAATTAATACTCTTCACGACTGGTAAAATAAAATACATACTGATTTGATTACAATTACGCGGTACACTTTTACCTATTGAGTTCTGACATTTTTTTTTAGATTTGAATACCTACAGATAAAGAGTGCACATCAAATGCTTTGAAACTTTTTTTAAAGGCGTAAATAAAATACTGGGTGGTTTTTAATTTAGATGTTCTTGGGTACTGGTTGGATGGGTCTCACGTTGAAGTGTTCTTCCTCCTTCCAAGGCCACACTTTAGGCATGGAGCTCTCATAATCGTGGCAGTAGATTTGGCTCTCCACGTGCTTAGAAATGTCTTTCGGCTCAGGGTATAGCGAAGCCAAACCTGTAAATCAGATGGTACTGAAGAATAATACGGAACGGACTGGAATTGCGCTAAGTAAATACTATTCGACTCATGTTTTAAACGACTCAAAAACTACAACTGTTGCTCTATTTCACGTTCAACGTGCTACGAGGAAACAAAAAAACAATTTAAAAAGAATTCAGTGAATTCGTTTCTAATATCTCTACTTTCATGGTAACAAATAAATGTAAAACAAAGACAAACCATGAATTCCGTAAACAAAGACTGTTTGAGCACTTAAAATCGAATAAAACGCGCAGTTCTATAAAAATAAAAACAATGGTGGTTACAAAAATTAAACAAACTACAAAAAAAATATTAATTAATGTTGGTCAGATTGTTTAAAATAAAAATATCATAAATAACTGAGTATAGGACACTGTTTTTCTCCTCAACATTGCTAATGTGGATAATGTGTTCGATAAGAGTATCATGGTAGACTTTGGGCCGCCTGCGTTCAGCATTCGCTGCAGTGGTTTCTCTTCACCCAATTCCGTAATTTGACAGTTCCGCTCTATTGGTTAACTCCAGTATCAATACAAAATTGCAACAGAGACTACACATTAATGTATATGTGAAAGACTCGATAATTTTAGACTAAAACTTATTTTATTATGAAAAAATTGATACGGTCGGGGCGACAACAAATAAATATTGTTAAATTTCACGTACCTTCATCGTAGGCCATTTTAGCGACTTCGATTGCGATTGAAAGCGATACTTCCTTGACTTGCGATAGTGGCGGGTAAATGCGTCCAATATCTAAGTCTTTTTCACTGACAAAGTTCGCAAGAGTCTGAAATAAAAAAAATACCTTGACTTTAAAATCAATGCAAATATTTGTCAGAAAAGCGCAAGTTCGTCTTTAAGCAAATCATTCATTACGTGAACAGAATCAAGCAGCAGTGAAATAAATGTGGTATCTAAATTACGTAAAATGACATTTGAATGTGCCATTCTAATGCAGTAAACTAGCTGTCGAACTATAGTCACTTTGAGAGCTGTTTTCAGCTGCGCAGAGTGGGGCCAGGGGCTGACAGAGAGCTAAGTAACGCCTGATTCAATAAAATACGAAATATAATGTAATTGGTGGATTTTCTTCACACCGCATAGCAATCCCGCACATTTCTGATAGCTGCTAGTTTTTTGGATAAGAGAATTTTAGACAACAGATATTTCTTCCATGCTGGTCTGGGAGCAAAGAAAAAACATAGAATGTACCAGTTACTTCTCTTCCCGCGCAGATGGTATAAACCCATCGAGGGATTGGGTGAAAATCTTAGGGATCATGTTATACAGGCGATGTGGATAGCAACCCATCACTGTTTTGATTCCCCTTTCCATCCATACGCCCACAATCATGCTAAACGTGGTCTTTAGGTCTTGTCACCTTGGGCTCTGTCTACCCCGTAAGGGATGAAGGCGTGATTTGTGTATGTGTATGTATGTATTAAAAAATATAATATCAGTACTTACCCTAGCAGCGGTAAGGAACATAGCCTCGGGTATATGATGCGTGGCGGTGGCAATGACGCCTAGCGCCACTCCGGGGAAGATGTAAGAGTTGTTACCCTGTCCAGTGTGGTAAGTTTTGCCGTTAAAAGTCACCGGCGGGAAGGGGGAGCCGGAGCAAAACACGCATTTACCCTGGAAACGAGAATGCAGAATATGATGTTGGTGTACGGTATTAAACTGAAAGTAGTTGTGACAGGAGAGATGTTAACTAAACATATCGCATGATGTTTATAGACCGACCGCGGTGACCTCTGTCGGTGCGGGCGGGTAGTGCGCCTGCCGCCCGCACCTCTCTCGGCCCCCGCGGTCGTCGCACCCCGCGTGGGCGAGGACTCATTTAAACGGTCGGTCTATAGTTGTGTGCGTTTCTTACGTTTGTGTGATGGTTTTGTGTTGGTATCTGTTTGAAGGAAAGTAACAAACTTCTGTGACTTCATGAGGTGACACTTATCCATAAATTATATCCACACCTGCTTAAACGAAAGGTGTTTTGTCTGTGTTTCGCAAAAGCGTCGAAGGGATAAATTTTTCTAGAAGCATCCTATGTAAACCACAGAGTGGGTATCATCTTGAATTTATTCATTCGTGGTTATTCATCAATCGCGTAATGAAAAATACAGATCATCCCGGGTATTAGAGGCATAATAATTTTCAATTATACCTTGTTTGTAGTAAACATAAGTTACAAAATGGCAACTTCGAACAACCTGTCTCGCAGTCAATACAATAACGTCAAAAATAAATGTGAAACGTTGGACGGTTGACTAATTAACTCTATTATCTGTCTTTTGTTTAATAAATAGCTTAGAATAATAAAACACATGCCGCTCGTCTTCTTTAAAATTTTAGTCACGGCATAGCGTAAAAATTCATAATAGTGGGCGCACATCTCTCTCGGCGCTAACTGTCTGTAATCCGCAGAGTCACCGGACTGGGGGCTGTAAATTATCGTTTGGAGTGACGCGACCCTGCCTTGCAACGCAAGTTACCTCACTGGTTATTATTTCGGTATGGTCACAGTAACTGCTGCCCTGTTAAAGACACAATATTTTTTAAAAAATGTGTAAACTTTCTCCTCATAGTAAATTTCTTACATTAGTATTTTCGAAGGCAGCCAGTGCGGTGCATTCCGCTTTGCTGGTCGGGTTGGAAAGAGCAAAAATGACGGGCCTTTCAGTGTTCTGAGCCATTTGCTTCAGTATTGTAGGCGTGAACGCACCACCGACAGTTGACGCACCTGTAACAATATCATTATGTTAACCTGGGGGGCTAACTACAAAATTCGATTTTCGTAATTCGTATTATACCCTCCCTCTCACTCTCAAGTTAACGCCTATGAGTGTGAGCGGAACGGCACGAAACGAACTTCGAGAATCGAATTACGGAGTATAAAGCATGTGGTGTTTGAGTATAATTTTCACGGTATCATCTGTTGAATTTAAATAGTAATGTATGAGGAGCTGTCGAACGTATGGCCAGTAGGCTTATTATCTAACTCGCTCGCAATCGCCACCGTGTTCATGTTGACAGGTCATGTATGGGCTGACAATTGGCATCGGAATCAGCTAGCTGTCATAATCATACAAGAACTGTCAAAATGAACACGATGGCGATTGCGAGCAAGTTAGACAATAAGCCTACAGGCACTTAACTTATGTTTTCGAGGCCTTTAATCTATGGAGCTATAATATGGAGCGATAATCTTGAACGCTTGGCTACATAGATACCGGATTAATTGACTTTACAGCGTTGCGACCAAGTTTGATCGAGGAAGCGTAAACTCCGTAATAAACAAAACGATACTGTAAGTCGCACATAATATAGAAGAATCGTACAGATTTGTCTATGTAAAAATGAGACTGGATTTTTGGCTGATTAATGTTAGCGCCTCAATGTCAGGTCAAGAGTACCCTAAATGGACGAGCATTTACGAAGAGATTGAAGTATGTGGGTGACCGAGGAAATCGTAACCATCCATAGCAACAAGTGACAAGAAAAAATTAATCCACCCAAATGCTGTGCCAAGCTAATGAGCTAAAAAAGCTGGTTAACTCACCAATAAGGCAGCTAGGTTTGATCTTGGCGACGCAAGCTTCAAACGACTTCTCTGGCTCGACGTCTTTGCCAAACGCCGTGGCATGAGGCGGCACTCCGCCCTCACGGCGTGTCGAGAGCAGTCCTTCCACGTCAAACATGTAGACACGGTCCCTCGCTTGCTTCTCTGACAGACCTTCAGCCACCATGGCTGCCACGGTCAAGTTTGCGATGCCGTTGGCCGCCTACGAATGGTAACGGTGAAATTATAATAAAAAAAAGTTTGATAAAATAGTAGACTTGGTCCAATATTGGCGATCTGGTGCGTAGTTGAATTTAAAATAGCTAGAACGTGTTAAAGTGGATCACAATCCACGCTAAACGCTTTTGGTCTTGTTACCCTAGGCTAAGGGATAAAGACATGATTAATATGTATGTATGTAATGAGGCTGCAATAGCCCAAATTACCTCCAACCTGTTTTCAGTTTTACTTCTTTCTTTACTCCCAGACCAGCGTGGAAGCCGAGAGGCGTCTGTTAAATTAAGTATGAAACTTACAGATCCAGCACCAAGGAACAGGTAGATGTTTTCGCTGAGCTTCCGCTTGGTGATCCTGACGGCAGCCATCAAACCGGCCACGGCGACGGAGGCGGTGCCTTGGATGTCATCATTAAAAGTGCAGTACTTGTTGCGGTATTTGTCCAGCAGACGACCCGCGTTCAACAGGGCGAAATCTTCAAACTGAAAGAGAATTTATAGAAAAACATAGAGTAATGTATTGGAAAGCATCCATGTGTGCAAGTATTTTCGATGATTATCAATTTTTAGGGTTTCAACCTTTTTGGCTGTTGGTGGCTGGCTGGCGCTCGATAGTCCATTGCCACGCGCCGCGACACCGAATAAAAAGAACAATAAGGCGGCTGTCACTTGTTTTCTAATTTATCGGTGCACGGTCGGTCTTTTATGCGGAGAAATAGCCAGCTATAAATAATTCCTAAGCTCATTCTCACTTCTCAATGTTCATATGCGAATAAAATTATCTCATCGTATACCTTTCCGATTTGTATGTTGATCTCATTTGAATGTTTTACCTGGTTAAGTTCTCATACACCATAGCATCGAAGTTATAAGAATGGAAGCGTTAAACGCAAAACTAACATTGCCACATCAATCATAACATTCTCAGTAGAATTTAGAGAATGATGGAATACCTCAATATTATTATTCAAAGCGTTATAAAGTAATAAATAAAAATACTTCCCTGTCACATATAAATAAGTAGCTTAACAAACAAGCTACAACAAAAAGCATTTACATGATTTTAAACCAACCCAATCATCGTGATAACAATAAAATTTCAACGGAAGTTAACCGAGTACTGACGTCAAACGCGCATTTTACAAGGAAAGATTACAGATAAAATGCCGCAAAAATATTAACCTTATCTGAAACTGGACAGACACGTTGGTACTTGGTAGATGATAAAAAGAGTCGCGTGCACTACTTAATACTTGTACATATCACGAAGAATGACAGACTCAGGTGGTAATGATAATCTAAAACGAACTGAAATCACGCGTCGATACATTGTAGACATATCTCCAACGAAGTCACTATGTGTACATTTGGTATTAAAAAGACTTTAAATCAATACGATAAAGGTCAATATCATGTGCAACGCTTTGTAATCAGTCACGGCTGTGCGAATGGTTATTTACTTACGCAATATCAGTTGTAATACGTCAATGTTTGATGAATCACAGACGTAGTGTTCCCCGATAAATAATGTGACGATTGAATATGTTCTATATTCAATGTCACTCAGCAATCGATAACAGTGCGTGGTCAAGCGCGAGCTGAGATCGTAAGACGCTTAAAAATTCAAATCCTAGAATTAGTTTAGTGAGTAATTGAGCTTTATTTTTAGTTTTATAGTCAACTGTGTCGTCTCCGTTCAAATGCCGGATATGCGTCGGATTCCAGCTTTAAAAAACGAAACTCGTTACAAATATTATTTTAAAGTACCCATGTGTTTAATAAACTATTTTTAGCTATCCTAACATGTATTGAGGAAATAAATTATGCCAATAATCGATTTTTCACCTACGAAGACTTTGACTGTATAAAGTAACATAACTGACCTGTAACAGTGTGTTCTGTCCGTATCTCTGGACACAAGCCTCCATGAACTCGTCGATAAATTCGTCGTACTCCTTGCCGCGTACACGTTTCTGCCTCAGACCGATGTATAGAGGATCTTCCAATAGATCCTGTAAACAAGTTCGTATCAAAAATACGGGCACATGGCAACAGTCACGTGGAAAGACAACATGAGATCACTCTCTTCTAATTTTTAGAGTAAAGTACGTATATTAACTTATTTTTATTACTTCACAGTTTAAACACACGAAATCTTTTTTTTAATCACTGAAACCTACTAAGAGTTATCAATACACATTCTTATCAGTACCTTTTTCGCTTCTTACATGTGATTAATTTTAATTACATAAATTATGAAATAGCGTGATTTATAATATTATTATTGTATTTAAGCCTGTACAAGAACTAACCTGGTTGTTAGTTCCAACATCCAAAGTAATCGGCAAGCACTGATGAGGTTTGATTCCAGCCAGAGCTGTGTATAGAGACAGCTTGCCTACAGGTATTCCCATACCATAGGCACCCAGGTCACCTAGACCCAAGATTCTCTCGCCGTCGGTAAACACTATGGCTCTCACGTCGGGTTCAGGCCTAAAATGAAAACAGTGTTTTTTTTTGTTTGAAATGGGCGAGTTTTTTTACAAACATATTAATAAATTAAACAAAAGCTTGTGGAAAGATTAAACAAAAACAGTCAAAATATTAAACGTATCTTAAGTTCCTAAATATACTATAAACCTATGTACGGACGACTTAAGAAAAAGATTGATACCCAAAATTATTATTTACCAGTTTTTAAGGATGTTGAAAATATGCCCCTTATCGTTAATAGTGATGAAAAGACCTCTGGGTCTCCTGTAGATGAGCCCAAACCTCTGGCAAGCCAATCCCACGGTTGGGGTGTAAACGATGGGTAGATATTTCTCGATGTTTTCAGATAGCAGTCTGAAGAACAACTTTTCATTTCTGTCCTGCAATAATCCAATATTACTGTAAATAGCAGTTCGATTTTTTTTAGATCACACTTAAATCTAAATAGGTAGTATATGGACCGGTTATGATCGATGGTTTGTACAAGACACACATTTACATTCACTATAGGTAGGCACTTTGCAAATGAGTATGTATGAGCTAAATGTAACTCGAAACCAATCAATAATCAGCAATTACAATGTATGTGAATAATTTAAGAAAGTACGGTGCAGTAATCATGTAATCGTGCCGAATTGACGATAAATTACAAAATTGTAAGTGCATTCAGTCCAATACAATGCTGTAATAAAATGTCAAGAATAATAAAATATTAAAAAATACTGTTATTTATTCCAAGCCTTACGCCGCTGAGAATAATCTGTTTTATATTACCCAGTCTTGTATAATAATGTGAATACCAATATTTTTCAGACTAATAAAACATACAATTTTAGTGAAATGGAAATAGTGTTAGTTGTTCAAAGTAAGCATAAATTGTGTAGTTAATAGTTCATTTTTCCTTCACCATGTTTTCCCATTTATCACGCTGTAAATTTTTATAGTGAAAATATTATATGTAGTATTTTTATTGTTAGGTATGCTGAATGAATTGTTCACGTTCACAATTCAGCTAAAAAATCGATAGAAAGCATCAACGGAAAAATCCTGAAGACCCTCTAATCTAACGACAATAAGATCGTGATCACTGATCAAACATATTTGTGGACTGCTTGTCCGCAAATATAATGGTAGCTACTAACTGAAAGAATAATCCATTTAAAGTATCTTCAAGAACGTCAGCTACATTTCCTATCCAACGCCCGGTGCCAACACAGCCAATTACACGCACAAATTGGCACTACTCGGCACTGGTCCCACACCGTCGTTTAAGATAACAACCGCACACATACGGTTAGCTCCCACTTCCACCACTGCCAAACCCTTAAAGAGATATTCATGAGAAAAATGGTACCTTTGTCAGTGTTAGTCACCTGTAACTCGACGAGGTAGAGATATTTGTTCAGATTGTCCTCATATCTGTCTATGGATATTCTGCAGATATCCAACTGTTCCTCTTGCGACTTGAACTTTGCTGCCAAGAGGCCATGGATGCCGAGGGCTTGACGCTCTTCTAATGTGAATGCGAGACCCTATAACGATAAAATATTTATAATGTAGTGATCTAGTGATATAATGATACATTAAAGAGACTAGAACATTAAAAGGATAATTCTGGATTAAAGTACATACGAGTACGTCAACGTCATGGTCATATATTGAGAATTGAATACATTTAACAACACTTAAAATGTTTCAAATAAAGTGTATTTTTGGTAGGTATATCATTCAGATTTCCCCAAAATCTAAGTAAAAAAAAACTGGGACTGAATCCGCTATGAACTTCTATCTAAAGTTGTTTGAATAAATGGAAATAATGGTGACACAGTGTGACGCAAAAACTGACTACATTTCATTCAACGTCGTTACTCAATATTAAATTAATGTCCAGCCACGCATACGTACCGTGTGATCGTCATACTTATACTTAGACAATTACGATTCCTAAAAGTTGAATCGTTTTGCTGCCTTAAATAATTACCAGTTCCGTCTTAAACAGCCATTTATTATGTCCAAGGTCAGCTAGATGAGCGTTGTAAAGGCGACTCAAAATATCTACTAGATCTGATTGTAGTCGCGTAGTCGTATGAAGTCATTGGCCCGAATTCACGAACTATTTCTCAAAAGAAATTCCGAAAAGCTAGGAATTTAAACTAAACTTATAATCCTCCAGGACGCTCGCCTAAGGGCAAAGTTCATAACCCATTAAAGGGCGTAGAGACGGACATTTCTACACAATTCTGCACGTCTAGCACGAGAGCGCAAAAGAGTCGCGTCGCGCGCGAGATAGGTTGCCCGTCTTTTTCTTACTGTTCATCCCAGAAAGAGATGGCTAGTCTATCTCGCGCGCGACGCGACTCTCGCGCGCTCGCGTGCTAGCCGGGCTGGCACGCCTGAGGAAACTGCTCAACTCTACTGAACCTTCACAATCATATGTATACATATAAAGTTAATGTAGTAGCTGCAAACATCGTGATCAGCGACGTTAGGGTAGACGTGTAAACATTTGTATTGCAATGTCCTTAGTTATTAGATATAGTGCATGCACGACTGTTACCTACCTGCTTTCGGTATTCTCTGAAAGACGATTTGAATGTTACTAATCTACTACACGAGTATTTACTTAGAGGTAGCAGAACTTGCAGTTAATATTTCATGAGCGTAAGCTAGTGCTTGGTTTATTTTGAAGACTTTATCAAATATTCGATATAACTAGACCACCCATCAATGAAAGGTCAATCAGAATTACATCATCAACATGGAATTAATACAACATAACCGATGTTACCTATTGATAGATTGACCTACCGCATAAGTGGAGTTGCGTTTTTCCACGGACGATTTAGAACGCCAGTAGAGTCCAGCTATTATTTTGACCTTGGGGCTCAAGTGTCGTATAAGCCAAAAAGCTGTTGATATGCTACAATAGATAAAGCTACGTGGTGAACCAACCAAAGCAATTATGAACTACATTGATAAGAGTAAGACTATGAATGAAGGTATCTTGTGCAGCATTGCAATTGTTGCCAAGTATCGATCAACACTCCGCCTAATTCGGAAAGTGCATAGAAACGAAATGTATTTTTTTATCCTAGTTCAAATGTAATAAAATCAAATTACACGTTCCGTGTAAGTTCATTCAACCAATTTCATATCAAATCACTACATAGTATACGACAAAGTCGCTTTCCGCTGACTGTCAGTCCCTTTATATGCTTAGATCTTTAAAACTACGTAATGGATTTTGATGCGTTTACATGTATAATACATGCATAATATAGCAGAGAAACACTGATTGCACTGCGCTAGTGCTAAATAAACTGTTCGTAAGGAAAAAATAATAACAATAACCAAAATGCGTTGCATACAAACGTCACCCATTCGCATCTCGATGTTGGACTTATGCCGATTGGACTTATACGATTTTCATGGCCTAGGGTATGTCAAAGGTCTATGAAGCTTACCTTATTGAGCCTGGGGTCTCTCAGATGGTCGATGCCCCGAATCATGTTGGGGCATATAATGTCGCCGGTGATCTCGTGATGACCCCGGCAAGGGGTGGAGGATTCGATAAGGGCAGGACATTTTGCTAGGGCGAGGGCTAGCAGTCGGTTCGGAACACTGGAGTTTGTATTATGTCTGTAACAAATGATTTATTTATGACAAGAGACGTTAATATTCCTTATTCCTTTCCGGTAATTTTTTTTCGGACTTAATTTGGCAGCCATATAGCGGTTCAATTCAAAGCCGCTGGCGTAGAACACTTACGTGAAATACAATTTTGGGTGGTAATAATTTAGGACAGACGTCTTCGTTTTAATATTGTTGTAGTAGATTTTTTGTATATATTTTTTCAATTTTATAGTAATATTATTAAGATTTACTCTAAATACAAAATGATAAAAGTATTATTTTATAATAAATTGTTACTGAATCCCATAAAATAAATATGGACATTATATTCATGGCATGCGTAAACACGAAATCATTGATATAAATAGGTACAAAATCTATTACATTTTGGTATGATATAATATATGAGCATGTATAACAATGAAAGTCGCACTATTCAGATAAATTATTCAGATTACAAGTGTAGAAGCAGATATAGATAAGTAAGTATATGTATATGTATTTATACTTCTGATTAGGTACGTCAGTATAAAAGATTATCAATGATTTGTCTGATAAATGGAGACGCAGGATTGTCCGCATGATTAAAAAAGTACAGGCACGTGATAGTGGTAAATTTTTCCATTCTATTTGGAATAGAACCAGTTTATTCCGATTCGAAGACCCAATATCTTTTTTTTTACCATATCGATAGATATACATACATACATAGATATGTAGTTACAGGTGTTGCTATACAAGTTGTATTGAGTATTTAATATTTTTTTACAAAATGGTACCTAATACAGGTGTAAGATACACAGCGTATAAATTTCAATCTACTAAGAGACAAGGACACATTTAGAAAAACATTATTCCTAACAAATTGACGTAACGTTAGTATTTATTCAGCGCCCTAAATCAGCATAGATACCTATCGCACTAGGTAAGGGGCGCGAGTATATACCGAGTGTGGCCCAGAAATCAGTTAAGTAAATGCCATGAAAGCTCTTCTATAATAGGGCATATTCATAATAGCCACTAAGTAGAAACGTCGGGCAAATAACATTTTTGACGAGTCGAGTTGCGGTCCGGATAACTACTATTAGGAAACCATTGCAGCTAGAGGGATGGTAGAGGGTTTTGAAGGTCTGGTATATAGATGTGTTTAACTGTAAAGCCAGAAACAAATCCGAACGAAGTTATATTCAAAAGAGATATAGGTAACAATAAATAATACAGATCACTTGTTGCACTTATTATAGACGTGTATAGATACGCGTGTACGGCGACAATGGAAATCAATACTTCAGGAGAACATTCAATGTCAGCTTGTTCAAACAGTGCGACTTGGCTGACAGCTACCGTTTCAAATTAGTCTTGAATCATGTCAATTAAGAAACTTTTCACGGTCCAACAATTTCGTGGAGCAGTATACTCCAACCAAATATGGATTTAGCTTTAGTTATTAACCTTATTTGTCGTTCGAATATGGTTGCTTTAATTTCATACGTCTCTCAGAATTATTTCGGAATATATCGGGTAGGTGGTTGAGTGACTTTCCTTGAACACTCCTGTAATTTTTTTAAGATTTTTCAATTGCAGGTACTTGACAAATGTTTCCATACATTGGTTGATGTTCTAAGTCAAAAGGGCGACTTAATTTTGAGTAAAAAGTTGCGATGAAAAATCTGTACAGGCAGTGGCGGATTTACAAATTTTCAAGGTATAGGCTGAATTTTTGCCGCCCTTACAAAATTTGTTGCAGACTTCTAAGTTCTTTTTTTATTTCTGTGGTAAAAAAAAAACAAAGCTCGTGCCCCAAATTTGCCGCCACCAAAATCTGCCGCCCTAGGCTCGAGCCTACTCAGCCTTATGGTAAATCCGCCACTGTGTACAGGAGTCAAAGTTTTTTTTTTTAACGGAGAGGAAATCTTTATGGATGCCTAGGGTTATGTGGCACTCTCCCCCGAAAGATTATACCCAAACTAAAAACTCTCCAGCGTTGCCTCAATCCGGTGTGATGGAGACGCAGTGGTATGCCACTAGGGTTTCACCACAAACGCCCCCCCGGTTGCACCGGCTTCCGCCAGGATCGCGTCAAGAAGGGGAGGGGCCGTACACTGGGCCCGTCTTCCCTTAGACGATGAGACCGTGCAATGCAGGTAGGCAATGCCCAACCACCTGTTAAAGTATGTATAATCAAGGAATTTCATTTTCTACCCACCATGGAACCTTTTTATAGTATCCTTGACTGTACTCCAGAATAATTCTCAAGGAGACCTTGTAAACCAACCGTACAGTAGGTACTCTATCATTCAAATCACGCTAGGCTAGCTAGCACATCTGCAACGTTGTTACACATATATTAAGTTGGATAATAGCGAATATATCACATAATTGTGTACTATTACTTATTCTGTGAATAATTTGTATACCCCCACTTAATAAGTCGACCCTATTTCTACGACAGATGTGTCTTACACAATGCCAATTCTGGGAACAATTCGACAGTAGCTAAGGCGGGGATATCAAGACATTTGCATTTTCCTCGTATCCCGTGTCGTGAGCTATAATTTAATATGGTACAGCGCCGGTTTCTGTTATGAATTTGATACTGTTCTTAGAAACATAAACATTGGATATCTGAAAATAGATTTCAAAATATTCCACGCTCCGAGAGCGCCAGTGACGTTTTTTTTAGGTAGGTATGTATCCGAATTGATTACTCTTCATACTTGTGCATGCCAAACCAAATATGCAGCCAGTTCTTTTTGTTGGCGAATTGTTTACGTTTTCGGTAGCACGTTGCCAAGTTTAATGACGAAACAATATAAGTATTCTACGCTAATCAGTAAGAAAATACGTTCTTGTTATATAACGTCGTAACGTCGACTAAGTAAACAGTCACACCCTGAAACGCCCAGCTAAAGCGTGAAAATCGTGACTCCTAATTTGGGCTTCAACGTGATAATAATAATGACGCCTTGACTCTGTAGTTCTACTGAAAAAGTCATCCGTTAATGGCCATTTTCCGCAGTAAGTACACTATGATGTCGCTCGCGTTACGCAATTAGCTACTTTTAGCATTGCACATATATACACGTGTACATTGATTGTTTACGCGGTTATACCATAGGTACGCATATAGGTATTATGAAAGCGTATACAATGTTGCCCATAAAATTGGCAAGTTGCTTACTTAGTAAATAGGGCAAGTGGATAAAGATACAATTACATGTAACATGGCTACACCAGAGTTCTTTCGACACCCATGGCTCTAGCGGCTCTGTTATTCTCAAAAATTCAAGTTAATAAAAATAAAAATTCAAATAAATAAAAATCTGTGTCCGTATAATGCCTACGGGAGAATGAGTCAAGTTATGGTTCGTTTAAAGTTTTACAGAATAAAACCCTAGATTATACCTACTTGTCGCGGATATAAAGCATTATGGTTACCTCCCGAATCATTAAACAGGCATGAAACAGACTCAACCTTCACTACATAGTATAAAACAAAGTTGCTTTCCGCTGTCTGTCTGTCTGCTTATATGCTTAGATCTTTAAAAATACGCAACGGATTTTACAAAAATGTGTATATTGTTACAAATTAAAGTTTAAATTATTTTTTCTACAAATTGATAATATTAAGTAAAGGTAGAGCTGTAATTTTTTCCTACTCTAATCGTACGAGTATTTCTTAATCAGCAAGATTTTGTTTCGTTTTCAAAAAATGGGCCCCAGATGATCATAAGACTGTTACTATTTTACTTAACATTAGTTTTAAAAAGGTTGTAATGTCAACTGTAAATCTACAGAAGGTGACAGCGTTATCAAACTACTTACTATGATACTATCGTAAGAACGCCTAAGATAGATTCCTTATCTACAAACTCACGATAAATATTTTTGTTTGTATTAGTAAACAATGCATACATCTAAAAATGCTGGCTAATTTAGTCCCGTGGGCGACATACATAATACATATTTTAAGGCACATACAGAGTGGTTGCCAACACATTTGAATTGGACAATCTATTAATAGGTGGTACCAGCAGGTTAATATTCGCCAGTATTAAAACCATCTACAATCATCTACATAGCTGATAAGAAGTTTGAATGTTAAAGTACATACATACATAAATCAAGTCTTTATATTGTATTGGGTATATTGGGTATTAATATTGTATAAAATATTTTATATTAATATTTTTTTCTACAAAATCCATTTGGGGCAATATGGTAAAAATGTCTTATAATGCACACAGACCGTCCGCCCTGTGACTACTTATATGCCACTTCAAGGACAAGTATATTTAAATAATTGAGATAACATATTTTGCTGAATAGAAACTTTTAGTTTTGAAAATAAGTTATACTGCATTATTATTTTTTTATTATATTTTAATTTGAACACAAATATTCAAGATTCGTTCGAATTTCGATCACCACATGTTTGGAATTTGAATTTGGAATACGCGTTCCAATAACGCCGTGTTTAATTTTTAATTTATAGGCCTTGTTAATACCTATGCGATGGTTGTACATTTGTCTATGGTGCGTAAATATTAAAAGTAAAAACTGGCGGGAACCGTAATAGTTTTCCACCAACATGTTAAGAGTATACGTGATGGTGGATAAAACTAATGCGATTCGCCAGGTATTTAGAAATCGTATCAAAAACTTATATTTCAATACATACATATGCTGTAATTGAAGTCCGACTTACACAATATATACAAAGATTATTGATAATGTATTATCTGCAGGCCCTTAGGAAATTCGTAAAAGTTTTTTGACACAAACGTTTATTGTTATTTGCATTTAGTACCCTAAAATATGCAAGAATTTATTTTAATTTTATTTTGTGAGTGGAAACGGTAAGCTGAAATCTTTGGACAACTCAACTCACCAACTAGCATTCTACTCGTAATTTCACTACACCAGGAGTCAGGACGCATTGCCCTATGTAGACATGTCTCGCTATCGGATGGAGGCATTTTACTTCTGGAAAGATGCTCGCAGTGTGGAAGTTATTCAGAATATGACGGAAATGATACAGTGATCTTACTTTATACTGCATTCTTTGTGCAAGCAATTTGTTTTATTTTAAAGTAACTCTATCTCACTACTTAAATTAGCATGTCCTTTAAAATCATAATCATAACTATTAAACGATTAAACGTTTGTACCTAATAAAAAACGATAAATGAGGAATTAAGTACATTAGAGTACAGTCAGTCTCAGTAACACTGAACGAGACCTAAATCCAAAGTGGTCTGCCTTAGTCTATCCTTATAATTAAATTAATATTAATCTAGTCCTCGATTACCGCTTTTTATTACAAAACATTTAATCACTTAATAGTTATGATTTTAAAGGTCACGCAAATTTACTTTTTTATAAGTAATAATTTTATCTTTTAATATTTACGCACCATAAGCAAATGTACAATCATTGCATAGGTAAAGCCCATACTTCACTACGCATAGCTGGGCATTAACTCGTTAATCCGTTAATCGTTAATTAACGACTATTACGTTACGCTACGTTACGTTACGTTTTACGTTATTGATGCCTTACGACAAGAAGCAGCAGAAAATTCGAAGGACAGATATAGTTTAAGTGGTGGAGTGAGAAAAGCGAGTAACAATGATGATGACGAGGAAGACTTTTTCAATTCTGTCACTCAGTCTATAGAAAAACCAAAGAGCTCCAACTCTTTAAAGGGTAAAGCGCAGTCTCGTTAAAATGTGGCTGGACATGAAATCAAAAGACTCGTTCAACGTTGCTGCATTCTCAGGGAACAGATATTCATAAATCTATTCATTAAATACAATATTGCTATACCCTCAAGCCCTGCAGTTGAACGTATGTTTTCCGCGGGTAAAGACATTTTAACACCAAAACGAGCCTCACTTTCAGACGAGAACTTCAACATGTTAATGCGCATGAAGGGGAATATGCACCTTATGTCCGACGATTAAATTACACATTTGAATTATACAAGTATTTTGTTTTGTTCCTAACCTGTTAACTTCTAGAACCTAAACCAACAGGTTTTATAAGTTCACTAACGCAACGATATAAAAATGCAATTTTACACATACATATTATTAACGGATTAACGACTAACGTTAACTTGCGTCAATTCTTCCGAAATGTAACGCTTTAACGTTTAACGAAGCTAACTTTTCTTTGTAGTGGATTAACGAAGTTAACTATTTGATTAACGGTTATTTTTATTTTTATCTAAAGCAAGAGGATTCTAGGCTTGAAATTCGGAAAATGATACCTTGTAATAAGATAAATAAGAAAACGCATATATCAAAAAAAAACTATATTCTTACAATTTTAAGTTGTTCCTAATCAGAATCACAAGTTCTTTCAATCATAATGAGACAAAAAGATGACCCAATTTTTTTTTCCTATTTTGTTACTATTTTCCATACACTTCCCTAGTATGGCTATGGCGTAACGAAAAATAACATAAAAAATTTATGAGTTTCAGAACATCTTTTCTCTCCTACAGGGATGGAAAGAGCTTGTGATTCTCAATGGAAACAGCCTGTAATTTGAAGATAGTAAAAAATTGAGGGGGGTGGCCTTTTTTTTTAGGAATTGCTCACCTAATAAATCTATTCATTTCAGCCAGAGGCAAGTTTCAATATAGGATTGCGGCGAGATACTTTAAAAGCTCTTGTGTAAAAATTTTGAATTAATTAATTACTTTGTAGTGAATTAGTCAAATATTTTAAATTTCAAACGACATTGAAAATTAGAACAGAAACATCCGAAAGTAAAGTAATGGCCGGGAATCAAACACGGATCCTCATCATTCAGTGATGTGTGCTATACCGCTAGACCGCTACGCCACCCATAGCAGGTGAGTATGCCTTCAAATATTTTAGTATTATTTTTATGGCAAAGGACTAGAACAATCAATAGAATGAGAAAATACGTCAAGTGAACACATTTGAGTGATTTAACATTAATAATAAGATAGGTAGCTACTTGAGATATCACTCACTCATTTTGATAAGATCACTATCTTGAGTGAGGAATATACAAGTAGACTAGGTATTTACTAAAAATAAATAGTCATTAATGAGTATTTCTGGTATTCATTCAGTGTTCATATCTGTTAATCATTTTTTTACATTTTGGCACTGAATTATATTTTATTGTGCCATTTGTTACCCAAAAGATAGACCATAAGTTTGACATAGAAGTAAATAGATTTGAATATATGTACATATTTATATGAAGTTACAATGTATGGGCTATCATTTTTCGAAAAAAATCTGTCACCACTTTTTTAAGAGATAAATATTGGGGTGAATTTTAAAATAATAACTTGTCAGATAGTAATGGTTAAAGTCATACATTTTAGACACACAATTGACACTTAAATGGAACTTAACTTAAGATGACTACCAAGTAGAAATATAATATATTATATATATTTTTTACATTCACTCCTTGACAAAAACAAAATATTAAGTACAGATTTCAACCATTGAGCACAGTACTGTTATAAAGCAGCCTCCCATTGAATTAATAACATTATAAGTAGGTAAGTATAAGTCACACATATAAAGATACACACAAAAGTTTCTGATAGATTGAATGTAAATGGGTACCTTTTGCCTGGATAGTAGATAATAGTGTATATGTATTTATACTTAACTGAATTAAGAAATGAGATTTTATTTTGATGGCATTAAGTATGTGTAAGAGATAGTAAATTTATAATATCAATGTACACAACACAAACACATTTTACTAACACCTAAGTAATTGATAACCATTATAATAAAATTGTTAGATCTTAATTGGTTACCATTTGCAACGAGAAACCATGATAGAAGATAAAAAGATATTGTTGCACCCTGTCTAGTTAACAAATGTAAATAATAGTCTGGGTGTTTCAACTATTACTGTAATATTTTTTATTGGAAGAATCAGTATCATCTAATTAATCTGTCAGAAACCATGTAACAACCAATGTGATTAGGGGGTAATACAGTTTACCTGACTCATAGCCTAATTTTAAGAGAAATTAGACATAATAAGAAAAATTAACACACTAAAAGACTGACTAAGAGACAGTAAAATTAAATAGGCCATGAAAACGATACTAAGCTATTCAGGCCGCCGTGTATCGCAACGGGAGAAGGACCTTGAAACCGATCACGGTTACAGGTAGATCGAACTAACTAGAGGCAGCATTTTAATTCAGTATATTTAATTTAAGAAATTTAACCAACACGCGAAATCATTAACTACAGCATTCTCTCTACCTACACGACCGTGAAAAAATTTTAACGCTCAAAAGCAGGCATTAAATTAAAAAACTAATCGAAATATTTGGTAATCATCTCATTTCATTTCAGCGACAATTTTTATACATAAATTCAATAAAAACAGCTGTCATGTTATGTAAACTCCAAAATAAAATAATACTCACAATAAAGATCTTGGGAGTGTTGAAAACATTTTAAAATATTTTTTTCATGTACAATTTCGAAAGCCAAGTAGAAATGACGCTTTCGCGTTCTTCAATCACTTTTATTTATCTGAATAATTGAAACGCCCTCCATGCGTTTAATGGCAGTGATGACTGATGACATGATATTATGACCTTCGAAATATTGTCTATGGACTGGTGAAAAGTAATAAAAAAAATGTTTACATTTTTTGATTAAAAAAAAAGAAACCCAGCAACAACACAAGTATATTTGAAATATCACTAAAGTAATATTTATTTGTGTAAAATTTCGGTAAAGCACTCTTGTCACTTTTCGCTTAGCGTAAGGGCAAAGATTGCAAATGTGGAAATATTTTTTACGGTTACCGTCTTGAAACGATTTTCTAGCATAACCGAGTCGTGAAATGAGATAGTAATTAAAATTGAGTATGCTCTTACTTAACGCTGTACAATATTCGAAAAGAAGAAATCGTCCAACACAAACAGCGCAGATGAAAAGTTGTATCGTGCGTATATGCTTTAAATGCGTAAACATTTTAGATTGCTGTATGTTGGCAGCATTAAGCATGCTTTTGACAGCTGTCATGCCATGCGAATATCGTGACATGACCTGACAGTGACAGTGACAGTTCTACTCGGACTTCTGTCTGCTTTGCATTCGGAAAAACATTTGATTCAAAAGTGTTTTAAATTTTTTATTTTTTTCAGCTGAGCTGCAACTATGATTAGGGAAGATGATCCACAATTCCGGATCACACCGTTCCAGCAAATGGCATCGGCGTGTACCGGTGCACTTATAACCTCATTATTCAGTAAGTTTTCATTTAACTGTGACCTTCGGTGTTTATGTACTGTGATTTCCATTCAACATAGTAAATTTACTTCCAGTGACTCCTTTGGACGTGGTTAAAATACGATTGCAGGCTCAGCAGAAGGCTCTATTGTCTAACAAATGTTATTTGTATTGCAATGGCTTAATGGAACATATATGTCCCTGTGGTGAAACAGGCCTAGTACCGCGACGTGTGCATTTTGAAGGAACTATGGTAAGAAGAAACAACTACTTAATGTAGAAAATATATTTAGTGAATAAAAAACTACTTACTTTTAAGTTCAAGGACAGTCTGCATGGGGCCTCTACTAATCTCTGATAATTGGCCAGATAGTCATATGCATAGTCCAAAACTCCAAAGAACTAACAAGCTAAACAAGTTACTCCACTATAAATTATTATATTTTTCCTCAATGTAGTAGTTTTTTAAAAAAAGTGTATCCTTTAACAAAGTGAAAGTACCTATAGGTTTTTTCTGAATCGGAATCACCAGAACTATTGAGTTGTGTTATGAAAAAAGTGTCCCCAATTTTTTTTAGCTAGACGACAACCTATATAAATAATATAAAAAAAATAAAGGACACTTTTTTCAATTTTTTAAAATTTAATAATGTTCTAGGATGCATTCTATAAAATTACCAAACTTGAAGGTCTGTCTGCTCTATGGTCTGGCCTAAGCCCCACTCTGGTTCTTGCTCTTCCCTGCACTGTGATATATTTTGTGACATATGAACAACTCCGATTTAAAACAAAAACATTCTACAATAAAATGACAGGAACAAGTAAGTAAACATAAATATACTAACAGTTGGTAAGTTAAGTTTGTTAAGTTAAAATTTAAATGGGCATGCATGAGTCAGGCTCGCAACAAGAAATTCCATATCACCGCACTGTGTTTCTTCTTGAGAGACTATAATTTTATTGATTTCAGTGATTTAATTATTTCTATTATTTTTTGTTGTGTCAGCCATAGCAATACAATAAATACACTTAAAATATTTACCTATTACAATTCAAAAGATATGGTCTCCATTTGAAAACATGGACAAGTAATAAGGTTCTAGTAATTCGAGTCCCAAACCATTAAAAAAAAGTGTTACATACGACTTTTTCACCCTTATTGCAATGGACAAAGGAATCAATTAATTTTTGTTGTGAGTAGGTAAGCTTAAGTGTGTGCATTATTTTTCAAAAAGGACTCATAAATAATGCAAAATTAAAAAGAATTATGGTTTGGTACTAAAGTAACACATATTAATAATAGGATCACGGTGCATGCAACTTATTTATTTATTATATCCCCTTAATCATCGTAAATAATAATGCTTATTTGCCAGGATAGCAAATAATATGGCATTCCATGTTACACATATAACAAAGTTTATCGAATGTGAACTAGAGACTGTAAACTTATATACAGCATGAGTCATAAATTAATTTTATCCTGTTTACATGGGTATATAAAATACATATACCGGGAATGGGAAAGCCATCTGTCTCACGCAATCTTTCAAGTTTATTACTTAAGCATTATGCAATATCAACTAGGAATCATAGAAGAGTCCAATGTTGTGGGCATAGCAGGCATGCCCATAACCATAATATGTAGGAATGCAACATATCCATTGTAAGCAGGCTTCTAGTCTAACTTGCACATGCCCAATTTACGAGTGGCTAGTTTAGTTAAGTATACCAACCTATTTTGTTCAGCATAATTTTGAATAGCTAACATGATGCAATACTTTGCAAAAAGTTTTTGCTATGTCATCTTTGTTTTGGCCGTCAATACAGTTGGCGTCATGCAGAGAAAAATTAACAAGACAGCAACTGTATTTAAAATACAAAGTGCTTCTATTTCTTTCTAACTATGATTGGCTTATTCATTATTCGTATTCAGTTATTGATCTTCATTCCTTGGCAGTTTATAAAATATAGGTAATGGGTGAAAAAATATTATAATAAAACCACTCTTTTCATTAGTGATTTTTGCTTTGTCATTGGTGACCCTAGTTACATAATACCTGCCTAATTTAATACAGCTCCTCCGTGGACTAAACAGTAAGCCTGTAGCGACCCTAGTGCCACCTAGTTGTTGAAAACATAAACTGCTTCGACATACGAATAGTTAACGCCGATGACATCACAATGTTCTACATCGCGCCAGCAAAGTTTCTTAACGCGGATGCATAAATATAATTTCCAACTCTCTGCCATGTGAATGTAGCCCGATTAATGTAGGTAAATCATGAATTTCGGTCAAAAAGGTACCTGTCTTCTTCTTTTTCATGATAGTTATATTTAAAACTCATTTTCCTGTAATAATTCTTTCAGCTGATCAACCAATGTGGATACCTTTAATATCAGGAGCCACAGCCAGAACAATAGCAGTTACCATTGTCAGCCCGTTAGAGCTTATAAGGACAAAAATGCAGTCTAAAAAACTGACATATTCAGGTATGAAAACTGATTTCAGAATATTGTTATAATGTTTTTAGTTAGGTGGCCTACTTTTTCTTTTTACTCCTAAAATGTTAAAATACTTTATGTTGATATTTTACACATTTAAGAGCTACAAGAACTTTCGAGCTAGAATCTAATCTTTAAACTTTACAAATGATATAATCTAGAAATGACGTTTTAATGTAAAATTCTTTTTCATTTACAGAAATTAACACTGCATTGAGGCAAGTAGTAAAATATGAAGGCTACGGCGGGTTATTTAGAGGACTAGGATCAACACTTTTAAGAGATGTTCCATTTTCTGGTAAATATTTGTACCTATTTTGTTCTTTGTCAGGTGTTATAGCAAAGGTTCATTAATTTGTAATGTTAACACTAATCATTAGTTGAAACCAATTAGTTTGACTTTCCATAAATATCACAGCCACCAGACTGTATTGAAATAACAGTGTACTTATATATATACTAGCAGTTGCCCGCAACTTCGTCTGCGTAGAATTCGTTTATCGCTATCCCGCGGGAATCACGCAATTTTCCGGGATAAAAAGTAGCCTATGTGTTATTCCAGACTATAATCTATCTATGTTCCAAATTTCATCCAGATCGGCCCAGTACTTTTTGAGCCTATTCATTACAAACATACAAACATACAAAAATAGGTACAAATCTTTCCTCTTTATAATATTAGTATAGATAAACAGCTTTTTTATCAAAGTAGGTAAACCTAATGTAATATATTCAAAATTTCAGGAACATATTGGACAATGTTTGAGACAGCTAAGAAACATATCAACTATCCAGAAACGGAGAAAAATACATTCTTTTTTAACTTTTTTTGTGGATCTCTTGCAGGCAGTGTGAGTCATTTTTATTCTTCTTTCTAATAAGCATATTTACTATTATGCACTAAGAACTATATTGGAGTGCAGTTGGTTCTTACATAATTCCACTAAGACCAGTTTTCAATTTGGCTTGGAAAGCGGATGTGTACATATGTCAGGGTACTGACTGTATGACATTGGGAAGTTAAGGCTAAGTTCAGATGACCGCGCGGCGACGCGCGGTTGGCTCGGCGCGCGGTTCAAGATTGTAACAAATCTATGTTGCCGCGCGGGACAAGAACTTGCGCGCGGTGCACGGCGGCGCGCGCGGTCCCGCGCGGCACCGCGCGCTCATGTACACAGCAACATAGATTTGTTACAATCTTGAACCGCGCGCCGAGCCAACCGCGCGTCGCCGCTCGGTCATCTGAACTTAGCCTAAGTGGGTGACAGACGGGCGAGTACGCGTATTTAGACTGACACACAAGCGAGTAAAGTCGTCGAGCCGCAAGTACGCGAGCTTACTCGCCCGTCTGTCACCTACTTTAACCTCTAATAAAAAATTACCAAAGCCCATCGAGGGAATGGGCGAAAATCATAGGAATCATGTTACAGGCCATGCGGCTAGCAACCCATCACTATTTTGATTCTATTTTCCATCTATTGGTATCCCGAAAATCTTGCTAAACGTGGCCTGTAGATCTTGTCACCTTAGGCTCTGCCTACCCCGTAAGGGATAAAGACGAGATTTGTGTATGTCATCATCTCCATTGAATTGCTTCGCACATGCGTGCAGGTTTCCTCACGATGTTTTCCTTCACCGAACTTTTACTTTTACTTGTGCATGTATGTGTATGTAAAAATTACTAAGTACTTGTGAAATCACAGCACGACATGAGCAACATTCCGTCCCTTCCCTGCCTATCTATCTGTCTCACTCTTGGTCTGTCCATCAAAGTGGAATAGCTACGTAGCTAATATAGAATCGTAGCTTGATCCAGCTATTTTTCTTATACGCGCCATGCTAAGGATGCGTTGGAAACTGATAGAAACACACAAAGCCGAATTTCTGACAATCTACTCAGCGTGATTGGAAATTATACTATATTACATTGTTTTATATATTTGGAAACAGGTTTAAAATGTAAGCTATCACACATACACATACATACACAAATCACGTCTTTATCCCTTACGGGGTAGACAGAGACTAAGGTAACAAAACCTTAAGGCCAAGTTTAGCATGATCAAGGGTGTATAGGTGGAAAATGGAATCAAAATAGTGATGGGTTGCTAGCCTCATCGCCTATAACATGATTCCTATGTCGCCTATTCCCTCGATGGGCTTTTACCATCTGCACGGGAAGAGATGCAACTGGTACAGTCAAGTGTAATAATATGTATCTAGTCAAAGTTTCAAAAATAAGTACCATACGCTCTTACACCAGCGTAATAAGGTCGTGGGACATATTTTTGAAAAGTTCGTATCAATACTTATTTTTGCACTTGACCGTACATTCTATGTTTTTTCTTTGCTCCCAGACCAGCGTGGAAGCTATCACACACTGTTGAGCAATCTTTGTGTGGTAGATATTGTATAGATTATACGTATCTACTCGATGCCCACACAGGGTTAGCAACAATAGTCTAATATAACATTATTTTATCTTTACAGATAGCAGCTTTTATCACGTTACCCTTTGATGTTGTCAAAACACACCAGCAAATAGAGTTAGGAGAGAAAGAAATATATGGAGGTTTGCAATTTAAATATTTTGTATTGTTTACTAGCCAAATTAATTTGAGGGGCTGAGGGGCTTCAAAATATGTATAAGAGACTCAAACAACGAACCGTAGATCACTAATGGAAAGGGAACTAAAAAAAAACATTTAGCTACATAAAAAAAATTAAGTTGCCATGTTCAAGCGCAAACGTCAAAAATGAGACATTTGCAAAGAAAGTGGCGCCCTCATTTTAAATTCTTCTATTTTTTGTTGGAATAGAACACGCTTGACTATTTTGAATCGTTTTCACATTTTTAAGCACCCTCCACTCTCGCCGATACAATTTCAATATTTAATTTTAATAAATTTAAAAACATTTTTCTCAATAGTAATTAAGACGATTTCGTCGGCGTAATCTAATTTTCAGATAGTAAACTTAAGCAGAAAGCTTCGAATATGCAAGATATTGCGAAGAATATCTACAAAAACCATGGGATAAAAGGAATGTTTACTGGCCTGTTGCCACGAATATTTAAAGTGGCACCGGCCTGTGCGATTATGATAGCAACATTCGAATACGGAAAGCAATTTTTCCAGACATACAATACTCAAAAATATAAGGAAAAAATGCAAAGGTAACATTAAAAAATTCTATTGCTTTTTTATGGAACTCATTATTCATACATTAAAACAGTGGCCTGTTTTTTGAAGTAATAAATTACAATTATCAATAACTCTAGTATTGATTACAATTTTACAAGTCTAAAGTAGCAACATTGATCAAGAACTCAACTATTGATTACAATTTTGCAAGTCTGAACTAGCACTAGAACATTGATCAAATTCCAACTGATTGGTTGATTGGGCCAATGTTGCTTGTTTTATGCTTGTAAACTTGTAACTAGTAGTTTCGAGAAACGGGTCTCAGGGGTTCCCTATCCTTTTTAGGGCCTATTTGAGCTGTAGTTTTGTAGCAATCCCCATTATGTACCGCTTTTGAATGGTAGTTATTTTTGAGTCATAAAAAACCCGGTTTGAGCGTAACGTTTCGCGTCGTCTCTAGGCTTGGGAACCTCTGCATTAGATTATTTTGTTTAAGGCGGATGCTCGTGTTAGCTCATTGAAGAAGTCCCGTTAGATGGCGCTGTAATCAATGATGTGTGTTTTTTGTAGTTTTTAGAAGATTCTTAGAACACTTATAGATTATCAATTGATTTGCGCACACAGTTTAATACGGCCGATTTTTTGAGACTACACTCAGAAGGTAACAATGCACCAATTCGGAGAATAGCTGCACAAACGCTGGTGTCACTAACGGCCCTATACAGATACTAGGTCTTACACACACATGCAAATAGGAGGCGGCAACTGGCGGAAAAATATTGCAACACCTTGCTAAGCTGTTAGCGTAATTTTTCACGCTATATTTACGTTTTTATATCAACTTTAATTTTACCAGAAATTTTACAAATCTACGTAGGTAGAAAACTTAAGTCGTGTTATTTCAACCATTTATAACTTTGGAATGGCTGCACGGATTTTTATGATTTTTGATTTGTTAGCTTTCTCTCTTCCTCGAATAGCCAAATATCTTATCATAAATATGATAAATGCACAAAAAAAAACTCTTTAATTTTTCGTATGCAGCGCCATCTCTGACAAAAACTGACTTTAAGGCGGAATATTCTTTGCCAGCTCGGCTAGTTACAAATACATAATAATATTATAAATGAGTCTAGCAGATGCAAACATGTGAATCAATGCCACCTTCAACCCTTTTTGAATACTAGGGAGTAATTTTTTGTACTTTGTTAGATAGAGGGCTATCGTATTTGTACTCAATAGTTGGCGCCACTGTAGAGTAAGGTATATATCATATCAGATTATTCAGGATTTCTTTTAATTTATCTTTAATAGCAAGTTATTTATTATCCACCGTGTTGCACAGTCCCGTTTATCCTCTTAATTAGCTGTCATTTTATTTGCCTTCTTAGTTTGGCTCCTACTTTTCATAGTTTTTCTTTTAATATTTTAACAAACCTGTCGTATGTCTGCGAAAATATTCGGAAACAATGTAAAGTAAAGCCGGAATATGCAACTTGTAGGTAGTACTAATTTTACGTTTCTTTTTAATACCTCAAGTTGCAATAGCGCCTCTAGCGGCGAATTCATATGCCGTCATTGCTAGTATCTTGAAATGTCTTTGAGTATTTAGTATGTAGGAACCCGCGATTCATATCTGATATTCGCTCACACGTAGAGACATCATCATCACCATCGTCTGACATTTTATTAATACTCCTATGCATTGCATTACAAACGTTTCGTCTGGGGCATCTAAACAACTAGCGCTGTACTATAGGTATTGTCGTTTCGCGTCATAGGCTTTCGTAAACAGGTAACTTGAGAATCAGCCTGCTTATAACAATGAGACGAAGTCATTCGTGCTAGCCATTCGGATCCTTTCCTTTCACCAAAATGCATTGGAGTATAGGATCACATAAAGGAAATTAAATAATAACGCATATCGCGTAGGGACTACGTCTGACTGCTTCTTGGCTAGGGATTTTGGTAGTCATCGGTCGTGGGCCACCTGCCTAGTTCACCTGGGTGGACCACGGGCACATTTTCTTGCCAATGTTCCACCTCAGAACACCCAGGTGAACCACGGGCAAATGACTATGGGTCATGGTCCAAAAAGTGCCCATGGTTCACTTAGGTTTACTGAAGTGGACCATTGGCAAGAAAAATTGCCCTTGGTCCATCCAGGTGAGCTAGACAGGTGGTTTTCGGTTAGATATTTGTTCCGGAGTTGCGACCTGCCTTTTTATTTACTAATTCATGGTACATCGCATAAAAGGAAAAATAATATTAGATAATAATTAATAATTATGATGACTTTGCAATAGGTAGGTACGACAAATAAATAATGACAACTCCAAAACAAATTGAATCCATCTGAACTCACTTTTACTTACTGATACTTACTTCCACAAAAGTCGAACTTCATCCATCGATGGTTTTGAGTAGCGTTACCAACAGTGGGATAAAGCAGATTCTCACGGTGTCTAGTCCACACGCGAAAAATAAAAATTTGCAGCTCGACGCGAATTATATCAGCGCATGGACCAACTCTATATGCACAACTGGTTGTGCCAATAGGAATTTCGGGCTTATAAAAATAAAAATTCTCATTATAGATAGTAAAATTAGGTTAGGTTCATTAGGCATCTTCAAATGCCCGAAGGGCAAACCGAATAGAAATAGGAACCCCGCCGTCAATCTTACGGTGGAGTGAAATTTCTAATGGCACAACTAGTAGTCCATAATATAGAGTAGGCCCAGGACAAAAGCGTCATATATTTAGGCACAAATCGTGTGCATAAAAATGACAAAGAATTTTGCTAGTGTCGTGCAGCAATAGCGTCTGTACTATACGCGTGTCGACCAGTGAAACAGGGAACAGAGACGTGCTAAACTACGAAACTCTCTAGATATTTTTTTCGGTCTGTAACCATGATCCACCTGCAGTTTGGCCACCTGGTTTTTGACAGAGCTCCGCTCCTGGGTGGAGCTCCTTTTTCTGGGTATTGGAACCTCAGTGGTTTTCTGGGTGGACAAATTAGGTGGGCTACGGGTAGACTGCAAACAAACTGCACAGTCAATTTGCAGCTAGCTTGCAGTTCAAATGCTGACCGTCTAGTTTATTATAGGCGTTACATGAGATCCCACAATAGCTAGGCCAATACGCCACGCAACACGTGGTATGCGCACATAAGGGTTGATTTATCAAAGCACTGATAGTTTAAAAAAAGACCTCGACATTTTTTAAATAAAACTTAATACTTTTTTAAATGAAAACTCTTTTATGATGTATGTAATCAATCATATTGGCAAAATCAGGCCATTATTATCAGGGTATTTAAAAAGGAAACATTGACATAACTACACACTTCAAAGTCAAGAACATATATTGTAATGATTAGATGTTTTCTATATACCAGGCGTCAGGCTCCAAATGAAAGAGATGAGACGATCACTGACAAGTTGGTACTCTTCTCGGTGATTGTCAACGTCAAGAGATGAGCTTCGCTAGAATAAAAAACACGTCAGGCCATATTGAATCTTATGACGTGTTGTTACGTGTTGTTACGAAATTGTAGTTTGTAGATCACGCAACATATTTCAATTCATAAAATATTACATACCTAACTGAATTACATGTAATGGAAATTTGCCACTTATTTATTGTCCACAAAAAATATTTTTTTGCATGCATACAAGAACAATCATAACTTATTTTTCTACTTAGAATAATATAGGCGGACTTTTTTTATCACCGTCAAAAGAAACAACACGACGAATACAAGCATTATTTTTAAGTTTGGTGTTAAAATATTGCAAATGGTATCATTAAATGATAACTGTCATCATTATCATCCTCATCATATCAGGTGTGGGACGTCCACTGTTGGATATAGGCCTTCAGATACCGCCCATAGAACTCCAGTTGCCTCGGTTGGAAGTGGCTTGCATTCACCATGATACCATGAACCCGCGACTTACACGGTACCTATAAGGTTGCATATGATACTTAGGTCAACCTAAAACTTGGACGTTGATATTAATATCATTCTGTATAATATAGTTTCCTTTTCCTTCTTTCTACCGATCATAGGTAATGGGAACATGAAAGACGGACTAAAAGTCTTCAAGTCTTCAGAACAGGGTTGGCAAATCTCCGCTGTAGGACATCTGGAAATTCACGGTCTTGATAATTTCCCTAGTAACATAAAGTAATTAACCAATTAGAGTGGTAATAGGGGTTACAAAATTTTGCAACACCGCACTATGGATACATACATAGGGTAAAAGCCGGATAGTTGCCTCGGACGGATACATGCCTCAGTTTCAAATGCTCTATGTTAGACGTATTGACAGTGTTTTTTTTGATCATAAATTAAAAGCGTCCCCCGCGCAGGCCTCGGTGCCACATAAGCCGTTGAAGTAGGCGCACGAGTTTTGTCCGTGTGAGGAAACATCTTCCGCAGCGATACTTTGACGAGCGCCAGAATTATATTGGTAAGTAATCTCTGCTAAATATTTTTATAACTGATTGCGATTTCAGTCAAAAATATATTTCTTAGTGTGCATTAGAGTTTAAATTGCACTGTTTATTAGGTTTTATTGTTAAATATGCTTTATTTATTTCGTAAATAAAAAGGGCAAGTATCCGTATCAAATCGGATAGTTGCCCTACTGTCTTTTGCGGATTGTTGCCCTGCGGCAACTTTTTTTTTTCTTAGTTATTTTTTTCATTTGCTTTTACTATTTTGTCTTGGTGATTTTTTATTTAGTTTTACTATATATTATTATATTATCTTAAATAAAATAAATACTCAACAGCAAAATGCCTCGCAAGTATAAAAGAAAGCAAGGCGTGGTGCCGCGCCACATCAACTGGACAGAAGATTAATTAGATTATAATATATATATTATTTAATTAAATAATTAATAATTAAATAAATATAAATTAGCTTATAAATATAATAATCTATTTATATATATATATATATATATATATATATATATATATTTATATATGTATACATCTAATTGTATTGTTCTATCTTCAAAATAAATAATAACATTACATCATGAAACTACCGTGAGACTTAAACATTATTATACATAAACGGATAACTCACGTATAAAAAGTCGAGTGATGCTCGACATGTTTCGGACTATTTCGTAGTCCTTCTCGTGGGGCGAGCGCTCCAGGAAGAAGGACTACGAAATAGTCCGAAACATGTCGAGCATCACTCGACTTTTTATACGTGAGTTATCCGTTTATGTATAATAATAACATTACATTTTTATTTTGGACACTTACTTACTATTTTGGAGTCTATTATTGTTATAATTTTATAATTATAATTTAACTTTAATTAATACTTAATAAAAGATTGTATTTAATAATAAAAACTGATTATTTAAATTAATATAAGTTCATTTTATTTGAAAAAAAAACAGACCGGCATCTATCCTCACATTGGGCAAGTATCCCCCCAACCATTTTTAACGTTAGGCTAGTATCCGCTATAGTTGGCAACTATCCTCTTTTTTAGAGGTCATTTTAAACTGGATTTACTTAAAAATTATAATATTTATAATTTTTTTATAGATAGGGTATGTTAGACGATTAATGAACTATGTTTGAGAACTACACTTTGAATAAAAAATGTATTGGGACACATTTTTTAAAGGAGCTTTTTAAAAAGTGTGGCAACTATCCGGCTTTTACCCTACATACATATCACGTCTTTATCCTTTACGGGGTAAACAGAGCCTAAGGTAACAAGACCTAAAGGCCACATTTAGCGTGATTTTGGGCGTATAGATGGAAAAGAGGAATCAAAATAGTGATGGATTGCTAGCCACATCGCCTATAACATGATTCCTAAGATTTTCGCCCATTCCCTCGATGGGCTTTTACCATCTGCGCGGGAAGAGAAGCAACTGGTACATTCTAAGCTTTCTTTACTCCCAGACCAGCATGTAAGAACGTATATTGATAGTTTGGATGAAACAAAAACAGACCATATCGATTAAATCGAGATTTTTACTGTAATTAAGACTTTCTTAGGTTTTTCTATGACAGTTTTTGGGTCTCCTGTGCATATACATACTCAGTAAAGCATAACGAGGTTTTTACCTCGTAACGTTATTACAAATTACATCAATAAAAATCTGTGTTTTTAGACCCAATCAATTTTTTTTGTCATCACACCAGCAGTAAAGTTCTTGCTCTTCTTGCACAACAATAGCAAGTAAAATCTCGCGTCCAGTGAATATATGATTCACTTATTTCCTGTTAATGCACAAAAATTACTTTCCGAATCCAATGTGAATCTGAAAAATTAATTTATTTTATAATCATACTATTAGCGACAGAAAGACGGACAAACAGAAAGACAAACGGACGGATGATTGGACGTACAGATTAACAAGCAGACGGACGGACGGACAGACGGACGGACGGATGGTCGGAAGCATAGACAAACAGACAGACAAACCAACGGATGGACCGCCGGATTGATGGTTGGACAAACAGACAAACTGACAGACAGACATACATACATACATACATACATACATACATACATACATACAGACAGGCAGGCAGATAGATAGACGTACGGATGGATGGACTGCCGGATGGATGATCGGACGCACAGACAAAAAGACAGACAGTCAGAAATATTTAAAGAAGATTTTTATTTATCACAAAAGAAGTTAAAAAACAGAAGTATCTAAACATAAAAAAGCTAAAAATATAAAAGCCACTGATAAATAAATTGTCACAAAATGGCCCAGAAGACTGGACAGACGGAAAGATAGGCCGACAAACAGACGGACCTACAAAATATATGTGCTTCTAACAATGGTTCCTTTTTTCTATATGACGTAAGAAACCCTAAAAAAATCAGACAATACAGTCATGTGTGTATATTTCACCTCTCTTATACCTTTCAATGTACATACGTAGTTTTTAATTATCATTTTGACTTGCGTTCGCCGATTCGGACGTAAAATATACATTCATACACAAATCACGTCTATATCCCTTACGGGGTAGACAGGGCCTAAGATAACACCTTAAAGCCACCAAGAACAAGCATGATTGTGGGCGTATAGGCGGAATCAAAATAGTGATGGATTGCCCTATCGCGTATAACTTGATTCCATATATTTTTGCATTTACCATCAACGCGGGAAGAGAAGCAACTGGTACATTCTATGTTTTTTCTTTACTTCCAGACCAGCATGAAAGGGAGTAGAAGATAGCTACCTAGTATCGAGTATGGGTAAAAAAGCTATAGTTAGACAGACGGACAGATTGACAGACATAGACGGACGGATTTGAACAATGTGGCCATAAAATAAACCACGATACAGCGTTAACTTGGTAATAGATAAGCTCCTTTGTGTTCCGAACACCAAAACCTGGCCAAGTGCGAGTCGGACTCTCGTACTAAGGGTTTCGTCCAAATTCGGCAAGTAAATATAAAATCCAGTGTTAGCAAAGCCCTGCCAACTAAGCAAATTGTAGGCTGTGTGAGGTCATTTTATATCGGTAACTTACATACTTAGACAGACAAAAATATTCTGTTTTTAGTATTTGATGTTAGAGCGGCAACAGAGAAACGTCATTTGTGAACTGTCGCCAGACAATCATGATAGCTGATAGCCATATCACGGTTCATAAGATACAGCTTGGTGACAGACAGACAGACGGACAGTGGCTCCTAAATGAAAAAAATATAGCTACGTAATATGGGTAAAAAAGCTATAAAGTTAGGACAGACGGACAGATAGACAGACATAGACGGACGGATTTGAACAATGTGGCCATAAAATAAACCACGATACAGCGTGAACTTAGTAATACATAAGCTCCTCCATTGGTTACTGACATAGAAAGATTGACAAAAATATTCTGTTTAGTATCTGTTGTTATAGCGGCCACAGAAATACATCATCTGTATGCATCATCACGAGATACAGCCTGGTGACAGACAGACGGACAGACAAACATATAGACATACAGACGGACAGTGGAATCTTAGTAATAGAGTCCCGTTTTCACCCTTTGGGTACGGAACCCTAAAAAAGCTGGTCAATAGCAAGTTCGATTCGAGCACTAAAGATTCCTCTAAGTTCTAAGAGTTATAATTAGATGTAAGCGTAATGTATGGTTAGTTGCTACTCTTTCTGTTGATGAGTGTCCAACTGCGGAAGCGACCCTGGCTGGGTCACCAGAATTTCACTTCAAGATTACTGTATTGTCATCAGACTTATGCTTATGCCAGATTTCACATCAATCTGATCAATTAGAAATGGGTCAAAATTCACTTGCAAGATTTGATTACATGCAGACACCGGGACTGAGCACTTCAATTGCGTTTACAAAAATAATTTGTACCAATCACACAAACGTTGGAATTTTGTATCTTACAAAAAAATATTATGATTAATTGATAAGTACATACCTGCACGTGTACGTACAAATAAATATCTACGCTGCGTCCAATATCGTAGCTTGTAACGTCTTTTACTTCCTTCCTTTGACTTAAATTAATTACGAATAAAATGAATAGATTATTTTTATTTTAAGACGCCATGTTCTGTCAACCATTAGTTTATGACAATTCATATCATTGTTTTTTTATTACCTGTCTAACCAGCCAGGTTTTTGACTCGCGTGTTTTTTTTTAATTGTTCTGCAATTGAGAAAACCTATTTACTCGGCCTATTTTGTATTTAGCACTTGTCGGATTTCACGAATCATTGCCGTGGTATATGGCCGTGATTTGATGCAGAGGGTTAGGGTTCGATTCTCGTGAGAAGCATTAGTGCAAAATTAACTGGAAGCCTTTTTTATTTTTAACTTTCTGTGGTCGAGTACTTTTTTTAAAATATATAATACGTGTTTTTAAGGCGGCAATATGACTGGGGGGCCCCACCATCTATTCCAAATTAATAAGCACGTGTGATCCTAATACTAGAGAACTTACTAGGCATGAAAGCTTTGCCAAGTTTAGGACTGGCAATGCCACCCGCTTAACCAGTCAAATTGGCGATGCCTCACTGCTACAAGGTTATACAAAAAAAATACGAAACTATGTGTTAGTTTAAAAAAACATCTTGGCTAGAGTAAGTTTACCATCACAAGTATATTTTATTTTCAACTAATTGATGGTATAGACCATTTATCGTAAACAGTAAAATCTAATTAGGGTAAGCTTGAGGTTGTTTAAAAACCACTTAGGTAGTACTTTCTTTGGTTTGATTTGACAAGAAAAATATTGAATTTACCACAAAGTTTTCTACATCTCATCGAGATAGTATTACTAAGTAAGTAAGTTATTAAAAACAATGTTTATAAAATTAAAAAAGAATCGTTCACGGCCTCGAGATTTGAACTTGGTCACTAACTATTCAGTCCTTTAAGTCACGACCACTGAGCCAGATTGGAGGTCACGTGACAGCTCGAAATAGCCGATTGGTTTTTACAACATGTTTTATTTGACACTAGCTACTCACACTATTGTAAAATGCATCGAAATTTACTGCATCATACTGCAATTTAGGTATGATAAATGCACTCTGTTTTGTAATTTGCGCAGACAATATATCCATAGCTAACTATCCTCAAAAAACCGCATTGAAATTAAGCCTGTGGACGAAATGCAGCTGCACGGAAGGTTTGTATGGAAGAGCAACCGCCTTAAGTATAATGTTTGTCTTTTCTGTTCTGTCCTTAACCTTTTCGACGCTAACGACACAGCAGCGCAGGTTAAACGCCAACGACCTATGTATATGTACGTCCATTACTTCAATGCAAAAGCGACCTTCGTTCAATTGAGTTTAGATTCAACTTAAGGCATCGCAATAAAGAAGTCTGGCGTATGGGTGATGTCTCTTGTATTTGACGTGGCGGCGTGAAGGTTAAAATATTATTTGTAACTATATTTGGAGCTTGGCATGTGGGTAGACGAAACAAATAACCGTAGTATATAGTGGAAATGCCATTCACTATATCTGAAAGTGTTGACTTAAACAAGAATCTCTATTCTTATAAAATTTAAATTCGACTAAAGAAATAATCAGTCACACCTTCACCACAATGAACCCTTGTTTTTTATTTAAAGCCAGTTCTTATTGCAGCCAAGGGATAAATCTTAAAATAATTAAAGACTGAAAGAGTTCAAGTTTTCTGTTATCTTCACAAGGTACCTGCATAGTTTGAGTATTGTTAGTTGGATTTATAACAAATTATGATATATGTATAGAGGAGTAGAAATTAAAATGAAGGACCATCTAATTTCCTTTGCTTGTATTATTCATGTATCAAAGTTGCTTTTAGTAGTATACTTCCTAAAAGTATAAATTCATACCAAATATGTTTGTGTCTGTAAAGTTAACCTCAAGCATGTCCGGAACAGGTTTCCTTTGCCTTCTTGCGATGCTTATAAAGGTTAGAGACAACATGTTACTAGCTACAAAGCCAGCTAACTTCACAGACTGAAACATATATTTGATGTAAATTGTAAACTTAAGTTGATTATGTATGATTACCTAATGCGCTGGAAGTACTTATAGTACTGGATGGATGAATAAATGCAGTCTGCAGTAGATATTGTAATTATTGATATCAAATTTCTAATTACCAGTGTTTATATTTTTTCTTTGTTTTAAGTTGTATTATTTGTATGATGTATAATTTTACTTACATTCATTCTTTTGATTTTTACACTAATTTCTGCCATCAATGAATTTAGACGATTGAAATACGAAAAATCACAGTTTCCCATTGTTGTCATAGTGTGAAAGTATTTTTTTTTTCAGACATCAAGAAATTGTATTGATGGCCAATACAAGTAGAAGCGAGTTCTCATAATCTACAGAACAGAGTGAATGAAATACATGCATGATGTATTATTCACAATGTGCAATGAAATCATTCTTAGGGCAAAACTAAATGTTACTTGTATACATTAGAATGTTAGATTTAGCTACTTTAGTAGGTATTTGACATACTACAAAGAAGAACATTTGGAATACCTGTCACAATTTTGTATTTTTTTTTTTCAATTTATTTTGAAATGTTATACTTATAATATTGTACATAGTAATGTATGTAAATACTGGATCTGTAGTGTGTTAATATGCAATGAAATAAAATTTTATGTTTAAATTTATTGTCCTCTAATTTTCCAGCTCCTTTTAGCAGCTTACAGACGGCTTGGACATGTCCTAGACGTCTATTTGAAGTATTTCAGTTTCTTTTTGAATACCAATTACCTTCACAAAGCAATATCTGTAGTTATTTATAGTAGAGGGTAAGTGATTATTTTTACCAGTTACTTGTAGGTTAGTTAATACACTACTAACCAACACACATGGACACACAAATGTGATTAAAAACAAACATTTTAAATTATAACATGTTTATTTGTAAATACAGTGATCAATGAGCTATTACACCTAGAGGTTCAGCTTTTATGCTACTCAGGTCCAATCTGCTATCAATAGATTCGTCTATCTGCCCGACGATTGCCACGTTATCTCCTCGAATTATATGTAGTCCAAGCACCACCTGCGCCACTCCAGTCGACGACGAAAACACTCTTTCGTGAGATTCGTCTAATATTATATTTATTGTTTGATCAAAACCTTTCAATGTGCCGATGAAATTACGTCCGTCAGATGTAATTACAGACACTGTTTGATTCACGTAATTTTCTAGGCCTGATGCCATTTCTTAGTTTAATAGGCGTAATGTCGAATATAAATAATCGAATTATTAATGTTTTCGAACAAAAATATAAAAATGCCTTGCCAAGCCGTATTTTCAAAGCGAATGTCAGTTCAGGTTCAGTCAAGTGTCAAGTGCAGAGTCAACTCATAGACAAAAATTTATATTTTGTAGAATAAAATGGGCTTGCACGTTCCCACTCACCTCGGAAGACGTAGCTTTATGAGTTATTTTTGCTTAACCTAGAGAAACTAAATTAAAAAAAAATGTAAACTGTCAGTGTCAAATCATTCATAGCAGTCTGCTTTGTTGGATTGGATTGAAAGATTGAATGAAGTGTTTACCATTAAGAGAGAAATTGAATTGAGAATGTGTTTACATTTTCTCATTGCGAATTCGTAAAATATAGCTAACATTAATAGTATTTCCTTGAAACCAACAACTAATCAAACAACACTAACATAATTCAACTGTATCTAATAAATTCTTGGAGGAAATTAGCTATGTCCAATACGGTAGTTCAATATCTTTTGCTGCGAAGCGATTTATTAAAGGAATTGAGATGGTCAGTGGGCGCTTTAGTGGCACAAGCATGTCACGCATCCACAGCAGTCTTACATCTATATAAAGATGACGAGCATACGATACAGTACCTGAACGATTTGGATAACATGCACAAAGTAGTTTTGGAGGTTAGTAAATAAAAGCCATTCCAAGTTATTTTAAAAAGCTAATCTGTGTATTTATATACGCTAATGATAAAACCAAGAATGTAAAGAACGGAACTGTAATGTTACGAACAGTATTGGATAACAACAGCTAAAGTGCACCATGATCACAACTATGACGCATATTCAATACCTAAATAAAAGTTGTCTTCAGAATTTTCAAGTTAAGATGACGAAAATACATGGATGTACTGGTGGCCTCTTCACTTTCGCCGCATTTACTGAAATGCTGCTTGGTCAAATGTATCACTCATATTGGCTTGCTTAGCCATAAAAATAAGTGCTGCCATGGCAATATTTAACTTATTTGTATCATGCTTTGATGATAGTGATTCCATTATTTTTTCCGATACCAATTTTTTTTTGTACATTTCAGGTACCTAATGAGGAGTCACTGAAGAAGGTAGCTGAAAAATTGAAAGAAAATTCTATAGCACACAAGCTTTGGATAGAGCAACCAGAAAATATTCCTACATGTTTAGCATTGAAACCATATCCAAAGGACCAAGTTAAAAAGTTTGTTGGAAAATTTAAATTATACAAAACAACATTGGAAAGCTGAGAGAAGAAATATATTCAAAGCAGTGATATTTCTGAAAGTTTATTTATGTGAGTGACATAACTTTGTTATTGTTGTATTTTTAAGTGATCATAAAAATAAAAAACTAAACTCAGTAAAATCTGCTATTTGACTTACATAATTATAAGAGTATAAATAATTTTAGTAGATTCATATAAATTTCTTTACATTATCAGATTTAAAATTATTCTTAAAAACTTCAACACTTCACAATCATCTTCATGTATAATCAACAATTTTTACTAGTACCTAATTGATACACAAGCAAACAAAATTACTGAAATAATGCTATATTATCTAGTAGGTACTTCACATAAAAATGTGATCAGTTGATCATTGCCAGTGTTCTAGATATAAATACAGGCTGTCTTGTTCCGGAATACTTTGGCAGGTGGTTGGGTTAGTATGACTAAATAGCCCAGTAAATGTTTTTCCGGATTTTTGAGTCATAGTTGACTAATGTCTCCATAATATTGATGTGCATCTTATCATCATAATCATCTAAAAATAATTAAGACGGAACATTGGTAGGTACTTCACATAAAAATATGATTACTACCAGTGGAGTAAAATATATTGAACTATTTACTAATTATGAGCCACATTATGTGTAGTATTCTGGGTTTGGATTCCAGTAAAACACACAAGTACAACTCAACGGTTTAATGCCGAACAGCAAACTGACACACTACGCCTTGCAGTTAACTACCCACATATCTTAAATACTACATTCCCTCCACCAATATTACAGAACAATTTAATAACTAGTACCTAGGTAACCGAGCAAAGCCCGGCGCTAGCACAACTTGGAAAAACAAGTTTCTCTATGAACTACGAAGTTACATTTAGCATAACCTTATCATCTTAAAATTAATACTTATAATTAACATTATTATTTCGCGTGCTCCTTAACGGGAAGCGGCGGTTTGCGTCCGCGACCTCCAGGCCGTTAGGCTCAAGATCCAGCTCTTCCTCATCTTCTCCCCCTTCATCTTCCATAGATCGTTCGTGAAGTGTGCTATCCTGTGAATTATTATTCTCGAAGGGAGTGTCCGAAGATATTATTTGCTGTGGAATCGTCTCGTTGCTCACGTTCCCTTCAGGGCCGACGTCTTGCAGAGTTGGAATGTCGTGAATAATTTCCCTCTCATCCTCAGTGCCGGGGCTACCTTTGTAGGATATTATCTGATCGACGTGTTTTTTTACTGTCACGTCTAAGTGTGGTATAAAGACTATATACATTCTTGAACCAATCCTTTTATGAATTACGCCTCGTTTCCATGTATATTTGGTGCCATTTAAATAAAAAGATTTTATTAATACATCGCTTCCCTTCCTAAAATTACACTTTCTATGTCCTCCATAGTGATTAGTTTGTGAGATCTGTTTGCGGTTAACATTTTCATTAGCTGAGGAGTCCGGCGACAGGTCCCGCGCCGGCGCTTGGCCCGCGCCTGCCTCGCCGACATTCAGCAAGTCGTGTCGGCAGTGTAACGAGCGACCTAGCAATAACTGCGCCGGTGAGAACCCGGTTGTACAGTGAACAGAGTTCCTATAGTCAAAAAGGAACTTATTTAATTTTATACTAAATGTAGACTGAAATGGGCCCTGTGAAAGTATTGCCTTTATGCCTTTTTTAATATTTTTTACGCTATTTTCCGCTTGTCCATTGGACGCTGGATGATACGGGGCAATAGTGACGTGTTTAATTCCGTTTGTACGACAAAAATCTGCCATCTGGGTGGAACAAAAATTAGAGGCATTGTCAGTGACCAAAGTCCGCACGAGACCAAATCTACCAAACATGTCCGTTAATTTATTTATTACACTAGCGCTATCCGTTTGAGACATTGCATAACACTCCACCCACTTGGAGTAGGCGTCGACTGCGATCAGAAACTGCTTGCCCTGCACCGCGCACATGTCGAGGTGCACGCGCTGCCACGGCCCGGCCGGGTAGGGCCACGGCGCGAGCGGGCTGCGCGGCGGCGCGCTCCTCATACTCATACAGACGCTACAAGACCCGATCTTTTCCTCAATATGCTGGTCAATTTTAGGCCACCACATACGTTTCCTAGCCTCAGCTTTTGTTTTGACAACGCCTTGATGCGAGTCATGCAATTCGTTCAAAAGCTGTTCCCTGAACGCCGACGGCACTACCACTTTATGCCCCCGTAAGATACAACCTTCTTCTATAGTCAACTCTACTCGGCAATTGAAAAAAGGTTTTAATTCGCTGTCGCAAACTTTTCGTGGCCACCCTGTTTCGACGTATGACTTTACCTTGGTTAAAACACTATCTTTATTTGTTTCTGAACAAATATCCTTTACCGTGATAGGTCTTAATGATTCTGATATAAAATTAATATACGTAGCCCTATCCACTAAGTCTCCCTCAGGACAGCCCTGCGGCCGGTCCGGCTCGTCTGCCGTCGCGCGGGACAGATAGTCCGCCACGTTATGCTCGCTTTTTATGTATTCAATTTTATAATTATAAGCAGACATGAAAATAGCATAACGTTGCAGTCTATTTGCTGCCAATTCAGGAATACCTTTCTTACATCCAAAGATCGAAACCAGAGGCTTATGGTCCGTTCTAAGTGTGAACGGTACCGACCTACCATACAGATAATAATGGAATTTTTTTATTCCAAATATAATGGCTGTCGCTTCTCTCTGAATCTGAGCATAATTTTTTTCACTGGCGGTAAGTGAACGAGAAGCGTACGCGATGACGCGCTCACGGCCGTCAGGCTGCGCCTGCGCGAGCACGGCGCCCAGCGCTGGGCCCGCGTCTGTCGTAAGGATCGTGGGGTACGCGGGGTTGTAGTGCGCGAGCACGCGCTCGCTAGCGAGCTCCGCTTTTATATGATTGAATGCCGCCTCCTGCTCCTCCCGCCAGGTCCACTTACAGTCTTTTTTCAAAAGCTCATATAACGGTTTTAAAATACCCGAAGCATTAGGCACAAAAGATCTATAGTAATTCAACATACCTAAAAAGGACTGTAGTTCAGATACATTTTTAGGACTTTTGGCTTTAAGTATTGAATTAACTTTACTTTCTGACTTACGAAGACCGTGGTGCCTATCTATAACAAATCCTAAATACTCTACAGATTTTTTAAATAGTTCACACTTGTCGTGTTTCAAACGTAACCCTGCGTCTTTTAATCTATTTAAAACCTGTTCTAATCTTTTTATGTGTATTTCTCGTGTTGGACCTGTAATTAGCACGTCATCAAGAAAAATGCAAATTCCTTCAATTCCCGACAATAGTTTTTCTATAATTTGCTGAAAAATACACGGCGCGCTGGACAGGCCAAATACCAGTCTAGTAAAACGATACAGTCCTTTGTGTGTGTTTATACAAGTCAAGTCCTTCGACGCGTCATCGAGTTCGCACTGATTGTATGCTCTCGAAAGATCGAGTTTCGAAAATTCCTCACCGCCGTGCAATTTCGAAAATAGATCTTCGATTCGCGGCAATGGGTAATTATCGATAAATAATGCTTTATTTAGAGTTACCGAATAATCTCCGCAAATTCTTATATTGCCGTCAGGCCGCAACACGGGAACAATGGGTGTTGCCATTTCTGAATGGTTGACCTTCTCTATAATTCCCAAATCTAACAACCTATCCAGCTCTTGTTCAACTTTAGGTTTCAACGCCAGCGGTACAGGACGCGGTTTAAAAAATTTAAATTCCGCATCTTCTTTAACTTTCAAATGTATTTTGTAGTTATTAAACCTGCCTAACTCGTTTGAAAAAACATCAGAGTATTTATTTTTCAATAATTTTGCGAAGTCAGTCTCGTTAGATAAACTATTACAATTCAGTGCGCAAAAGTGCAAGTCGAATGCGCTAATAAAATCGCGCCCTAGTAAAGGCGGCTGACCGGTCGCAGTTTCAATAATAAATAGTTTTATGGGTTTTGTTTTTCCGTCAAACTTAATGGGTAATGTTACGCAGCCTAAAGGCAATATTTTGCTTCCATTATAACAATTGAGCCTTATGTTACATTCCTTTAAGGTATATTTTCCTTGAAACGATTTAAAAACAGTAGCGGGTAGCACGGAAACCGCGCTGCCGCTGTCCACTTCGCATAAGACTCGCTCGCTACCCACCGCGACGACCTGCTGCATAGGATTACCGTTATCACATCTGATACTATAAATAAACAAATCTTTAATACCTTCATGAATGTCGTCGGATTCCTGAGCTATGAAATTGTTGGACTTGTCACTAAGTTTACACACGCGGCTTAAATGGCCTTTAGTATTGCACAGTTTACACGTATAATTAGCATATCGGCACTTGTCTTTGGAATGGTTTTTAAATCCACACACAGCACAGCACTTATTCGGCGCGTGGTAGGCGGCGCGCGGCGGCGGCGGCGGGCGCCGCGCTTGCAGCGCGTACACCTCGGCACCGGCCGCGCCCGCTTCCGCTGCTCGCGCGTTTGGCGCGGTCGCTTGCATAGCCAGACGTGCGCTGCGAGTGGCTTGAGCTAAGTGTAACGCTTTGGTAAAACTAAGGTTTTTAACACTTTCTGCAAATAATTTCTCTCTTTCACGAGCGTTTTCCAAACCGAGAACAAAACGATCTCGTAACGCCGTATCTAATTCCTGTGTAAATCCACAAAACTGTGCTAAGCTTCGTACTCGCGCCGCCCATTCCGCTAGATCTTCACTAGGTCGCTGCTCTGCTTTATAAAATTTATAACGTTCAGCAAAAGAGCATTTTGGTGACTCGAAGTGTTCGTCTAGTTTTTTTAAAAGACTTTTATATTCGACGGTGTTCAACGTTCCAGGTGACACCAAGTCTCGTGCGACGCGGTAGGTATTTTCGACAAGCGTCGTCAGGAGTATCGAGCGTCGCTTCGTACCAGCTTTATCGGTGTCGTCCGTTAAGTCATTAGCCCAACACATTGATTCAAACCGCTCCTTAAAAATACTCCATTCTTGTACGCTGTGGTCGAAGGTGAGGTTGCCGCCGAAAACCATTTTTGAGTTGTCTGCCATCGTAATAATCACGTATATACACGCGTTGGATACGTATTCGTCGCCAGTTGTAGTATTCTGGGTTTGGATTCCAGTAAAACACACAAGTACAACTCAACGGTTTAATCCCATCCTCGTCGCCAGTTGTAGTATTCTGGGTTTGGATTCCAGTAAAACACACAAGTACAACTCAACGGTTTAATGCCGAACAGCAAACTGACACACTACGCCTTGCAGTTAACTACCCACATATCTTAAATACTACATTATGATAAATAAAACAGGTTTGTTTAATTTTAGTTTAAACTTTAACCTAATAATAAAAATCATCTAATTTTTTTTATAACGATACACTATTAGTTCACATGAAAATGTGATCAATGACAGAGTGCATCCACTTAAAAACAAATAATAGAGTCCTGCTATGTCCCTAAAATTCAGTGACTTTGTCTTAACGCTTTGTAATTTGTAATACTTCAATTTATTGTCATGTATGACTCTTATCATTGACCTTTGATTTAAACCAGATGCTAAAACATTTCCTTCTAAGAATCTTATTCGTTCTATATTCGGATTGCCCTTTTTAAAATATGTTGTCATGAGTAAGTGATAGTAAGGATCCTGTAGAGAATGTAGTTTATCTTCACCATTTTCATCATGAAATTTTGGTCCGTAGAATTTGTAAATCAGCCGCGAGTTCAAAGCGTACTTTTTGCCGCCACTAGCTACTATAGTCATGCATTCCAAATCTCCCTTACAATTTGCCTTTCTACTACTTGCGACAAAGGAACTTAGATCTAAATCTTGGGTATCTTGAGCGAAAACTTTTATATATTCATTTAGAAATAACTTGTAATCTTTTTCTAACAGCTCCTTCACTGAATTTATCTGATCATAATATACCGGCTTTGTAAAAACACTTGATAAGCCACTTTGATAAAATACTGTAATGTACCAAGTGAATAAAACCCATAAGATGATTAAGTAACGAGGGCTTCTTTCATTAGCCTGACCTATGTGATGACCAATATCATATTTTGTTGTATTAGAACCTTGCGAGTTCATAACGCCGCTGATTTTGAGCATAAATTCTAACATCTGCATGAGAAAGAAGGTTACAAATATCAGCATCCAAATTATAGGCTTAAAAATTGTAAACATTACTATCCATTTATCGACTTTAACTGCTTTTGGTACCGTCAAAATAATATCATCTACAATATGAGGCGTTGTGAAATCGAAGGCACTCACTCTGTTATAAGACAAAACTGTTGCTCCCAGTATTCCATCTATTACACCATTTTGTATGTCCTTTAGCGAATTAGTTGTTGTGAAATTTTGGGACACGTACCCGATGACATTATATTTCGTATCATATTCTAAAGTAGTATTTGCAAAACTACTAGTTAATAATTTGACAAATTCATCCTCGAAACCAACTGGTGTATCGTTGTTATTGTTTAGTTGAAATAGGTACGGTTTAATGGCATTAATTCTAATTTTTAAACCGCATGCCATATACGGGTTTTTATATAACGCCTTGAAAGAGTGCTTCATTATTCTAAGAATAGAATTACGAGATTTGTAAAGCCATTTACATTCATAATTCGAAATGGCTTGCGGTGTGAAAATGCAATGATTACCGATTTCGAAATCGTAAAAGTACATATTCCCGTTATTTAGTATCACCGTTTTATAAACATTCAAATTATGTAGTTTTTTGAATAACTTTTCAGTATCCTGAGGCGTTAAGGTCTTCATAATAAAACAAAAAGGCGTGTTTGGATTCCAGTATCGGTCTTTAACTAAATCTTGTAGCCCTTCGATACAATCTTCTATACTTCTGCACATTACGGTATATACCTCATTCGGTATGTTCATTTCAGTACCAAGATAATCTCTTAAAATAATTTTGTATTTCATGGCTTTGTGCAAGTGATTAGCTAATTTTATGTCATCCTTAAAGTTGACAAGTGTTAAACTTCTGCATTTAAATTGTTCCATGATTTCTGCAGCACATTCATAGTTCTCATCATTATCCGATTCAAACGTTAACAAACCTAAAGCAGCGTATGGTTTTCCTGTCCACAATATGATATAAAATATCATTACGTTTTTCATTTTACTTATTTCATTGTTACCTTACAGTTGCTACGGAAAGACCCTTTACATCAGCGAAATGCACTATGAACTTGTTACGGTCGCTTTCCTGTGCCAATTCAAGTGATGGAATATTGGTTGAATTAGAGGCCATCGTTATAAATGCTAGTTATAATTTATTTAATAATTGATCGTCGGCATCACTCGACTAAGTAAAAACTTCGTACACTGCTTTCATTTCATGATTGGTCACGCTACATCAATTAAGTATAAACGACATACGTGATGCTTGGGGGACGATAGGTATTAAATATTATTGTGCTAGTTTCAAACTCATTTACTGTTACCTTTTTTTAGGAGCATTATTAAGATTTATTTAAACAAACATATTTACAAGATCTAAAAATTGATAAGTACTTAGGTATATAAAAAACATAAACTACTACCTTAATCTAAACCTAAATACTTATACTATGGATTTTGATATATTTTTTTTAATTGACGGACACCCGCTGTATATGCTGTGTCCGTAAATGTTCGGGAGTTAGTCGTTCTCGCCCGCCGTTTTTTTGACATTGCACTTGGCGGGACCACTTGGGTTTGGAACGACCACTTTTCAAAATAAATATTTTTTAAATATTTTTGCTATCAAACAACAAACCTATGCTAAGTTTTATCGTTTAAGATAATCACTTCCGATTAATGTGAACAATCATTAACTTGCAGTTATTATGGCATTGTTATGCTGGTGACGGCAAATTAAATTATACCCTAGCCTAGTAGTTACCGGACAGAGCACACGCCTAACAGATTCATTACATACATACACATACACAAATCACGTCTTTATCCCTTACGGGGTAGACAGAGCCTAAGGTAACAAGACCTACAGGCCACGTTTAGCAAGACACTGAGGGTGTAGAGGTGGAAAGTGGAATCAAAATAGTGATGGGTTGCTACCCGCATCGCCTATAACATGATTCCTATGATTTTCGCCCATTCCCTCGATGGGTTTTTACCATTTGCGCGGGAAGAGAAGCAACTGGTACATTCTATATTTTCTTTGCTCCCAGACCAGCATGGAAGATTAATTAATTAATTTTATTGCTAAGTACACGGTATCAAACAAAGGCAGTACAATGTTTCTATTTTCTTAATGTCTCTCGGCAATCTTCTTCATTATGACTGACGTCTGAAGTGAAGATACACGAAATTTGCCGTGAGATATTAAGAAAATAAAAACGCGAGGTCATTTACCAAGTATAGTAAAATTGCCTTACTAAAAGTAAGGTACAACCGTTTTCAAGATTCTTGGCTATGGGTATACCTTGATGTATCTTGATATTGTTTTGCCACTTTTACTGAGATGATTTTTTTATATTTAGTAGATAACCTCTCCCTTATCTATATCTGCTAACTCCTCTGGTACCGCGCAGTAAATTTTGATGCGGTTTTCACTGGTCACATTAGGTAGGATAGTTTCCACGGAATGTTTATTTATGTATTTAAAGGAAAGTATTTGTATGTGGTCAATAAAAATACCTTAAATAATTTTAAAACTTTTAATAAATAACAACACAAAGCCAATCCTTTTCAAACTGTGTTCTTAAACAATCACTATACTTATTTTTTTAATTTTTTTTAATTAATTTTATTCTAATTTTAAATTCTTATGATAGAAAGAAGTTGATATCATAAATACAATTAGGTATATACTTTCAAAACAAGTATCTAGTAACATTGATTAGAATTTGATGGTAATATACATAGTTCAATAAGTAACAAGAATTTCAATTAAAAATGTTATAAATGATATGGCACAACCGCATAAAAATATATAATATAAGCCCGCTATACTGCTACACGTTAAAGGCCTTGAGATGTTCTTTTGTACCTTGTAGTGTTTTAATGTATTTTTATGTATATACGCTAACAACGATCGACGATGAAACGAAAAAGTAACGACTTGCTGTTCAAGAGAGCGTATCAGTTTCAAGTTCGGATTCCCTTTTCTTAAGTAGCCCGTTCTAAAAATAAAGAAATATGGTTCAACACGATGCAACAAAGGTACGCCATCATTTCGATAAAACTCTGATTGATAATAGCGGAAACTTAGCCGAGAGGCCAACGTGTATCTTTTTTCTGTAGAGGCAATGGCCTGTAAAGCTTGATAATCGGTGTCGCATAGGATGCTACTATGTATGGCACCTCTCATGTGTAGATCTTTGCTACTTCGCAGATAATTATACTTGGCTTTACTAAGATACAATTTAAAGCCATGTCTCAATATATCGTCAAATGAATCAATATCATTATAATATGCAGGTTTTGTGAAGATACTTGCTAGATCGCTCTGGTAAAAGCATGTGATAAGCCAAGCAAATAAAGTCCAAGATAATATAAAAATACCTGCCCGTTGCTTAGTAGTATTGTTTGTCAGGGAAGCAAATAAGTAAAGAGTAGTTAGAACACAACCTTTAAAATCTCTTCGGCCATAAACTTTTAAGATGAAGGCAAATATGATTCCACTTAGAAAAGCCACAAATATAAGGCCCCAGACTAGTGGCTCGAAAACTTTATACATCACTTCCCATTTATCGACTTGTCTCGATTTAGGTACAATTAACATGAAATCGTCACAAAAGTGGGGATAGGTAAAATCGAAAGGTCCAAATCTGTGATGAGACAAAAGTGATCCGCCCATAATATAATCTGTGTGATCCATCTGAATCTCTTTAAGAAGACCGGTCACAGTGAAGTTTTCATGCACTACGCCCGTGCCCATCACATTCGCGCTATATGTAACACGTAAATTGGTAAAATTAATTCTTTTTAAAATTTCTATGAACTCTTCTTCGTATCCAGTAGGCTCTGGGTTGTCTAATGTTGAAGGAAAAACGAATGGAGGGAACACAGTTACCGTTACAGACATATTACATGCTGAATATGGGATCTTAGATCTTTCCTGTAAAGATTTTATAATATCTGCCCATATAGAAGTATCATTAGAAGGACTGTTCGTTAGAATCTGGCATTCATATGCAGTGATAGCTCTAGGAGTAAAATGACAATGATCACCAACTTCAAAATCGTATAAATAAATATGACTGTACATAACTAAAACAATTTTGAAGACATAAAGTCGATGAAGTTTTTTGAAGAAATCTTCCTGGGCAGAATACGAGTTTCTTATAGCAATGATAAACGCAGCAGCTGGGTTCCAATAACGATCTTTCACCAAATCATCAATACCATTATCACATTCTTCTAAATATTCGCACTGTAATATGTAGACTTCGTTAGGCTTATTTAAGTTCGGAGCAAGAAAAGTCCGTGTTAACATTTTAAAACTAAATATATAAAGCTGCGTCAAAAATGCGTTATTCCTGATGTTAACTAAAGTTAAAGTTAGATTTCGCAGGATGATATTTTCTATTACAGCCAGAGAACAGTTATCATTGTTTTCTTCGTCATTCAATTCTGTTGGTAGCGTTATTGTTGCACTTGTTGCTTTTAATAAACAAATTACTATTAGAAATAAACCGATGACGCTTATAAATAACTTCGCCATGGATCTGAACAACCTCTACACTCTTCAGTTTTACAGTGTCATTTAATTTGATTAAATCCACAACCCTATATCCATTCTCTTGTTTTCTGACAGTAAAATTACCCGTTCTCTTGTTAGAATAGTCAGTTACTTACTTAATTGTAGTTGTTGCCTCGTTGGGGTCATTTTAGAATTCCGTCACACCTAAAGCCACAACGATATAAGTTTTTTTTTCAAACTCGTACAGTACTTATTATGCCTTAACTATTGCTTCATGTCCATTGCTTTAGAATCTGAAGTAAGTAGTTAAGTAGTAGAAATACCAGAGAGGTTTACCTTTATTCTATCTATCTATACATACATAAAATCCGTTAGTCCGGAGTGATCTATTAACGCACAGTCCGAACTACCTACTGAGTCTGAAAACTTGAAATTTTAGAGGATGTTGGAAGGATGCTTTTGTAGCGTGTACTATGAACGAACTACGTTCGGCAGCCACTCAAATTTTTATCAAGTATTACTCCTTATGCGTATTCGTTTATATTGAATGTTTGGTTTAAAAATAACGTACGGAATCCTTAAAAGTGCATGATGACAGACACAATTTATTCTGTTTCCATTAATGTGAAAGCCAATCGACGTGCTTCAAAAAACCGGAGGCCCCATAATTAAAACGACATCAATCAAGTTAATAACTCTTCAGTTACAGGCATGTGCAACATCAGATGTAAATGTAAACACCTACTGTAAATGTTATCAACTATATTATGGTATTACACAATCTGTGTCTATAACACATGATTACGATTTTAAATTACTTAAGTTTGACACAGTAAGTGACCATCCGTAAACCACATACCTAATTACAAGTAAGAGCCTATTAAAATGTTCATTCTCAGTAATAAGTATATTTTTTATGACTTCGTCCGACTATTCGCTGGCGGTCGGAGACTAGGCAAACATGTGGATCAGGCTAGACTTCAACCTAAGAGTTAGACGTTCGTTGCAACGAAAAGTTAGGCACACTAATTGCTTAATTATATAAAGCAAGGCTTGAATACCGATTAAATTTCCAAACCGGTATCATGTGCTTGGCGCAACACCTTTTTCATTTCGCTTGAATTCATATAACCGTTATTTTAAAACCGGTTTTTAGAGGAACATTCTACCAAGTTCTTGTCAATTTACATATACCTAGCTTGTGCTACTAACTTGCGCGCTCCTGCTATGTCTATAATTCTATTAATAACATCAAATGTGTGGTGGGTTAGGTAGACATATTTTTGATTGCTTGTGTACTTTTAGGTAGCCCGACTTATAAAATGTAGTATGTCCTTTTTATTTTCCAGGGGCGGTGTACTCACCACGGGCGTAGCGTTTCGCGACACGGATTTAGTCAAAAGATTGAATGCGCGGAATGTTAATTTTGAATTTGTATAAAGTATCACATACTTATCACAAGTTTTTTATGTTATTAAAATTAAAATGAATATGGCATTATTGATGTTGTATTCAGTAAATAGCTTTTTCATTGTTGTTTGAAAAAATGACCACTTAGTGGATGTATCTGCACATGGGTAGTTACAGCGCGCGCCCGCGAACTTATTTATACACAATCAGCTTATTTTTGTATCAGTGGAGTGTTCACCCGTCGTTTTCCCACGCAACCACCAATTGTTTGACAAAACGCGCCATTTTACGGGTGATGGGAACTCTGAGGTGTCTTCGCCGCTAAAGGCGCTAGTGTAACATCAGATGTACCTGAAATGAAACGTTAATTAATTGTAAACGTTATATTTTTCGGCTTTATATCACGGATTTTTTATGTAGTAAAGAATGTTAGTATGGCAGATGTACGGTGTTTTATAAAAAGAGCTAAAAAAATGGCAAGCGCGAGCAGAAAAGGCAGCTAATTCAGAAAATAAACGAGACGGTAACACTGAGGCAATGAATAATTTACTATTAAAGATTTATTAAAACCAATCCTGAATAATGGGTATCCGAGATAGCAATGCTTTTAAAACAGCTAGAGTGACTGTGGCGCTGACTGGTGTGCACATTTATAAATACGGCAGCTCTCCAAAAAGATGCAAAGATGAGGGCTGCATGGTAAAACGCTCCTTTGTCTTGCGAAAAGCGCGTGATGGAGTGTGTGAAAGCGTTTTAAATGTTTATGGTTATGGCAGTCCAAAAATAAAGCTTATATTTACTGGCAACATTGTTGATTGTGTCATTTTTCGTGACAAAACAACGTCTGCTCGGAGATAATAAATTCTGTTTCTTTCTAAATTTAAGCATTAATTAGCGTTTAATAAACGATTTCAGTGTATTTCTAACAATAACCATCACTTCGTCAATGGTACGTAGCTATTTCAATCGCAAAATTAGTAATTTAAGACAGGCGTTATCCTCAATACTTGTTCCCCTTGACGGCTCCATTCAGGAGATAATTACATTTTGTCAACAATTCGTCAAAGGATATAGTAAATAAAGCATTACTAATATTGAGATAATGATTTTTATTGCTTCGTTTAATTATAATAAAGTGTACCCATAATTTGATTCTGTTCTGTTTAATGTTACACATTCCCATCGTATTTCTTTTGCGTGACTCATTACCTATTAAGAGTCTACATGTCATGGCTTAAATTTTTCTTTTGATAGTCAATTCATAATATGTAACCATTTTATTATCGACTACTGTTACAATACTCTTACAATAATTACTTATTACATTGACATGAGATGATCAAACCATTTTGCGAGACCTTTGAACTAGTTAACCTTGATGGATAATTTAGTTAATGTTTATATGCATGGATAAGATGCTGTGTACTAATTTTTGGTATTAAACCAGTTGGTCAGCTGATTGTATCTGGTGTGATAGTCTGTGCAAAGCTTTACACCCAGTATATAGCAAGGAATAATAGAAAAAACTATTAGCACAGTCTCTAAAAATATTTGACAGTACCATAAATTTAATGTTAAAACTTAGATAATATTTAGAAATGAATGGAATTATGATGAATTTTGTATGTTGCAAACATTCTCATTTCCTATCTTTCAATGCTCATGAACCAATGCTTATGAACATAACTTTTTTTCCATTTTTATGACACTAACCTCTGCCCAAACATTTCTTGAGGTTGATATTGTATTGGTATTTTTTTTCCTGATTTCTGAATCGAATTATCTATCTATCTATCATACCTTTAAATGAGCAATGCGGTAATATTATTACAGCACTTGTGCTTATAGTTCGTCCAATCATTTATTTTCTCGATGACAGATGTAGTTTGATAGTTATAGTGTTGTGACCTAATAAGTGATCAGTAGATACGATATCGATCCAATTTTATATATACGAGTAGTTGAGAAGTATTCAGCTATGGAGTGAATAAAACAACAGACTTACTTGAATGCTAATTTATTACTAAGCGTGCAAAATGGCCGAATGACAGTTGCGCGCGTTTGTTTTGGTATTCGAAACAAATACACCTCATTTCTCCACCGTTAATTTTAAGACCTGACAAGAAAAACACAAAATAAACATCTCGCAGCATATTTAATAATTACACTATACCTTATAATAAATTTTTTATCGATACAATATTGATATTTCAGTCATAACATCACTATTTGTAATCCCATAGAATGTAACTTTATGAAAACGTTTATTGTTTATAGCACTTTAAAAAGATATCACTGCATATATGGACTCAATTAGTCTTAGATGAATATTATATGAGATCAAGGAACAAAATTAGGCAGTTGTCATATTTTTTATACCTCGCATTTAAAAATTATTTTTTGCGTAAAAAGCGCAGTTACATTCTACGGGAGCTGTCATCGAGAAAATAAATGATTGGAAGAACTATAATAAGCTGTATTATGAGTTTAAATGCGGTGCAATAAGACTCAATTTACGAGCAACTGTGTTGAAAAAAATATTTACAATTGTTTTTTCCATATGCCCACAATCATGCTGAACATGGTCTTTAGGTCTTGTTACCTTAGGTTCTGTCTACCCCGTAAGGGATAAAGACGTGATTTATGTATGTATGTTTTTTTTGTAGCAAGAAATATACCTACTTTCATACCACTAATATCTATTTTCAGGTGATAACTTAACACAATGGCTTCATCAAACACTCTACAGAAGGCAATCGATCTGGTTACAAAAGCTACTGAAGAGGACAAAAACAAAAACTATGAGGAGGCGCTTAGACTCTATGAGCATGGTGTTGAATACTTCCTTCATGCTGTTAAGTATGAAGCTCAGGGAGAACGTGCTAAAGAGAGCATCCGCGCCAAGTGTCTGCAGTACTTAGACAGGGCTGAAAAACTAAAGGAATATCTTAAGAAAGATAAGAAGAAGAAGCCAGTGAAGGACGGAGAATCAAAGAGTGAGGATAAAAAAAGTGACAGCGACAGTGATTCAGATGATCCTGAAAAGAAGAAACTACAGGGAAAACTTGAGGGTGCTATTGTTGTTGAAAAACCACATGTTAAGTGGAGTGATGTTGCTGGCCTCGAAGGAGCTAAGGAAGCTCTCAAAGAAGCTGTGATACTGCCCATTAAGTTTCCTCACTTGTTCACAGGCAAAAGAATACCATGGAAGGGGATCTTGCTCTTTGGACCCCCTGGTACTGGTAAATCATACTTAGCAAAAGCAGTTGCCACTGAAGCGAACAATTCCACTTTCTTTTCGGTGTCCTCATCTGATCTGGTTTCGAAATGGCTGGGTGAGTCTGAGAAACTGGTGCGAAACTTGTTTGACCTTGCTCGTCAACACAAGCCGAGTATCATATTTATTGATGAAATAGATTCCCTCTGCTCATCACGATCAGACAATGAATCAGAGTCAGCCAGAAGAATTAAAACTGAATTTCTTGTACAAATGCAGGGTGTAGGTAACGATATGGATGGTATATTAGTTCTTGGCGCTACAAACATCCCTTGGGTTCTAGACGCAGCCATCAGGCGACGTTTTGAAAAGCGTATTTACATAGCTCTGCCTGAAGAACATGCTCGTTTGGACATGTTTAAACTGCATTTAGGAAACACAAGGCATATATTGTCTGAGCAAGACATAAAGGTGTTGGCAGCCAAAACTGATGGTTATTCTGGTGCTGACATCAGCATTGTAGTCCGAGATGCTTTGATGCAGCCAGTCCGTAAAGTGCAATCCGCAACACATTTCAAGAAAATTACTGGACCCAGCCCATTGGATCCCAATAATATTGTTAATGATCTTTTAACTCCATGCTCCCCTGGTGATCCTGGGGCGATGGAAATGACCTGGATGGAGGTTCCAGGAGACAAGTTGGGTGAGCCCCCAGTCACAATGTCGGATATGCTCCGTTCCCTGGCTACATCCAAGCCTACGGTCAATGACGATGATATGGTCAAACTGAAAAAGTTTATGGAAGATTTTGGTCAAGAGGGTTAAAAGTAATGCTGTAAAGGGTTATCTTGCACTCATTTTAAATAATTTCTATCACATGTTGAAGAATTTAATGTTAAGCTCCCTTGAATGTTAGCAGAATAATTTATTTATGTTTTGATTCTCGACATGCTTTGCACTTTAATATTCACTTATGATATAGAAATACCGACATGCCTTTGCATAGTAATAACTATTGGTAGTTAATTGAATGTGTAGTGAATTAATTTGTAATATTTTTTTCACTATAATTCTAGAAAATGAGATTTTCCGATGAATGGTTTTTAAATTGAGAATAAAGAATTTAGTAATAAATCCTATAAATGTAACTGTAATGAATTGCCTGAAACATGTTGCTAAAGATTTATCTGATTTTAGGCCTTGACATAATAACTTTATAATAACTCTTGTTAGGTAAAAAATATCATTTGTTCCACGCAACTTTGTTTGATGTTAAACTCTTCACTAACATTTGCACTATTCCATGGAAAAGTTGAGAATTATCCACTTCATTTTGATGTTATAGATAGGATAAAATCTTATTATTGAAAATTTCATTCGTATTGCTTAATTTTTTTATTTTTATTTTTTACAGGCATTTTACATTTTATTTGAAATAATAAAACAAACCTAATTGAAATTGTTTTCTCTTATAATCTCTTGAAATGAAGTGATCTAGCAGGATTCTAGGAAATCTAATCTAAAGTTTGGCAAATTATAATTGTGTGTACAACTTAAATACAAGTATGTATACTACTTAATTATATCAAGTATTTATTTGGTGCCCGTGAATTTGCTGTAAAGTTTAGTTGTCAGTGAATTTTAAGATGGGCCCTGAGAAATAATCTGAATACATTTTACAAATGCTGTTATTTGTAAACTTAAGTTGTTTTTCTATATCTTATGCGTAAATACAACGGCTTAATGTTTTCTCGATATAATAACATGTTAATTAGGTACCTATCTATACATATACTTTGTGAAATGTACTTTCGCCTTTTATTTTTATAATATTGTTAAGAGAGTATAATAAATATATAATGAAAATATTTCAGGTGATAATTTAATTCAAATTCAACGGCAAATCCTATTTTGGTTAGTACATTTCATAGGTACGCAACAGTTGCAGTTAAAAATTCTACAAAATTCGTTTCGTGCCGTACCGCTCACACTAATATAATCATTCATAGAGTGAAAGAGACGGTTTGATACGAGCTTTGAATTTCAGAGTAGCCCACTGTTGTATAGGTATTAGGTAAAATTGAAACAAATGGTATAAAGTTATGATAATTTATTTACAATGTTGCTAAAATTAATTAATTAAAAGCATCATGATGCTGATGATATTTTGACACTGATACTAAGTACGCTTAATAATACCAATATTATGTAGTCGTTGCGTTGTCGGCTCGAAGAGCTCGTAACTGTAAAGAGATGGTAAATAAAATAAGTATAAAAAAACTGGTAGTCATTAGAAAAATATAGGAACAAAAATGATTTATTGACGGGCCGTGAAGTGTCTGCTGAAACTTTTTTTGCACTTTAATAGGAATATGATTATGATTTTTCTTTGTCTATCAGGTAGGTTTCCTTAAAGTACTCGTATTGGACACGTATTTTTCCTTTTTTCACATAATCAAAACATCACGGAAATAGTGAGATAAGTATATTGAATTGAAATGACGCATATGATTTCACGTCTTGGTACAATTTTTACTCAGAAGTCACTCACGAGTCCCCATTCCAACTTCGACGCGCTTTATACTAGGTACTGTATTTTTTTGTTCGATCAACGAAAAAAACCTACCTGTCCAATATTTTATTAATCAACTGACGGACTAAATAAAATTTCGTTTTCGTCCATGTTCTATACCTATGACAATACTCCTTTCCCTCCTATGCGAGCCTATGAGGGCAACGCATCGCAGCTTCATGTTAGGTTTGGCTGGTGCTGTAAGGCCAAGGGTCGACACCAGCAGTCCCTGTGGCACTGGCTGCGCGCCGTATGCGACCAGCCATGAGCGGTCAGTCACCTGGAAAACAAAGTAAAAGGTTTTTATTTAGTTTAGGTCAACTGAAAACCCGGCAATGAAATTGAACAGAGCGGCGATTATTGAAAGCACATTATGTAAAAAGTCGCACAATGTAAAAAGTACTTTCGAGTAAAATGTGCCCTTGCACAGACCATCAGAATTTGTAAACATTTGAAAAGGTTAAAATTATCTACGCAACCTCTCAATACCTTGGCGATAAAGGCTCTTCGACTGTACCTATTACAACTTCGGATGCTGACTGTACCTACCTAATTTTGTAGAAACGCCGTTTTCAGATTGTATTTTTTAATGTGCTTAAATATAATTAGGTTATGTAGTCTAGTTATATAGATAATTGATTGATTGATTGACGAGTTTGACTGGTATTAAGAGTTATCGGGCGGCAGGCGCACTACCCCCCCGCACCCCTCGTTCCTCTTTGTCGTCCTACCCTGCGCCCCTGTACCCACGCGGACGAGGACTCATTTAAGCGGTCGGTCCATAGGTAATGACGAGACAGCACGCGAGCGCGCGAGAGTCGCGTCGCGCGCGAGATAGACTACCCATCTCTTTCTGGGATGAACAGTAAGAAAAAGACGGGCAACCTATCTCGCGCGCGACGCGACTCTTTTGCGCTCTCGTGCTAGACGTGCAGTGCAGAATACGGTTAGACAACTATAGGGTCTTGAATGAATTATTATATACTATAGTGGTTGAAAAGACTACGGAGCCTCTGTCTCTGTCTGTAGTAGGGTTCCATTAGCACTTTTTGCGTAGGTACCTAGTTACGAAGCTTCAAAGTACCTTTTGTCCATCGATAAGCCACTGCAAGTCGGGAGCCGGGAAGGCTTTGGCGGAAGAGCAGTTCACGTCCAAAGGCTCGTCCGGTCTGTAGGGGCGCTCGTGTCCAGTGATGGAAGGACTCTCACGGGGAAAATCTGTAATGCACAAGGAAGAAAAGGTATCGTTATTTAAGTAAGTAACGCATTAGGTAAATATTGAATTATTGTGACTCAAATAAGATAGGTATGTCTTTATGTCATTTACATAAGTACAAACATTGATGACTTACAATATACTTCCATGTACCCCTCAGCCTGTGCTGAGTGGAAGGAAGGCGCTTCTTCCGACACCTCGCAACGGTACAGCCCTCGGGACTTCAGCGTCAAATCGCGCAGATGAACTCGGCGCGCGCTCGACTTGTCCAACTGTGTTTGAAATGAATAAACAGGGTTGGGGTGAAACTTAAATCGTGAACAAATATTTGTGTTTAATGATCAGTTAGTGCTGGACAATTATAATGCATTGAGCCATTCGTTGAAAATAGTCTGAGAAAATTTACGGTTTCCATGCATTCAAATTGTCACGAAGTCTTCTTCTTCTTTTTAATATGGCCCCATCGATCGATGCGATGATTTCGCCAATGGCAAAGTAATATACAGTAGGTACCTATTCAAAAATCTTGTGACAAAAATGTCGGCAACTTTGTAGTTACGCTAGAACACGGTCAAAAGACCCCTCCCCCCCCTGTCGGGCTCTTAGCCAACGGATAGGTAATGATATTCCTCAGAATCTGTCAGGAAATCATTAACCGATGCCCAGGGTGCACCGGACCAAGCACTGCTTTTCCCCTCGGACGGATCCCAAAACGAACCGCAGCAGCTCTTGACCACTCGCACCCCTGTCACGAATATTTGGAGCTGATTTGCTGCGATATGGGTGCCTTTGAAAGCCAAATGTATGTACCTACCACTTTTTGCAAAGCTGGCAAACACCATCAGACCCATAACACTTACTTAACGTCAGGTGAACCGCATGTCTGTTTGTAAGCAATATTTTAAAATAAAATCAAGATGTCTAGTTAGTAGGTAGGTATAGGTACCTACTCCATTCATAGACACCGTACCTACGTATACATATCTAGACATTTTATCAATAAACATTTAGAGCTGTACACATTAGGTGTTTAAAAATGCGCAATTTGAAAACGTGCGATTTATGAAAGAAAACACTTGTCTTTCATGTAGATCACAGTTTTCTTACGGTCATATATAAGCTGGTTTCCATACTTTTGGCTTGGGATATGCATCTTCTGAATTCCGGTAACCACTTTAACAATAACAGTTTACTTAACATTTTAGTCATACTTCATCATCATCATCATGTTCTCTTTGACGTCACCGTCAACGGCTAACCTTGCTAGCTCCGGAGGTGAGAGCGAGAATGGCTGGCAAAACCAAATTTGTGGTTTTAAAGGTGCGGTTGGAAACTTAGTCATCTGCTAAAAACCACTTACGTCAACTTTGACTCCGTCCAGCCTGTGGGCATGTTGAGGAGGCCGCAGCCTTGGCATGTACCGGTAGAACTCTTCAGTGTCCCGGTACCACTTGACAGAGTACAGTTTACCACCCTCAAGGTCGTAGTCACATGTTAGCGAAGCAGAGTCCCCTCGTTGTTTTAGTGAGGGTACCGTTATACCAAGTACTCGGAGGCAGAAGAGCCCTAGAAAGGAATGAAGTTATAAGTCTTACGTTCTCAGTAGATAGGTCTCGATAAATAATCGTCACTAGATATACCTATCACTACATAAAAACAAAGGCCGCGTCCGTCTGTGTATTGGCGATTAACTCAAAAAATTCTGAACAGATTTTCGGGCGGGTTTCATCAATAAATAGTTTAGCAACAGCTACCTACTTAGTTCAAATTTAAGAGAAGTGCTCTTGTCGGTTAAGTATTTGCCACATCTCCTTGTGATGACACCATACGCCAGATTGCGTACGTTCCCGCTGATCGATTCTCATCCAAAAGCTAGAAGAGAGTTAGAATGGAAAACAGGAAAATAATATTTACGTGACAACAAATTCCTACCAAGTCAGAAAATATATATACCTAATACGGACACGCAAAAATATAGGGTCAGTTTTCGTACAGCTTTGTATGAAAAGAAAACTAGTTAATACCTTAAAATGAGCAATTCTTATATAATTTGAATCTCGGAAATGGCTCCAACGATTTCCATGAAATTTAGTAGGTATCCAGGGGGTTTTGGGGGCGATACACGAGACAGGGGTCATCCGGCTACTTTACTTTAGGTCCCGCAACAGTGCTCGATTCAATTCATCCGCTATAAATACCTAAGAATAAAGGTAAACAAACCGTCCCCTCTATTTCTTCATATTATCAATGAATCCATCTCCTCCGAGGCCTTACTTATTCACAAGCAAACCGAGTTATAGTTGGGATCCATAAAAACATACATTTATTATAACATGCGCCTTTCGAGGAACGTACCATTACATTGGAGATAAAACACGATTTTACCAGATTCTACTCGTACATAAGATATTCAGTAAAGATTCTAAATAAAAGTACTGGGTACATTTACAACATGAAACTACCGTGAGACTTAATCATAATTACACATAAACGGATAACTCACGTATAAAAAATTGAGTGATGCTCGACATTTTTCGGACTATTTCGTAGTCCTTCTTCCTGGAGCGCTCGCCCCGGCGGCAGCGAAACGAATACTGCGCGCCAGCGCTGGGGCGATCGCCCCAGGAAGAAGGACTACGAAATAGTCCGAAACATGTCGAGCATCACTCGACTTTTTATACGTGAGTTATCAGTTTATGTGTGCACATCATGAAACTGCTTAAAAAACGGAACAAGTTTTTAATGCGGCTTCACGTTTTGACGTGATAACGTCTTATAAATCGATGAACGCCGGCTGCACTCACGAAAAAGCATGACTCATTGCGTTACGTTCCACGTGACGTCAGAGTGTGCAAGCGAGAGCGCGTAACAAGCGATAGAGAGGCACGATCGGCCCAAGCGTCGGCTTGTGATACATTTATCGTTATCATGTACCTAAAACTATCGTCCGTAAACCGACTTTATAGACAACTGGTTTTTTGTATGTGTTTTGTTAAGCGATTTCGATGGATTTTTGTGCCATCAAGTCAGAATCTGATGATGGGATTCCAGGGAAACCCGAGATATCCTTCGATCCGAGGGTTCTGTTCAAATTCGGCAAGTGATTATTATAATCCAGTGGCATTGCGAGGGAAATAACTTGTAATGGCTGTATTTTTTGCTTTTCACTTAGAGGGGTTTTTTTCACAGCTCTGAGGGACCGAAGACCTAGGCCTACGTAAAGCTATAAAGTTGATATTAGTACTTGATAGACATGGTCTTGATAGACAGACGGCCAAAGGGACGGACCACAAAGTGATCCTAGGGTTCCGATTTTTTCCTTTTATGGTTGAGAATCCTAAAATCATTAGTCATTCAAATATTTTAATGGTGCGTAACTAGTAGCTAAATCTTGCAAAAGCTTGCAACAAAACGCATATTATTATCATTATGATCATTATGATCACATGCTCTAATGTTAGTTAGGTCCAGTGGGGAGAATTAGTTTACAACGCATGTACCTATTGTGTTTGTAATTATGTAATTATTTATTTCTAGATAGTATTGTGTAAGTGCGGATAATTATATTTCTTTAAATAACTGCCTGTTCAATAAGCGTTCTAAAAATACGTAAGTAGAACACAAACTTTTTTTCGGGCGGCGTTTTTTGTCCACTGTCTTCTAAATATAAGTAAATATACAAAACTAAACATAATCTATATCGATATATGAACCTAGTTAAAAGCTTGCAAAATAGTTTTTCTTTGCATATTAGTCTTCTCGTAATAGCGAAGTAGAGACGCGCTAATTAAATACTGAAACTTATTTTTATTAACACAATATTTTTTTTAAGTTACTGCATAGAAAAATTCAGGTAAGTTATAGGATGATCCACTAACCTTTTATGTGTGTAAGAAGTAAATAACACAGAATCGCAGCTCTCTTCATTTCAACAATAACAATTTTAAAACTTTTACAAGTTCTAATGCATTTTGATTTTCTTTGGTTTATAGCACATCAAGTACTGGAAAAATTAATAATAAAAACATTTGTTTGTCAACATTGGGACAGCTAAATTTAATTTAAATTTCGAAATTTTGTGTGAACTTTCTGTTGCGAAATTTCAGAATGCCGTGGCTGGCGAGCGTAGCGCTAAGCGAACCGTTTGCAACTGTTGCTACGAGCTACGACGCAGCTACGAGTGTAGAGGGTGCTACGAAAATACCATTCATAGAATCGAGAACAGATTTCACGCTGAAATATGTAAGCATCTAATGTACATATTTCTGAAAAAGACTCTCTGATTTTTTTTTATATGTTTTTACGCGTATTAATGTTTTGCTATCCTGTAGTGTTTTGTTTTGATACGTGTACCGCTACACTTCAGAATAGGTATTACACTACTTAAACAGAGTCAGATTTTTATTATTTGTATACTTTAGATTCCTTCCAGTATTTAAACTATTTTTTTAAAGTGGTATATTTAAATCTGTGTATTGCTACAAAATTAAAGCTCAAATAAAATTTTCGACCAGTTGACTAGATTAATTGGAGATAACTGTAGTTCTCTTCTAATCTACTCGTAATTCGAATTCAGCACATTTTTTTACCACTTTTTAGTGGCATAATGAGCTTATCCGATTAAGTACTTCAGAACACCGACAAAAAAGACAACAGACAGACAGCAACAGAGTACCTACATCGTCTGATCATCTCTAACTTATATCGACTACAATGGGCTATAATATAACTAGGAAGGTATACATAGCCAGTATTTTAATTGTATGGCCGTTTGTTTACAATCAGTGACAGTGGCACGGAAGATAAAGACGTTTGGAACGCGAATTTAAACCATCGTTCGAATTCGGTTGCTTTTTATCGTCCTTCTCTTTGACGACTCGTACCATAGACACAAGCTTTTTTTTAATTTCAAACTAAAGTGAAGCGATTTTCCATAACAGAACATCGAATTCCTTCAGCTATAATATTATTATAATGTTACCTAAATGGATTTCGGCAACGCCAGCTTTTTTAATTATACGCCGCTTTATTACGCGAGATGAACGTTTTAATTAAATTAATATTGAAAGCAATTTCGATGCTGCATTTACTTTTAATGGTGTATTCGGAAAGCGTTGTCATAAAACTCTGTTTACATCCATCTTTGTGGTAGTACAGTCAAGTTACTGTTCATGAGCATAAAATTATCTTTTTTTAAACTATGCACAATCCACTCATGCATCGTTTCATGTTGAAAATATGCACAATCCTTGTGAGTAGTTAGGTACAAAAGAAACAAGAGTGTGGCGTTTACGCTTTATTCGACGATGTACATTGAAAACGTCTCATTATCCCTTACATATTCTTGTTACTCAAATAAGGTAAGTCATGTTACTAGAAGGCTGTACAATTTTACACCTTTACCCTTAAAAAGAAGATATAGTTTCCCCCGCTCTTTTGCAGTCAAAACAGATCTAGACGGGTACATTGTTTAATGTAATGTAATGCGTTATAAAATAAAATACTGTTGATACATACTTAACTCTTTTAATCAACAATAAAGGAGAGTTTTGACGTATCATATTTGTACAATTTGTCCCAAAATTCTTCCTGAATATTTCGGCAGATGGTTTGATTAATGTGATTATCACTCCTACTATTTTTTGAATATAATAATATATTGAAATTATTGATTCACTTTGAACATCGATAAATTACGATACATTAGTCGACTTCGATTACAAAAACCTGAAAACATTTACAAAGTATTTATTTATGTCAAATTAATCCAACAACCTGCTATAATATCCCCAAATAATTTTGAGACACGCTGTATACTCGAATTTGGGGCGAAATTTGGGTACCTCCCATTTGTTCTATGGAACTGTGACGTCATAGAACTGTTAACATTTTTCTATCCCAGCAGTTCCATAGAACAAATGGGAGGTACCCCGAAATTTCATAAAAATTAATGCTCAAACCAGCAAAAAATCTGTGAACGGACACCCAATATCAACTGTATACTACGCAATATCAGTGTATTAATAATATATTAATAATTAACGTCTGTATTACATTATATAGGTAGGTATAGGTGAAAAACTCAAGTAAATGACCTGTTGTTGTTGTTTATTTTCTATAAAACTGTGTATATTATCTTATATTTGTGTGTCTTGCAAAAAGGAATAAATGCCTTCTTTCTTTCTTTCTTTCTTTGTATGTGTGAGTAGTGTGTGCGAATAGACAAATTGACGTTCCAAATTAGAAAAATGTCTTAAGTCCCATATCAGTTCTGTACACTACTACATGCAACACGTCACTTAAGTTTTTCACCTATACTCGCCCGTATAAAGTACTTAACCAAAATTAAAATCTAAAGCGTATGTATTTACAATTAAATAAACTAGCTGCCGTCCTCGATATCCTCTGCGAAGAATTCGTTTTTCATTATCTCTCGATCATTAAAAACATTACCGTGATAAAAAGTCGCACTGTCAATACAGGATCAGTATACGGGACACAGACGGAGTGACAGAGCTACTTTCGCGTTAGTAATATTACGAAAGTGCCATATGGATTTCCAGACGAGAAATAGAACCTTGTTGTAGCCAGTTTGCATTTTGCTTGATAGACAAACCATAATCAATCTGGCAGGATTTGCGTGTATTTATCACCTTGATTGCATTACACATTCATTGGCGTTTGGCATTCTGCGAATCGAGTGCATCGTGGTATACCAACACTGGCCATTTTAAATAGAAAATATGCATCACTTTTAAATGTGAATTATCGTTAGTCCTACCATGCTGGTCTGGGAGTAAAGAAAAATATAGAATGTATGTTGCTTATCTTCCCGTGAAGATGGTAAAAGCCCATCGAGGGAATGGGCAAAAATCTTTGGAATCGTGTTATAAGCGATTTCCACCTATAAGCCTACAATCATACTAAACGTGGCCTTTAGGTCTTGTTTCCTTAGGCTCTGTCTACCCCGTAAGGGATAAAGACGTGATTTATGTATGTATCGATTACTCTGTGCAGCTACTCAGCTGAGTGAACCTCTCTGTCAGTTTAATCCATGTATGATATAAGGACTTCTGCTAGGTTACTATGTGTAGACTCTACCATTATTATTACCTACGAATATTAATATTTTGTCCTCAATACTAATATAATACTGGTATAGTGACTAATCATTATTTTCTTGATCCATTTTTAATATCACCGGTGTAGGTATTGCATTAATCATGTCTTTATTAAGTAAAACAAAAGTTACAAGTGAATAATATAAAAATACATACAAGAATAATAGCAACAAAAAGAATAGTCATGTGAAAAAGAAAGATCTCGTAGGAGATGCGTGCCAGGAACTTCCACAGCCATAGCGAAAGGATGGTTGGTTCTTTTCGCTATGGCTGTGGAGCGTTGTAGCCGAGCGGTGTAGGTATAGAAACTATAAATTAAACAGTTTTTACTCACGATTAGTCAAAGGCGATCCGACAAGTCCCGATCTATTCGGAAAATCTTCTTCAAAAGTTTACGATCGGGGTACATTTTCTTTCTTGATGCATTCACCTTCTTTTTCTACTCCTCATCACCCTTTGAAAGAAATGGTGAATGCAATTGTAATTCCGAGTAGGTTATTAAGTATTTTAGACAATATGACCTCTGGGCTTGCACATGCATGATATATATCATATCTATAGATAGGCAGGGTAGTCTCACTTTGTCACAATAACGTTGCAAATCTGCGGGAATTGCATTCCGTCAAATATATGTCGGCTGCCGCGGTATTCAACTTTTTAATTTACGCCAAAAGTCAGTTTCAGCCCGTATTTTTTATGCGCGTTTACGCGAACCGGTTTTAATTAATTTTGTTATTAAAAATGGAAACAGCTAGGTCTGCGCCAGGTGTTTTTTCACTTGGACACTCACTCCTTGCGGATTGTAGCTTTGAATCTTACGCGAATGTGTCAAGGTAAATTTTACTGTGAATGCTAAGTCGAATATGCAACTATGACGGAGTAAAATTGCGGAATTGCTTTAACTAAGAAGCGAAATGACCAGATACACGCTTTCAACTTTAATAATATAATATTAAAGTCACTTTGACGCTTTTGTGTAATATTCTCAGCGTTACGTGTAAGACTACAACATTTTACAGACAGAACTATACAACCGGAATATTTTTAGAAACCAATATTCGGTTTCTCTATTTTTAAGTTTGAAATGTCCTAAAATCAATTCATTTTTATATTGAAAAATCGTGCCTATAAACTATATAATGTTCGAATCAACCCTATTCTAAATTAACCTATATGACTAGAGTAAACTAAAAAAATTGATTTTGGATGTAGTAGTTTTGCTCTTTCGAGTGGTATTTTCACAGACGTGATTTTAAAAATCGGCTCTCAAAGTCTTTATTCCTGTAGCAGTTTCATGTTAAAATGGAAGGGCTAAAGCAAAGTAGTACAAGTATACCTGCATTGTCATCTATATATACTTAAAATAGATTTAGTCAATATGTGCAACTCAAAAAGTTTTAATTCAAAGTCTGTCCGAAAAGACAGCGAAAAACGTGCAACTGCAGCGTTTAATTAAAGTTAGTCCGTTTAAACAGAGATCACTAGTGCTTTCAGACACGTGTTAAGGAGAGGATTTACTAAAATTTTGAACCTAATAACCTTTGATATAAGACATAATTTAGATTAACGTGTAGACACGTAGGTCACCAACCTTTTTGCATAATTGAACTTAGCATTAGAGCGTATTGTGAACAGGGACATTACGTTGATTGCCATAAAACTAATCTTGGCTTTCAGCACTTAAATGATGAAATCAGTAACGTAATAGTGGCTGAAATTAGATATTATCAAGCATTGGGTCTGTGAAAAATATTGAATATGCAGTGTACCAGATATAGAAAATAATAAGCATAATATCATGTTATTATACGGGGTGACTGACTCCACGTCAGACGGTGTAAACACTGGATTATAGCCTTGGCCGCCACTTACTTCTCAGCTGGCTGGTTGGTTTTAAAACTAAATCAAAACGAATCTTACGTGTTTACAAAGCGAAATCAAATTAATCGACCAAAAACTACTGCTTACTACTTCAAATTACTGTGTAAAATTGTAATTGTTGAAACGCTTTTGATGAAATTTACGCGAGACCAACTTGTATCTTATCGTATAAAAAAAAACTAAAAAAATAATACGTTCCTCTCTTTTTAGGTCGGTCACAATGAAGGTAGCGTAAACAAGCATTTTGTGCTGTATCAATTACGAATAAAGCCCGTCTATAAACTAACGCTTTAAGAGATTGTAAAAGTTTTATTTTCACATGAATTTTTATAAAATATTGCCCGTAAAGTTAAAAACATAAAACGAGGTTTTATTGCGTCTCAACGGCTAGTGTTGCCATAAGCCCGATATCGCTTCATAAATTTATGTGAAATTGATACTTCTCTCTTTATTGTCTCGCGAATGGTCAGGTTTTATACCTGAGGATTTCTTGTAAGAAAAATACTATCTAGAGATAGTAGTAGCATGTCATTTTCATTTCGAACGATCTTCAAATTCATCTTAGTAATTTAAAGTAAATGCCTACTTGATAAAATTCTTAGTTTATTCGCGTTTATCGTATTGTTATTTCATTAAACTATGAGACTTTGAGATGAAATTGTAGCAAATTTTATGTTTTTTTTTTAATTATAAATACCTAACGAAACGTGATATATTTAGATAGATTGAAAATGAATCAAGAAAAGACGTACCTAAGCTATGCTCTAATTTTAAATTTTGATTCAGAACGTTTCTTACGTACCTAGTGGTGTAGTGTGAACTACGTATTTTGTTTCTGTTTTCGGGAAAAAAATCGCTGAAATTACAAGCCAAATTCGGCGTGACAGTTTTGGACATCCGACATCCATCAATCTCGGGTCGGGATCTGTTCCCAAATCCCTGTGAATGTGTATCATCTATCGCAGTACAGAATGCAGTACGCGGCGCGAGCAACAGTTACACAAACTGTCAGCAATTCAGAACAACATTACCTAAAATAAATGTGAATCCGTTGCAAGTAAACATACATTTTATATGTAGCGAGCGAAAGCTCACTTTGACATTGTGTTACAATTGCAAGTTATCACATTTTTAAACTGAGCACTTCTACTCGTGCAATGTAAAATAAACTCAAATTTTGGTATGTCAGGGTTAAGATTTCCGTAGTGAGATGTACCATTAAGGCAGGGTGTGTACAATGGGCTCCAGAGTTAATGGAGCAAGTGTTATTGAAGCCAGATATTGCGCGGCAGAAATTTAGAATTGTCTACATTTGTTAGCCGGTTCACTGTACAAATGGTGTGGTCAGGTCATTGAGTTAACCGAGTAGTACTGTCAGGGTTATAAATTAACTGAACAATCCTCACTGTGGTTTCCTGAAGCTTATGTATGGGCTCATTTCGCGGCGGTTTGCTGGTTCGAGGGGATGACTAAATACGTCAATTAAATTAAGTTAAGTCTCGCGTACTATTTGACGAGAATGTTAATGGTGTTTACTTCGTGTGACGGTCGATATATCAGCGTGCTGTAACCGTTACTATCGCACGATACAGTAACGGAAAACCCTAGTCTGCATGGCTCGAGGGCCTGCTGTGAGCGGAATGCGACACACTAGAGTTTTTGGTTATCTTATCTAGGGGTCCCTACGGATACACTTCGATCCGTTAGAGTTTTTGGTTATCTTATCTAGGGGTCCCTACGGATACACTTCGACCCATTAGAGTTTTTGGTTACTGTAACGTGCAATAATTAGGGCCTACCACTGTCTGTTCAATTCCATTATATTAAGTGCCAGTTATCTGTGATGACGTCTCTGTAAGTTTCGTAGTAATAAATAGAGACGGAATCATACATAACCGACACTTAAGATAAGATGTGTATCTTCTGTCTTTATTGATAACAATAAAAATTGTTTCACATGGGATGTATTAGCCAACTTTTTACGTAATATTAAGCTAAACTTCCACCAAACATTTCAAATTAGAAAGTTGGCAATTTAAACATTTGTGTCAACGCCACGCAAGAAACTCTGGAGAGGTAGGAAACAAAAGTCCCTAGTTGAAGATAAGAGGCACCTCGGATCCACAAGGGCTTAATAGCCACTTGGAGTTCCACTTGCACCGTACAAAAGGTAAATAGAAACTGGGGTACGAATGAAAGAAAATTGTTTTCAACTTATTATGAGATTTGAGAAGAATTGGGTTGTTCTGAGGACGGTGTAAGTGGATTTATTTAATCTAAATTTAGTATTCTTGTCTCGGATAAAAAGGGTTTGTTTTGTATTCGAAGGAAATGTGATCCTATATTAAATAAAAATTCTCCATTATTTTTAAACTAAGAAAACTGCTCACCTAATGGCTCGAAAAAATTGTGATGAACAAATAAACTCACGCAATACAATAAGTAATTAAAGATACATGAACAAATATCAATTCAACGTACTATTAGAAACGTTAGCGCACCTAAAAATTACTTCGATTATTTTCGCTTCGGCAAATTTATAAATTACTAGCTTCTGCCCACGACTTTGTCTGCAGAATTATACATATAAACCTGCCTCTTGAATCACTCTATCTATTAAAAAAAAACTGTATCAAAATCCGTTGCGTATTTTTAAAGATCTAAGCCTACATAGGGACAGACAGCGGAAAGCGACTTTGTTTATACTATGTAGTGAAGTAACATTTAAGGCACTTTGGTTTAGCTAGTTTTTTGAATTAATTGATTATTAAGTATTACCTATTCTAAAATTGCCTTCGATTTTATTATAATTAAAAATGTTGAGACCATAGAGCACCGTTTTGCTTTGGCTACATGCGACTGTGCTGAAAACAGCTTTCGAAGCGACTTTGAGCATTGTGAAGTGAATTGACAGGCTCGGGTTATAGTGAAGTCATAAGTAAGTACTGTTTTGTAAATATATTATAATATTTTAAAGTAACTGTAACTTTACTTCGTACTTTAATTAAATTAACCCACTTAATTTAGTATGATATATTTCGGCCCAACTTGAAAAACCTTTACGTAGTCAAGACGTGTGTGCACACAGGGATGGAGTTAAGCCAAGTTTTTAATTACATTGCAACTTACCTCATAAATATGCTAAGAACAAAATCTCGAGGGAGCTCTCAAAGTTTGAAAATCATCCTTTTATTTACACTGACAATTTCGTGTGAATTCGTCATGTTTAGAACTTGAGATGCTATAACGCATTGTATTATGCGAGTTTCATGATTAGGTGCACTTAATTATGTATATCGTTTAATACGATTTACAGGAGAAAATTGCTGCGTTTGGCTTAATCTTAAGATTTTTCGTGTGTCCTAAATTACTCAAGGCACTCATCGGAAAAAAAAGAAACGAATCACATTTAACAGTCGTTAGAGACCCGAAAAGAGTCGCGGAAAGTCCGACGGGTAAAAACTTAAGACAAAAGTCAAAACGTTCTGCTACTCAAAAGGAAGCAAAAGTCACTACAATAGATCTTCACACTCTTTATACCTTGAATTCGTGATTTCAGCTTATTTACGGCTTCCGAAACCGCAAGAAAAGTAAAAGTAAAATATGAACTTTTATTGCGAAACCCGTTCGTGCTTCCCGACAAAAGAATACAAGGGGAATCTGTACACGTCCGCTCGGTTCTTATATTGCCCGCAAATATTGTACAGTTGCGTTTAATTTAGGGTCCTGCTGCTTCGGAATAATGCTTTGTGAGGTGCTAACAAATTGGTGGCGGCGCCTGAACGCCCCAGCAGTTTTCCTGCTTCATGAGAAAATGGGTGTTACTGCTGCGGATAATACGCAACACCATATTCAGCATTCAGTATACATGGCTATACGATGGTCAGTGATCTTTATTTGCGGTAAACGTATATGTGTCAAAGTGTGCGTGGCTTACGAAGCCATTTTCGAGCGAAATTTTCTTTATTTGTATATACAGCGTGGATTTGGAGTAATGACGAATCTTAACACAGCGTTAAGTTTAAGTTCGAAAGAGTTAATTAAGGTACCTCTTATTAAAAATAAGACGATATAAACCATACAAAATAAATCGGCACGCAATGTATCGTAAACAATGCAGTTAGGATAATAATGTTTGACATGTGACAGAATAAATTTGCGTTACATTACCGCTCGACTGCATCTTTAAAAATTAATTACGTCGAGTTAGTTAGAATTAAAAAATACTGATAAAGCTAAAACCTATGTCTAGTTAAAGGTTTCGCCCGTATTCTTAATCCACGCTGTGTACCATACCCGCTTTCGCTCTCACGCACACTTTAACACGTATGACAGATACGTGCTCACTACAACTAAAGCTCACTCGCCATTGTTAATTGCAAGAGTTATATACCTAGTTATTAAATTCTTACATTTCTTACAAATTTTGTACGTTGCCAAGACGTCAAAAACATCTGTACATCTCTATGCCACAAACAATAAGGTCGGTGATACACCTATTTGTCATGCCATCATGACTGTATCGATTTTATGCCCTCGACTGTGTTAGAGCCCAGCAATTTATAATTAGCTAATCCATTATTGTAATTTGTGACGTGTGTGACTTAAGGCGAATGGTAGAATATTTTCTCCTATTCGTGCTTTATTTTAATAATTTAAAAATGAAATTAATTCGGTACATAATGGAATTATCGTTATGTTTAGCTTAAGTTGCATCATTTAATCCACAAAATCATTAAAAAAAATCGACTTAAAAACTGCAAAAATAATACCCAGGATTAAAAAAAATAGTATTTGATTGCAGGACCACAGATAGAAATCAAAGAATGTTTTAGTGTGCCTTACCAACTGATCTGTACAAAAGTCGGCGCCAAGCCCAATACTAGACCAAGTAGATTGGCTAGATCCACTCATCTGTTACAAGTCGTCCCGACAAACGCTCAAACATACTAGACCACATTTTCGTGTGAAAAATCAAAAGCTGCATATCAGTTGTACGAAGGCGTGGTCTGTATGTATCTAAAATAATAGGGAAATATATGAAAGAACGGCGGTTACGGCGGACTCTTTGTTCAAAAATCTTCGGAGAACGTTCTAGAAAACTGCTCACTGTGCATAACAACCTGAATATTTATTTACAAGCCTTTATTTCTTGTCGTGTTAGCGTATGTTTGTGTGGGTCATAGTGTTGCCAGGTCCGGTTTGATTGAAATCGGGACAAATCTGGATTTAGGGTTGTAGATCAGGACATTTAAAAAAAACTTTTTTTAAACATTTTGCAATTAATACTAGTACCTAAATTTTGTGCTAATCGTACAATATTACTTAATTACCTTGCTGAACGTAATTAAACATAGAAAAACACTTACTTAATTGATAAAATTGACTCGTATTTAGATTACTATAAATCCTCCAATTTCGCTATATATTAGAATTAGATCCAAATCCTAAAAGATTTTCCAGAAAATGTTTGAATGGCCTAGTGTAAAGTATGAAACGGGGGTTGCTTAGAAAGGGGATCTCATTAACTCCACCACTTGCCTTTCTCTCGGCGTGGCAGTCGCCGGCAAACAGGCAGTCAAGTGAAAGGACGAATCCAAATTACTGCGTCATAATTAAAGATTTTTAGCAGGCTAGAGTGAAAAGCCAAGATTTATATCGTTTTTATAAATTCGCTATCATCATCTTACTGCGACAAGGCGCAGAGCTCGCACCGGTGTTTCGGCGTGGAGAATTAATGGCATTACAATTACTGGCATATGTATTTTATAAATTTCTAAACGACACTGACAATTAGAACACATACAGAAACGCGAAAAAAAGCTATGGCCGGGAATCGAACCCGGATCCTAGTCTTTCCGTGACGCGTGCTGTACCCCTACACCACCCATAGCAGGTATAATACAGGTACAATGCAGGTACTTTACTCTTCGTATTTTTTTAAGTTCTAATTTTCAGTATCGTATAGAAATTAAATTTCTAACGGTAAAACTAAAAGAAAACACATTTGATAGTACCTAAAGTGTTACATGCATATTATGAAGAGTAGAAGTCCAACGTCAACTCAATAACAATTGTCGGCAAAAAGTAAAAAAATATTACTTTAAAAGTATCACTACCATAATGCAGCTTGGCTTTTGTAGATCAGTAAACATGTAGGTGTGTCTCCATAACTTGAAGAATACCCAAAAAAGGTGTTTATTTTTCAAAACCTGACTGGTTTGTTTTTACAATACAATACAATAACTCTTTATTGAACACCACATATGTATAACAATCAAAACAGAAAAAATGTATACAGAATATAACAAGGTAACAATAGGCGGCCTTATACAGAGCGGTCTCTACCAGGCAACCACAATGGACTGAAGAACAGAACAGATCTGAGCAGGTGGTGCAATTTAGAATATATAATATTAATATACTAAGTACTGAAAATACACAATATTTTACTTTGGAGTAACCATTTATTTATGTGAAGCGACAAGGATCCGCTATTCTAATTGGTCAACCCCAAACCTCTGCCAATCATAATTAACCTTTGCATTAAAGTACAACAGACCGTAATGTTTCGCTAAAAAAAATATGCATAATTTCATTTTAATTATAAACTTGTTCACACTGATTAAAAGTTAAACTTTCCAGTGAGACATAGTATGTTGAGGTTGGAAATGCTGGAATACATAATTGAGCGCCCCTCCCATCCCGGGGTTTCGCTTGAGACTACGATTCTCGACCCCTGGCTGAATAAGTTAGAACTCTCCATTTTTGGTGACATCATGTATATGTGATTCGGTCCACTCGGGCGTCGTTCCTTTAAACAGACATGGCTTTTATATTGACCTATAAAATGCACGTAAAACTGTAGCGTATCTTGTCTCATAACCGGATTACATGAAACAAAGAACTCTTACGTTTATAGAGGTAACTTTTAAGGGATTATTAACCGATTATAAAAGGAATTAAAAATGGAAAAGGGTTGAAAGAGCCGCCTATCAAATTATTGAAATATTATTTAATTAACTTCATTTTATCGGCAATTAAAGATGCATCTTTCCGGCATAAGTGTATCCTAAGAAGATCAAAAAAATATTTCTCGTTTTCAAAATATTGTTTCATACAACCCTTGTCCTGACAATAACGAATAAAACATAAAAATAATTATAAATTTGACCGGTCTTTGACGAGTTTTGCGCTTAAGTGAGTTAACAACGCGTATTTCCGATTCATTTTATTTTCTGTATTATTCAACACCATGAATTAATTGTTCGTAAGATTTAACTGTAATTTTCAATATTATTAGTCTTGGGCACAACGCTATTTAAAACTTTTAAATTAAACTATTATTTCATGCAAAATATCGAGTCCTTACGTGTGGTCAGAATTTAATATCCACCAAAGGTTACTTTATGTTAGACCACGAGTAACGCGAGCAATCTCCCGACCACGAGATTCATTGCAGTTATCTCAGAGAAATTTTATTAAAGTCCTCTCTCGTGCCCAATTTAGATAGAGAATGGACGGAGCGTTTCAGTAAATCTGTGAGCACTGTTTAAACCATCTGCGGGTGCATTCTGTTCCGGAGAATCGAGGCGCAAGTAATATGTGGGGTGCACCAAGTTGCGAGAGCTGCCAAAAGATGGGGAGTTGAAACGCTGCTCAAATGGGACTATGAATGTGAACGTTTACAGAAGGCATTTATGCCTAAACTGCTAAAATTTTATCACTGTGTTACAATTTTACACCGAAATCTTCAGTTATCTCTTACAAGATGACTTCCATTTTGCTGTTGATTTTGTTCCGTATTTAAAGACACATGCGGCCATTTTTCTCTTGAATTCTAACGGTGACAGCAGACTTTTTTTTGCATGCATCTAGAAAAAGGATGACATGGCAACACTGCTGTGTCTAAACCCGTCTAGGCTAGTTCTTGGCTCAAGGATAGCTCGAGTACGTACTAAATTAAATACCACAAATACTTATTCTATTCTATTGTGGCTTTCACTATTTGGAATTTTAAACTCTCATTTTGTCGGTCCCTCGTTTAATGCTCCTCTCATCTACTCAAAGGTTAACTGGTAGAGATCCCTTATAGGGATAAGTTCGCCTTTGTGCATGTATTAATGTTATTTTTTATTTTTTTGTAAATTGTATCTGTTTATATTTGTACAATAAAGTATTTACTTACTTACTTACTTACTTACTTATTCATGCTTAAATCACGTCTTAATCCCTTACGGGCCAGACAGAGCAAAAAACAATGTCAGTTCATAGACTGTAATTTTAGGCTTTTGTTTGTGTGAATTGATTTGACATGTCCATAAATGATTTTTTTCCCCTAATTGTAGTCAAATGCTCCTATAAATAGGGGGTTATAGTTCTGTTCCACAAGCAGGAAATAATCACTGCTGTATATAGTATCTACTAGTATTTGCATTAAGTTTGTTTTGTTATAGATGTGCCTCGTACTAGCAAGATAATAGACGTATGTATTCCCGGCCACATTCCCTAAGCACAATGGAGCTTAGAATTACTTGACCAGTGTAATGATGTAAAGCATAATTTAATAGGATTACATAAGTACGTAGCGTTGCATTGTACACATTAGACCGTCTGCATGAATTCCCCTTCGACAAGGCATCGCATAATTTAGGTATCAACTGACCCCACTGACCCCGAGATGACCTTAATTGAATTTAAATAATTATAATATACTAGCTTTTGCCCGCGACTTCGTCCGCGCAGATAACGTCAGAGTGACGTCATACTCCATACATTCACTCATTTCTCCAAGTATAAGGTTTTTATTGCCTATCCCGTGGGAAATTCGGAAAATTCCTTCTTAGAGCACCTACGTGATCCTCTAGGAAGATTATCTATTAATTACAGTCTTAATTATTTACCTTGTGTTTTTATCTCGTGGGAAATTTGAAAAAACCCTTTGTAGTGCACCGTTATACTAATCAAGGAATAATATGTAGGTATGCCAAATGCAATGTAGCTTTTTTGGTACAACATTTCGGGATTTTCCAATCCCGCAGGAAAATCGGGATAAATAGTATCCTATATCCGTCTCCTGGTTCTAAGCTACCTCCCCTCCAATTTTTAGCTAAATCGGTTCAGCCGTTCTCGAGTTATAAATAGTGTAACTAACACGACTTTCTTTTATATTATAAATATATAAGATTACATGAGTGATGGAAAACGACTTGTGTGATTTTGCTTCCTTATGCAAAAACACTAGTATTCTAGTAGTAAGAGTAGAGTAGGTGCTTTATGGACTTGAATGGGCGAAATTCTTAGGAATCATGTTATAGGCGATGCGGCTAGCAACACTAGTTTGATTCCTTTTTCCACCTATATGCCTACAATCATGCTAAACGTGGCCTTTAGGTTTTGTTACCTCAGACTCTGTCTACCTTGTAAGGGATATAGACGTGGTTTGTGTATGTGTATAATGGACTTTCGCTGGTTTTGTTTTCATGGTTTTATTTGCGAGCTTTAGGCTCAAGTCACACGGAAAGGGTTCGAATGATTGATGCAAAATAACGTCGCAATTACAATCGCGTGAAGTTTTCTACATTTTAATAGCGTTTACCATTTTTCATTGCCTTTGCGTTCCTGTTGATTGATGTTGACTCTTATTAAACATTTTTATGAATATTTTATTGCCAGTTCTATGCAAATCCGAGAGAAATCCTGCCCCATTTTTTCTTCAGACAGTTTTATAATTTTAGCGACGCGGATAGATGGGCACACATAACATTTGCAAGTTACTTTGTAGTGTAACAGTCCGACTAAACTGTTCATTGTAACAAAGTTACTTAACACTACAAAACGGTCCCTCTGTAGCCATCGCTGACTTTTGGTTTTAGCGAAACTTTCGCTATTTCACGCCGCAACAAATCGGTACCCAGAAATAACTGCTTATGTTTAGTAGTTAACTTTATACTTACGTATTTTTACTGGATTTTAGTTTAGTTAGGTACTTCTTCTAGTAAATGTGATTTCAAATACATTTGTGCACTTTTATTAGGCACCTGCTTAACTTACTACCTACTACTACGTAAAAATAAGTACAGAGAGGGAAATGTATTCCCGTACGACCTAAGAACCCTGTCGCATTTGACAAGCCACCGTCACTCAAACTCTAGTGATATGTGCCTCAATGCGATAGGGTTCTACGGTGGTACGTGATTCATACATTCTCTTAATGTACACACAGCAAAGCTATTCGGTAAGCAGGATAGATACGGCGCGAGCTTGCGTAGGTGCTTACCTGATTATATTGCCGTGTGTACGTGAGCAAGTTTGCAACTTTCAAAATTTCTTTATACTCGTAAATGCTTGCATAGCTGCCTATGACCTAGCAAGCGAGTGTTAAACACAATACATGTTCTACGGTTCAAATTTTAATTACTGTTATCTTTTAATCTTCGCAGCAGGATATTAACATCTGCCAGAGCATGCTGCATTTACCGGATGCAGGGCATCTCCACGTAGCTACTAAAACAGAGCAGGAAGCTCAGCTGAAATAAAGCGGACGTAAAACTACGTATCAACTATGAATACTTGAGTTTACGAAACGGTTTCCATGGTAAAGGTGCTGCGGTTGCGTTGCAAAGCGTCGAATTCACGTGAAAGAATGAAAGAGGAATGAAAGAGTGGATTGAAAATGCTGAATCATCGCAGCGTCGAGTGGCGGGGCGGCGACGGCGATGATGTGCGGTAACGACTGGCTAGTGCTGGGATGACACTGACTAGGATGCTTTTATCGATAAGTTATATATTTAACACAGATATTTCATTGTCTGATTGATACGTAAGACAGACATACGTTACTTTTAACAATAAAATTGAATTACGACAGGAAAATGAAGAAAACAAAATGTTTTTTGTGACGTTAGAATGGTAACAACAATCAAAGGTACAAATAAATTGTTGCTAAATGGTCGCAATTAAAGCACTCATTTAAGCAAGCCAGTGGAACAAGGTAGTCTCTGCCTAGCTCTGTGAGTAAGAGACGTGATGGTATGTATGATGTACTAGGTACTTACCTAATTCAAGATTCTATTTTGATGTAATAAATTTCATGCAGACAGCACTGCGTCAAGTTGGTACACGTCACTAGCTCGCGTAGAGCCGACATTGAAGCAATTAATAATTATTAGATAGAATCATGCTAAACGTGGTCTGTAGGTCTTGTTACCTTAGACGGGATATAGACGTGATTTATGTATGTATGTAAATAGAATCAAACCATCTACTTAAATGATTGCTTCTTAGTTTTATTGCGTTTTAGGTATAAACCTTCAAAGTGATTTTACTATTTAGGCATTGTGATCATAAATGATTAAATTTAATACAAACCGTTTTTCAAAAATATCGATATGAATATGAAAGGAAACGACCATCCCATCCCTTGGGTCACACCATAGGCACCGGTGCCTAATCTTGCGCGGGATCTCAAAAGGTGGTTTTGAAAGGTTCGCACTGGTGTCTCATGGGCTGATGAAAAAACGCTCAAGTGTCGTCGCGCCTTTAGTATTCACCCTCGGCTTTGTCTGCGGGATTGACGAAAATCGTCCCGGAGGCAGCCACGCCCGTCAACAAGCCGAATTGATGCGTCGGGATTGTCCTTTTGGGATGCAGTGTTTGCGAATACAGTATTACAATAGAAATAGATTTTATTAAAAATGTGGGTATAATCTTGAGTCACACATATCAAACAGCGATGCTACATGTGTGCGTATACATTCTTTTTAGCTTTTAAATACCTACCGTTGCGAACTCTTTGGTTTTTAATACTTTCTTTATATTTTTATTGATGTAATTGTTTTTGTTTTTTCATGCCATGTCAGTTGCATCAGTTGTGTCAGCTCAGTAAACAATAGTGGTTTTAAATTGGTGTTTTATCATTGAAATCATTTCCTGTCGTCTCAAAAATCATCTGGTACTCATTATCAAACAGCCCTTAGTAACCTTAGTTCACGGTACTGATTTGAAATTTTGTTTCTGCCAATAAGGTTCAGGGTAGAAAAAGGTTGAACGTGAGCGCAACACAATGCGGCCTCAGGTTTTGTTATAGGTGACTTACTTATTTTATAAGTTAAACATCTTATGATTAAGTCAACTATTCTATCTGTATTTTAAAATTGGATTGCTCAAACATTAAGTACATGTCCCTACTCAATAACTTGTCCTAACATTTATGCGTTTGTAAAATATCTATGGATAGAGTTGATAAAAGTTATATCGCAAATTCACCTCGGAGTCCGACTCAATCAAAGTTGCATCGTATCGCAAGCCAATCTTATTTCCACAGCGACATACACTTATATAAGTTTCACGATTAGTTTCTGTCGGTGTATCATCAAAATAATCGATAGTTTTTTTATTCCTTCAGGAAAATACAAAGGAAATTAGGTCCATACAGCCATTAATCGATTAAATCAGGCTTTGAAACGGTACTAGTAAAAGACGGACAGAATTCTCTTTTAGCGTTGCGTCGGGAGTAAACAAACAATTGCATACCCTGCTATTACACGACCACACGTGCAAAACGGCTACATTTGTGTGAGACATATTTTTTATTTAAATGACCTTTCTGCTTTCATGTAAATCAACATAGGTAATGTCATATAGATAGACCCAAGTACACCATGCGAGATGCAAACATGTTTTAGGCTAAGGATCTGAGAGTACATTCTCAAAATAACTATAGAGTCACCACCATCACTAACTTAAGTACCTACTTCCTTCAATGGAACCAACGACGTATAATTAGAAAACAAAGCCTAACACGCTACACGGGTAACATGCTACAACGGCTTTTTTTTATCGAAAACTCTTTATTGAACACTACATAATTAACATTTCAGAAAACAGATATATAGAGAAAATTTCAAGGTAACAATAGGCGGTATTATCACTTTAGTGGCAACCGTAGGAACTGAATGAAGAAAGAAAAAGATTAAAATGTAACATCTGCCTGAAGAGAGATCTCTCTATTGTGGTCAAACTCCACAAATGTAGCCATTGAACAATAAACAATATTAATTAAACAATCCTTGTTTTGTACAGGAAAAACTTGATAGAAAATGTACAGACAGCGCCTATTTAATTAAAAACTTATAAGCTAATTCATTGAATCCGCACACATCTGCAAGCAATTCAATGGTGTGTGTGAAGTCCGCACTGGGCACGCGTGTGAATTAGAGCCCCAGCCCTCTCGTCCTGAGAGGAGGCCTGTGCCCAGCGGTGGGACGTATATTGGCTGGAGATGATGATAAGCTCATTCTAATCATTTATAATAATAATAATAATAAAGATTTATTCATTCCATTTTTTTACATTTCAACTGTGTTTTAGTGTTGTTAGTGAAATAAATTCTTATTGACTCATGTTAGTAATGTAATTTTTTTTTTTTTTTTTATTAAATTAAATCAGACCCCTTTTGGGTAAAAGCCTCCTCCAACTCTTTCCATCTTTTTCTATCTTGACCTACTTCCATCCACCTATTTCTGGCTATTTCCTGTATATCATCAGCCCATCGTCTCTTGGGTCTCCCGACATGCCTTTTTCCTATGGGTCCTTTCTAATCTGTTACCTTTTGCTACCATCGCTTGTCCTTCAGTCTACTCAGGTGTCCAGCCCACTGCCATTTTTGTTTCAAAGCATATTCAAGAGCATCTGTTAGCTTGGTTTTTTTCCTAATAATTTCACTTCTTACCTTTTATATTTTCCTTAGCTTTAAGATGCTTCTTTCCATTGCTCTTTGTATAGATACAAGCCTGTTTCTCTAAGCATTTAAAGATAGCAAAATAACTGTACTTTCGCTATAAAAGGACTTGATTTAGCAAAGAGCTTGGAATTTCATCTCGGCCCATCACGAGTCCGATTGCAACGCCCCGGGGCACGCCGATGCAAGGCATAATGCCTTCAGACTCAATTAGACTTCGGAACTAGGTTGCACAACTAAATAGACGTTGTATTGGATTATATGTACTGGGATCCCAAGTTTGTTGTTGGAGGATTGACGGGGAGAATGACGGAAATACAATTTTCAAGTATCGGATTCATGTTGTTTTGATACGAGTCAAGCTTTCGTGGCCATATCTATGAGTAAGTAGGTATCTACAGCATGAATTGGTATTATGTATGTTGTAGATTATGCTACTTACGTAAATGTAGGTAATGTCTACTTTGTTCTTTGTTTCTGTATTGTTTTGTACTGATTTGTGGTGTTCAAATAAAGAGTATTTGTATTTTATTGTGTAACTATTTAATTAGTTCAACAGTAGTCCTTCATGGATTTCTTTAATGTTGCAAATAATTCTCCCTTTATTTAAATTAAGTAACCCGAACAACATGGTGTAGACTGGGAGAAATCAGGTACCTGCTTAATTTAAACTTGCCTCCATATAAAATTAGCGTTAAGGGTTCTCGAGAATTTAGGTCAAATTTATGAATAAAACAAAAGCAATGCCAATTACAAGACATAAAACCACAGGGAAAATTCGTAAAGGACGGGAGTAATGAAACTACTAGCGCCATCTCGTAACGTTTTTCAGTGCTCATCCTTCAGCACTTCTTTTTCACGCTCGCTCAGGCATGGATTGCCATCTAGCGGCGCATGATAAACACTTTTCACTCGTGTTACAGGCGCTTAGTTTCTCATAAGCCTGAGTTAGTAATACCTGACAACTGGCCTAGATGTCGCCATACAAAGTTATCATTGAAAAAAATACTTCATTTTCGGTACATTCACATTCTTAAAATTCGTAACGTAACATAACACAATGACTGCAGCTCTGTATTCAGAACAATGTGTTCTCTATTACGTTCTCATTCGTCATTTATCCTATAAATCTATGGTTTTGTGTAAGGGAGGTACCCACTTACCGCTCGGCTATTTACACGGAATTATATGAAAATTTGGGCATTTTTCTGAAAATAAATCCACTCACCCTTTTTTTTAAATTATACAACTTCGATGGCAGTTCTGCTCAGAATCACGAGCACTATTGATTTTAGCATAAAACAAAGTGTCATTTTCCGTTACTTCTTCATAGATACTTGTGTGAGAGTAACAAAATGGAAAGTTGAAAATTGTATGAAAACTTTGGGACACTTTTTGCCTTATAACTACTAAAATCATTAGTGCTCGTGATTCTGATTGGAACTGCCATCGAAGTTGTATAATTTGAGGAAAGAAGTGAGTGGATTTATTTTCAGAAAAATGCCCATTTTCCTTTGCCCTGAGACATTCTTTTCTTTTCCCAAGTACCTATAAGTATATAATTAAAAACCCAGAAGAAATACATGTACGTCATTTCGTATTGTATCATTTGCTGGAGTAGGTAGGTGCCGTTTGTCTTTAATAAAGCGTCCTATTTATGTAAATAAAAATCAGCATAACGAAGACCGTGGCATTTTTCAGCTATCAAGTCGGCACCATTCCCTCAAGTGTCTGTTAACAAGAAAGCTGTTATTATTAGCAAAATAAAAAAGGGGACCCATCTCGTTGCCTCCAGAAAAAATAAAGCACTGTTAAATGAGGGCTAAAAATTACTGAAGCAATTATTTCACGGGTCAAATGTTTTATTTAACAGACGGCCGCTTACTTCTGAAGGATCCGAGACAAAGAAAAATAATGTAAAAAAAACATTTGGAGGCATTCACAAAGGGCCTCTTAACGCCTTTTGGCGCAACAAAGCTATGGAAATACGCCCGCTTATTAAATACGAGTCATGGCCCGCGGAGTCGCTTGCGAAAAATACCTACGTGATTAATGATGCAGACTATTTATACCGGTATTAACACTAAAGAGTCTGGACCAAAAACTAGTTGCTACTCAGCGATCACACGCTCATCACATCTACGTTTATGCACCACCATGTATGTTTTCATCCGAGACCCACTCACCGTTTCCACAAAACCTTACACACACACACACACACACACGTTTCGAAAGGTATAAAGACGTGAGCTCTAGGTGTTTGATAATTTCACCTCTAATGAACAAAAAAAAATTATCTTGCTACTCCGCTACTGTGTGAAATATATAATTATGTTTTTCATGCAATCCCTCCCTCCACTAATGCCACATAAAACACATATAAATCCCACAAACTTAATAACGTAGAGGGATCGAAACGCGTCAGTGTTTGTGCGGTCTAAGGGATAATTAAGTTTGTGGGATTTATATGTGTTTTATGTGGCATTAGTGGAGGGAGGGATTGCATGAAAAACATATACATTTCACACAGGCTTGGTTATCTGGCACGTGAGTAGCGGAGTAGCAAGGTAAATATTTTTGTTCATTGAAATAGACCTCCGCAAAGTAACGCTTGATACGATAAAAAATTTCACCTCCGTTTGAATTTATGCTCTACACCAGAAAAGGTACTTGTTTACCATTAAGTACGATTATATTTCATTAAAAAAAGATTAGGTAAAAAGAGTAATATGTTGAAGTTAAAGAAAAAACAGACGCTACTCTTCTCTCCCTTTATCCCTTCATCTACTTTGGGACCAAGTAGACACACAAGACATTGAATTTGTTGGTGATTACTAATAAAATTTCTGACACAAAGAAACCGTAACGCTCGAGAGTACGGAAAGGTTATCCCACTCCCCAGTAACCCTTCAAGATAAATCTAAATATTCCTCAGCAAATTCTTGACATATCTACTCGTAAGTAATATCTTTGAATGAACATAACCTACATTAAATGCGAGGTTTTGAGCAAGATGTACCTAATCATAGATACTAGGTTAGCTTATTGGGGCTCAAACAATTTATTTCGTGATCCACTTAAGACGAATAACGTGTCTTCTGAGAAAGGTGATACGACTATTAGGTATTTTTTGTCCTCAGACTATTGCGTTGCAGAAAAAATAGGCACAAAATAGAAAATCAAAGAGATAGCAAGAGAGTAAGCAAGCAAGCAATTAATTGGTTTTGATTCTTTTGGTAGATTTTGATAAATGTTGTTACCTACTTCAAGACTACCACAACACATCAAGTTGAAACCGCATCCATATCATCGGTTACACTGTCTATAAAACGCCAACAAATACACATAGGTACAAAAAGACTAACTCCCTTATTCATAAACGCTCCTTATCTGTGAAAGGTAAATGTCAAAGTGACATATAAGGAAAAACGATTGCTAAGTTAGCAGAAGCCTACAGAGCGTTTATGAATAGGGGGGTAAAGCTCTAAAACTCGCAGGTTTGCTAATTTTTCATAGGAATAATACAAAACACTTAAATTTATTTTTCCATGGCTTTTCATCTATGAGGCCATACACAATGTCTCTCTGGTTGTGTTTAATAAATGGTTAAGGCTGTAGGTCTTTCACATGGATAAGGCCTCGTCTTATCTTCGACGTATTATGCCTGTTGGATCAGGTAGTTTTATACACAAACGAACAACTACTTCTGCACACTGACAATACTTCAAGCTAACACTCTTTGGATTTGGCCCCTCTTTCTGGGGCTTAAAACGCACTTTTGCATTAAAGTTACGGTATTTAACATAATTTTTCTGGGACGCGATACTTTTCAGCATTGTTACTCGTTTCTCCTCCCGAGTATCATTTCGGTTCTATGCGAGTGATGTCCTTGTTAATTTTAATTGGCAAGGGAAATTTGCAAGAATTTTATTCTGTTTTTTATCGTCTGTGTTGCGCTGTCGACGGAGGCAATTTTATTTTTTTGCGTGAATAGAAAGCGGGAGTGCTGGATTTGCAGTATTTACATGACTTTAACTAACCGGGTTTAGTTAGGATTTGAAGCCGCGCTGTGAGCGGTCTAAAATAGCTTGATTGTACAACCGGCGTTCTAGTCTCTAATTGTGAAAAGGAAAATATCTATGAGAAAAAATGCTAAAATTGGATTTTCTTCAATTTGCTTTTTAGGTTCTCCAAAACATACGAGTACATAAAGATGGTTTGGAAGAACTTTGTTTGAAATTGAAAATGTTTCTCTGTGGCCTGGGTAAGTATATACCCCTAATATAATCTTTCTTAGTTTGGAATGAGTTTAACTGGTTTTTAATATGCATATGAAACCACATTTCAAGTACTAAGCATCAGCGTCAGCGTAATTAGGAAAAGACTATCATTTCTTGTGGAAAAATAATGTAGCCTAAATATGGGAACCAGTAACCTCACGTTTTATCTGAAATTGCCCGCGAAATATGCTATTCTGTTTATTTTTTCATTCAGCGTTGGATCGGCACAATAACAAGGAGGGAAAATACAATATTTCGACGATCCTAAGACGCAATAATGTGGGGATCAGCCAGTTATTGCTGAGCAGCTAAGTAGGATATAAGCCATGTATCTATTTGAATCTCTTTGTGTTTATTTGTACGCGTTATTAGATATGAGTTATTCAGTAAAGGTTTAGATAGGTGGGAGAAGGCAAGGTTGAATGAAGTCTGTATTTACGATTTAAGTTATTATAAATCAAGATACTTGTAAAAATAATGCTAATAAAAGGTGTCCCTTAAGGTGATTCATTATACCGATGACACATTTGAGAATCTTTATTAGTTTAGCTCTTAATCAACTTTATTGCCTTTAATTTAAACATCATGAATTCTGGCTCCATCGATTACCATTGGTCTCCAACGGTCATCTTAGTTTTTCCGACTATATCACCCGTAAATAAAAAAACCGTCATTTGATGCGAAATAATTAACAAATTAGCAGATAATAAATATTTTGAAATGATTGGACGCAAATATTAACATTACGTGGCTGAAATGCTTAAAAAAAAAAGGAACAAATAAATCTAATGAGTTTCTTATCGTGAACACGTTTTCCTAGCCGTTTTCTATATTTTGATTCCGTTCTCTATCGTGAGCATCATCTTTGAAGATACAGTGATGACGCAGAGGGCACCCTCCAAAGATCCAACCCTAAACCATCATTGCTCCAAACTTGCGTCCTATCTAGATCGCACAGATATTAATATCGGCTACACGACTACTCAACGTGGCTTCCTTGCAAACTTATGTGAATCTTGAAACAACTCTGTTAAGGTCTTTGTTGAGCGCCAAGTTGCCTTGTCGTGTGGAGTTAGTTTAACGCGCGCATCAACATAATATGACCGTATGCGTAAGGGTATGGCCGCTTATAGTAAATCTGGTCACTTGTGCGTAACAAGGTATGTTAGTAGTATAGGTAGGTACGGAGAAGGGTAAATATTTACCCGCGTTATTTGACCTCACTCGATGCGTTATGTTGAAAGCGTGATGATTATGAGATATATTATATACCTAGCTTTGGCTCGCGACTTCATCTGCGTCGAATTCGTTTTTTGGGTAGCTTATACTATACTTTAAATTACAAAAATCAGATGATTTTGCCCGCGCCTTCGTTCTCGAATGTTAGTGAAACGCTTACGGATAATTATTGGCAAGCAATAAGAGCACAAATTGCATTGCCTTAAATTTATAGTACGGCGATACAAAATACTGATGACAAAAGTGTCATCAGTAGTAAAAGTAGTATAAAAAAATGTTTGCTGTTTTTATAATATGTAAGAGCTAAAGTTTTATCAAGTAAATAGGAAATTTAATGTTCAGAGGTCATAAACTTGAATAAATTTAACACTTTTAACTAAATAAAACTACCTACTTATTTTTATTCTTAGGTTATTTTTCGCCGCAGTTTCCCCTTGGCACTTGTATTAACTTGCTTGAAGCTATAACAATGGCACCTACGTGTTCCGGGATGTTTATGTTTTTGCGTTGTTTTCGAGTAAACGATACGCTTTACCATAGTCTTTGTTTTCTTATCTCAATTTACAAGTTCGTTGATAATGCTGGTTTATTTACATTTTGGGCACAAGTAACGGCTGTAAGCCGTACAATAGGTGATAATAAACCTGCTTACAAAACATTATGTTGATCATTGTTCGAGAATTAGGGGTGAAAGTAGAGCTGCGCTCATTTGTTTATCCGTTTTAACCAACATCCTTAATAATAAACGGGATTTTAACGCGATTTATGTCATTTTGTACATTATTAGGTCAGTTGGTGATGCTTTTATTGGATGAAAACGTAATCGTTTGGAATATCTATCTACAACTGTATAAAATAGTACCGTGATTAATTGACTACTTATTAGCTGACAAAGAACGCACCTCCCAAACTATTGCAAATAGATTCCTAAATTTTGACAGATTTATCCTTGAGTATTACAAAGGTGCACTGAAAAGGCGGTTTTTTGGGAATTCTCATTTCAGTTTTCGCTGTTTTTAAAGAAATTAGGATATAACCAAGTTATGTTATACTTTGAACCAGTGTGGAGTGCAAGGCGCTGTATAAGAGGTGAAGTACAAGTTGTGAAGAAACTTATGAATTGAGTTTGAGTTAAACGCATTTCATAGGACCCCTAAACCCCCTGCCTGAAACCTGCTTAAAAAATTCCATTTTTTACATTCACTTATAACAGGAATAATATTGTAAAAATAAAATTTTAAGAAATATCTCAGTCATTCTCAAAAAAGTGGCACCGGCAGGGTAAAGTTAATATTTTTCAAAAAGTTTTCAAATTTTGAGTTTTTTTTTACAATAATTTTACAAAAAAATCTACAATTTCAAAATTGTAAGAGGGAACGGAATATTCGAAACCGTTACGAAGTTACAGGATAATGAAATATTAATGATACAGGGTAAAGTTAAAGCAGGCAGGTTAAAGTGAAAATTACGACAGGTTACAAATAAGAACAAAATAAATAATAGAAAATTGATTCCTTAAGGACTCTTATCTCTTTGTCTTTTTTGTACCTTAATTTACGGATTATTTGCCGAGTTCGAGGAGACCCACTTCCACAAGAGCTTGGCGAAGAAGCTTCAGAACTTGTTGGGCAATTTTCCATCGTCAATGGGTATAGCGGTTCTGGCGACAGATTGGTGCAATGGTGTCATGGAGCACCTGGTTTTGTACCCTTGTGTACCCTTCAACGGCCAAGTCACACAACATTAACTATAATAATAAAGAAATCGCAGTAAGGAGCCTTAGACTTGGCACGACTTTGTCTAGATTTCATTACTTTTTAGAGATAAACAAGCAGCTCCATCGAGACTTGGCTAGTTTTTTACAGAATGTTTTTGGTGGGATTTCACTTCTTTTTGTAGAAACGTGGGCATATGGATTTATTTTATTAGATTTTCTTATTTGAGACATTTTTTTTCTTTTGAGGTGTAGTTTTTTCCTAACATCAAATGAAGCGGCCCACCAAGTTGAATATTTTTTGTATAGGCGGTACGTCGATCTCTAATAGTTTGGTTGCTCTTGTGTTTTCTAATCAGGGTCACCAGGTACTCCAGATCTACGATTATCCTAGTTTTTATAGTTTTCCCTTTATGTGGCCATTAAACCCTAACTCTGTACCAAATCATGCTAAACGTGGTCTTTAGGTCTTGTCATCTTAGGCTCTGTCTACCCCACGGACCTGCTTAGGTGTCTAAGTGGGTGGAGAGGTGTACTCCAACGTGGCGCGTCCCTGTGTGGTGGATAAGGGAACGCCTGCCTCACGGCAGGTAGGGGCCCGCAAGGGTCCCCGCGAACCAAACACCAGGGGGGGGTTCGAGGGATGGGACCCACCTGTCGCAAGTCATGTGGCCGACTTGTGCTGCTCCCAGTATCCCTCTGGCCTTTAGGGGCATAGCAGAGGGTACTTGGGATGTGACGGCGCTTCGGCGGGTCCCTCGAGCGGTTTGAGGGGCCTTTGGGCATATGAGGATCAGGGTACGGGGAAGCTGATGGGGTTAGCTCTGCAGCTGCCCACTAAGTAACTCCTCTCGCCGTGTGGGGCCACGACCTGGAGGTAGCGAAAAGTGCGGCAGTATTGCACCTATCCCGGATGCGCCCCACGCCCTGATAGAGGGGAAGGGGTGGGAGATTCCGAAGGGGGTGGAATGTCGTACCTCTTATGAGGGTTCGGGGTGAGGGGAAGCTGATGGGAGGCATACCCGGATGCGCCCCAAGCCCCAAGGAGGAAGCAACGGCGGCGACGACGCCGTCGTTGGGCACTATTCCTCGGGAGGACTTCGCAAGAGGTTCGGGGGGCGGACTCACATTGACCTCGTTGCAACCGCTCCTTGCGCAGATGAGGGGGGAAAGGGCGAACTCGGTGCTTGCACCGCTCGCCCGATCCCTTGGGGCCAGCGGGAACGGTAACGGGGCATTACCTACCTGCATTGCCCGTGCAATGAGACCGTTCTCATTGTCTAAGGGAAGACGGGCCCAACGTACGGGCCCTCCCCTTCTTGGCACGGTCCTGGCGGAAGCCGGGGCCACCGGGGGGGGGCGTTTGTGGTGAAACCCTAGTGGCATCCCACTGCGTCCCCGTCACACCGATTGAGGCAACTCCGGAGAGTTTTTAGTTCGGGTATACCCCTTCGGGGGGGAGTCCCACATAACCCTAGGCATGCCCGTGCCTATAGGGCATCCATAAAGATTTCCTCTCCGTTAAAAAAAAAGGCTCTGTCTACCCCGTAAAGGACAAAAACGTGATTTATGTATGTATGTATGTCTGTACCAAATATCAGCTCTCTGAGTTTATGGGAAGTACTAGTTCTATTTTGATGATCATGAGTGAGCGAGTGAGTGAGTGAGTGTCATAAATAGGAAACTTTGCTTTCGCTTAACTTTGGAACTAAAAGACCAACAGATTTGAAATTTTGGATTTTAAGTATGTGATTATAGCTTACTGGATGACGAAAATTTCTGCGTTCTGGTCATATCCAGAGGTTCTCAAATAGGGGCCTGAAAATGCGGTGAAATGGTTCCAGTAAAGGATGGTACGGCAGTGTTTGCTTCGCGCTTTGTAGTAATTTTTAGTTTTTGTAGTAAAAAGTAGCTAATTTTGATCACGGTAGGAGACATGTACAGATCAATTTGAAGTTATTGTTGAATAAAAATGAGCAAATATTAGTAATTTGTCTTCAACCTGTCAAATATCTCTATAACCTGGCAGATCATTACAGGTTAAAGTTAGGCAGGCTAAAGTGAAAATTGGATACTTTATAAAATTACTCCAAAATTTTGGAAAATACGTTTCCACATTTTTTACACATAATTAGGCACGTAATTAGCTATACAAAAATAAAAAAACAAAGATAGTCTGGTACTAAAAATGCATAGTAACTAAGACAGAAAAAAGTTAACATACCTGTTCCGTACTCCAGAATTGTGACTTCAATATTAATTTAAAGCAAAACAACTTAAGATTAACAGAGTCTGATGTTTGGGGGGGCTAGCAGGGTACTTGAGTAATATTTTAACGGGTAGTATTATGTGTAGCTCGATTATGTCACGACGCCAGGCGCACACCAAGGCGAAACCAGGATAAAGTAAAAATATCGCTGGACAAACTTTGAAATTAAATATTTTTCTGAGTGGTTGGAGTAATCAACGTAATTTATCAATTAAACAACGCCATAGTATGTCCATAACATTGGCTGTAAAGTAAACATTTGTATAAATCTGGTAAAAGTGGTGTTTAGAGCAAATCAGTTGAGGGATATCGATTTGGACACGACAGGTTAAAGTAAATAAGGTACTTTATGTATTTTTAATTAATTTTGGGTTCGCTAAAATGTTATTATGACAGTTGGCCTCAATATACGACATTTATATTTACCAAATAAAAATCTTACTCTATCAAAAAAATACGATTCAAGCATACTTTTTATTCAAAAACTGATTGACAGGTTGCGGTGCCAATTTTTTGAGAATTACCCATCTACGCGTGGATGAACTTAGAACGGTGAGCCACCGACCCCGTTGACTCTCAATTTCTAATGAACATCAGAAAACTTTCAAGCCTTTTTGAAACAATACATTAACTACAGCGCTTATTCCCAAAGCAATAAAAGTACCTACAGCACTACTCTATAGACATATAAATTGCTTTTGCTCGTCTCAAACTACAATTCATTGTTCTGCGAAAAGCAGACACTACGTGGATGAAATACTAACAAGAATGGATCGCGACTTACGACTTGCTCACAGAAACGTCTTTAATAATATTCATTCTTAAATTGTGTACACGCAGCCCCGAAATGTCACGTCTAAAAGCAATAGTTTTAGCCCGCGGTCTGCAAAAGTAGCAGAAGTGGTCCGTGCGCAGTGGTTTTTAAACTGGCAGGTACAATAAGGTAAAATGATAAATAATTAAATTACTGATGTTATGTCATCTCTTCGAAGTTGAAAACCAATCAATTTAAATATTTGGACCTGCACTAATTTAGATTAATTCCTTAAAATCGTGCTGTTCTTTTCTTCACTCCCATAAAACTTTCATACATACATACATACATACATACATAAATCACGTCTTCATCCCTTACCGGGTAGATATAGCCTAAGGTAACAAGACCTAAAGGCCATGTTTAGCATGATTAAACTTTCATACTTTTATCAACAATTCAATATGTAATTCTTTTTTTTGAACAGTCATGTAAAAACTCGGAAAACCGCTTCATTTCAGTGACTTAATTGAAGACACATCGTCTTCCCAAATAATCAACCATCAGTCACGCAATAAACAGATTTAGAATAGGTATATTAACATGTAGTTATCTCCGAACACGGCCGCCTGTTACGTGTACCGACATTGTTTTGTTTTCTCATTCCGATCGGTCCTTTGTCCCGCCCAAAGCCATCAGGCGGCCCAATCAAGTAAGAAATTGATAATCCCCCAACGGTGCTCGTCCCTTTACAGAAGCTGTTACCCCAGATAAGCTCTTGAGGATGTGATGGAATGCTCCCCAGCGCAGAAAAATTGAGGGAAAAATACGTCTGCTTATACTCTGTTGGCTGTTAGATGTACGATTAATTGTGGCAGACTACTTAGCGACAGGTTTATGCGAATAAAAAAGGTTTGTTAATCCGATCACATTGATTTTGCCTGGAAGGAACATTATCAGTGAATTGTCATCAAAATGCAGGATATTCAAAGCCAAATTTCCTTTTCCGCTAAGGTATTTTGAAGTCGTTTGTACAAAAATAGGAGTAGTTAAACAAAATAAAAGATTACTAATTAGTTTCCCTAGTGAGAAGGATACTGTATAGAAGATAGCTCAAGGCGCTCTTTCCTGCTTCAAGACGCCTTTGTAACAAGAGTCTCCATATTAGTGAATGTTCACTAACAATATGGTACTCAGATTTTGTATCAGTAAGGTAATCGGGTGATAAGTGAGTTATTAAATACACGTTTGACGGAGGAATGTTCGTTAGACTGTCCTGAATTTAATCCATATGTAGCGACAAAAGTATAGACAATAACCGCTAGTAGTCTTGTGAATTTTCCATACAGAGCAATTTTTGAAAGCACTTCACGCGAAACTGTTGAAAAATTGTGACGAATTTAGAACACATAAAGTAGAAGAAAGTTACAGCTCCAATCACTCTTGTCAAAAAGTTAATTTGAACTCTAGTCTTCCGGCAATATATAGCTATTTACCACTCTAGAATAGTATTCTTGAGCGATGAGCTCTCAAAAATCTGGCTAAAGGCGTACTTTTCCGAAACAGCAAGCAACTGAAATAGCCACGAGGAAGCCACACATATCATGATAAGCTTGTTTTACGAATCGGGCGAGCAAAGGAGATATTTCTGTACCAACATATGCGGAATTCAAAGGCTAGAATGCGGTCTTCACACCTTGCCCCATCCCCCCTTTCCATAGCATAAGTTACAAAGTGGTTTTACAACGTCAAAAATTCACCTAGCAGCGTGGTTGCATCGGAAGTGCGGTCTTTATTATTACATGTACTTTTAAAGGTAACAAAGAGACCATGATTTTAAAGATTTTAATTGTTACCTGCTTGCATGCTAAATTTAAAATTGTTACGGTAATAATAGTTTAACAACTTTCAAATGAAATTATAAACCCTCTCTATTCCACATCCCTTGAGAAATTCGAGAAACACACGTCTGCATCATAAATACAACCTCTATGCAAAATTTAAAGTTTCTTGAGCGAAGGGCTGCTTTGATTAATGAGTCAGTCAAGCAGTAAGTTTGGCTCTTTCTTTTTAATGTAGAAACATTTCACAAAAGAATAAGAAGTACAGTGGAGGGCATAATATCGATACAGCTATCATGTCGAATATACGTGTCACCGACTTATTGTTTGTGACATAAATGTCATGTGGTGTTGGTAACGTACATAATGCCCTTGACTGTACCTAAGTAGTTGTATGTACTACCTTACTCTGCTCTGTCCTCTCACTCTTGTAATTTTTTCTGTCAAATTGGTATAAAGAATGAGACAGTGAATGCAATAAAATACGGCTTCTAGTTTCCTCAAAATACTATAATCTGTGTGCTATGCGTTACCGAACGCTCTCTAACGAGCAATAGAATTAGTTGGCTATTCCGCATCACTCGCATTATTTCCGTGCGAGGGGATAATAATAACTAATGCTAGTTATTAGACGAACCTTATTTATCTTTCGCTTTCATAAGCTGTTATTATTGCTGAACTAATTGGGTTTATTGTAAGATTTGTTGTAACGAAGTCTGGGTAGGATTTGTCGATTAATATTTGTTTAACTCTATCGATTGATACGGTAAATGGGTTTGTTAGATGGATTTCGCGAACGCATAATTTACATGTAGCAAATTTCCGCGTCTCATTTTTACCCATCGCTAATTTTACGATCGACTTATTAATCGATGGTTTATTTTATTAGTCGCCATATTTGCTAGTCGCATTTTTCCGCGATTTGTTTAATTCTTGTTAGAATTTTTTATTTTTATCATATATTACAAAATGACTGCCAAAATATGAACGTTTGGGAAGTTGATTAAATTTGACAAGAAATATGACACAAATAATAGTACATTGCGTCACACTTGCATTAACAATTAGCTGTTTCCCGCAACTTTGTTTGCGAATTCATTACTTGCTATCTTGCAGGAATTATGCAAAACTCTCCAAATTTTTTGTAAGCCAAATTTTACATAAAACCTACCAATGGTCTTAGCGTGAAAAACAAACAAATATCACATTAAACACACACACACCAATTTTCACTTCATTTTCATTAAGAGTAAGTTAGCTTATAGACACATAATATATCTACAAGTAGGTATATAAAACGGTTTTACTGCGTATAAAATATTGCACGACAGCAAGTGCCTTATAAGAAATTTAAGTATACTAGCTATACATCCTCGTAATACGCTGTATCTCCGAACTCCTGGCCAGTGAGGTCATAATCGTAGGGTACGTATATTTGATGCGACATCATTAATGTTTTACGGCTAAATACCTACAATATCAAGCTTATCGGTAGCTACAGTTTACACCCTGTCGATAACGTGGCAGAGATATCGTTTTATGATGATCGCTTAATCATTATTTCGGTTTACCGTCTTGATGTGAAGCTGCGTTAGGAGTTGTAATACTAGCTTTTACGTTAAGATGGCAAATTTCTAAATGTAAGTGAAAATTAGAACACATAGAAAAATCCGAAAAGTAAAGCTATGGCCGGGAATCGAACCCGGATCCTCGTACTTCCGTGACGCGTGCTATACCCCTACACCAGCCATAGCAGGTGGGTAGTCTACGAATTTTTCTACCTGTTACTAGATGTCACATGACCTTTGTTACTATGCGATTTTTTGTCGCTAAGCGTCATCTGTTTGAATGATGTGCCTGTACGACACAATTACAAGTTAAGTAAGTTAAGATGGCAGATTGTATCGCAGTTGAGGTTTTGCTAAAGTCCGTTTTAAAAACCGAATAAAAATAGTTTGCAGAAAAACTTGTCTTCGTTATCGTCATCCAAATTCCTTATTAGTCATTCTAAGAATCGCATTAGTTGTGTCGATGAGTAATCTTGCTGGAGGCATAACTTAATTAATCCTGACAACGTACAAATTGATACATTTAATGGGTGAACGTGATAAACTTGGTAGTAAACAGTTCAATTAGTAGAGTTTGATACACATTTGCAAGCTTCATTTGTTTTGTAACAATTTTCTATTATAATTTTAAGGCTTCTGTTTATTAGCTACTCGTAGTTTAGTACTATAAGGGTGGAAAACTAAAAAATCATTGGGGTTTAATGGGTTGGGATTGAGTGGGATTTATTGCTCGCAGGATTTCGTATTGATTTGTTATTTGATCCGTCTCTAAGGAGAACTTTATTGTCAAATATGTATTACAATACAATAACTCTTTATTGAACACCACATGTAACAATCAAAACAGAAAAAAGTTATACAGAATATTACAAGATAACAATAGGCGGCCTTATCGCACTTCATTCAACAAAGTAAGTATCGCAATCATATCACATATACTCGAGAGCAAAAAAGCGAGTCACTTGTCATATAACTTTCTACGGAAAGTAACCCGGTTTTTTTGCTCCTGGGTATATAGTTTTGAACACTTCTGTTTCTGAAACCGAGAGATTAAAGTAACACTTCAGCGATATTTAACAATGTAAAATGAAGTAACAAGTACGCAGGCGCCCGCGTGGGAACTGCAGCGTAAGTTGTGCCATTGTAAGAGTATCAAATAGGGTAACATATTTATGGCCTTTCAGATAATTTTAAGCTTACTTAATCGTTACACTGTGCAGCTGAGTCGGTGCACTCTGCGAATGTCGGGATTGTTGGGCACTGCCTGGCGGAGTGCCAGCCCCTCGACACATCTAGTGCCCACTTTGCAACGCAGCGAAACTATGCGCCCAGCGTCATGCAAACTATGAGAGCCGACCACGAACCTTGTACAACTAGCAAGAAGGAAAGTTATCTCAAGTGGCAGTTGGTTCGTTACGTGCTTTCATGCTCGTAAAGTCTAAGATATTTTGGCCAGGACTTGTGAACGATACCAAATTCACATTATAAGTAACGTTAGGAAACGGTTATATCATAAAAACACCTTAGTAACGGTAGTAAATTATAACGTTACTTGATAACATAATAATTATTATAACTTTACCCAATTAACGTTATTTTTATCGGTAATTTTACTTTTAATTGCAGGACTTGTTAACGTTACCCAATTCACATTATTATAACGTTATCATAGTAACACTATTTTAATCGGCAATGCTACGTTGGCACACCGCGCTACCGATAGACGCGCGGTGGCCCTGGTTGCTTTGCGTTGTTGCCATTCCGTACATTGGCTACCGTGAGCATGGAGCGTGTGTGAACATCAGTGAAATAAATAAGATGCTATTAACGTTACCTAATAACGTTAAAAATGATTACTTAACGTTATCTTTGACTTAACGTTAACTCTATGCACAGCTGGTACAATTACCATTTTTTTACCGGTAAAAAGTAGTATAAGTAACGGTACATGGCTTAACGTGAATTACAACTTAACGTTAAATCTGTCTCAAAGTCGTAACGATACCCACTTTTTAACGATATTTCAAGCCCTGATTCTGACAACTATTGAAGACGAAGCTGAGTAATATTGTTTATTATTTTAAACATGCAGCTTGAAGAATGTTAGTGCGGAGAGCGCCGCTGGCGTGAGCCATCTTACTGCTATTTTACTATTTATTTACTGCAACATATTGTCTAGCTACTTATAGATCTCACGATAGTACAAACCGCGCACAGCCCGCATAATTGCAGCCACTTTTTCCGTTTCATCTATTTTTTCCAACCCACGTCTCAAACGGCACGTAAACTGGGGATGTCGAGCAAACTTTCCTACAATAAAACTTTCCTTATACTTTCTTGATTGAGTTTAGGTAGGTTTATCTACTAAATGCGGCAAAAGAAGTTTCTGGGCGGGATTAACAAGATTAAAAGTATCAACCGCACTAATTGATGCCATCGAGGGGGGATTACCGGCGCTCTGAGGCTAATTTAAACTTAGCGTTTTCTTTGTTGCGTTTTCGTGGGGCAAAATTTCGGTGGGAAATATTACATATACGCTTTTCATGTGATCCACATTGTTGTATAGTAGGGCCAGATAAACAAGTTTTTGTAGATAATATACACACAATGTCATGTATGTACAAGGTGTTACAAATTTGCTTAGTAAAAAAGTCACGTGACTGCTGGTACAGTTAGAAAAATTCCAAGGCTGACTCACCTGCTATGGGTGGTGTAGGCACGGAATGATGAGGATCCGGGTTCGATTCCCGGCCATAGTTTTCCTTTTCGGATTTTTCTATGTGTTCTAGTTTTCAGTGTCGTTTAGAAATAAGGTGTTACACCACAACATAAAACCTTTTCAGTACAAAACCTTAAACACTCGATTTGATTTATAGTGTTCTGAATATTAATCTAGTTAAATCCTTGTATCATTACCAAAGATTACCCCTTTAGTCATAAACGTTCTATAGGCTTCTGCTAACTTAGCAATCGTTTGTCCTTATCTGTGAAAGGTAGATGTCAAAGTGACGGATAAAGACAAACGATTGCTAAGTTAGCAGAGCCTACAGAGCGTTTATGAATAAGGGAGCTAGTGCTTAAAGTGTCGAATTTGTAATATAATTGTTGACTGGGTACGATAAAAAAATCTATAAAATGCAACCCCCGTTAATATATCGTGTTATTGATTCTGCTCTTGATTCTGAACTAACTTCTTTTAAGTTTTCGGTGGGTGGTGTAAGGTGTAACACGTTGTAGAGGCATTCTTAGCTATACTTCTAATAAAGACTTTTCTTAAAATATGGTGGGTTTTCTCAAAATATATAACAATTCCAAGGTTGGCGTGGGTACAGGATTGTATTATTAATTTAGGTTAATTGATGGCAGGCCGGATCGAAACACGTGAGGCCGGATTTGGTCCGCAGGCCGCCATTTTCTTATTCCTGTCTTAGACAGAATTTCATCCGAGGGACTACTTTTACACTCTCATACTTTTACACCGACGTGCAAAAATATCTGGTCACGTTTTATACAACTTTGTACGGGAAGTGACCCTTTATTTTTGTTCGTCAGTGTACTAAAGTTGTTACCCATTCTTTTATAAGTCTCAGTGAAGCCAATCCTATGAGTAGGTATGCTTGGTAAAATATTATAAAATCTGCCTTCAGCACTGATGCATTTTGGAACAAACATAATATTTCGGCAAAATATTGCTGTTTGTAGATATTTTAGTAGTATCTAATATTTTTATGCTCAACTCATGTAAGTCATGATTTTAATCTTAATAAGGTCATTAACGCATAGTATTACACTACAACACTAAAACAGCTTCGTCTTATCGTCTTGGTATAACTTTCTATTATACATATAAATTTATAAATCGTGCCCAAAATTATATTTATTACTTATTGCGGAACATTCTTTAGAAAGTTGCCAAAAACATAAATTATGTTACTTGAAGTCAAAACTTCTAGACTCGTAAATAATGAAATAATGAATTATTACTTCAAACTTCAGACCGAATTACAACTTTTATAGCGCTAACTTGTTTACAAAAATAAGTTCAGTCTTGTAAGATTATTTATGAAATCACTAGTTGACACCCGCGACTTCGTCTGCAAAAAAACCGTTTATCGTTATCCCGCGGGAACTACGCAATTTTCGGGGATAAAAAGTAGCATATGTGTTATTCCGGACTATAATCTATCCCTGTTAGTGGGATGTATTAGCAATAATGGAACATTTTTTTAGGTATTTCACCATGTCTACTCATGCTCTTTTTGTTTATTCACAGCACAGCTCAGAAACCCTTTTTCCATGAAATCTGTTATTTGGCATGGGTGTATACAATAGTTGTTACTCGTAAGTTTTACACACGTAAGTTACTTACGTAAATAAATCACGGTAAATTTGCTGCTTAGAAGCAGTGTTTACGTCTGCAAATTTTACGTAAGTTAAGTTGTACGTGATCAAAACAAATGAAAACACGGTCTTAGAATAACATTAAAAAAACGACCGCATAATATTAGGTCAAGGACCAGCTACAAAGCATATTGCAAGTGTTTGCTGGGAAGCCATATTCCCCCGTAAACAAATACATAAATTATCTAATGTTGAGTAAATCTTGCTAACAATACTTGTTTAAGTTGCTTTGTTAGTACTAACCAATGGATCATCTGTCATAGATATCAGAGTAAAGTATTGTTATTATTATTATTAAATACGTGTTACGGTAAAGTGATAACATATTTAGCGATAGCCAATCTTTTTGTAATGTATCCAAGCCTTCCAATTGAACCCGAATTCCCAAGCTGATTCCCATTTTCAGTAATGGGTACGTAATCGATTTTTTTGAGGGCGACACATTTATTATTAATGAAATTGCAAACAAAAGAGCCTACTCACACAAAAAAGCATTAATTCGTTGTAACTAAGATTTTGTTGTTTCTTTGGTCTCAGTTACAAATAACTTGATTTCCCCGGGGCTGGAAATCGTGTCATGCGGTTTGTGAAACAACGAACCAATTTAATAAGATCTCCTCTTTCCTGCTTCGTACATACAGAGCAAGGTCAAATTCTTTTTATCAACGATCTTTACAGGTCTACATTAAGCTAGATAACTCCAGCCACAGCTTTCATAATGCATAGAATTTATTTCCTTTTGTCAATCATAATTTTTTTCTTTAAATGTTATCTACGTCTCCAGCCAGTCTATTTCCCATTACCTACTGAGCATAGACAATTTAAAATGATGGGGCTTGAGCTGTAATTTCCAAGCAGGCCATTGCGAATTGGGAACACATAGGGTACCATGAAACCACTTTGAAAATGTGTGTGAATTTTGTTTCACGATGTTTTCCTGCATTACAGTCGTAGGTTTCTGCCAATTTAAATTCATAGTACCAGGATGACCGTTTTGAAAATCGTTGGAGCCGTTTCCGAGATTCAGATTATATATATACACTAGCTTCTGCCCGCGACTTCATCTGCGTAGAATTATACATAAAAACCTTCCTCTTGAATTACTCTATCTATTAAAAAAAACCGCATCAAAATCCGTTGTGTAGTTTTAAAGATATAAGCGTACATAGGGACATAGGGACATAGGGACAGAGACAGTGACTTTGTTTTACACTATGTAGTGATTTATGTGGCAAAGCCACGAGCATAGGCTAGTTTGGAGTATAGAAAATGAATCGCTCTGTACTAAAGTAAAACTTTGTAATTTTAATTATCATTCAATTCAACTTAATTATTCGAATGTGGATACCTAAATTCTACCATTAATAAATATTCGTAATCGTTGACCAAATGAACCACCGAGACCGCAGAATATGCAATCGATTTACAATTTTATAACGCAAACAGAATAAAAACTATTTTCAGTAACTAAAATGTAGGTAATAATATTATCATTAATAAATAAGCCAGCAATGTTAGTTTCTAGTACCTATGTTCTCTTGTAGTATTTACCTTTGGTCTAAATTTATCTTCAAAATTATATCAAAGTAACTTAAATACGCGAGATCGCGTTTATTGTTATTGCAAATTCTGAAGTTTATCGTGCGCAGTGCTGTTTGATTTTCCCATGTTAAGGCAACATTTTAAATAAGTACGGTATGCGATTCTTCTGATACGTTCTGCTATAGCTTTATATAGAGTTCCTCCTCCACAGGGAATTCAAGTTTGAAGTATTCTCCTCAAATTCATTCTAACTTCATCAAGCAAACGACTCATGTAAGTTAATATTTATCTTAGCCATGTTTCGTTCGCAACGTGAAACAAACTTTTTTAATTTCACTAAGCGCCGAGTGAAAGCTAACAGCATTAAACTTGCGTTGCATTTCACTGGAACTAAACGTGACTGTGAAATTTGAATTTAATTTTCATCCTGAGTTTTTGACTCGTGTTAAAGATGATTTGTAAACTTGTTAATACGCTGCGGGTGGTTTGAATCCCTGTTAATATTAGTAACGGTCTGATTCGCTAGCTCTAGAAACTACTGTCTCGCTAGCCACTACGTTTAAGCAGAGAGTTTTATGAGCTTAAAAAACAAGATTATATATGCAAATAAATGTAGACGGTGTCTGAAATCGGTTTCTTATTACAGATAAAAATGATGAGAAAATCGAGTATGTTTGGACAGATGAAAATTGTTAACGCTTGATTTGCTGGCCTTTTTAGAGTCGACGCAACTGTTTTCTGCAGTTGATACTATCAGTATTCGTATCAGTCTTTTGCTCCCTTTTTACGCCACTGATGCAATTTGTTCGCCTTTATTTTTATTGTCCTTCATTGCTCCACATACTGTGGACCTTAATTTACGTTTGTGTGCCTCTCATAATTCGAGGTGTATTCTTGTTTCCTTTGCTCCATAGACAGTACAATTGTGAAGTCCGCATCAAATCCCGGGACCCAGATTAATTAAGTATGTAAATTCAATTTTATCTTAACGTGTGGCCAAAGTCGTGTACGCGCGCGCTGGGAAATAAGAAAGCTTTGCAGCCAGCATAATTATTTTTAAATTGTGGAATCATAAAGTTGCCAATGCACGAGCTAAATTTAGTGTTACACATCACTGGGGGCAAGTAAAACGTCTCAAGCGCTGTCAACGAAAAGTTTGTAGATTTAGAGGGGTCTCCGAGTTTGAGCCCCTCTCACAACTCGTACGGTATGTACTTGGCCAACTTTTGACACCTACATCGGCCCTTAACATTACTTACAAGGTGGTCCAATTCGAAACTTTGTTTCACGGGTCAGAGAACTTTAGGTAATAGGTTTGAATGGTCTAAGTCTGGATTTAGTCTGATTTATGAGTAAAGTCGGGTGTTGAACAATCGAAGTATAACTTTCTGGGTTTATTGTGATCTACCTTTTACTCTTTGCTTTTGTTCTTAAATTCTCTTCTTGCCCAAATTTGAGCATTTTTTATTAAGCGGTTTCCTTATTTATTACTAGTTGTTGCCCGAGGCTTCATTGTTGTGAAAAACTTTTATATAGAGGCCTGGACCTCAGAAAAGAACCTTTGACGCTTATCAATGGGCCCTGTCTTGACGGGATTGTTCGTTGCGATCACTGGATCTTAGTTTACTGTTTTTTTGTTCTTATCAGGTATGATCTTTCCCACTTCTTGTTCGCCAAGTGCCTCTCAAACTAGACATTAAAAAGCCATTTAAGTCTTAAGTAACTAGACCAACAATTTGCAAAGGCAACATTACAAGGACACTTTGTGCGGATGGAAAGGCCTATCGCGTATTTACATAGGACAAAGGCTCTGTTTGAATACGAAGTTTACGCCAGCAAAGTGTTAGATGTTTGTTTCCATTACTTAATTCTGAGAAGTTATTCAATACTTAGCAAAGGTCTTTATTTACATTCACAATTTTAATCTTATGTATCACTACTTTAATAGTAGCAACGATCAATTAGATTGGCTGTTCTTGAGTACTAAAGTTGAGTGGGGAGGGGGGGGGGGGTCTAACGTCCGTAGAAAGCAACTAAACGAAGTAATAAGTACCTAACTTTAAAATTCTATCCACAGTAAAAAGTTCAAGATGTTTCGTACAAATTTTGTTTGGCACGGCCTTTTCGGATGTCAAAAACTGTTGCGTAAAAAAGTCACGACATTCAATTACGGGTTCGTTACAAAATTTAACAGGACCTCGAGCGTTTCAAACTTCATAGAAAGAAAATTCGTGAGGTATGAAGAAATACTTTTACATTGATCACAAAGAAATTTACAGACTTTGTAAGGGACTACCTATATTCGAACCCATCTTCATTTATGAACGAAATTATAATTATATTCTTCTAATAATTTACGTAGAACTTCATAGTAGAATGTTTGTGTTATGTGGTTAATTTTAAAATTTTTAAATTCAGTTTTATTTAATAATTACCTACGTTATTAAGCCTCGAGTCAACCCTAGGACATTACATTACATTTATAATGCAAAAAAAATTTGTTAGTCGCTTCAGATGTGTTGAATGAAAAATGTAGGTCCGTCTTCGTGGCTAAACGGGGGGTATTATGTTTTCATGTAATTTAAACTTCTCGCAGTGGATCTGCAAATTACAGTAGAGTCATCGAGGGATGTAAACGCATCATTATTAAATATTACAGCTTTCAAAATTTAGAATTTCGTATGGTTTTGAATGGGTGCCTAACTGTTTGGTTTTTAAGGATTTTTACCTAAAGCTTTTTTCGTTTTGACGGTGCAGCGAACGAAGCTTCATTGGTTAGTCAACATTTTCCGATTTAAATAGTAATAAACACAACATAATTTTAAAAGTGCTCATAATTTACCTTTTCGCTAACTCGTGGGATGTTTAGTCTTAACTACCGCTTGAGTGTTGGTAATGTTTTTAATGACGAACTGTCGGCTATGCATATACTGCGACATTACCCGTGTTTAAAATTCAAAGCTAACATTTCTGCTGTTTAAAACCCTCCTAACTCAACAAAAAAGTTGACTTGTGCTGAATTTTCCGCAGATTGTAAACAAAAATAAACGATGCGACAGCAACAAAAGAGAAAGAATTTAATATCCACCGCGGCATGCGGTATGCTTGTAACAATTTGTTTTCTTCTCGCGAACATTCCTTTTTAGGGTTCCACAATCCACATACTTACTCAGTTTTTGTCTTTTGTTTATTTGTAGCGGATGATTCGTGAAAGCTCATAGAGGTTAACGGCTGAGCGGAAATTTGTAGAGCGTACCACCGGTGTTATTGTGCTTTCATATCGTAATATTTGCGTTCTTTATATCACTTATACCCTTAGAGCCTTATATTGGTTCAGCCTATTTGCTATCCAATTTTAGTTTACGGGCATATTATTATTATGAAGGTTGGGTCTTTGCGATATAAGGAACAAAGAAGACATTATTGTTCAGATCAAACAGAAATGAGGCTATTAAATGTCACAAAAGCCTTTGTCAAAGTTGACTCCAATCGTTACCGTTAACCACAAATTCTGTGATCGTGTATTTCAGGAGACTAGCGTAAACAATGTAACCTTCGGCCCTGTCTACCCCGTAAATGATAAAGATGATTTATATGTATGTATCTATATAAAGTATAAACAAATGTGCAACTATACCTATATGTTTGCTTATGATAAGTTATTTATTTATTATTTTTTTCAGTGTGTAAGATATGTGCATCTCACAGCGGCTGAAAGGATATGAATGATTCTTCCTGGGATAACTACATTAAAAAGTACGTGTAAGCTTATAATCTTTGTAAAAAATATATGTCACGAAATTGTAAATTTCCAACTTAATTAAGTCGACGATTAGATAAAGCTTTATTAGCCTTTAGATCTCCACATACAAGAAATCTCACACACACACAAGCAGGGGGAGCGTCTTCACCCATACGTTATTGGCATTCCACTGGCCCGCAAGTAGCGATTCACTTCATCGTTCCTAATTCAAACTGCTTAATACTGCATTCGCGTTGTCTGCACCTATTTCTGGACATACAACCTATGCAGTGTTGCCAGATGGAATCTGAAGTATTCAGTCGAAAAATTAAAGTTGTAGCAGTAGATAGAGGAAAAATCAGTAGATTAATACCCACATGAGGTAAAATGGAATTTAGCTTGAATTATAAGTATAATATAATACATTAGATAATAAATCTTTATTTTACCCAGAACAACTTACATTATAGGTATATATAATACCTTAGAACATATAAATACACATGTTCATGTAAATGTTCACCTACTGTACTTACCTAAGATAGTGAGTCAATGATTCCTTATTTTTCGACAGCCAGAGATAAGAAATTTCTTTCAGATTGGTCCTGCACATTCACGGCGAGACATCCCGAGCCAGCGTGCTATTCCCGTCGCACTTAAAATATAGTTATTAAAGTTAGTAGAGGACGGCACGCATGATTCGGAGTGTCTGTCTTGTCTCGCCCTGTCATGTCAGGGCGGCCCCCAGAACTACAGATAAAAAATACCAGAAATTCACAAAACCTGACGAATGTCGTATTATAAAGGCCAGACTACACGACACGACAGCAAAACTACATGATCCGATCTGATTTGGAAAAAGCAGGTAGATTTCTTAAATAATAACGTTCCCAGCAGTGACCAGTAGATTTCTTTAAACCAGGTAGATCTACTGCTAAATCAGTAGATCTGGCAACACTGAACCTATGGCATTTCAAGGCTAGAGCGAGTAGGCCGTTGCGGACTAGGTATTTGCTGTTCACTGTCGGTTAGTCATTAAGCGAGGATACTGCTTTGTGGGATATTCTATTAAATTACACAAATCTGTTATCTCCTGTCCTCGCCAATCGTCGGAACACACTTGTCAAAGCAAATCGCCTCAATGGCTCTAATGGGCCGGATTAGACATATAATACGAACAGAAACCTGAAATATCCGTCTGTCTTCGGATCAAAGGGGTCGCAGTCCGCGGGTTATGACTCTATTAGGCAAGAGAGTAATAGTATTGGGAACGTATCGGATTGGGTGCGGATCAAAGGGAACTTGCGTCTTAGAGAAATTTTTGGCTCACAGAGATTTTGTTTCCGACATTTCGGGGCGTGCTAATGCTGTTTATGTCGTATCGTGATGTAGGTTCGGTGGTTTTCATTTCAAACAGATATTTTGCGGTGGTGTTCTTACTTTGCGCAATTTCGTGTACCTGCATTTTGCACTGAAATGTGAATATGCATCTGTTATCACCCGTAGTTATAATGTGATAGGCAACTGAGAAATTTTAACATCTTCTGTTTAACTTGCTTTGTTTGTTAGTATGTTGTTAATGTCAATAAATTATTATATTCTGATTAACAAACGAAGTAAACATACAGTAATAAAATGTTGGAAGTCGAATTTGGTCAACTTTTGAAATGTTGCATTAAGTTGAAATTTGGCTGGTGTGTGTTGATCCGATGACAATGCCATAAAATATACATATTTGTCTTAATATTATGTTCTAAATAACATTATGGCAACATCGATAAATGTACAAGAACGGAAACAAAAACAGCTCCGTATGTGAACGTCTATATCCACAAAATCCACTTTGCTAAAAGCTAGTAATGGAATAAGTAAAATGTGTTTGATATTTGCTACAGAAAATCTTCAATCATTGAAGCAAAAATATTGGCAAAATTCTTTTTTGGACTGATACGTTCTATTTCGTTCTTATATTATTATAATACTTGTACATTGGGATTACTAGCATTTCTGGCTGAATTAAATGGTGTTAGACCTAGCGGAAGCATGCGCGGTCTTTGACAATGTGTACTCAAGCCGTTTGGCTACCTATTTGAAGACACTTTGACAAAAACCATGGAAAATAAATAGATGTATATATTTAATTCAAAGTAGCTTGTTTTGCTATCTTTAAAATGTTGCTCGTGTGAAAATAGGGACCGGTTATTACAAAGGTCTCGTTTATTTTCGACTCAACTCTACCCATATCTAAACAATCTAAACATATTATTATAGCGATTACATACATTAAACATAATACAGAGCCTACAGAAGATATTTACAATTTGGGCTACATAATTAACAGCTTGCTTTTACGTACATTCCAGAATGTAGAATCCGAAACCTAGATGGATTACAACGATTTTGCTTCATAGAGCGCAATTAATTTGGTCTTAGAACTGTTAGGTAAAACGTCAGCACTAAGTTTAGCGCAATTTGATTTATTACTAGGTAAAACATAAGGTCTTATTCTAAAATATTCTATGTAAAATGAGTCGCTTAGTCGCCTTTTACATACATAAATATATCATGTCTTAAGGAAAAACATAGAATGTACCAATTGCTTCTCGTCCCGCGCAGATAGTAAAAGCCCATCGAGGGAATGGGCGAAATTCTTAGGAATCATGTCATAGGCAATGCGGCTAGCAAGCCATCACTATTTTGATTCTTTTTCCAACTACAATTATGCTAAACGTGGCCTTTAGGTCTTGTTACCTCGGGCTCTGTCTACCCCGTAAGGGATATAGACGTGATTTGTGTGTAATTTTGATTTGTCCCCGTCTGCTGTAGCCACCTGATGAATCCATGTGCTGTGCCAGTAACGTCACTGGCTGTCTTGCACTCTACGGATGCCGTACAGAAATGCAAGACGGCAGAATTAGCGAAGAAAGATGGTAGTGATCCTACAAGGTCCTACCTCGCGTCTATTAAACATGGTCTTTGGAAGGTGCCCATCGAGGGAATGGGCCGATTATAATAGGAATCATGTTATAGGCGATGAGGCTAGCAACCCATCACTATTTTGATTCGATTTTCCACCTATACGCCCACAATCTTGCTAAATGTGGCCTGTAGGTACCTGTTACCTTAGGCTCTGTCTACCCTGTAAGGGATAAAGACGTGATTTGTGTGTGTGTTTGGAAGGTGTTACCATTATCGTTGTCACTGCTAGTCGTAAAGCTTTTAGGGGCTCCGTGGCACTATGTTTAATTAGTAAAAGCCATAAAATGAGAACCTAGTTAAAGCACTCGAGATGAATCTCCAGTTCGTTAAACGGTTTCTTGCGTAATGGTCTTCGTAATTTTACGTTCGGTCATAACAGGATAATGAATTAGTGAGTGTAAGTAAAGTGACTTAAAAACTCTTGTGTATGTATACCCGCGATAAAACATAAGAACAGATACTGCTGTGGAAGATTAAAAACGGGGTGCGAGTCGGGTTACCTCCGCGTGTGGTCAAGAGCTGCGGTTCGTTTTTGGGTCCGTACGTGGGGAAGAGCAGTGCTTGGTCCGGTGCACCCTGGGCATCAGTTAATGATTTCCTGGCAGATTCTGAGGGATATCATTATCCGTTGGCTAAGAGCCCGACAGGGTCTTTTGACCGTGTCCTACCGTGCAACGTTGCCGACATTTTTGTCACAAGATTTTTGAATATGACCGTGTTCTACAGGCCAACGTTGTCGAAATTTCTGTCACAAGATTTTTGAATACTGTATTTATTACTTTGACATTGGCGAAATCATCGCATCGATCGATGGGGCCATATTAAAAAAGAAGAAGAAGATTAAAAACTACTTTTGGGGATGGTAGCCCGTCCAGAACGCTACCATCTCTTCATCTCTGGTGTTAAGGGTGTCCACAGGTGGTGGTATCCATTTACCACGACTTGACCCTTTTGTTCGTTTGTCGCCTCATTTCATTGAAAACACAGCCCGTAGAATAATAATTAAAACATACGTGTCGTAGTTGTGGATGGATGCATTCACAATGTAAATTTGAACTATTTAACACAAAGGTAGAATCTCTGTAGCACATACAAAGGCGTGTTTCTTGAAATAGAAATTCATACTACAAAACGATGCGAGTTTAAAATTATATTTAAATCCACAGAAGCCTGCACGAACGAACCATGGAACCAACAATTTTTGTTTCGTTTCAAAAGATTTATCGAGCCTTGTTTGCCTTACGTAGATAATTGGCGAGATCTGTGTTTAATTTAACATTATTGGATCGTGCGCCCCAATTAAGGATACAAAAATAAAACTTACAAAAAATTTTGCCCAAAAAAATTCATTATGGCTCGTGCTTGATCCATTAACGTCGCTTTAACAACATTTTCCTCAACGTTTATTTCCTAATTTAACCGAAACAAAGAAAAAGTACATTTGAATTACAGAACGCCAGTAAATTAAATCAACACATAAAATGGAATTTAATATCTAAACACAGGCGTTATTCGTATTTTTTCTCGACATTCCTTGACACAGAGAGACTGACACACCCGAATAAGGAACGAAACGATATTTTTTTTAGGAGTTATTGCATTTTTTACTACGCCAACTGATAATTTAGAATGTGTTTGTTTATTTACATGATTTTAACAGCTAAGAGAGTGATTTTTATTTCTAATTTAAAAGTGTAGACAGCAATTTTTGACACAATGATACCTTTGAGACAGATAAAACCGTTGGATGCATACTTAAATAGAAAAGCACATTAACGTTGCTAAAATAAAACACAAACAGTGACTGTACTGTAGAAAAAGTAACATTCGACTTTAGACATGAATTAAGTAGGTACGGTAAGTAAAGCAACTTGAATGGAACACCTGAATCAACAGAGAGTCGGTGAGTGTTCCAAGTAAAAATTCCTTTTGAGCTCCCTTCAATATGTAGGAATAACATCATTAAATTCAATTTACCGCTTACATACGCGGCCGCGAATTGAGTTCAAAGGAAACATTATGTTGCGGGCGAAGCTTAAAAACTGGAATCCGATAATACGTCTGTTAAAAACTGTTACCTACGCTACGCTTAATGAACGTAATTTTTCGCACGAAAACTGCGGAGATGAAACATTAATATGTATGAATGAGATTGAAATTTACGCTTCTATAGACTTTCATGGTAACACTCTGAAACAAAAACGTAGGTAGATGTGTTGTTAAGTATGAAACATAACATTATTTATTTATCTTTCAGCGACGTTACAATTCGAAAAAGTAGGCGTGTATTTAATTCTGTCATCGGATCTGCTCAACCATGTTTAGGTAAACATTGAATGTTTTGTAATCAATTGCTACATTTTCTTGTATGAAAGTAAAGAAGACAATTACTAAATAATAAATAACATACGGCCTAAAACACAAGAAAATAAACAAAATCACAAACTACCCGTCACATAAAACGCTATCAGCCGTGCAATCTGACCCCTGAACGTCAACAATCATTGTCTCCCGGCATTTACTACGGCGTACAACGTAAAATACATTCAAACAGATTTATTAACGTTTCTATCTCGACCCGGAATCGTAATCTTAGAACGTTAATCCGGCTGCGTCCGCGTCACTTTACGACGCGGCATGGATACGAGGGAATTATACAATTTCTTTATTTCTTGAGAATATAGAATACGATTCAGAAGGTACAGTAGTAATCTTTGATACAGCATAGGCATTGTTAAGGTTTCTACCTTGTCACGGTATATTTTTCGTTGTTTGGTGACACTCTGATGGAAATAAACAATAGTATTTATAACAGCGGGTAGGTTAACCTCAAAGAACTTTTCGAAAGTAGAACATTAGGTTAGATTTTAGTATATTCTAAAATGCTTTAAGATAGTTGCGTAAACCGGTGTAACTTTCATCATTCTGAACCTACATTGTTAGTTTTAAAATTGGTATAAAATCGATATTGCCTGTATGCGATGAATGTTTGGCATATAGAAGAAAAGACGATCGATGAAGACACGGACGAGAGGTTTGGAAGCATAAAACGCAAATAAAAATGAGTGATTTCGTCATTACAACTAATTTTTAAAGTCGCCTCGTAAATCAAAGTCACCCCGATCTTTGTACTACAGGATAATCCAGTGAATATTCTCAAAAGCATATCGCTAGGTAAAATATCGCTCTTAAGTTACGAGTAAGCCACTTAAACTGCAACATTGGAGCAAGGAAGCTTGTTTTGCGAGTTAGGAAACTATACATTTGGAACTTAGTCCTAAGTGCACCTATAATTCAAAATCTTCAAACTTGAAATAAATTTATAGTAGTTGAACGTGTTAGATAGTGGTGGCCTATTATCTTGCAGATTCTGCTAGCGTCTTAGAACGAACGTGGAAGTGTAGAATTAATACAAGTTGTTAAACAAATTGCGTGTACTATGCAGTCTGTTCACTTGCAATGGATAACTACTTACCTAAAGGTTAGAAAGATGAACAGACTTATTTATATACAACATATTATGTATATAAGGTGAATTCGTCAATGTGACTAAATAAATATGACCTAGAATTGGCTGTCGAAAATAGAAAACACGAATGACTTACTGTGGCTGTTCAGGACAACACAGAAGTAAACATGAGAGAATTGCGATTCACAAAGGAAAAAAAGGATTACGCAGTGTATGAATATGTAACACCCACATAACTACATTTTACTACATCACAACAATGACGAGCTGTTTATCATGCAAACATAATACTAAATTAGACCCTCTGACCCGTGCTGAAGTGGCAGAGAAAATATTTGTTCAGATAAACAAGAAATTGGGCGAAAAAATGTGAAACCCCAAGGCGATGTGTCTCGATACACAGTCCATCAAGCAAGGGAAGACGCGCATAAATAAGCCCTAAATGGGATAGAAATGTTTGTTGTTTATTCGCCAGAATTTACGAAATTCATTGTTCTTTTACTTATTTTGTTGAGATTAGTTTTTAGTTAGAGTACTTGTGTTTGTAATGTTCCTCTCTATTTTTTTAATGCAGGTAGCCCTGCGGTAGGTTACGCGTATCAGTATTGCCAACGAGTAAAAAAGCAGCGAGTTCGAAAACAGACTTCGAACAAACTAATCAGTAGGCAGCACTTACCGAAATGCATTGATTTATTTATACATTTATTAGCACAGGCTTTGCTGTCTTGCACGTGTGGTATCGGAGTAGTAATAGGTTTTGTGTTCATTTAGAGTAGTATGCTTGGTACTGTAATTGTTGCATAGAGCTGTAATTGCTTGTAATTTTATTTGAGCAGCATTTTTGTAGCTTTTGTAAGTAATATTTTCACACGAAATGTGAAATGATATGAAAATCTAGTTGATTGTTACATACGAGCTAATTTACTAAGCTTGCAAGTTGTGGTGTCAAAAATATGCCCGCTGTTTTTCATACATGTAATACTAAAACGAAATAGTTACTGGAGTGTAGCGAAATTGTATCAAAACTAATATTTCTGTTCCTATGAAGGCGCGGGGAAAATTATTCACGCCTGACCCTCAACACTAACTTTAATACAATTTGTTTCCAAGTACAACGAGCTACCATTTTCGGGCATCACGCTCTATGAATATTTTATTATTGCGTTAGACAATATAATCTATGTTTTAAAGCTGGTATTTTGTAGGCAAATTGTATTGCTCTTTAAAATGCGCATGTGATGCAATCTATACGTACTCATACAATAGTTTGCCCTAACCTGACAGGCTGGCTAACTGGTCAGCGACACGCATCCAAAACTCCTTAGAGAAATTAGGACTAAACATTTATTTTGTGGCGTAAAAACGTGTAACAAATGGATTTTTCGAAATTCCCACATGCAACGCGAGCGATACCGCATGCAAGCAAAGATTAAATCGCATTAGCCGTGTTAAATACCTAATGATGTATCCATACTGCAGTGGCTCTTTCAAAGATAACGTCGTACCATTAATAATTCTATCTAATACAGATTATAATTATTAACTCATAATCAGAAGTTACTTGGTTCAAATAAAAAATATGTCACAACTATTAGCAGCTGAGTTTCTTAACAAAAACGAAGTAGTTTTCTGACCGTTGAAAAACTTTAAATCGTATTATTGAAAAACTATTAATTTGAGCTCAGCTTCTATAGAAAAAACTAATAAGATTTCTGAACTTTAGTTTACTCAATCTTTGTTCGATTCAACTCAAAACTGCACAGGCGGTGTTTGAGAAAATACACGGGCGGTGTGAAATCCGAACAGAAAACGCTGGTCACGCATTCTAGTTCCCAACTTGGTCTTGGCACATCTTCCTATGTTCAGTTTGCGACTGAACTATAAGAGCTCTAGTGGCTAAATGTTCAAATAAAATTTAAAAATCTTGCGCTTGAATTGCCTTGCAGCAAGCAGGATGCCCTGAGGTTCGTTTGATTTGCGAGTCAGTAGACATTATCTATCGCACTCACGGTAACAATCTGAAATTCAAGTTTTTGTTACCTATTCGATAAACTATTGAGTATTAATTTATTTGCCTAGCATATGTGACGAAAACTTAGTTCTTATTTAACAGTACGCCAAAACAAATGATGACGAGAGAACAATATTTGGAATAACAAAGATATTTCTAATATTGAAGTATCATTTGTTTTATTTTATTCTATAAATACAATATCGAAACCTGACACAGGTCTATATCAAAGAATGAAAGCAGAAATAACACGAGAAGATTGTACACGCCGGTTTTTTGCAAAATCAAAACAATAGGCCATATAAAAACGATATCCGCTTGTTACAGTCCGCCACAAAGCGTTATTCGTATGAAGCCCGGCCCCAATGGAAAGCCTTTTTGTTACACAATTTTATTGTACGATATTTTCAAAGTATTTTCACTATATTTTCAACCCAGTTTTCTTTTGCATGAATTTAAATTAAGGATCTCCTTCCGTTTAAATTTTACAATAAAAATACTATGTACCGTGATGAAGTAGGTAGTCGTAGTGAGTTTGTATAACATTTTCTTGCACTAAACATATATGTGGTAGGTATAGGAAAATAGAAAACGTCAAGTTAATCGATCCAACAAACGAAGACACCCCTGACCCATATCGTACTTGCTCACATTAAAATGGATAAACCTCCTAAAAAATAGAGACGTTACGGAATCTTCTTAGTATGACCCCCACCAAAATCTCGAGCTGTCGAGACCATGCCTGTAGTCATTTTATTTCGTAACTTCGTCTTTTATTTAGTGTAGAATTATAGTTCATACTTTAACATTTTTTGCGGGTGGTAGGGCCTTGTGCAAGGTCCGTCCGGATCGCTACCACCATCTTACTCGCTAATCCTGCCGCTAAGTAGCAGAGCTTGCACTGCTGTGTTCCGGTGTGGAGAGTAAGACAGCCGGGGAAATTACGGGCACAAGAGGCATTTCATCTTAGCCCTCTAGGTTGGCAACGCATCTGCAATCCCCCCGGGGTTGCGGGTGTCTATGGGCAGTGGTGATCACTTACCATCAGGTGACCCACTTGCTCGTTTGCCTTCCTATTCACATAAAAAAAAAACATTCCCATTCTCTTTTAAAGTATGCACCTGCTTAACAACCATTCGTGCGCGTTGAATTGTCGAATAAACATGAAAGCGTTTTTATCAAAAGCTGACGCCGTCTGCTTTGTGTCGAGCTAATGGCGTCGACTGTGATAGCTCGTCACTTCACCGACGACTAACATCACAATAGGTATATATATAATATGCATACTGTATTAGTAGCCGACCAAGTAAGTGCTTTACCATTTTTATAACAGTTTCTACATATAAGAAAAAACAATAAAGTTGATTGTCACATGGGTGATGATTTTAGAAATAGTGTTTCATATCTGAACCTATACGACGTCTGTTATAAGCGTACGTTTGTGTTACAGTTGTAATTGGAAGTTATTAATAAATCCCTAGCATATTGGTAAAAGTTAGTAAATAACCGATTGCTTACACATTTCCGTTCACAGAACCGGTATTTTAATTTATTTCCACCGACGAGCAAAAATTTCATAAGGCTTCTCTGTGTAAACCAAAACAATGCCATGCTCGAGTTTAATAAAACGTAACAGTCGTTTGTTTTATGAGTTCGAAACAACTTTTAGGTCAAACCGCGGTCAGCTGTCAGATTACTCATATCAAGGTAAGGAAATTCAGTGACGTCCGGCGGTCACCGGACCCAACTAGATTTGCTTTCGGAAATGAACGCAACCGCAACTCACCGCCCTATTCCACCAACTCCTTTGATGCCGACTTGTGCCCAAACTGTAGAGTACTAAGCCTAACGGAGGCGTTACAGCGTTACAGATGGTACATTAGTACGCCGATAATTTCAAAGCGAAACATCTGTCATTTGTAGGAATCAGAGTCAAAGTCACATGCAAAGAAATGTCCCATGTAGTGCATACGAATGAAGTGTCAATCAATACTAATTCATTTCCAACCTTGTCTTTAAACCGAAATTCAGCTGTGTTAGGTTACTTTAACTGAACACCCTTGTAAATATTACGCAGATTTTTTAAATCGTGGTCAACAATCCATATAAGTCGCAGTTCAGAGTGTACGGCGTCACAGGGGTGACTTAATTTTAAAACAAATTACGATAAAAAATCTTAGTAGGTGCACTTTCCGTCAATCTAACCCATGTGCTAAAATAGGTATTCCAGTACAATTTATTTTGGTACGCCTTGTATCAAGCAATAAAATCATACAGACAGGTAGGACTAGCCATACTTTTTTGACAAAACACATCTTTGACGTCTCTTGTGGGTTAAATGCTCTAATGCCTCAATAGTATCTATTCATAAGTGTTTACGAACACGGTTTTTGAACGAGCCGCTCTGGCGAACTGGGAAGTTTATTCGAGGACATTTTGTTTGTGCATAATTTATGTGTCCGCAAGCATTAATTATTTGGATGAATTCTCGGGGACGTCTCTGTAGTAGGTACTAAATATCGTCGCGGGAAAAATACAAGGGTGAAACTTTTACTGGAGTTAGCAATGACGCAAAAAAGAGTATTTTAATCCCAAAGCTACGTTTGCTAGGTATTTCCATTATAGCTATCATAAACTTTGCTAAGTGCCATCTGTACATTATTGGATCTAAGCCTCCGTTTTCATTCGAAACTTGCAGCTTCAACCACTTTATCACATAACTTGCGGACAAAATGTAGATTTTATTTCTTTTAGCCAATGTGATTGGATGATGCTGCGCGTTAACGGTACATACTTTCATTTTTTAATACACATACACATACACAAATCACGTCTGTATCCTTTACGGGGTAGACAGAGTACAAGATGACAAGATCTACAGGCCACGTTTAGCAAGATTATGGGCGGTTAGATGGAAAATGGAATCAAAATAGTGATGGGTTGCTAGCCGCATCGCCTGTAACACGATTCCTATGATTTTCGCCCATTCCCTCAATGTGCTTTTACCATCTGCGCGGGAAGAGAAGCAACTGGTACATTCTCTCTTTTTTCTTTGCTCCCAGACCAGCATGGAACTTTCAATTTTTAACTGATCTGTTATTAAATAAAGTACAGAAAACAATCATACATTTTACGGGCATCGCGTAAGGCGCTACCTTTTAAATTAAAACAGTCATTTTTGTAATAAAAAAATTATCAAGTAAACTATCAAAGAACCCAAAATTTCAAGAATTGAATAATTAAACAAAATACGCTGTAATTGAATACGTATAAAATTTGATTTGAAGTTCCGTAATATTTTCGACAATAGTTTTCAAACAATAGCCTCAAAACGTGATTTACCGAGCAGCTTTACGAATTAAAATTGTCCCATTTAAATCGCTTACAGTGGCAACGATTGAAAACTGTTTTTGTTTAACGAGAAATAAATTCTCCCCGAGCCAGAAGGATTATCCATAAATTAATAAAACATTTCAAATTGCGAGTATAAACGCTGCCAGCTCGCCGGCTCGGTATTTGAGATCCTCAGGGAAACACTCAAAATGTTTATTTATATGATTTTCAGATACTTTACTTTCTTGCTGCGATCTCGTGGGACTTAAATAAAGACTTCGTTCTCGAATACACTAAAAGGTTCAAAACGAAATTCACAACAAAGAAAGATTAGTAAGAACCAATTTGACAGCTTCACTAGTGGCATGTAGGACCAATAATAAACAAATTTCAGAGTATTTGAGATCTCAACATGGATGCGTTTGAGACGTTTACGGGCGAGGACCAAAAAGTTACACACCGTTAAAGTTGCGTTAGTAAGGTAGTTAAAATTCGCTAACTTTTTCCATTGTGACACGAAAGTTATCCATACCAATGTTATGACTAATTTTCGTGTCACAATTGAAAAAGTTAGCGAATTATAACTACCTTACTAACGCCACCTTAACGGTGTGTAACTTTTTGGTCCTCATCCTTACTACGACAAAAAAACTTACACTAAACGCTAGAAGACATACTCGACGTTCACAATGTCGATAAAGAACTACATTGACGAGCATAAATTACGTATCACTGTTAGTACAAATTCGTACGAAAATGGACCCAATATTTTCGCTGTACTCAATGTCTAAATTATAGAAAGAAAGAAGACATTTATTCCTTTTTGCAAGACACACAAATAAAAGAGAATATTTTATACACAATTTTATAGAAAATAATCAAGACAAGAAAAAACCTTGCAAAAACACGAAAGGAAGCCAAAATAAACTAACATAGCACGTCCTGACTTGTAATATGAACGCTAGGTTGTAATTAATGTGCTCCGCTGAACAGAGATGCAGAGATAGGTGAAAAATGCATCATTCTATATGCATTGGATGTTTCCCGGCCAGCAAAAAGGTGGCCGAAAGATAAAAGAACCTCACCGAAGCGAGCGCTACGCTCATCCTCCATAGGTGGTAAGCACACGTTTTTTCTGTTTGCGGACTAAAATAACATTTTACAGGTGAACTTATAACAAAAAGGGCACGCTTGGTGAATCGAGAAAGTAACTAATGCAACTAAAAGTATAATTAAAATCTTTTAACCCGTCAAGCGTCCAAGCGACTACAGTAGTCCCTAACTTTTTCGGGCGGGAGGCTTAAAGAGAGAGCGAGAAGCATATGTACCCCACCCCGTAAGGGATGAAGACGTGATTTATGCGTGTGCGTGCGTTTGTCGCTGGCTCTTCCAAGGGAGGAAGACCTGGCCAGTGGCGTGAATGCATAATGCAGTCCCTAGGACATTTCCCACCCGAAAAAGTTAGGGACTACTGTAGTCGCTTGGACGTTTGACGGGTTAAAATGTATTTGAACGTGCCTAGCCTAATGAATAAGAAACTGATGCTGCAAATCTAGTGGCCACACAAACAATCCTACAGGCACATTATTCATTCTCTTATAATCCGTTTAGTGCGTCTGCTACAGTATTAATCACCACCAAATACTTTGGAAATATATTACAATTTAACCTTGTTGCTTTGTTTGACCATAAATTTGTGTTCAATCAAATATAGTTCAAGACTAACCAGGAACTTTTACGTTTACGTCTTACGTTACCATTTGCATTCAAAAGAATGAACAAATACTAAAATACCTATCCACTGGTATTGAGAAAAAACGGGCAGCAATGGTTGACTTTAATATTATCACTACATAGTAAAAAAAAGTCGCTTTCCACTGTCTGTCTGAAAACTATGCAATGGATTTTGATGCGGTTTTTTTATATATAGAGTGATTCAAGAGAAGGTTTATAATTCTACTCAGACGAAGTCGCAGGCAGAATCTGCCTGCTCTTGAATCACTCTATGTATAAAAAAACCGCATCAAAATCCATTGCATAGTTTTCATACATAGAGATAGACAGATAGACAGTGGAGAGCGGCTTTGTTTTAGCAGAAGCTAGTAACTTATAAAATCAGACTGGAAGTTTTACCGTTAATTACTTGACATATAACGATAATTGATAGAACGGGGAAAGTGAAGTCGCCTAGGATACACATTAAAATTTTTCTTCTAACATAATAAAGAGGCCAATCTAGTTCAGTAGGTATAATAATTGCAGAAAGCTAATTTTGGAATGAAAAAGTGAGACATTACAAAAGGGTTACCATGACGTCTTAATGCGATTCAGTTTAGGTTCGCTCGCTGTCAGATCCATGCTAAAAATTACAGCTAAAACCTGAACTGAGTCGGAATTGAGTCGCATTAAGACGTCATGGCAAAGCTCCCGCTACCCCTAAAAACGTACCAACCATATTATTATACTCATTGAAATAGGCGCATATAACTTTTACAACATCCTGTTTATCTCATCTTCAATCTTGTTTTCATCTAACGGGAATCGTAAACAAAATGCGGAATCGTAAAAAATGACTGACATAAATCTTTTACGCGTCTAAATTCGTGTTTCGTATAAAAATCAAGGGAAGTCATCGGTGCGTGAAATTTTTCATTTATATGGGACTCTCGGGGAGTTGATTGGTTCGGAAATGACCTTAAGAGGCTTTCTTAAGAGTTTTATGTATGTCCTTTCGCATTCTTTCACAAAGTTTTTTTACGGGAGTTCCAATATGATTACGCCTAGTCATAATCGACGGGGAGGAACGAAGAGCTCCTACCTTGTAATTTCGGATTAAGGTGAGATAGGAGCTAGGTTCTCTCAATAGAATTCAAACTACAATAATTAAAATTTGTAAGATTTGCACAATTGTAGGTTAGTCCTGTCTGTACGTAGTTCACGGACGTTATTTACATATGTATGTATGTATGTAAACTCTTTATTGTGCAAAAAAACAAGAGAAATACAATTGACAAACACTGAGATACATGCACAAAGGCGGACTTATCCCTTTAAGGGATCTCTTCCAGTCAACCTTTGAGTGGATGAAAGGAGTATTATATTAGGGATGGACGAGTGAGTTTCAAAATTACAAACACTGAGAGCCGCAATACATAACTTTACCGAATATAATACATAAACTACTAAAACCTACCAGTCAAATAACTACTTTATGCTACCTATAATATATCATTAAAATATACTACATAAAATAAATAAATAAAGAGCGCAATAAACAAAGGAGTATTTACCATTAATTTAAGAAGATGGTGCGAGCCACATCTTCTTCAAACCTTCCCTGAACGACACTATTTACATAAGCATGTTACTGCACATGGTATCTTGGGCAACCAATTAGTAATTATAGCATTGTCATTTGATGCTGGAAAAAAGCCGTGGTAGCCTAGTGGTTAGACCTGTTGCCTCTCAAGCGGAGGGTCGTGGGCTCGAATCCTGGGTTATATGTGCGAAATTACATTTGAATTTTTCTACGAGCTTTTCGGTGAAGGAAAACATCGTGAGGAAACCTGCACAGATCTGCGAAGCACTTCAATGGTGTGTTTGAAGTTCCCAATCCGCACTGGGCCCGTCTGGGAACTACAGCCCAAACCCTCCAATGGAGGAGGCCTATGCCATGAGGAACGCCGAATTACGCGATAATTTATAAAAAAAAGACTACACAATGTACTGAAATTGTAGCGAAACGGAATAATAGGGGCTATATATATTTGCTGTTGGAGGTACAACAATACATCATACGTTACTGCAAACCTCAATTCCCAAATATTCCAAGAGGTGCATAGATGTGGCTAATAACTTTAAGCTCTGCAGTATTTTACTGTATGATTGCATATTATAATGCTACCAGCTATTCTCCCATGGATACGTTGTTTATTTGAACTCTTGTTGCATGATTAATCTCTTTTTTTGTTTTCTTTCTTTGTTATAATCTGTTTTATTGCTAAGCGAGTATTATCCATTGTTCACTGCGCCTTTTTATATGTAGATCGCCGAAGTCGGAGACACTCAAGCTCAGTCCCCCAAGACACAGGTTTTTACCTAGTTTGGGGGTCGGAATTTTAGACACTTCATGTGACTTCTCGATACATTTTTGATAGTCCCTAAGTACTGTACTTGCTTGTGTATTGATTGTACAATAAATAAATTAAAAAAAATACTAATAATTATTATAAATGCGAAAGTTTGTGACGGTGTATGTTTCTTCTTCACGCTGAAACGATTGGACGGATTTGGATCAAATTTGGAACGGAGATAGCTGATATTGAGAGCCCTATAGCCTATACAGCCTTATCTATAGATAAAAAACTTAGGCCTTTTGTATCCCAGGTAATTGCATAGTTCCCGCGGGATAGCGATAAACACGTGAAAGGTCGTAGCTGGCTAGAGTCGCAACGTAAATAATTATTGCAGAATATACCGACGACCGGATTTTGACGACCGGATAGCCTAGTGGTTAGTGACCCTGACTATGAAGCTAGAGGTCCTGGGTTCGAATCCCGGTAGGGGCAGACAGTTGTATGATGAATACGAATGTTTGTGCCTGAGTCATGGATGTAGTATGTATTTAAGTATGTATTTATCTACATTATTATAAGTATGTTTATCCGTTGCCTGGTACCCATAGTACAAGCTTTGCTTAGTTTGGGGCTGGGTTAATTGGTGTAATATGTCCCAAGATATTTATTTATTTATTTATTTATTTATACTAACAAAGCCAGTTCTTAAGTCTAATTCTACGCGGACAACTAGCGGGCAGCTAGTAGATACCAAATATGATGCCCACGCGCCCCTGCTCCGGCGCAGACGAATGGGGCGAAGGCGGCGGCTGTCCGCTGCCCGCCTGAACCCCTAGTGGGGCCGGCGGGCGGAAGACTGGGATCTCCTGCTCGCATGCATTGCACGGTCCCTTACGCCTGGGACGGGGGGTCGAAGTGCTGCGACTCCCTCTTCCTTGATGTGGGTGGCCGCGGTTAAAGCCGGGGCAGCCGGGGGGCGCCGTCGGCTGGAATCTCCGGGATCCCACGGCGCCTTCCCAAACCTGGTAAGCGGGTTTTGCCGGAGTGTTTTTAGTGGGTATGCTCCCCCCGCTCCTTTCCGTGCGGAAAGAGGCCGGGGGAGAGAGTCCCACATAACCATCCGGGCCTCCCCGGACCCGGTGGTACTCGTAGAGTTTTCACTCCGATAAAAAAAAAAGGTACCAAATATGATATTGTAGCTACTGTCACAGTATTATCTCACAACTAGCTGTTGCCCGCAACTTCGTCTGCATAGAATTCGTTTATCGCTATCCCGCAGGAATTACGCAATTTTCCGGGATAAAAAGTAGCCTATGTGTTATTCCAGACTATAATCCATCTATGTTCCAAATTTCATCCAGATCTGTCTAGCCGTTCTGGCGTGAAAGAGTAACAAACATCCAAACATACTCACAAACTTTCACATTTATAATATTAGTAGGATAAAAGGAAGTAGGATAGCTGTTGCCCGCAACTTCGTCTGCATAGAATTCGTTTATCGCTATCTCGCAGGAATTTCGCAATTTTCCGGGATAAAAAGTAGCCTATGTGTTATTCCAGACTATAATCTATGTATGTTCCAAATTTAATCCAGATCTGTCCAGCCGTTCTGGCGTGAAAGAGTAACAAACATCCAAACATCCATACTCACAAAATTTCACATTTATAATATTAGTAGGATTAGTAGGATGTATAGAACAAAAAAAACTATGGCTATAATAATTCGATCATCATAATTGATGGCACTAATAAGATACCTAACAACATACTAACGAGCACTATTCCTTTCAAGTAAAAGTAATTGTTCTGATAAAATAAATCCACAGCACATTTAAAAGGGCGTAGCGACACTCAAAAGGTTCAGCTGACGTCACCGAGATCATTTACGCAACCCTTTCGCTGTCAAAAAACGGCACGTTTATGCGTCAACACGGCATGCGGGTGTATTGAGCGTTCCGCATAATTACAAACAATGATATGACAGTCCGTGCCCCCATCCATCACGAGGCTCCAGTGAACCGCGGTGATGTATGGCTACATCGCAATAGGATCAAACGCTAGGCTTTGTGCTGCGGAAATTATGTTTGGATGTGTCTTGGTATGTGTAATATTAGACTGTTCTTTACTATAACTACTGCATCAGTCTACTTTAAAATTTGTAAATTTTTAGTGATCACGTCATAAGAACAAACAGCTTTATGTATAACTCTTTATTGCACATAAAACACATTATTTTTACAGGTAATGAGATAGATGCCAAATTATCCCTGAAAATGATATAGTAGACATAGCGGTACTAAAAATTGTGAATATCTAATAATATTTTTTCTGTGTGACAATTGGAATGTTAAGTTATGGGATGGAGTGACATTTCAGAAACTTTGTTGTACTACGTTACGCATTAAAATATACAGCACGATAGTTTTTTCCTGAACTAAAACCATTACTGGACTAACGCAAGTAAACACCGCACCGTTGCAAACAGCATTAACATGCTAGAGCGCAAACATTAAGACTTAATCCTACTCCGTAAAATAAACTAGATATCCGTTCAGCTGTTTACCAGCCCGTGTTAGCTTCGGAGAGGACCCTGTGTTTTTCCAGGTAAAATTATAACCGTTGTAGCAAGAACGTTGTAAATTGGACGTTTCAGATATTAATAATGTGTTTGTTGATCATTATCCACTAGAAAAGCGGAATACGTGACCAACATTTTTATTTCAGAAAACTTTTCCACCCTAATTGGTGCTTACATTTTTTGTGACGGCCCTGTCTAAAATATAGACGAATTGGGGAACTTTGTACGCGAGGCCATTTAACAAAAAGTCGTACTTTTACGTGACTAAAGGCTCGCCGTTCTCAAACTTCATTTAACAAAGTTTGCAAGCAAATTTTTTTCCAGAGCAAATCGTGATTAGTCCGGGAGCTGCTATTTTTCAGGGTTTTTTTTCTTTCACGCTTCCGCCGTCGCTGAAGTTTATTTTAGAAAGCACAGGCGAGGGTACTCCTGAAAATTATTTCAAAACACTTACGGGAAAAAACGTTAAGTGGACGTGGATTCAAGACGCAGAATACTCATTAAAATTTGAACACTTAGAAACATTGTTATAACAATTAGGAATATATAAATGTTAAAATTTTAGTATTATGAAAAAATAAGAATAGAAAATAAGATTCAAAAGAAGAGGAAGCCCGTGCTAAGTAGTAGAACACATTAGGCAAAATAAAGTTGGGAATCACATAATAGTTGAGCATAAGTTAAGTTAAGTTTAAATGTTTGGAACTAGAATATCCATGACATCTTTTTTGTACAACATTTACTGCGAATAAATATTTTATTCATTCATTCATAAACGGTCTTCTACCAACTTCTGAAAAGAGTCGAAATATTAAGGACATTTACTGTTGGTAAGCCTATAGAAAAATGGTTTCTCCCGTACAAACCCATAGCGGCGCATTGGGAAGTAATATTGGATTTGTTCGGTGCGGAATCTCGACGGTCCATTACGCTAATAGCTGAGCAGTGAGACGGCAAAAGGAGATTAAGCTATGCTCAGTCATCGCTTTTCGTTACTGCTATTATAATTAATTGATGAGTGGAATTCTCTATAGATTGTTTGGAAAAAATCGGCGTTTGTTTTTCAATTGATTGATGATGATGGAAATATTTATGATTATTTTGATCAGCGCGCATACAATGCTGACATTTTGAACAGAATACAACCCACATAAGCTAAATAATATCGTCGAGATGTAAGATATCCCAACTTGGTTGAAGAATCGTTGAAAATAGGAGTCTTTGACTTTTTTGAATAAGAGTTTTTGAAAGACGAGGATATCTTTAATGGGACCATGGTAGATAAACTTTTGGGTCAGCACACTTAAAACTTTGCCCTAAATCACATTTCAATGGTATAAAACCGAATAAAAATAAAAATTCCTTAATATTATTTGTAAATGATGTCTATATTGAAA